>JABTTQ020002432.1:0-729267 GCA_016081115.2 Rehmannia glutinosa
AACATTTCAAAGATCCCCTGACATTTGTAGAAATATTACGGCTACCTTAGATTTAAGACAATCAAATATGAGGTGGTATTTTGTAATTCTGAAACATCTTTGGATTTTTATAATTAGCCCAAACCCTAAGGGGGTTATTGTAATTGTAATTATCCCTTTCCGATATTTCAATTACTATCTTTTTCTACTGCATATAAACACTGTAGGCCTCCACGAACAGAAACCGAAATAGGTCTAAAATTAGCAGAAGACCGGTTTTCTTTATGAACCTATCCAGCGCCAAAATCAAAGGGTGTCCATGCAAATTGACTTGCCGGCATATATTTTTCTTGCAGGTTTGCAAAATCAATCAAAAACGCGAGAATGGGCACGCACTTCTTGGCCTCGTTGATTCACGCAAAGCGAATGTTGGAATTCGCCTCTTCAAAGGCATCTCATCGGAAGAAGATTTTGATGTGATATTCTCAATGAATTTCTTGAGGAAGTTGACGAAACAGATAAACAAGCTTCAGTTTGAAGCTGTTCTTAGCTGTAATTCGTATGTTGAGAAGGTTGAGAAGGATTGGATTGATGTTATCCCCACTGCTCCCAATTCGTACGAATTTCGCTCGTCGATTTATTGCTTCTTGGATGCCACTCCTGTCAACAAGGTTTGTGTATTGGATTCTAGTTCTACAGATTAACGCATATATAAAAGCTGATGAAATCCTTGTATAGATAAATACCTTTTCATGTGTGTGCTAATTTATTAGAATGGATAGTACATTTTCACCTAATATAGGCATATAGCTGTTTCAGTCCTTGTACATTGGCCTGGTGATCAGGTGCTAAATTTGCCTCGGATTTACTTATGGGGGCGTTATTCGCACCCTCTTTTCCTTTAAATACACCCACTTTCTAAATACGCGCACCCTATTTTTTTAAAAAAGCCTATTTACTGAGTACACCCCATTAATTCCCCAATTTACCCTTTTTCAATGTCGTGCAATCTCATTTGAGTGACCGTGCTAGCATGCCACATGGCAGGATGACTGTGCCACGTCGTGCCATTCCATTTGAATGATTGTGCCAACATGGGGAGTTCAGGCAAAGGCCAATACTTGAGTAAGAAAATATTATAGAAGCTTGAAGGTGCCTAGAATAATCAAATGAGAGCTGTTATTTGCACCCCAAATTCTTATAAATAAACCCTCCCTCCTATTTTCACAAAATTAAAATGACCATTATACCCTTATTGTTTAAAAATTCTAAATACACCCAATTTTTTTTCCAGATTTTTTTTCTTCTTCCCTAGGGTTTCAATTGCTAATTTTTTATTTTTTGTTATCATGCTATTTTAATTGTAGCATTAAGTGCGGAAATGTGTCATTTTTTAATAGATTAAATGTTTTATAGATTGGTTGGAATTTTTTTTCTCGAACGATAGTATTATATTATAACAACTCAAAAACTAAAATTACAACTACAATCGTAGCCAATGGGCTAAGAGCGACAAGACTAACTAAGAGTTGCAGCGGGAATTGGTAAGACCAATTCGGATTCACAACATGGACTAAAAACTACCCACCCAAACTAAAATTACTCCACGGGAGACTTCATCACTCCTTAAAGGAGATTGTAACACACTTAAAAAAAAATGAAATCGGGCACGAGCAACCACTCACGTCATCGAGCAACGAAAAAACCGATCCGCCACGAGTTTTTAAATCAACCGAGAAAATAAAATACAAACCAAATAAAAAGCAACTATAGCTAAAAATGAGAGAAAAAAATAAAAAAATAAAACAAAATGTCTCTCCTTCACCCAAATCTGACGCAACCCATCATCTACTCACTCCGAGACACCTCCGTGGAGCCCGAACCGCTTTCACCCTGGACCAAAAATTTCGCCACCTTCGGACTCCCAAAGGACCGCTATTGTTGGCCCTCCAATAGGAAGATGGAGGGGAGGAGAAGGGAGAGGAGAGAGGGGGAAGGGAGAGAGAGAGGGGGCGACTGTAAGATTGGGGAAGGGACGGAGAAACCGAACAAATTACAAAAAAAACACCACAAAAAACTACAACAAACCCAACTAAAAACTGAACTAATACAAATAAAAAGTGAAAAACAAAAATACAAGTAAACAAACACAAAAAAGGAAAAAGAAAGGAAAAAACAAAAGAAACACGCCTCTCCCTCTCCTACGTCCACTTCGGCCAACACCACCTCCACGGGCGACACAACGACAAATATCGTACCCAAAAGGTTGACCGAGATCTCTGTCTTAGCGCCGAAACCGAGCCTTCTCTAACAAACCACATCAACAATCGATCTAGAATATGAGCACACAAGCTAGATCTGAAAATAGTCATGGCAAAGAGAGAAGAAGAGATGATGAAGGAAGGAAAGAGGGAGAGAGAGGGAGGAGAACTGGGAAGCTTTTATTTTTCTTCTAAGGGAGGGCGGTGAGAGATAGATTGGTTGGAATTGGTGTTACAATTTTTGGGTTTTTATGTTTCAAGTTCATGCATTTTTCGCTATGTTCGAATAGGCACGATCGTGGTCTATTTTAATACATGGCACGATCGTGCCACACTTTAAAATAGGGCACGATCGTGCCACACTTCAAAAAAACTGGTGGGGTGTATTTTTTTGATAATAAGGGCATAATAGTCATTTTAATTTTGCGAAAATAGGGAGAAGGGTGTATTTATAAGAAATTGGGGTGTAAATAGCGGCTTCCTAATCGAATAAACAATAAACTTGTTAGAAATGGAGAAAAGGAGTATTATTATTATTATTTTGTGAAATTGGAAGGGAGCATTCGTTAGAAGTTAAATTTAATATATTATCTTGTGTTAGAATGTATACATTAAAAAGGCCCTCTCCAATGATGTGTTAAAAGTTTAACTCATGCCTATTAAGAGAGGTGTTTGGAAATTCATTCCAAAATAAACTATTAGATGTGAAATTTTTGTTAAAATTTTGTCGTTTGGAAGTTCTTTTAGAACAAGTCACTTCTTTCAAACTTAGCTCTGGAAAAAAGATTGTGATATCGAATTTTTTTACACGCATTTTCATGCAATTTTACTAGAAAATTGACAATACTAACAAATATTTTTTTGAAAATTTCCTATATAAGCCCATCTTATAAATGAATTTTTATTTCAAAAATGCTCCCATACTAAAATAACTAATATGACTTTTTGAGCTTTTTATATTATTTCTTTTCTTTCTTTTTGACGAGTTATTTATGATTGGTCATGAGATATTTCCGTAAATCTTTTGTTATTCTTTTTCTCACAACAAATGGTTGCTTATGAAAATCTCAAATAAATATTATTTCGCACTTTCATTTTCCAATCACCAATCATACATATCTCATTAGCATTTTCATTTATAAAATATTTCAACCTTTATCATCATTATATTTTCATCTCAAAAACACACTAACCATTAACTCTAACTTTTTCAATCAACATTTAATCTATTTATCATTTCATTAATAAACAAAGCAAATCAACTGTTATTATTATTGCGTTTATCCCACATACAATTAGGGATGGATCCAAGATTTTTTTAGAGGGGGCACAAAAACAATGCAACAACTTATGTAAAAAGACCGCACGTGCGGCGAAAAAAAAAAAAGTATTTTTATATGAAAAATTAATACTTTGTCTGAATATATATTTTTAATTATTTTAGACAATGTATTAATTTTTACACTAAAAATATTAATTTATACATTAAAAGTGTTATTCTTTGTTTTCGTCGCACGGTAATATCATCTCACAAGATACCTACTCACAAAACAAATACAATTATAAGCTATAAAATAAATTTCTTAAACAGAATTACACCAAAAAATAAAATAGGTACAATAATAAACTATATAAAAAATTAATGAGAGTACATTTTAATTTTTTAAACTAATTAAGAGCTTTAAAAAATAAACAATATTTTTTTGGGGGCATGTCAGGTTGTGCTTCCCTGTTTGCATACAATCACATTATTGCGATTTTTTTTTCTGAGGATGACGTATTTGTATCGGATACATATCCGATACTTCATGAATACTCCACATCTACATATGAAAAGAGATTAATTGCTCATATTTTCAATATTTTTGTGTGTGTTTATGCTGGTCATCACATTTCAGATTCAAAATACTTATGAAAATTTATTTTTTCATGCTTTAAACATCATTTTTTTAATTATACTTGGTACATCTGTATTTTTAATAATATAAAAATATATAATTATATATATATATATACACACACCATATTTATATCCTTAAAACTTCAAAACATTCATCGTATTTTCGTACTCGTATCATATGCTTCGTAGACAGAAAATAATTGACTCCTATTAGAAGAGAAAAAAACGGAAATTGTGATGTAAATTCTATGGTGCGTCATCCTCCACAGAACTTACAGTACACTCTAATCTTTCACCGTTTATATTCCCCATTTTAAGTATCTCTAAAAAAAGTTTGACCTTCTCCGCTTACAAAGTCAAAACCCTAATCGAACACCCAAGCGTCTCTCTATATAAACCACTGAGCATAAGCTTCAATGTAATCGGGGGCGGCGGACCAGAACACAAAACCCTAATTTCACAAGTAAGCAAAACCTTGGTTCTCTACCAATCTCTTTTTCTCTCTAATATTCGAATCCACTCCATTACTATGTACATTTGAAACCTGCTTCTTTGTTAGTATTAATTTGTTTACAATTTATTTGGTTGCAGAAGCTCAGCAACAATGGCGGTGCCTCTTCTCGACAAGAAAATCATCAAAAAAAGGGTCAAGAAGTTCAAGAGAACACAGAGTGACCGATTCGTTTCTGTCAAGGTATTTCGATTTCGTATTTTTGTGCTTAAATTTCTTTTTAGGGTTTTCAAGAAATGTCGCTGTAAATTCATGACATGGTTTGAGGGGAATATGATGATAGTAATTTTTGTCGCCCCAGGCTTAATTTGCATCTAATCTTTAGATGTAATGTGGTGATTGACATTTTATCTGATCCCTATATTGAATCTGATTTTCTTTTTTCATTTTTTTTAATACTTCTTTGATATTTGTGATTGAGATACTTGAACAAGTTTTTGTGTAACTGGGATATGCAAGAAGAGGCGTGATGATACTTACCCAACCATCTATTCTGTAATTGAATGATGATATAAAATCATGCACTACCATCTGATCTCTCTTGCTTATATGTATATTTGTTATTTGTGGTATTACTTTTTCCATTATATTGAATATTATTTCCATTATTCACTGTCTGAGATCTGGTCATGCAATCCGTGATGAAGTTACTTAATATTGCTGATTTTCCCGTGATTATCACAAATAAATCACCATCTTTCGGCTGAGATTGCTCTTACTAATAATATTTCTTTATTTTATTCAGTTGCTATTAAAAGATAGTAGTGTAAGTGTGTAACAATGTCTGCCCATGGTATCTAATGTCCAGAATTATATCGGGTCTGGGCATTTCGTTTCAGGGCAGAAATAAACTCGGAAACAGGCCTTGCGACACGGATATCTTCATTTTCTATAAGCTTTCTGTTACTATAATCCTGCTTACATATCTTCAATTTTCAAAAAATCCTCAAATTCTTCCATTTGCCATCTCTACTTTTACAGAGATCTTCTTGTTTTTGTTTTTCTTTTTTCCTTTTCATTTTCATGTTTGATTGGTGGATTAGTGGTTGATTATTTTTGCTGTTTGTCTAATTCTTGCAATGATTTTGAACTGTTTTTCTATTTGAAGATAATAATACTAACTATTATATGTTGAATGTATATACTACAGCCAAGCTGGCGTAGACCTAAGGGTATCGACTCCCGGGTCCGAAGAAAGTTCAAGGGTTCCGTCTTGATGCCCAACATTGGATATGGGTCTGACAAGAAAACTCGTCACTATCTTCCGAATGGTTTCAAGAAGTTTCTTGTGCACAATGTCAAGGAGCTTGAGCTTCTGCTGATGCACAACAGGTAATGAAATAGTCTGTCTTGTATCACTTTTTTACATAGTAGTTTGAGTTGGCTTCTAACATGAATATTTTTAAAAAATTGTGAATCAGGACTTATTGTGCGGAAATTGCTCACAATATATCGACGAAAAAGAGGAAAGAAATTGTGGAGCGTGCTGCTCAGCTTGATGTTGCGGTCACGAACAAGCTCGCTAGGTTGCGCAGCCAAGAGGACGAATGAGCTCTTTAAGAGTTTTTGGACAATAATTTCCGTAGTTCAGTATTATCCATGCTTCAAAGATGTTACTATGTTTTGTTGAATACACTGAGGTGGATTTTGCCCTCTTTGAGATTTTATTTGAACATGTATTTGTTAGCTTTCTGTACGTACACATGACTCCAGCTAAAGTTGAATGCATTTGGGTTCCTATTATTTTTAGGCTTGGCAGTGCTATTATAATTTATATTGTAGTAGGGTATGTAAGTTATCTGAGATTTGGCTTTCCAGCATCAAGCCTGATTGCCTGAAGCTTTTGATTGAGTCTTTTGAAAACAAGATTTTGTTTGGCTCTTGTATTTTTCAAAAGTATATTTAATTTACTTGAACTAAGTAACTTTATATCATAGCTACAATGATTTTTTTTTTTCGATTAATGCCTTTCTTAATCTTCTCTATATCTCATCTAGGTCCTAGGCAGTTGTTAGCCATTAATTTCGTGTTAGGCTCGTATTTGGTGTGTTGGATTTGCGTCGGTTCCGAAATTGACACCCCTGTTCATATGTGCTGAAGCCCTGGCCAGTCACTAGCTGAGCACCTCTGCCAGTAGAACATTAGATTGATATTTATAAATGGTCATTTTATTTTATGAATAAAATATTGCAATTTTATTTTCTCGAAGCATTTTCTTGTTTCATTTTCTACTCTATGCAGACAATATGTTTGCCCTTCTAGTTTTGTATTAAAAAAAGATGCACGCGACTAACTGATTTGGCAAGACCTTGCTTTTCCAATGCCTCAGAGGAATCATCACCATGAGATAAGGATCTCCTATGCCAAAAGGAAAAATGAACAAAAGAGAAATTAGCGGTGTCAATTCCTAACACGAAACGATGACCAAACGATAATCCGATCTAAAGTTAGTGAGAGAAATCCGAACAAGATCACGAAACACGAGCACGATTGACACGAGTTATCAATTTGTTTTAAAACATAATATCTTATATCTTATATCTTATTTAATTTTGGGATAATTATAAAAACACCCTTGAGGTTTCGGCTTATTACAAAAGAACTCAAAGATGTTCTAAAATTACAAAAACATCCCTCAAGTTTGATTTTATCTTAAATTTAATAGAGTAAATGTAATATTCTTATCGATGTCAATGGGTTTTCTGAAATGCTTTTTGCTTCTGAAGGGAAAATTGTAAGATGAAATCAAACCTCGGCTTTTTTGTAATTTTAAAAAACTTTTGGTCTTTCTTTTTGTAATTAGCAGAACCTCATGGGCTTTTTCGTAATTATCCCTTTAATTTTTTATGTATATTGAACATAACACGAAATTGATGTGAAGCTAAACATGAATACAACTCGATCACCCGAATTACCAACAGTAAGAAA
The DNA here is from genome assembly GCA_016081115.2 of Rehmannia glutinosa. NCBI lineage: Eukaryota > Viridiplantae > Streptophyta > Magnoliopsida > Lamiales > Orobanchaceae > Rehmannia > Rehmannia glutinosa. The sequence continues at coordinate 7,580 of JABTTQ020002432.1, forward strand.
AACTGATTGTGGCCCAAGGAAAGAACAATATTGAACAATAATATTCAAACCAATAGTTGGGCAACAAAGAATGTGGATATTTTCTTTTCCTGCCCTGAACACAAAGCATCATCTTTTTGACAACCCCACAGAAAACCTTTACAACATACAGCCTTACAAGAAAAGAACCAGAAACCTTGCAACCATCACACTTATAAGTTCCCTTTTCAATCTGCAAAAACCACAAAAAAAACATAAAACATTTCATAGCAATTTCATAGGTGCAGAATGGCTGGAGAGCAGCTAAAATCTGTAGCTGGGCTGCTTTTGGTCCTTAACTTTTGTATGTATACAATAGTTTTAGGAATTGGTGGATGGGCCATTAACAAAGCCATTGATCATGGTTTCATCATTGGTATGTAGTTCTATCATTATGTTTTTCTATATATTCAAGGGATAATTGCAAAAAGCCCCTAAGGTATGGGCTAATTCCAAAAAAAAACAAGATTTTTATTTAATTACAAAAAAAAACCTTGAGGTCTGCTTGTGTCTTAAATTTTAGGGCAGAATCTGTAGTATTTTGATAAATGTAAGAGGAGCTTTTGAAATGAATTTTGCAAATGAATGGGGAAAATGTAAGACTCTTCAAACCTAAAGACTTCTTTTGTAATTTTAAAACTCTTATGGTTTTTTTTGTAATTAGTCGAAACATCGGGTGTTTTTGTAATTAGTCCAAACATTGGGGTGTTTTTGTAATTATCCCTGTATTCAATGTGTAGTTTAAACTTTAACGAAGGATTAATTACAAAAAAAAAACCCTAAGGTTTAGTCTACTTACAGAAAAATCCAGTTCCCCTTCGGTATTTCAAATGCCCATTGATATTTATTTCTATTTTACAAATTGCACCCTAAATAGGGGTATTTGTTGGAAAAACACAAACTTCGATGTGGTGTTTGTAATACTTTAAGAGGATGTTTATAGTTTTGAAAGATAATTCAGTTTTCTCCGTAATTAGGCTAAACGTGAAGGACAGTTTTTGTAATTATGAATGTTGATATAATTTGTTGGGACTAATGCTGGGGGAGATGTGTTTAACAGGTGCAGGATTTGATCTGCCACCACATTTCTCACCAATATATTTCCCGATGGGGAACGCCGCCACCGGATTTTTCGTCGTTTACGCGTTGATTGCTGGCGTTGTTGGAATAGCATCGGCCATTTCAGGGCTGAACCATTTTCGTTATTGGGACGTCGATAGTTTGCCTGCTGCTGCCTCCGTCGCCACCATTGCCTGGACTCTTACACTCCTGGCCATGGGGTAACTCTTTGCTTAAACGATTTTCTATTTCATTTTCTATTCCATCCGATATTCCAAAATATTATATGGATATCGTGTGTACAAAATAATGTTAATATTATACACGTATATAGTATAAACCGGAACACAATAGAGAACTGAACAAAAAATCTGATAATTAAGATATATATCTTAGGGATAATTACAAGAAACCACTTGAGGTTCAGACTAATTACAAAAAACCCATGATTTTTGTAATTACAAAAAAGCCCTTTATGTTTGATCATTTTTATATTTTCCCCTTCATATGTAAAAAATATTTCAAAAGTTTCTCTTACGTTTATCGATATATCATAGATATTCCCTTAAATTTAAGACACGATATAACTCAAGGTTTTTTTTTTTTTTTTAATTTTTGAAGACCTCATATTTTTTTTTGTAATTAGCCAAACCTTATGGGGCTTTTTGTAATTATTTCTATATTTTATGCATGTTATGTGTTTCTTGATATACTTTCTATTTGTTTGGTTTCTAAGAGAGAGTTGTGTTATTATCTTTACAGCTTTGCTTGGAAAGAGATTGATCTGCATATCAGAAATGCCCGTCTGGTAAGTCGAACAAATATTTGTTTCTGTACACAGACGATTATGATAATGTGCCAAAAAAAAATTCAAGTACATATAAACCTCTATAAATTAATAACCTTGGGACTACCAATATTTATTAATTTAGCAAGTTGTCCCCAAGTCGGGACCGACCAAAAGTATTATTTAAAAACGAGGTTATTAATGAATCGGGTATTAAATTATCGAGGTTATACTGTAAAAGGAAATGATTTTTTTTTTAAATCTTTTTTTGGCAGAGAACCATGGAAGCTTTCATCATAATCCTGTCTGTTACGCAACTGGTTTACATAGCTGCCATACATGGAGCTGCATCCAGGAGAAGAGCTTGAGAATCAACTTACATCTTATGATATTTATGGTGTGATTCGTGTTTGATTTTTATTTCCTTTTGTTTTAATGTTCCCAAATACTCTTTAATTCTGTTTTCTGTAATTTGAGAGCCAGAAAGATGTGTAAACTGTAACATTTTTACATATCTAAACCACAGTTGACAGCCATCAAAACACGTAAAATAAATCCACATTCGCCTCTCATTTGAGGTGGCCTAGTGGCGTGGGGCGAATATGATATTCTATTTCAAAATGGTATTTCATCTCTATTTTACCGTATGAAATGATTGCTAATTTAAAAATTACCATATTAATTTTCGTAACACATAAATAAATCCACATTCGCCTGGGGGTGACCTAATGGTGTAGGACGGATATGATATTCTATTTTTTCAAAATAGTGTTTCATCTTTATTTTACCATGTGAATTATTGCCACGCGTTTAAAAATTATCATATTAACGTTCATGCATAAAATTGTATGTTTTTATAAGACAAGTAGTAATCTGTTAAAAAAACACATGACAATCAGCCAATCATATGTGTTAAATAGAAAATGAAACACCATTTTAAAATAGAAAATCTCATCCGGTGTAGGGTGGCTTTCTAGGGCCGAAAGTCTCAAATTCAAATCCCAACCTTTGCAAAACTTGGTCAAGACTTGACTAGCTTGGTTTGGCAGACTAGACTATCGTCAGTTGCCTCGAGGGTTTATCCAATCGCCACTCAAGTGGGTGCAGCCGTGCAGATCAAAACACACATATGGATGTGTATGTGTGTTGATCTTAGGCGATGCACCCACTTGGGTGGCATGAATTACACCAGTAAAAAGAGAGAAATGAAAGGATATAAAACAACTGACGAAGTAGTAACAACTTCACAGTTTCACTAAGCAGTATAAAAAATCTAGGAACCATTGCATAACACACCACGAGAAAATCTAAAGTCTATATCCACTGCAAAATCAACGAGAAAGCAGACATCATACGAACTAACTTTTAGCAGCTTTCCACATAATAATTACTAACACCATTGAAACTCTAGTGCATCAACTGACTCTTGCCTGGTAGGTAAGCTTTCCACATTGTACTATTAGAGAAGAATGATCACAAACTTCTCGATTAAAATCCTTCCCAGCATTCATGTCTGTTCCTGCACCAACGAGATAGAAGGAATTAGCAAATACGTCCGAACCCATTTTGTTTACGCTTGAGTTTTGGATAGAAAGATGACGTAAAGAGATTAATTGAACAATCTAGATCCATGATTAATGAAAGGGATAATTACAAAAACACCCCTGAGGTTTAGGTTAATTACAGAAAAACCCACACATGTTTCAAAATTACAAAAAACCCTTCAGGTTTCTTTTTTGTCTTAAATTTAAGGGGGTAAATGCCAGGGATTTTTTTGAAATGTATTCGAAAATCACCGGAAAAAATGTAAGACGGAATCAAACAAAATGTAAGACGGAATCAAACCTCAAGGGTTTTTTGTAATTTTCAAAGAACTCTGGGTTTTTTTGTAATTAGCCCAAACCTTAAGGGTGTTTTGTAATTATCCCTTAATGAAATGCAAGTTATGTTTTTGAATGGTATTTAAAACAGTAGGGAATACTCTATCATGCCCTGATGCACTGAATATGTAAATCTAGTTTTTTTCCGCTGAGGAGACACTCTCTTTCACCTTCTATGGATTAATCTTCGGGATAATTACAAAAAGTACCCCTGAGGTTTGACTTAATTACAAAAAAACCCAGTTAACTTTTAAAATTACCAAAAGTACCCCCAAGGTTTGGTTCAGTGTTAAAACTAAGGGTAAACTGCAATATGTTCATAAATACAAAGGCCATTTTGAAATGACTTTTGCTTACGAAGGGTTTACATTCTAGGCAAAATGAAACATCGGGGGTATTATTTGTAATTTTGAAAGGTAAGTGGTTTTTTTTGTAATTAGGTCAAACCTCAAGGGTACTTTTTGTAATTATCCCGTAATCGTATATGTTCTATTTGTTTAAATGTGTCATGCGAGGAACAAGAGCCTCAACCTTTTATCCTAAATTCTCCACACTCAAATATCCAATTCATGTCAAGCAATTTCCTTCAGCTACAAATGAATATACAGAATATACAGAATCTTCAAAATATTTAACGCAAGTTTGGGCTCGTGTCATCGAGATGTATAACCCACCAGGGCTTCAATTGACTTCATGATCATGTTATCGCGATAGCTGCACTGGAAGTATGTGATGATACTTGATAGTAAGATAGTAAAAGATTAATGGTTGATGGATTTCATCCCAAATGCAAAAATTCTAAAGAAACCTTATCACACTTACTCAGCATAACACACATCTATCCAGCATTACTAGTGGACCCTCGGAAACCCAAACTCTAAATCATGGCATTGTATATGACATTTAACAGCAGAGAAAGACACATGCTTCAATGCATCTATTTAAACTACTAGACCTAAAAAATCCAATAACTTTCGGAGCTCCAGCCTCCAAATACATGAATGAGAAAATCATGTGTATCAAATACTAAACGACAGAACTAGCAAATGTAAAGACACTAACCTTGAATTATCTCCCAGACCCTGAAAAAACTTCAAACAGTCCACAACAACTCTTCCAGGATGTTTTTTGCACTGGACATGGAGAAGGAACCAGCAAAGGCTGCAGAAGAGTTACAAATAAATAGCAAATTAAGTGCACTAACTTGATATATCCAAATATCCAATATGATAATGAGGCAGATGCAGTAATTAAAGAAAAACAACACAACACCTCAGTAACCGAAGAATCTTTCTCGTTTTCTGCTTCATTATCAGCAGTACCTCTAGGTGCATTGGATGGCAATGTCAATCTAACATCACTTTCTTGGCTTACACATACCTTCTGATCCAAAACATCTACCAAAGTCACTGATGTACCAACTTTATCTTCAACAGAACTCAGCTTTTTCTCTCCATTTTCCTCATGTAAAGATTCAACTACAGAGGAAGCAACTGGAGAACTCATATCCACTTTCCCTGAGTCAGCAGCAGGAGTATTTTCCACTTTTGAATCAACAACTGAAGAAATATCTTTTGTAGCTTGACTTTTCTTGGTATCGTGATTTTCGTCATCTGAACTGCTGCCGCTACTACTAGAGCTTCCAGATGAACCTCCATCATACGATTTCCTCGTTGAGTCATCATGCTCAACCCGTCCATTTTTTCCATCCCGTTTACCCTCGATCTTGAATTCTTCCCCCTCCGTCGAAGGGTTGTGCTGGTTATGGTGGTCCTGAGATCCAGGTGAACTAACCTCCCCAACATCACTGTCTTTCTCGTCATGGTGCTTCACATCCTCATACCCTACCATATTTCAATTCGTTCCAAAGAGTTCAAGTTAAAATCAAGAACAACACAGATAAGAAATTAGTGACCTAATTTTCAAATTCACAAAGTTTTAAAATCTAAATACATAACACGAAGTAAAGTAACCTGTTCTACATCCATGTAACATTAATCGATGAACTTCACCCAAACCCACAGAAAATTATAGTTTCGAATTGAAAACAAACAAAGTAAAAGAAAGCCTATCACACGTATATATAAGTACGCATCCAAACATAAGCAAATTGATTAATCACGTACAAGAACACAACACGAAGACAGTTGGCAAGTGAAAACGATGCTAAACCAATCCAAGACTATTTCTATTTGATAATGAAAAAAAAAATTAAGAATCAGAAACACGAGATGCACAAATCCAAATCACGGAAGACTTAACCGTAAAGTTCAAAAAAAATGAACGAATAAACTGAGTAACACATGGGTCCGTATGCATTAATGTCAAATAAAGTAATGAACCCTTTTTTCTCCATATTAAAAAAAATAAAAAGAGTTATGTACCGCCATGAGAGTGAGTAGAAGCAGAGGAGGGGTTAGAGTGATTTCCCTGCTTTTTCTTGGCAGCTTTTCGCTTCTTCGCACCTGAGGGCATGATGTTTGATTATTTAGATCGATTGAAGCTTACTCCTAGGGATCAAATCAGATTGTGTGTTGGGTTGTCGCCTGAAATTTCTGGATTCTCTCTCACTTTATCTCTCTACTGTAGTTTATCTCTCTAGCTTTGCTGCTTTTTGTTTTTTTTTTTCGTATCGGTGGGTTAAGTGTGAAAGGTGATTTGTGGATTTCAAAATATGTAAATATGACAGGGATGAAGGGCCTGACAGATTTGTGGTTGCCTGATTGGGGTGGACTGTGGAGGGGTTTTGGGGGTGGGAGTATAAATAGGATATTATTAATTATTAGTTTTTTTAAAAAAAAAAAATTTATTAATTAATTCAAACTAAATATAAGACAAATACAAATCTATTAAAGAAACTATCAAAAGATTCAAAACATTTAGGTTAATAACAAAATTGGCTTAAAACCTACAATTTTAAAAATTCTATAATATCTAGAATATCCGCGATTAGGGTGGCAAAATCCAGTCCGACCCAAGGTTTGGGTCTTATTGGACAGTAGTTTTATACTTTTATAGGCCCAAAAAAAGTCGGGCTAATTTGGCCCAATCTGATTGGCCCATGGGCCGGGCTTGACCGACTCTAAGCCCAACCTGGAAATATTTGTACTTGCATTTTCATATTCGGGTTGGGTTGTGCCAAGTCTTTCAACGGCCTGACCAATTCGATCCAACTTGGGCTGAAAATTTTCAAAAGCCCGATGGCCTAGGACCAATCGACACGATCCATCGCCACCTCTATCAGCAATTCCAGATCTGCATTCTGTTGAAGATCATAATCTGATTTCTTATCCCTGTCCATATGATTGAAAACTTATTTATTTGAATCGTTCGCACAAGAAAAAACACCGCACTAAAATGGTGATAAACCAAGCGCCGCACCAGATGACGAAATTACAAACAAGAAAAAACATACAAACAACTCATATCCATGCGGGAAAACCACTAATATAGAAAATAAATTGATAAAAAGGATATGTGTGGGGTGATTTCAGGCCAAAAAAATACCCATTAACGATGAAGAATATTAATTATTAGTTTTTTTTTTTTTTAAGTTGGGAGTGATAGTTGGAAGGGGATGGTTACAAAAGGTGAACGATACCATTTGAACTACAAGCTTATGGTAGAACATTAACTACAAGTTAAATGGCTTTAAAATTTAATTTAATTTCATAATAATATTAATACCTTGATAAAATTCTCATTTTGAATATAGTGTAATTAAATTCTTCCTTGATTATGTCTAAATTTGATAACTTTTCACTTCAGCAAAAAAACAAAGAATATGGTAAAACTGTGAAAGTTTCAGAGATTGGATCCAGATTTGATGTGGATCCAAATTTTAAATATGAGATTGTGATTATCTTGAACTCGATCAAATGTTTACATTATATGTCAATATTAAATTGTTGAGGAAATCGAAATTAAAAAGTAAAATATCCAAATTAAGATTGTTCTGAATTTGAAAAGTTGTGGTTTCATTTCAAATAATTTTGAGTAGTCTATTGATGAAATAGGAGGGCCTTTCTTATTCTAATCTAAAGGGAGTTAGATATATATTTAAAATGACTACTGAATAATGCACATAATTTGTAATTAATGAATCCAAACAATGTGGATTGAGTATATGTTTTTGAATCATCTGCACAATATATCCAACCTAATAAAAAAATTTAAAATTGAATTTGATTGGGTATTGATTTGTGATTCAATATTTAGGAAGAGATTCAAATAACTCTATATTTATTGGAGTAAGTTTTTGTGAGATCGCCTAATGGATTTAAATTCATGAGATAGATCCAACCCATTTTACAAATCAAAGCAAATTAGATCCAAATTCAAATGAATTACCTAATATGGGTCCATTAGGACCGTCTCACCAAATTAAATTAGTGAGACCGTATCACATGAGTTTTGTTATTGAGGTATAATTTCAATCCTTAAAAATCCAAGTTAGATGTTAAATACGTGAGATCGTCTCATGAGTTTTTTCTTTCATTTGTTGTGGTATAATTTCAACCCCCAAATCTCCAAGTTAGATGTTAACTTTCGAGTTGCTATGTCTGCAACACAATACTCAAATTAGTTAAATCAAAAAGAAAAAAAAAGAAAAACCTATGAGCAAATATCAAAATTTAAAACGAATTGCATACTTTTATTGATAGTGCTTTGGTTGTTATATGGTGTTGAGAATGTATGGACCATTCGAGCCGGTAAAGTCCATTAAATCCAAACCCTTTCAAGATGTGAGTTGTCATTGTTATTTAGCCATTTCATTATGTGGTCATACCTCATTAATAATTATTAGAAAAATTAATTCTTAAGGATTAAAATCAGAGCATGGTAAGTCGAACCTTTTTTTTTCTTTCATAGTACAATTGGGATAATAGGAGAGGAAACACATGCACTTACATGGAATCGAACTCGAGTCAATCACCCTGACAACATAAACTTCTGCCACTAAAGGCACAAATTTGATCCCAGTCGAACCCGAATTCGTTACAAGCAAATCAAGAATGAATGATAGGGATAATGCAAACTTAACAGTAGAACCATTTTATAAAAGTCTATATTTCATTTTTCTCGTACATGTGGTGTTTCAATATATTAGATAAATATCATGTGTATAATTATGACCATTTTGTACACATAACCTTCAACCAATATGATATAAATATGATGTGGGAATTGATTGTAGCTCAATTGATTGAACATTTCGAGTTATAACCAAAACTATTATCGATTTGAGATCAAATCACATCTCACTCCCACTCTTCTTCGAGGTACAAATAAGATGTAATAGAGAATGAAATAAAAATTCCATGTGATGGGTCAACTTGGGTCCCAACCCACCCCTTTTTATTTTTTTACTTGATTCTATAATAAAAATAGTTACAGATTTATATGATTTTCGTTGCGTTATTCATCCGACTCACTATCTTTCGTGTGCCGCGTGGATGGCTAAGCCTCTCATTCCACACTAAATGATCAAACCACCGACAAGTCGAAACGTAAAAAAAAAAAAAAAAAAAAAAAAATCGAGGTGTGGATTGATAGGTAGGTACAGGAAGTGGTGTGGATAATGCCATGTAATTGTTATTTCCACACTCTACAAATGTGTAGTTTTTGGCTGCATTAAATGATGGTACGTAGCTTCTGGATGGTACAATCACTATCTTAATGGTACCACTCGTCTATGCCGCGTTTGGGGGTTTTAATTTAAACAGTCACCAATCACATGTCCCAAGTGTTAACATGGATTGGCGGTGGTGGAAAATTATTATCCCACACCACGTGAAATGGATTGACTAATTGTGCCTTCTGCATTCGAGTACCATTTATTTTCATTATAGTTCAATTTAGCCATTAATGTTGTGACATTATTTTATTTTTCTTTTGTTTTGTAAGCTTTAGTCATTTGATAATAAGCTAATTAAATATGAAAAAATACAACATACTTTTATAAATATATTTTGATGGTCTCGTAGATATTATATTCAGTGCACTTGCATTGAGTAGGCGTATCTATATTAGACACTATTACCTTCAGTGCACTTGTATTAAGTACGCGTATCTATTATTAGGCACTTGACACCTAATCCATTCACCTAGTAATATGGGTTGGACGTAATTTGAATCAATATATTTGGAAAAAATAATTAATATGGGTTAATATGGGTTTCTCCTGTGATTTTGTATGAATGAACTCAATTTGAAATTTAGGCATCTTCGCCATTCTCACAAACTTTTGCAACGACGGTGTTAGATGTTACACTTGATTTACATAAACCACAATTTACACACATTTGGTGTGTCCCATTGTTTGTAAAATAGGACACTTGTGATTAATCGATACAAAATATTAGAGCTGGTAAAAACCAGTCCGGCCCGAGTTTGGGCTAAGTTGGGCCACGATTTCCCAAGCCCAAAAAAGTGTGGGTCTATTTGCCCCGACCCGTTCGGCCCATGGATCAGGATTGGCCCGGCCCACCAATATTCATGTACAATGGTATTTTCGGGATGAGTTGGGCTATGTGTTTTGTGGCCCGACCCAAAAAATTTAAAAATCTGTTTGGGCTTGTGATCGAATCAGCCCGATTTATTGCACATTCTACCAAATATACCGTGCATGCATGAATATTACCTAGTGTCAACCCATAGTGTGGCCATGGCCAATATTGGCATTTAAGGGGATTTGGTTGAGCTAGTCTATGTTGCTTTTGTAGCCCTATTAGGGTCATAAAGTTTTATCGTGAATCAAAACTGTCCAAAAGAGAATTGCGAATGGGCCCAAGCCCATATACAATTGTTCATCATCGGCCTACTAAAAGATTCAAGTATCACAATAATTCTACAACTGGACTGGACTAAAATTTGTTCTATTTTACTGGTACAGTTTGAAGGAGATTGCTGTCCATTTTTTATTTTATTTTTATTGCTTAATAACATTTGGATTTTGGTATCTTAAATAAGGGTATCTAGCCTCTCTTGAACTGGAATTTTGACTTTTCGATTGTCACTAATAGGGTTCCTCGTTAATAACAAAGAATCTGGATTATTATTGCTGTCCATTTTTTATTTTATTTTTATTGCTTAATAACATTTGGATTTTGGTATCTTAAATAAGGGTATCTAGCCTCTCTTGAACTGGAATTTTGACTTTTCGATTGTCACTAATAGGGTTCCTCGTTAATAACAAAGAATCTGGATTATTATTGTATCCAAAATTACAGATGTTAAATGGGCTGAGTCGCCCGGTTCGAACTGTTTAAACCGAGAAAAGAGGGTTAGGACAAATTATTTTGGCCCATATAAATTTGGACAATTCGAACTATTTAAACCGAGAAAAGAGGGTTAGGACAAATTATTTTGGCCCATATAAATTTGGACCTTATTTGACTCGAGCAGTTTAGACCGATGTCCGTTACAACTTGCCTTTAAATTAACCAGCTAGTCCACAATTTTTAAAAAATATATATAAATGTAATTATAATATTTTATCTACTTTATATTAATACTATTACCGGTAATATTTTTAAATTCACATGACAATTTTAGTTTGTAACGGTGTAAGTATTTATTTTTTAAAGGGCTTTTATTTCTTTATCTACTCATTTTATTTCTACAACTCTTTTTAAAGACACTTCTATAGTTTTTCTTTCATATCTAATTTCTATTTAAAATTGTTTCCAACACCCTTATATTTATCTCAATGCCAAAAAGAAGAAGATAATTTCCTTTAAATTAGATTTTTAAGGGATTATTACAAAAACATCCCCGAGGTTTGAGTTAATTACAAAAAGAACCCAAAGATATTTTAAAATTACAAAACAAAACACTTCAAGTTTCGTTTTATCTTAAATTTAAGGTGGTAAATGTAATATTTTTGTAAATGTTAGGTTTTTTTGAAATATTTTTTAATATCAAGGGAAAATTTAAGACGAAATCAAACTTTAAGGAGTTTTTGTAATTTTTAAAGAACTCGGGTCTTTTGTAATTAGCCCAAATCTCAGGAGTATTTTTGTAATTATTTTTCTTTAATAAATGTAAAACTAATGGGAGTGGGGACACATAGGGATGAAAAACGTCACAAGCTATTCGATCTTGATTTGATTCGAGATCTACTGTTAAAAACTTGTTTGAGCTTAGCTCGTTAACATAACGAACCGATCTTGAAAACAATTATTCATTCAATAAGATGTATAATTTGGCTCAAACTCGATTCGATTAGTAAAAAGTTTGATTCGATTAGTAAAAATAAAATAAAATATGTGTGAAAATATGAGGACAACAAAGACAAAAAAATTGTATAAGAACCAACGTGATTTCTCTCCTGTCTATTATATTCCAGTTTCTTCCAATTCGTACTAACCTCGCTTAATCATTTCTTCCATGGTTTCTTTATTTTCTCGAGATTACAACTGTAGCGTATAGTAGAAAAGCAAAACCCAGTGAGCTGTGGCATTGAAATAAAGATCAGACTTACATCTTCGGGTGGATCGGAACAACTACGTTTAATCCCAAGTCTCATCCATCAAATCAAGATCCTCGGTGGGTTAACATTCCAAAGAAAATTTACACACACAACACGCAGTGAGAAAGCGGCGATGGATGCTTTGAGGAAGCAAGCCAGCAAACTCAGAGAACAAGTGGCCAAACAACAACAGGTTCCGCCCCATTCACTTTTGCATTTTGCGTTAATTTTACGGAAGTGAAGTTAAACAATTGAGCGCAATTAGTTGATTGTGGAATTTCTGTTTGAATTTGTAGGCTGTGATAAAGCAGTTCGGTGGGAGCGGCTATGAGAGCTCGGAAGTTATTGTTATTGATGAGGTTGAGATGCAGATGCATCAACAATTGGAGAAATTGTACAGATCCACTCGCTGTGGAAGGGTAAAATATCTTGTCATTGTTGATATTTGTACCAGGAGTATTATTTTCGTTTACTACTGGAAATTCCACTTACAGTCGCGTAATTCGAGGAATACCGTGATTGTTGAAGCAATGGTGTAAATATCATTAGAAATATACTGCAGTTTTTGTATAATGGTCATATTAGAGCTTAGATTGGTCTGAAACATGAGATTGTGATGTAGAACTCAACTTCAACTAAAAACTGTGTAGAAGCTGGTCTGGTTTGGTAAAGGATTTGATTAAGTGTAAGATTATGTATGGCCTTGATGAATTTTGTGTTTGCTAATATACATGTTTTTCTAGGTGGTCATTGCTCTTTGATATGCATTTGAGTATTTGTGTGTCTTTCTCCTTAAAGAACTTTGTGTTTTTTTTTTTTTTTTTTTCGCACAAATTTATGTAGTTTTTGCAGTTTTCATCATAGATTTGACCACCTATGTTTCCAGTGTTATCTTTTTTTTTTTTTTTTTTTTTTTTGGTTCAATTCAACTAGTATTGTATAGCTTTGATTCAAATATGTTATTTGGTGTTATGTTTTAAAATTTCATACTAGGAAACTAATTTGACCTGATTCAAGTTTAGATCTTTGTATAAGTTTTAGTAGATGAAGTCTAACTATACAATTTTTCTGATACGGTTTTGAGATTATATTCCTTAAAAATAATCATGTTTTCTGGAATACGTATGCAAATGAAAGAGATATGCGATGGCTATACCTATGCTAAATTTCAAGTCTTAACACTGTATTTGCTCATCTACATTTCCTAGTTTTCACCTTTTCCCATAAGTACCTGAGTTCAAGTCTGACTAGTATATCCTTACATGTAGATATTTGCTTGAATTTATTTCCATTGCATTTAGGACATTAATTCAATTTAAATCTTTGTTTTTACACTTGATTAGTGCTTATTAGTTGTGGCAAGGTAAGCCTAATGCAAGGGTAAACTGGTACAAGATCTTGTTTGGAGGTCATTGCAGACCTGGATCCCCAATAGCTCTTTGAAAGAGTTTCCTTTATTTTTCGTGATGCGTCTTGGTTCTAGTTATAGAAATCTTTTCTCTTTTGCAGGATTTTCAGAAAGAAATTGTCAAAGCAGCTGAAGCATTCACTGCTGTAGGGTATAAACACATAGAAGCTGGTGAGTGTATATGAATTCTGCTATTCATTTTTATGTGCGGAGAGGTTAATTTTGCTCATTCACCCATGCAATTGGTGCACTCTACATGCAAGGGGCATATTATATACTCAAGTTAATTCTATATGTATTATGGTAGTCGGGAACCAAGTTGTCGAAGATTGTTCCAAATACGGGGTTGAGAATGCTAGTGATGAGATTCTTGCCAAGACTGCATCTGTATATGGGGATGCTCGTAAACATGTAGAGAAGGAGCAAGACGACTTCAATAGATTATTGTTTACACAGGTCGGTCGGATACTTCATTTATAACACTATCACCAGTAATGATCTTATGCTTGAGGATTTGCATATAACATTGAAGATTTCAAATGGCAAATTAATTCTAGACAAACCTGCTAGTTTTTCTTTGTTGTGTGTCTGATTGCTTGAGTATCATTTGGGGGTTCTACCGTTTTGTGGTTGTTTCTGAATGTTTTCTTTTGCTACCCTTGGCAGATTGGTTTTCTAAAATTGATAAACACGTTCTTTGAACATTTCCAAGATCTTGCTCTGATATGATTTTAATCATGCTTATTATTGTCTGAGGAGCTAAACTCTACATGAATAATTGAAATCCATATCTAAGTCTTGCATATAAATTTATTAATGCACAAAGACGACTTAAGTGTTGAAATATTGAGACGACTCTCTTAAGATTTAGGCTTTCTGACAGGGCCGAGGTAATACAATGTGAATAGTCTTTCTCTTTCCTTTTTTTCTCTCCTTGTTTTTTTTTTTTTGTTTTCTGTTTTGATTGTTGTTTTTTCTGCAGAGAGGCAACATTTTATAGTTACATCAATTGCTGGGAGCTCTAAGCTGTAGGCTCATGACATTTTTGCATGCAATTTTTGAATGTTTTACAACCATATGAAATGCGTAGTGTGGGGTCTGCAATCAATTCATTCTCATTCATCACAGAGAAAATGCACATTTTTTTTTGTCTGGGGATAATTGTATCTTTACTTCTTTAATGAAGCTGGATTTTCAGAAATCCTGTTATTAATGACCAATAAAATTTAACTAATCCCAAAGGTATTTCTTTTTATTTTCTAGGTCTTAGAACCCTTGAGAGCAATGATTAATGGTACTCCTCTGGAAGATGCTCGCCATCTTGCTCAACGATATAGTAAAATGAGACAGGAAGCTGAGGCACAGGTAATCAGAACATGCGTGCATTTATGTAGCAGAGTATTCTAAAATGCAGCTTGAATTCTTTTAACATCACCAATCCTATGATGAATGGTGATTTATGCTTCAACTTATTCAAGCATATATATGCAGGCAGCAGAAGTTTTCAGAAGACAAGCACGTGTGAGGGAATCTCCTATACCTGAAAATGTGGCGAAGCTTCATGCTGCGGAAACTAGAATGCAGGAACTTAAAGCGAATATGGCAGTACTTGGTAAAGAAGCTGCCACAGCGTTGGCTGCTGTAGAATCACAGCAGCAGAGGCTTACATTTCAGAGACTTATAGCAATGGTATTAAATTGGAATTAGATACGCTTGACTAAGATCATGCAAGGATCATATGCTTTAAGGGTCCATTTGGATGGAGGGATTTGAAATTTCAAGGGATTTCAAATGAATGGATTTTAAAGTCGTTGGATTTGAAATCCACCTCTTGTTTGGATGATGTGAATTTGTGTATGGATTTCAAATCCATCGTAAGTTTTGATTAAAAAAATTTAGAAGCTCTATTTATTTTTTTAATTGATATTTAATAAATAAAAATAATATATAATCTCATTATTTTGTAAATATTATATTTTATACACTAATAAAAATATGAATATATAACTTTTCTTATGTTTGAATGTGTGTGATGATAATGCATGTGCATATGTGAGGAGAGTATGTGTGAGTGTGAGTGTGTGTGTAAATGTGTGCAGTGTGTGTAGCGTGTGTGCAGTGTGTGTAGTATGTGTATGTGTGTAAATGTGTGCAGTGTGTGTAATGTGTGTAAATGTGTGTAGCGTGTGTGCAATGTGTGTGTAGTATGTGTATGTGTGTAAATGTGTGCAGTGTGTGTAATGTGTGTAAATGTGTGCGATTCGTAAATGTGTGTGCAATGTGTTGTGTGTGTAAATATTGTATGTTTAGTGTGTGTAAATGTGTGCAGTGTGTGAATATGCAAGTGAGCAAAAAGGAAAAAAAAAGAATGGATTTCAAATAACTAGGTTTTGGGAGAGATTTGAAATCCTTTGAAAATGAACTAAAACTTAAAGAGGGATTTGAAATCCTTTGATTTGGACTTATATGCCAAACAGAGGTGTGGATTTAGCTAAGTATTTCAAATCCCTCCTTCCAAATCCCCTCCCAAATCCCTCCATCCAAATGCACCCTAAGTGATTTTTGTTTAAACTATTATTGTTGCAGATTGAAGGTGAAAGGACGTATCATGAGAGGGTTGCTACAATTCTTGGTAATATTGAAGCTGAGGTGCGTATTTGCCTTCTCAGGTTCGTGTAAAGTTAGTTTTATGGCTCTGCTGATGTGAGAGTCTGTAATTTGGTGTAGATGGTCTCGGAGAAACAAAGGAAAGAGGCAGCTCCTCCAGTGACTCCTATCAATCACGCTTCAGGGAAAACCAAGTACTTTCTGGCTGAGGTATGTTAAAACTGAATAAAAGAATATCTTTATAACCTCAATGGTAATCATGTGAGAAAAGAACCTTTCAAAGTCAAATCAATGCTGTTATAGCAATTTATTCCCATGTCAGTCTATTAAAACTTCCGCAAAGCATACTCAATGATATAGCGTTTTGAAAAACTTTAAGCTCTTTCTAGTTTGTGATTTTGAAAGCTAAAGTTGCGATTGGATATGGAAGAGATTCCATTTTCGTTCCGCTGGAATTTTTTTTTGACCATTCGTGTGATTGTTTATGAAAATTTTCAGAAGTACTATTCTCTCACTTTCACTTTTCTCATTTTTTCTCTTATCAATCATATCTACACATTTTTTCACAAGAAACTAATCATTGTTATACATTCTCCCACAAATTTTACTATTCACTCTCACACATTTTTAACTACCAATCTTATTCAATCATTATTTTACTATTTTTAAATCAAATCAACTTTTATCATTACTTTTTCATCTCACATCCAATCACACTCTCAAAAAATTCATTAATTTTCTTCCAAATTTTTTTCATCACTATTCTCTAGCAAAATGAAAATTTTCAAAATGAAAGCATATCCAATCGCGCCCTTAAAGCTAATAATATTTTTGTTAACAGCACTTGACTTTTGACCTTCAAGAATGATTTACATTCTTTACTGTACAGAGAAAAAAATATACATCCTTGCTAATACTTTTGCAGGCAACACATGCTTTTGATGCTGCATCGGAGAAGGAACTAAGCTTGGCAGTGGGAGATTATGTTGTTGTTCGAAAGGTACCCTCTTTCATCTTATCCTTTCCATTTTAACATTGAGTCGTGTATGTGTGGTGGTTTGTGTTTGGCCTTTACACGTACATATGCTACATCTTAAGGTTGCATTCTGTCTCATTTTTGTTACTTCTATTACAAGTTACAACCCTCGTAATCCCATAATGAAATATTTGCGGACACTTTCTCTCAGGTGAGTCCATCAGGATGGTCCGAAGGAGAATGCAAAGGCAGAGCAGGATGGTTCCCAAGTGCATACGTTGAGAAACGCCAGAGAATTCCCACAAACTATACTTCGACTGAGGTTTATTAAACGATATCGTTTCGATCTTCACTTGATTTTTTTCCTTTTATGTGGTTTATGTTTAGACGTTTCTGTTTCTGCTATGTGATGTTTATGTATTATATTTGTTACCGAAGATTTAAATACCTGTGGACCAGTGTGGTTTTGTGGTGGTGTTTTTTCCTTTTTATTTATTTATTGATGTTTTTTTTTTTTTTTTTTAAGTTAAGACTTCAATTAATACCCAAATTCAGTTATTGGCACTTGCCTTCTGCATCCCAGCAATACATATAATTTTTTCTTTCTCAGATACTGAACATCTTTATAAATTATACGGATATCTATGAAACCTGACCTATCTTTCTCAGAGGGTTGGAAAGTAAAAATAGTCGAAACTCAACTCATGATCGACCGTTAAAAACTTGTTTGAGCTCAGTTTATTACATATTATAAATTGAATTTGGTCGCATATATTTGTTCTATGAAAATTGAAATTGAGTATGAGCTTAACTTGATCAGTAAAAAGATAAGAAAATATGTATAAATTGTGAGCCTTATTTGTGTTTAATTAACGACAAACTAAATCCGAATTCTATATGAATTTAGATAAATCTGAATATTGATATGTTGTATTTGACTCGATTTTTCTTTTACATTTTTAAATTGGAACAGCAGAAAACAAAATTCTTATTTAACCAGACTACGATACCAATTGGAAATGGTTAAAAAGTAAAGAACACCTCATCAGCTATTTGATTACTCGGAATCATTATATCTTAAATTTTTTATTAAGACAATTAAAAAACTTAAGAATATCGTTTCAACTGATAATAATTCACCAAGTGATACTAAAAAGAATTCTTGCATGTTGATGAAAAATATAAAGCAAGGGGCAGAAATAATGAAAAATAAAACAAAAATTTAAGTCCTCGTATACAATTACAAAGTCACGATAGGGGTGAGGCGAATGTGATTTGTTAAGTGTCAATAAATGGTTTACAAATCTTTCAAACCAATCGAGCTACAATCAATTCCCGATTATCAATATTCAATATGTAGAGTGGTCGATTTGCGCGGCTATGATAGAGTCTAAGGGGTAGCCACTTCTTTGAGTTATTATTAATTCGTCATTTTTTTAATTTATAAAAATCAATTCAATCTTTGACATTTGTCCATTAATATTTATGATCTATATAATTTACAACCCCTAAATACAGTCTACTATCTATATCTATAATGTAGAATTTAAATATCTATCCATGAGGACCATGATACTAAACAATAATTAATAATAAGACCAAGTAACTAACTATTGTAAAGTTTCAATGTGATTACTGTTATGACAATTAGTAATAAGTAATTAATAACTAATAGTGATGATTATAGTAATTAGTAAAAGTTTTCCAAAAGGTTTGGTATGCCTATTATATTCCTAAATTTAATTATAAGAATTAGGTAATTATTCAGCACTAGCATAAACTGTTATGATATATAGTATATGCTGTATGCATTTGTATATATAACTATATAAGTATGTTATATCTTTAAATATTCATTTTAAACTATTTAATTATAAGATCCATTAATGATAGATTATGTGAATTAACTTATTTAACAAATTCCAATATTATTTTATTAATTTAGAACAACAACAATAATAAAATTAAAATGGAGTTGAAGTGGTTCGATCCAAGGTACTCAATTAAGCAACTTACTCGCTATTACACATTTACAAAGGTTATTTTGTCACTCCTATTTTTCATGTATATATATATATATATATATATATATATATATTTTGAGTACAATGGGGAAACTTGGGGACACACACATTCACATGGGATCGAACCGGGTCTTTCACTTACAACATGTGTCTCAACCACTAGAGCACAGAGAGTTGATCCTCATGTATATTATTATTTGATAAAGAAGAAAGTCGTATTCAATAAAATGCAAGAAACTGTAATATCATTCTTTTAAACAAACAGAAAAAAGAGCATGAAAATAGAAGGAAAAAAAAACCCAATAGAACATTGAAACTCCCAGATTTGGCTCAAGTGACAACGAATTTCCATTGAGTAACTACTTGTACGACCAATAAAGAATCGACAATTCAAGAATCCAGATTCTCCCCAAATCGATATTTCTTCTTTAGTTTTAATGTAATGTGAAAGTGGATTTGTAGAGAGTTCAACGTTGATCTTATCTAAACAGCCAATAGAGAAACCATATATATCAACAGTTGTTCATCTAATTTTTAAATTTTTTTCGAGGTACAAGCTTAACCAAAGTGAAAGCAAGCCAATTTAAATTTAAAGGACTAAAAATGAAGATTTACTTTTATATCTATATATGTAACAATATCTAAAGTCTTTTTAATTAGATTGTGAAAATAAAAAACTATAAATTAATGAAAAAAGATACCTATTCAAAACATGACTAGGATTTTTCTAAAATAAAGGCATGAAAACTAGAAAACTAAATATAAATAATATCCAAAATTAAGTTAAAAACTAAACTATGTTTTCGTTATATTTTACTATATAAGCATTTTACTATAGTCATAGTTCTTTATTTCTTATTGAGGGAAAAATCAGGAAAACAGATTCATGATTTATTATACATTAAAAGAGTAATCACATGAAAGGATACCATATATAATTACCTTTGCCCTATAATTAATTGAGTTTGATCTTAATTACATTTTTCGGAAAAAAACCATTATACCTAGTAAGTACTAACCTAGTATTGGTGGGAGCTTTTGGATACGCAACATTCTAGAAACACACACACACACACATATTGGTTGGTGAATTTGCTATACAACTGGATTTTCACTAATACAGATAAATATAACATGAAATTTAAAGAGGATTAAAACAGCACAGATTTTCTATCCACTGCTTTTAATATAATAAATTAAGGAATAATTACAAAATTACCCCAAAGATTTTGGTCAATTACAAAAACCCCAAAGATGTTTAAAAATTACAAAAAAGCCCTTGAAGTTTGATCTTTGTTGTAAAAATCCGCGCCTAGCCTCGATTAGTCTCCGCTTAGGTAGGTGATAGACTCCTTTTGTCCGCCTACAGTTTTTTTCGATTAGGCCCGGGCTAACCCCCTTAACCCCGCCAAGGCTCTGCCTAGGCGCTAGGCCCCAGCCTGTCGTCCGACCAGTGCCTACTGTCTTTTATAACATTGGGTTTGATTATGTGTGAAATGTAAGGCGATAATTCCAATATTTTTACAAATGTTAAAGAAATTGTTTGAAATGTTTTTGCTTATGAAGGGGTAATGTGTAATACATAACCAAAGTCTAGGGCGACAATGAGTGACACGACACGATAACACAAGACGAACACGACACGATTACAAACATGATTACAGAGACAAAAAACACAATAAAGCATGACACGATATGACACGACACGAAACACGAACACGAAATTGAAAATTAAGTTAATATTACAATTATTGTTATATTTAAGATCAAATAAAACAGATGACACGAAAACACGATAGTGTGACACGAACACGGCACGATAACACGATTGCCACCCCTAATTACCAAACCCCACGTTTTTTTTGTAATCTTCAAGAACCTGTGGGTTTTATTGTAATTAACCCAAAAGTTAGGGGTAATTTTATAATTATCCCTGAAATAATAACACACAATTTAAGCCGTGCAGGAGATGAAATTTTTTTCTATAAAGAGTTTGAGGGTAATTAAATTACATAATCCCCTCAACAAACCCGTGTCCCACAAAATCGGAAAAACTGTTTCCTTTCTCCAAAATATATATCATATTCATTATATATATAAATATCTCTAACCATACGTGCAATGGGAAAAAAAAACCCATATTTTGTTTCCATAATTACTCTTTTCAGAAACAATTCTTCCCCTGGAAAATTATTTCCCAAAGAATTGTTTCTTCAATTTTGTAACCCAAAAAAAAAAAGATTTTTTTTTTTTTTTTTATTTTGAAATTAGTACGGAAAAATAAAAATGGCTAGAGAAGAAGAGACTTCATCATCAGTGACGAACCCAACAACTGAGAAGAAAGACGATGACCAGAAAGTCGCGTTTTACAAACTGTTTTCTTTCGCGGATAAGCTTGATGTCGCGCTTATCGCCATTGGCACGCTTTCGGCTATTGCCAATGGGGTTTCGCAGCCCCTCATGACCCTTATTTTCGGCCAGCTGATAAATTCTTTCGGCGGAACGGATCGATCACATGTTGTGCATGAAGTTTCGAAGGTGATTATAATTTTTTTCTACGTAACACGCTTTTCTTGTTTCTTGTTTTTTTTTTTTATTAAAAAAACTTAATCTTTCTTGGTTCTGTATTTTTTGGTCCATGCAAGTGAATGGGATTTAAAGATTGAATTTTTTTGGGATTAAAGCAGAGTTTTTTTTTTTTTAATTTTCTAAATTTTTAATAGAAACAGAGTAATTAAAGAAAGTAGGAAAAATTGGTCTGTGGATTGCTTCTTCTTCTACTTCTTAATTTTTTTTTTTCTAATTTATTATGGAATTAGTTATGATATGCCTGAAATTACTAGGCAACAAAAGCTGTACAGCTGGCTGCGAGTTACGGTAATCCAAGCTGAGGTATCTGATTTCGATTTGAATTCTAATTCACGTGTTGGGAACCAATCTACAACATGGCAAGGGTCCGAGGGTTGGCTTCCATCCCCTGGAGTCTGGACCTGGTTTTGCAGTACCCGACACATGGATTGGACTTTGGATCTTAGTAAGATACCTTAGCTTGGATGAGTGAGCTCTACGACTTTTAGCAGTATCAGTTTATGGAAAAAAATAATTTAATCTTCTTGCATCTGTTTTCTCATACTGCTAAAAGTTGTACAGCTCACATGAGTTATAGTAATCCAAAGCGTGTGAAGCCGGGAATTTCGGGAGGAGGCCCAATTAATATTAATATGGATAGAGTCATTTCGGATTTTTGGCTACTTTTCCAAAAGAGAAACAGTTTTAACCATGTTTTTAGTCGTTTTTGAGTTCAAATTTTCACTGTCTTTTTTCATTTCTATATGGACTGGTTCATGACTCGATACCGAAAAATGTACCGCATCAAGTTTTTGAAATATAATCAAGTACCTCATCAGACAACACAAGAAGGGTATGACTATGTCAAAATTGCTAAAAACATGTTTTCGAAAAATTATAACTATTTTTATTTTTACAAAACGTAAGTGGACAATTTGTCCATTAAAACATATAAAAATGAAAAATAATACATCAAATTTAAAAAAATGGACGTTTTAATAAGTCATTGTATTAATTCAATCACATCTTAATATTCAAAAATAAATAAAAGAATACAATTACAACAATATATCAAAAAGGACAAATAGAGACACAAGAGAATAAGCAAAATTCAAGTTAAAGTTTATGGCGTAGCTTAAAAATGTACAAAATTTTAAGAAATGGGAAAAAAATGACTAAGATTCATATTTTTCAAGATTCACAAATCAAAATAGGAAAAATGAATGAAATATTATTGAAGACATTTTTTTACCATTTTTCTATTTTTTATATTAAAATGTGAAATGACCAAAATACCCCTACTTTTTTCTAAAATTTGAGGGGGCCCAAAGTGCCCCCCTTGGCCCCTTAATAGCTTCGTCCCTCGAATCCAAGCTAAGGTATCTCGATTCCGATTCCAAGTTCAATTCACATGTCGGAACCGACCGCAACACGGCAAACAAGGTTAGGAGTGTCCGGGTTTGGCTTCCATCGCCTGGGATATGGTTTTGCAATACTTTGGACCGAGTCGGATACCTTAGCTTGGATTATCGTAACTCGGAGTGAGCTGTACGATTTTTAGAAGCATAGTTTCTGGAAAAAAATATCCTTCTTGTGTGAACATAGCTGATTTTAGATGAAAGAGTGTTTTTGGTAAATTTTCGACATCATGAAACTATTTAATTACACACCATATTATTATATTCCCTGAAGATATTGATTTTGTTTTTTAGTGAGGTGTATTGGTGTTCTTTCATTTCGATTATCAGTTTTTAGTTGGAGACAAAGTGTTTGTTGAAAAGAGACATGATACTGTTCTTACCAATTTTATTAATGTCAACTTTTAAGTGATGGATTGCTGAAAAAATTATATCCTATGCTCATATTTGCTGTGCAATTTTCAGATATCCCTCAAATTAGTGTACTTGGCTTTCGGCGCCGGTGCTGCTTCACTTCTACGTAAGTATTTTTACCGTCAATCACTAAAAAAGTGATTCTCCGTTTTTGGCTGGATTTTTTTCTTTTAATGTTTGCGAATGCCAACTTTCATTTAATTAGAAACTACAAACAGGGAAATGGGTGCTAAGGGGATGTATGTATATGTTTCCAAGTCCAATTTCAGTTTCTAGTGTCAGGAAAATGAATTTTCGAACTTTACTTGGTTTTCGTGTGAGAATTGAGAATATGTTTGGTTTGTTGTCCGAATTTTTGTTTAGAAATGAAAATATGTTTAGTTGTAGTTTTTGAATGTATTTTGACATAGATTTGTGTGATTGTAGTCTATTTTCACATAGATTTGCGTGGTTGTGGTGAAAAGTTGTTTGGTTGTGTTTTTCAAAAAATATTTCCATAAAAAAGAAAACTCGAAATGACTTTATTTCTATTGATAATTTCCTAAACAAACGCAAACTCATTTTTAGGAATAGTTGGAAAGTGGAAAATTTCATTTGAAAACATATCCATACATACCCTATAAGTGTTTCTGTGCTCTTGGCTGCAAAAAAAAAACCATCTTGTTAGCAAATGGCAACTTCCACTTATGATTTACAAAACAGGAAACGAGCGCTTTAGATTTGATTCATTTTGGTTTGACTTTTATAAACAAATAAGCGTTTTGACAACGCTTTCACCAAACACTCTCAAACTTGTGATACTATTTGCGTAATTAATGTCGTGAAACAGAGATGTCGTGTTGGATGGTAACCGGAGAACGACAGGCAGCTCGTATACGAGGACTGTACTTGAAAACGATATTAAGACAGGACATCGAGTTTTTCGATACTCAAACGACAACAGGGGAGGTTGTTGGGAGAATGTCTGGGGACACAATTCTCATTCAAGAAGCCATGGGTGAAAAAGTAAAAGCTCCTAAACTACTTCTGGTGCAATTGATTTTTGTTTTATTTTTTGGTATAATTACAAAAACATCCCTGAGGTTTGGGCTAATTACAAAAAAACCCAAAGATTTCTGAAATTTACAAAAAACCCCTTGATGTTTGATTCCGTCTTACATTTTTCCCCTTCATAAGGAAAAAACATATCCAAAACCCCTGATATTTATAAAAATACTATAGTTACCCCCTTAAATTTAACACATAATCATACCCGATTGGGGTTTTTGTAATTTTGAAACATCTCTGGGTTTTTTTGTAATTAGCCCAAACCCGAGGGGTGTTTTTGTAATTATCCCTTTTTTTTTTTTTTTTTCTAATAGGTGGTTGTCTCTCAGGTTGGAAAATTCATTCAATTTATGTCGACATTCTTCGGAGGCTTTGTTGTTGCTTTTTCTAGAGGATGGCGTTTAGCGCTGGTGTTGACGGCAAGCATCCCTGCTCTTGTGATAGCAGGTGGATGTGTGGCTTTGATCATGTCGAAGATGTCTAGTCGAGGACAAGTTGCTTATGCAGAAGCTGGGAATGTGGTGGAACAAACAGTTGGTGCAATTAGGACGGTAAAATCGAATTTTCTTCACAGTTTCTAAGGGAGTGTTTGCAAACACTTTAGTAGTTTTAACGTTTTCAAATGCCAACTTCTAGTTCCGAGTAAGTTAATCAGATTCTAGTATCAGGGGAGGAGTAGGGCGTTTTAGATTTGATTCGCTAATAGTTTTTTCGTTTGCACGTAAATAAAGCAGTTTTACAATTTATTCACCAAACCTTCTTTTTAGGGAGTGTTTGCAATAACTTCTTCTTTTAGAAGGAGTGATTTATTTTAAGGAATAATTTCAATTGTAGTACCTAAATTATACACAGACTTCACTTTTGATACCCCACATTCACGTCATCTCCATTTTGGTAACCCAAGTTTACCTTTTAATAACTCTTGCCACATTTCATCAAACATTTGTCAATTTTACTATCCTCTGTTTTACTTTGTCATCATCAATTTTGGTACAACATGTTTTACTTTTTAATCACTTATGATACGAAATATGTCGAAAGTGATCAAAAGTAAAACATGGGGTACCAAAATTGATATGCTCTGAAAGTAGGTACCAAAATGAAAACATGGTATGGTTTAGGTACTAAAATTAGATTTATCCCTTTATTTTAACATAAGTAAAAGTCGTTAAGAACTAGAAGTTGATAGTGTTTGCATATAGAACCGTAAATTGCGATTGTTTGTAAAAATATTGTAAAAGTGCTTATTTATTTGCAAAAGTCAAAACCAAAAGCGTAATCGAAATCCAAAGCATCCATCTCCATGCCTTTAGATTCCGATTAAATGAAGCGAGAATTAGACGTAGAAGTTGACATTTCAAACACTAAAAATGATTATTTTTTCAGCCAAAATTTGAGAAGCATTTTTCTTAGAGACTGCAAACACTCTCTTAGACTTTTCAACATTTAACTTCTATTTGCAAACACTATTAACTTTGGATTCTCAACGGATAAAATTAATTTCCGTGATCTCATAAGATTCTGCCTAACTCTTGTAGGTTGCATCCTACATCGGGTGAGAAACAGGCGACGGAAAAGTATGATAGCAAGCTACAAGTTGCTTATGCTACTACTACGAAACAAGGGCTAGCCTCAGGCTTAGGAGTTGGTTCAGTGCTTTTAATTATCTTCAGCACTTATGGACTTGCCATTTGGTATGGAGGCAAACTAATATTAAGCCAAGGATATAGCGGTGGGGTCGTCATTAATGTCGTTATGACCATCATGACTGGGGACTGTAAGTATATAATTATCAGCTTGTTCGGGAGCACTTTTCAAAAGTCCATTTGCCGATCATAATAGTTGTTTGGTTATTAATTTAGAACGAACATTTGGATAAGTCACTTCTCAAAAAAGCTGGAATTGCATACTTTTTGAAAAGTCACTTATTAGGAAGTCTTATCTTTTATAGAATAATTACAAAAATACCCCGATGTTTTGGCTAATTGCAAAAATCCCACAAAAAGGAATAATTACAAAAACACCCTAAGGTTTGGGCTAATTACAAAAAAAACTACTTGAGGTTTGATTCCGTCTTACATTGTTCCTCAAAGTGATTTTCGAAAACATTTCAAACCCCCCCCCACATTTACAAGAATATTACAGTTACCCCCTAAAATTAAGACAAAAAGAAACCTCAAGGTTTTTTTTTTTTTTTGTAATTTTAAACATGTCCGGGTTTTTTTGTAATTAACCCAAACTCAGGGGTGTTTTTGTAATTATCCCTTACAAAAGAAACCCTCAGGTTTGACTCTCTCTTAAATTTAAGGGGTAACTCTAATATTTATAGAAATATTAGGGGATTTTGAAATATTTTTTGCATATGAAGGAAAAAAACCTAAGATGGTATCAAACCTCAAGGGGCATTTGCAATTTTCAAAAATATCTGGGCTTTTCTATAATTAGACCAAACATCATTTTTTTTGGCTGTTATCCCTTTTTTAAACTAGACTTTCACATAAGTGCTCCCAAACATGCACTATGTAACTTCGAATCACATTCACCGTTGACATTATTTTCTTCTCTCACCTATCGCCGAAAATGCGGTTTTAACAGAGCGCTCGGCCAGACATCTCCATGCATAAACGCGTTTGCAGCAGGACAAGCCGCGGCCTACAAGATGTTTGAGACGATCAAACGTACGCCAAAAATCGATGCATCCGATAGTAAAGGAATTGTGCTGGAAGATATGAGAGGCGAGATCGAACTCAGAGACGTGTACTTCAGATATCCGGCACGGCCAGAAGTACAGATTTTCGCGGGTTCTCATTGCACGCACGTGTGGGAAAACGGTTGCTTTGGTCGGGCAGAGCGGGAGTGGGAAATCGACGGTGATAAGCTTAGTGGAGAGATTTTACGATCCTGAAGCTGGCGAAGTGTTGATCGACGGCGTCGATTTAAAGAATTTGAGTCTGAGATGGATCAGAGGAAAGACTGGACTTGTGAGTCAAGAACCTATTCTGTTTGGAACTACTATAAAGGAGAATATATTGTATGGCAAAGAAGATGCTACTGGTGAAGAGATAAGGAGGGCTATTGAGCTTGCTAATGCTGCTAAGTTCATTGACAAGCTACCACAGGTAAATTAAGTTATGGGATAATTACAAAAACACCCCTGAGGTTTGGGCTAATTACGAAAAAATCCCGAGATGTTTCAAAGTTATAAAATAATCCCTCAAGTTTTGATTCTGCTTTATATTTAAGGTAGTAAATGTTTTGATTCTGCTTTATATTTAAGGTAGTAAATGTGATACGTTTATAAAGGGATTTATTCTGCTTATATCTTCCCTCTTCATAAGCAAAAATCATTTCAAAAACTACCCTGATATTTGTAGAAATATTACAGTTGACCCAATTTAAGACAAAATCAAACCTGAGGGGCTTTTTTAATTTTGATACATCTATGATTTTTTTGTAATTAGCCCAAACCTTGGGGTGTTTTTGTGATTATACCTTTTATAAATGTTAGTGGAGTTTTTGTTTTTCTTATGGAGGGGACGCGTAAGACAGATCAAACCAAGGGAGTTTTTGCAATTTTCAAAAACCTGTGGAGTTTTTTGTAATTAGCCTGAACTTCAGGGTGTTTTTTGTAATTATCCCTAATTATTGGATTGTTTAATGTTCGGCATTTTTTTTTCTTCAATGATTTTGGAAATTAAAGGATTTATATTTGCAGGGTCTTGATACAATGGTGGGTGAACATGGAACTCAGCTCTCTGGTGGCCAGAAGCAAAGAATCGCAATTGCTCGGGCCATTCTGAAAAATCCGAAAATACTTCTTCTCGATGAAGCGACAAGTGCTCTGGACGCCGAGTCGGAACGAATAGTTCAAGAAGCGCTCGACAATGTTATGACGAATCGGACGACGGTGGTCGTTGCACATCGATTGACAACTATTAGAAATGCAGACCTTATAGCAGTGGTGCATTCTGGGAAACTAGTAGAGCAAGGTACGCGCAAAAACGTTCTTACTACTTACTGTCTTAAGTAATGCACGAGTATTTGCAAAAACTTATGATTTTTCAAGAAGTGATAAATTGTAGTAGAAGTGAAAAGTAGTTGAGAATCAGGAGTTATGGTAACGTTTGTCTATAGAAGCTGAAAGTTGATTAAATTAAGGGATAATTATAAAAACACCCCTAAGGTTTGGGCTAATTACAAAAAAACGCAGAGTTCTTTGAAAATTACAAAATACCCCTTAAAGTTTGATTTCGTGTTACATTTTTCTCCTGATTTTCGAAAATATTTCAAAAAATCCCCTGACATTTGCAAAAATATTACAGTTACCCCTCTTAAATCTAAGACTAAATGAAACCCGAAGGGGCTTTTTGTAATTTTGAAACATGTCTGTGTTTTTTTGTAATTAACCCAAACCTCAGGGGTGTTTTGTAGTTATCCCTTAAATTAATAGATAGTGTTTGGTGAATAAGATGTATAAGTGCTTTTACATATTTCAAAATGAAACGAGAAACATAATAAGAAATCTAAAGCAACACCGCTCCCCTGCTTTGCTTTTAGATTCTGATGATATTTGAAAATACTAAAAACTGTTTTTTTCCAGTCAAAAGCTAACAATCACTTTTTGTAATTTCTTGAAAAATCAAATTCTAGGTACGCATGCTGAATTGATGGAAGATCCCGAGGGAGCATATACGCAGCTCGTTCGCATGCAAGAACGGACTAAACAATCCGAAACTAATAAACTGTCCGACTTACAAAAAGCCGACGCTTTTCTAGACTTAGATAGGAGCTTGAGCAAGTCTTCGAGCCACAGAATATCCGTACATAGATCCACAAGCGTTGGATCATCATCAAGGCATTCTTTCGCGCCCCTATGGCGTTCCCGGTTTTATCGACATTAATCATGAAGCTCAAACCACAGACGATACAGACGAAAAGGACGAGAAAGTGTTGAAGAAACGCAAGAGAGTGTCTATCGGGCGTCTTGCGTACCTAAACAAACCTGAATTGCCATATCTGGTACTCGGAGCAGTAGGTTCGATGGGAAATGGTCTGATGTTCCCGCTTTTCGGACTCTTGTTGTCCTCGGCTATTAAGATTTTCTACGAGCCTCCGAACGAGCTGAGGAAAGATACCGAATTTTGGGGCCTCATGATGGTTTTGCTAGGCGCGGGTGGTATGGTGGCCCAACCGGTACAGAATTACTTTTTCGGAATTGCTGGTGGAAAACTGATTCAGAGGATTCGTTCGATGTCGTTTAAGAAGGTGGTGCACCAGGAGATCAGCTGGTTCGACGATCCTGCCAACTCGAGGTCTGTTAACTTTTTTGGGATAATTACAAAAGACCCCCTGAGGTTTGGGCTAATTACAAAAAAAAAAACTTTCAAAAATTGGAAAAAGCGCTATCACGTTTGATTCTGTCTTCAGTTTAAGTGGGTAAAAATAATATTTTTTGCTTATGAAGGGTAGATGTAAGACCGAATCAGAAACCTCAAGGGTTCTTTTTGCAATTTTCATAAATCTCAGGGTTTTTTTTGTAATTATACAATAAATATTTTTATTTTGTATTTGGATCGAAAATATGAACCGGAGGTGTTTGTTTGATGCAGTGGTGCGATTGGGGCGAGATTATCTACGGATGCGTCCACCGTAAGAAGCCTGGTAGGGGATGCATTGGGATTAATTGTCCAAAATATATCAACAGGGCTAGCAGGACTTGTTATAGCATTTACTGCTAACTGGTTGCTGGCAATTATAATATTTGCAGTTTTGCCCCTTGTTGGTTTGCAAGGATTCTGCAGATGAAGTTCCTGAGAGGGACCCTCTCAGCTGATGCCAAGGTTTTTTCGCACCATATTTATAATCGAGAAAATAACTGTTTGCAACATGAACTTCGGCTATTTACACTTTGCAGCCAAAACTAATTCTTTTTTCGACTTAGACTCTACAGGTTTTTCACTTTGCAGCCTCCGGATAGACCAGGGTCACATGGACTAATATACCTAGAATATTCAAATTCTGGCTAGTCGGGGTTGCAAAGTGTAAAAATGGCCAAAATTCAGGTTGCAAAACATTATTTTCCTTTTATAATTCGTGTTAGATAAAAGATATTTCAACTTTTGCGACGTTAATGATTAATATTTTACATGGTAAAGGTCAAGTATGAAGAGGCAAGCCAAGTAGCGAATGATGCTGTTAGCAGTATAAGAACCGTGGCGTCGTTTAGCGCGGAGGACAGAGTGATGAAAGCGTATGAGCAAAAATGTGAGGGACCTTTGAAGCAAGGAGTTAGGCTCGGAATAATATCCGGAGCAAGTTTTGGGGCCGGTACTTTTGCGCTCTATTGCACGCAGGCCTTTTGTTTCTACATTGGAGCTGTCCTTATTGAACACGGTAAAGCATCGTTCGGGGAAGTATTCAAGGTAATTTAACTTCTATTTACTTTATTAGGGATACTTGCAAACATACCCCTGAGATTTGGGTTAATTACAAAAAAAAAACCAAAGGTTTTAGAAAACTGCAAGAAACCCTTGAAATTTGATTCCGTCTTTCATTTTTCCCCTTCATAAGCAATATTACAGTTTTTTGAAGTTTTAGTTTGATCTAACGACGAATTGTCAGTAGGTTTTCTTCGCCCTAACGATATCGGCCACTGGAATTTCCCAAGCAAGTGCAACGGCTCCGGATGTTAACAAAGTTAAAGACTCTGCTGCCTCTATATTTGAGATACTTGACAGCAAACCTAAAATCGATTCGAGTAGTGATGAAGGGATGACGTTGGCGAGTGTTAGGGGTGAGATTGAGCTCCAACATGTGAGCTTCAAGTATCCGACACGGCCCGATATGCAAATCTTCAAAGATTTATGCCTAAGTATACCTTCTGGGAAGGTATTGTTTTCTTCTTCTCCTAAATTTGTTAGGAGTCTTTGCAAACGCTTAAAAAAGTGATTATTAGCTTTTGACTGAAAATAAAGTTGCGTTTAATGTTTTCAAATGACAACTTCTGCTTTTGTAATTTAGCATGATTAAATAATTTAATCAGAATCTAAAAAGTAGTAGTAGGGGTGAATTTTATGATTCTGCTTCTGTTTGACTTTTATACATAAATAACGCACTTTTTACGACTTATTCACAAATACTTCCTTTTAACTTATTCGACTTTTCGCTTCTAACTGCAAACACGACCAAATTTTGATTCTCAACTACTTTTTGCTTTTTTTGTTACAATATATCACTTCCTCTAAACGCATAAGTTTTTGCTGCACTCCTTAGGCTTCACTGCAAAATTTGTCCCGTAACTTTAGGGTGGTGGCATTTTAAAGATTTTATTTTTCACTTTGCAAAATAGCACTAATTCAAAAAATCCGTCACATTGGCAAAAATCGGTGAATATTTGGAAATTAGCCGAAATTTGATGATGTGGCCATCACATCACCACCAATATAATTGGGGACAATTTCCGGTGGAATTAGTGATGTGAATGTTGATCGATCCATTTACAGATAAGCACCACATGTGCATTTTGCATCCGGCCAGCATCCGAATTACTGGAAGATTGAAAATTCTCAGTTAGAGGCCATGATGTGGTGGCCATGTCATCAAATTTCGACCAATTTTTATTCCCGGCGATTTTTGTTCTTAATGTGCCAGATTTACTGATTCTGCATACACATATTGCCCTTGAAAAATAATTTAAAATCACTTGTTTCTTTCTTTTTATCAGACTGTTGCTCTAGTTGGAGAGAGTGGAAGTGGAAAATCAACGGTTATCAGTCTAATCGAAAGGTTCTACAATCCCGACTCCGGCCAAATCCTCTTGGACGGAGTCGAAATTCACAGATTCAAGCTCAGTTGGCTAAGGCAACAAATGGGACTCGTTAGCCAAGAGCCCGTTCTCTTCAACGAAACGATCCGCGCCAACATCGCCTATGGTAAAAAAGGCGACGTAACCGAAGAAGAGATCATCACAGCAGCAAAAGCAGCCAATGCACACAACTTTATTTCCGGGATGCCTAACGGCTACGACACTAGCGTAGGCGAACGTGGGGTCCAACTATCGGGCGGACAAAAACAACGGATCGCCATTGCCAGGGCAATTCTGAAAGATCCTAAAATCCTACTTCTTGATGAGGCGACAAGCGCGTTGGATGCTGAGTCGGAACGAATAGTGCAGGACGCGTTGGACAGAGTGATGGTGAACCGGACGACTGTCGTTGTGGCGCATAGGCTGACGACGATAATGGGAGCGGATGTTATCGCGGTCGTGAAAAACGGAGTTATCTGCGAAAAGGGTACTCATGATGTGCTGATGAGGATGAAGGATGGGGTTTACGCATCGTTAGTGGCTCTTCATGCGAGTTCGGAGTAATCTTAGTGTAAGCTAATGTTTTGGGTATTACTCTCCAGTGAAGGGGCCTGGGTTCGAGTCTCTGCAATGATAGGGCCGAATTTATTTTTTTTTTAAAAAAGCTAATGTTTTGGTGTAATAAGAAACAGAGGAGATAAACTTTTGGCTAAGTCTTAGGTTTAACTTCTCCACCTTATGACAAGCTAATGTGGAACAGAGGCTAATTACAAGAAAGACGGGCAAAATTTGCAGATATGTGTGTGTAATTATCCTATTCTTGGACTTATTATAGATCTTAAAATTAGTATTTGTCACCATGAAAAGGACTATATAGCATTAGTGCCTCAATTATTCAGTTGTCATGGGCAGAATGTATTATACTTTCAATTGTAAAGATTTTTGTGATTAATTCACTAATTATTTCACAATTTCCGGAGACTTTTAAAAATTTTTCCACAGTATAATTATATTGAAGCCTGTTGCTGAATAATTCTTTGGATAAATTGCAAAAACTACCCATAAGGTTTGTGTTTACTTAACAAATATCCCACAGTTGGTGGTACACTTTGTAAAATATAAATAAAAAAAATTGTCAAGTTGATATTTATAATTTGAAAGATTGTTGAGTTTTTTTTTTTTTAATTTTTATGATTAGACCGATTTTCAAGGATTTTCTTGTAATTAACCTTAGAAGATTTACTTATTACTAGGTGTAAACAATCCGAGTTGAGCGGAGCATTAGCTTATTTGCCAAATGTTTGTTTAGTTTTGTACCTATTCGAGCTCGGCTTGAGCCAGGTTCACATTCTAAAGAGCTTGTTCATATTGGACTTGATAAAAATTTAATGTTCTAATTTGTTCATGAATGAAAACGTATTCGAATAGTGTCTCATTTGAACAATTAATAATTTTTGTTTGCGAACAATAAACAAACAAATAAAATTAACTTTGTTCGTGAACAAATAGAATAAGTATTTCGCTTTTTTTTAAATTAAATAAATTTATTTTATTTTCATTGAATCATAATCGAGCTACTAGTCGAGCCTTAAACAAACTTGTTCATGAACATTTATAAACAAAGACTAAGCGAGCTCGTCCATTTATTAAACGAGCCCCAAAATTTATTCATTTATGTTTGTTTAACTAAACAAACAAATATACAAGAGCACTATTCGATCATTCACGAGTTGTTTGTCCGAACGCTCCGTTCATTTACAACCAAATTCATTACCTTACAAGTTGATAGATTTTTCAATTTATTGTATGAATAACTTCCAAGTATTATATCTTACTCTAAATCCTCATGGCGTCGAGATATGACTTCCCTTTGAGCTCCCTGGAAAACAATCCCCTGAGATAATCAGCCATACCAATTCTCTTGAATTTGGGTGGATTTTCTGGGCTGATAAGGCTTGGTGATGGGCCTAATTCACCGTCCAGTTTTGGGCTGAGAAATGTGGCAATGGAGAGCCTCTCTTTCGTGGGGTTTACAGTTGCTCGATGCTCAATGCTCCGATAAGTACCGTTTGTCAAAATCTGCCAAAATCATGTTGACAATTACAAATTGCACCTATTGAGAAGGGTACTTTGTAGAGGTGTCAATTCCCCCCGGCTCGAATATAAGGACAGATTGGACCACCAAGTTCCCAACCCAAAAAAGACTAGGCCCAATTTGGCCTGGCCTAACGGGCCATGACAAATTCGACCCGATGGATTTTCGGCATGCCCTAACCTAATTTTGCCCTTTGGGCCGCCGGGTCCAACCCGATCCGGGCTTATTGACACCTCTAGTATTTTGTTTGGAAAATACAAAACTAAAAAGATAATTGGATCCTTTTGTAATTATACTAAACTTCGAGGGTATTTTTTTTGTTAGGGATAATTACAAAAACTATCAGGTAGGGTTACCAGTCGAGCTAACTCCGGCCTATCAGGTCAATCGGGCCTGGCCAAATAGGCCTGAATCATTTTGGGCCAAGAAATCATGCCCAACCAAATCCAAATTTCGGTGGTTTGACCAAAGATCGACTGAATTTTTTGACTCTCAGGATAAAGTACATAGAGGTTTTAATATTTAGAAAAATTGATGAACGTAAAATATTTGATGATGTTGAAAAATTCCGTCAGTTGAATTAACGGTTGATGTGAAAACGCAAGGCAAAATCACTGTAGTTTTGAAACTTATCTGGGTTTTTCTCAGAATACCCTAAACCTCGGGAGTTTTTAGTAATTATCCCAAAAAGTAATTTTTGCACATACCTCCAAGATATCTCCAATATTGACAACAAAAGCATTAGGGAGTGGAGAAACAGGAATCCAAATACCATCTTTCTTGATTTGGAGACCTTCCATTTCATTGATTTGTAGGAGAATTGTGAGTCCATCCGCATCGAGAATGAGGCCAAAGACCAAGAACAAGCTCGGTTGGGGACATGGTGGATAATAATTCATTCTCATTGATTGCATCCCTTCTAATTCGAATAAGGACTCAATTTCTTGATTTCATGTTTAAAGCTTTTGTCATTTGGTTTAGAATCCTCATGGCAAGACTTTTCTGATTCCGCTCCATATGATTCTATGGCATCCCCGAAAATTAGATAAAAGTACAAAAAGTTGAGGCGGGTCTCGTAAGACGGTCGCACGGTGCGGCGGATTGCACTTTTAGCATAAAAAGTGATACTTTTAATATAAAAAATGGTACCTTATCCGAATACATTAAAATTAGGGATAATTGCACTTTTAGCGTAAAAATGATACTTTTAATGTAAAAAGTGGTACATTGTCTGAATACATTAAAATTACGGATAATTGCACTTTTTGCGTAAAGTGATACTTTTGGTGTAAAAAGTGGTACCTTGTCTGAATACATTAAAATTAGGGATAATTACAAAAACACCCCCGAGGTTTGGGCTAATTACAAAAACCAAGAGATTTTTGAAAATTACGAAAAAACTTTGAGGTTTGATTGTGCCTTTCAATTTAAAGGTGTAAATGTAATATTTTAATAAATGTAAGGAGCTTTTGAAATATTTTTGGCATATGAAGGGGGAAAATGTAAGACGGTCAAACTTAAAAAGGTTTTTGTAATTTTTGAAAATCTCTGTGGTGTTTTTTTGTAATTAGCCCGAACCGGGGGGTTTTTCAGAGGTATGCAGACAAAAATATCACTTTTTACACTAAAAATATTATTTTTATAATAAGAAGTCTTTGTCTTACACAAATTTTTGCCAAAAGTTGAACATTAATATATTTGACTCTATTCGATTTGTTTACATCCTTACCGAATTTAGCGGTAGCTTGGGAATCAAGTGAGCCTTTCTCAAATGAGTTGGTAAAGTGACTATGTAAAACATGTCTGCCCAATCAAGCTTTTGCTCTTCTCGAAACAACAAAGGCTTGCCCATAACCCTCAATGTCCCCCGCCTCCTGGCAAAACTTATTCTTCTCTTCTATTGGGAGATTAAAGAACTCTTTAATTTCTAACTTCATAATCTCTATTACTTGAGTCCACTCCATGGTTGATCACCGCGCAAAAAAAAAGTCATTAAATCTTGCACAAAGTACACAAATTATCAATGAGTTTTACTCCAATTATAAAAAGGATAACTACAAAAACACCCCGAGGTTTGGGTTAATTACAAAAAATCCGACATATTTGAAAATTACAAAAACTCCTTCAAGTTTCTTTTAGTCTTAATTTTTGGGGTAATCTGTAATATTCTTGTAAATGCCAGGGGTTCTTTTTGAAATACTTTTGAAAATTACAGGAAAAATATAAGACGAAATCAAACTTCAATGAATTTTTTGTAATTTTCAAAGAACTCTTTTTTTTTTTTTTTTGTAATTAGCCCAAATCTTAGGGGTGTTTTTGTAGTTATCCCTATAAAAATTTCAGCTATTTTTCAAAATTACAAATATCCCCTTAAAGTATAAGAAAACCACATTGAGGTTTGTATTTACTTATCATATACCCTCTTAGAGGTGTAGTTTGTAAAATAAAATAGAAATAAATGTCAATTGGATATTTTTAAATTTTAAAAAGTAAGTTGAATGTTTTTGTAATTAGACCGAACCTCAAGGGTATTTTTTTGTTTGTAAATAACCCTTAAATCTTTGCCAAAAATAGATGATATTAAGGGTGAAAAAGTACCTGAAAGAAACCCCATTCTTGGCATGCTTTGTGGAGCTTATCGAGCTCAAACCATCGAATCCGGTCGAATAAGTTCCGCATATCGATGATAGGTATTTCGGGTAAAGAGGAAAGATCGAGCGATGATGATGATCATCATGATCGAGACGAATGTATCTCGATGGAACGGTGTCCAATTTCTCCTTAGCTAGTTCTCGAACTATAGGCACTTTGAGAGAGCTTCCTAATTTTGTTAAGTTTGATTCCATGGCTGCAGTTTTGAGTTTTATTCTGTATGTATGTATGCCTCTGGGTTTTTTTCTCCTCAAACTGTCTTTCTCTACTTAATGCAATTGTATCAATCTGTAGACCAATAGTAAATTACCTACCCGAGCAAGTGGAACACGCCATTGCACTATAATTAATCTTATTCATACTTCCATTCTTTTAAGAAAGAATTTAATATATATATATAGTACATCACTAATGCGGTCGGTGTAGTTTGTAGGTTATCGTGTCAAGCCCGATGACTTAATCAATGCACACTCAAAGAGTAATAATTGTGGATTCTCGTTTAGAAAAAAAGAATTTTATTTGTCTAAAGTGGGTGAGTTGGTGAAGTAGATAGATACTCTTCTACATTTAAAAATTATTTATATGTATATTTAGTATTCCCCAATGTTTTATATAAAAGCGGAGACGCTATGTGGATGAGATCATCTATTTCACTTTCCATGTTTCACTTTATATTCCATTTATTGGATGATAGACACATACACAATTGTGACATCATTTGGTACACGATATCGTTAAATCTCGATGAAATGGAATAGAGAGTAAAAAGGAATCTCAATCTTTCACGATCGACAACAAAACTATATATAATTCCACCATCATTTGTAAAATCATGCTTCCACGAGATGAATGCGGGGGATTTCGTCACGAGTTCGATTCCTACTATCACTTTCTTGTCGAGTGGGTTTTAACTTTTATCGCCAATATGATGTAACATGTTTCTATAACTTTTTTATTTTTATTTTTGATAACCGAGATTCCATGTCCTTACATGACCGATTAGTCCTCGGAGAAATAGCCCCGACCCCCGCATGAATCGCCCATGTAAACCGCGAGAATGCACAATGGCTCACAGATCTCTATATGTTGGACTCCTTATATCCAGCAGGTTTCACTAAGTTCCAACCTCTTACGCCGTTTGAAGTCCCAATGTTAATTGTCCACCATTACGCCGAAATTAACCCTTGACCTCTCTAAAGATAGGCCAATAGTTACCTCACCTTTGAGTCTTTGACAAATTAGTAAACCAATGTCATTGGATTCTACAACTTTAATGTTAAGATACAATGCGTGTCAATAAGCATGCAGTAATCACATTACTTTTGAAAACCTTCTAAAATTAATCCATTATAATTGAAATGTGGGGCAAAAACTTTTGTCTTATAAATTAAAAAGGTCAATAATGTTCAACACATGTTTTACAGCATTCTAGTACGTACGTTCCCAATGTATTAAAAACCAGGTTGATTATCACAGCAGAACTAATTCCAAAATTCAAATGGGGGGCAATTGTATGGTGGTCTTCTCTTTCGTCAACACCACCACCTATTATTTAATACAAAACAAAATCTTTTTTTTTTTTTTTGAAGGAAAAAAAACAAAGTATCTTTAAATTTGATGACGGCATTAATTTCGTTAGCATAACGTCAAGTTTTTTGTATATTTACTAAATATAGTTATGTTTACATAACCTAATTGAGTTAATCTAATTGAGTTAATAATTTAAACAGAAAAAGAAAATTCAAATAGAAAATTGGACACTTGTCCAATGAATATCAATCAGGGTGGAATGCTCCGGAGGAGCATCGACTAAAACCATACATAAGCATCGGTGCAAAAACTAAGGTAAAATTATGGGTCTTGTCCATGCCACCACTTAGGTGCCACACCAAGTGGGTGGATCCATCCTGATTTACACACATACACACACACACCCACATGAGTGTGTGTGGATTCATGGTGGATCCACCCACTTGGGTGGCACCTAAGTGGGTGGCATGGACACACACAAAATTATGATAGTGTAATATATAAATTATGTGTGGTCCAGTGTGGAGAAATAAAAAAGTTCAGCTTTCATTAAGAAACGCCAAAATAAAAAAATTAAATGATCAGCTACTTTTTTAGGTATCTATAGAAAAAATGATATTATATTAATTTTTGTATTTGTATACTTTTAAGAATTATGAAAAATAACCTATATTCTTATCGAAAACTACGTTAGAAACTCAATTTGAATATGTTGAGCACGCCATTTGATATGGGTCAAGTTAAAAATTAAAATTGTTGTGAAAATTTGCTTAAGTTCGAAAAACAAAGAGATTTGTTCCTGAGTTGTCACGAAATTAATTAGTCCTTAAGAATTTATTTTCGTAATCCCCATAATTCAAC
Source organism: Rehmannia glutinosa (assembly GCA_016081115.2). Taxonomy (NCBI): domain Eukaryota; kingdom Viridiplantae; phylum Streptophyta; class Magnoliopsida; order Lamiales; family Orobanchaceae; genus Rehmannia; species Rehmannia glutinosa. Next base: position 47,201 of record JABTTQ020002432.1, read on the forward strand.
ATGAATTTAGAACGATAAAGTTTCTCTAAAAACCCAGCAATAAACACAGAAGAAAGAATGTAAAAGGATTGAGTTGTATTATTAATATCATGTCTCCTCCTTTTCTGCAAAATGAGTTGTCTATTAATAGACTTGAAGCCAACTTATTTTTCATAAAATAAGGGAGAGCCCCAAAAATAGAAATTTTTGTTTTAAGATTCTGCACATTTTGGATAAAGAAAACAATAATAAGCAAGGTTAGGCCAAAAAGTAGGAAAATGTATTTGAAAATTTAGAAAAGGATGACAAAATAGAACAAGTGCTCATGTCATGTGCCATGTTCATAAAGAGAGGAGGATTCCCACCTAATTAGCTACATCAAATTTCGTTAATTTGAGCGGAAAAGTTAGTTAAGTATTAAAATTAATTTTAAGGTGGCAAAATCAATCTTATCTTTTAAACATTTATTTTATACAACAAAATCACAATTTTACCCTCTTAATAAGCTAAAAGACTAAAGGGCACCAAGATCGCGTGTTTCTTATTCGGCGCGACCGACCGAAGTGATGGGTCGGGTCGCCCGTGACCCGACACCGTCGATTCATATTAAGATGTGATGGTGGATCAAGACGGTCTTGACACGTGGTACTAGGTCGCACGACCTAGCAAAGTCAAAATCTATAAATATTGTACAATTCTCCTTTTCTACATGTATCTCATTTATTGTTGTTCACCTCGCATCTTCTTGATTATTAGTGTCCTTTAACATGAACTCGACTTTAGCATCGAGGTCATTAGTTGAGGGTCCACCAGATTAACCTAATGTTCGCTCTTTTATAGGTCCAATGAAGATGTTGGATTTTTTTAGTGATTTTATCGAATATACATTTGAAGCATGTTGGATTTGATATATTGCCTAAAAATACTTAATACAACGAATAATCGTTACAAAAATAAATAAATAAATGATAGTAGTTAATGACAAATACTAACACATGATTACGATCGAAGAATAGCCAAGTAGATAGGAGTGATCATAAATTTTCAAAAAACGCCCGAACTGCACCATACCGCACCTTTGGAGTGATTTATTTTTTAATTAGAATCGTGATTCAAATATTGAGTGAAAACCACACTGTCATGTTGGTTCGATTGTGGTTTTGGAACAAAACCGCACTGCCAAAACCACATCGTCCTTATACAATTTTAGGGGTAAAATAAGAGGTTTTTTTCCCTATTTAGTTGAATATATACTTGGGCATCAATATATTAAAACTAACTTGGTGAATAATGAATTTAGATTTGTATTTTAAATTTAAAATAAAATGCATTTTTAATTTTTTCTTTGATGTGACATACATTATCATAAATCTATACAAATTCTAAAACAAAATTTTAAACCTAAATAGATATAACTGACTCGTAGAATCGTAACATCGAGCGAAGACGTTGGACAAAACACGCACTAAAAAGAAATATGGCATGCATTTAAATGGTAAGAGGTGTTTCATTTTGACAATATATTATTCTACATAATCCATGATGCCAAACAAAGAAATGTAAACTATTTTTAAAGAATGAATTTCTCAATACCTAATCTCACACACAATACAACACCAAATTACATAATTAGTGAACAAATACAATCTTATATAATCCAATCCATTTTTGTAATCCGATCACAGTGCGCAAGCGAGGCCCACATTGATAGACTTTATGCATAACTTCCAAGTATTACAGTGTGAAATCAGCTGTTGTACTAGTACACAATGATGTTCATTAAAAATTATGGAGAATTACAAAAAAACTACCTGAGATTTGAGTTAATTACAAAAAAATTATAGATTTTTGAAAATTACATAAATCCCATGAGATTTGATTCAGTATTATACTTTACCCTCTTCATAAACAAATACATTTCAAACACCCCCTTACATTTGTATTGCAATTTCCCCCTTATTTTTAACACAAAATCAAACCTTAAGGGCCTTTTTGTAATTTCAAACATCTCTGATTTTATTCTTTCTATAATTAGCCCAAACTTCAGGGTAGTTTTATAATTATTTTTTTTAGGGTTAATTATAGATAACCTTGAAGTTTAACCTACTTACAAAAAACTCAGCTAACTTTCAAAATTACAAAAATACTCCGAGGTTTTATTTTGTCTAATATTTACCCTTGTAAAGAAAAAATATTTCAAAGTTCCCCCTCATATTTATAAAAATGTTACAGTTTGCCCCTTAATTTAAACACTGAATCAAACCTCCTGGGTACTTTTTGTAATTTTGAAAATTAAATGGGTTTTTTTGTAATTAGGTCAAACCACAAACGTTTTGTAACTATCCCATTTTTTTACTCTAAATCCTCATGGCGTCGAGATATGACTTTCCATTGAGCTCCTCGAAAACATTCCCCGAGATAATCCTCCATACCAATTGTCTTGAATTTTGGTGGATTTTCGGGGGTGATAAGGCAGTGGTTTGGACCTATTTCACTATCCAGTTTTGGGAAGAGAAATGTGGCAATGGAGAGCCTTTCTTTCTTGGTGTTTGATTTGCTCGATGCTCAATGCTCCGATAAGTACCGTTTGTCAAAATCGCCAAATTCAAAGGGTTATTATAATTTTGAAAGATAATTAGATCTTGTTGAATTTTATGTTCTGAGAATCGGGAATCCCTTCAAATGGCAAATTACGTAAAAAGAAGATTACAAGAAATGAACTAGCTATTACAAAAGATAGAACTTTCGAAGCAAGTCGAGACGAATCAACAATCGCAAAGCAATTATCGAACTTCACGATGGCAAGCTCAAGCGAGTAACCCCAATCATCCCTCCCCGCCTGCCGAGAAACCCGAAAAATTCATGGGTTTCGACTCAAGAGGTGGCGACAAAAATCTTGTTTTACCCGACTACTCCGAGTCTGGCGAAATATCGACCGAGGACGCTCGTTGTTCTTTGAAAATGAAACGAATCTTTGAAAAACGCTGCTGCGTTTGATGCATGGGGGGTGGTGATTTCTGTGCCGTAACTATGTCTTAAATGGACTTAGTGATGCACTTTACAATGTGTATTGTCTTTGTGAAATCCTCCAAAGAATTGTGGGATTCTTTGGAGAAGAAGTACAAAACCGAGGATCTTGCACAAAGAAATTTGTTGTCGGTAAGTTCTTGGATTTTGTGATGGTTGATTCTAAAACCGTGATGGAACAAGTTCAAGTTCGATTAATCCTACATGAAATCTCTGTAGGGAATGGCTTTGCTTTGGGAAGCATTCAAGTGGCCGCCTTGATTGAGAAATTGCCCCCAAGTTGGAGGGATTTCAAGAATTATCTCAAACATAAGCGAAAGGAGATGGGACTAGAGGATCGATTGTCAAACTCGAATTGAGGAAAACAATAGGAGGATTGACTCTAAGTCCAAGCTTGTCCCTATGGAGTCAAAAGCCAACTTGATGGCACGGCTCGTCAAGTAACTCGAAGAAAAGACCTAACGATAAAGGCAAGAAACCGGCACGGTGGAAAATTCGGGGAGCTTGCTACAAGCGTGGCAAACCGAACCATATGGCAAAGATGCCGTCACCAAAAAAAAGAAAACCAAACCCGCGATCCAATGCCAATGTGGTTGAAGAAAGGGAGCTGAGGAAGTTGACATATGCGGCGGTGGTGTTTGAAGCCAATTTGGTGGATAACCCGAAAGAATGGTTTGTGGATACGGTGCCACTTGCCATGTGCGTTTCCGATAAGGATGCATTCTCTTCTTACATCCCATCGGTAGGAAGGAAGCTCCATATGGGGAATCACGCCTCTTCGATGTTCTTTGGCGTTGGAACGGTGGTGGTAAAGCGACTTCGGGAAAGGAGTTGAAGTGAAGGATGTCTTTGCATGTCCCAGGACATCCGCAAAAACAGTTTCGGGTTATTTGGTCAACCATGGGTTTAGACTAGTTTTGAGTCCGAAAAATTTGTACTTAGCAAATTTGGACAGTTCTTGGTAGGGTTATCTAGACAAAGGACTGCTCAAAATGAATGTAATATTTGTCTATTTGTTTTGGCGAGAATATGAATAAGAATGAATCTTCTTGTTTATATTCTTTGAGTGCTCTAATTTATGGCATATTAGATTAGAACATGTAAATCAATGCTATAAAAAGATTGATAAATTTAGAATTAATTAATTTACGAAGTAAACTCACAAAGAAAATGTGAAGTTTGTGTTGAAGCTAAAATGGCTAAATTACCGTTTCATTCGGTTGAAAGGAGCACTTCACCTTTAGAGTTGATACACACCGATGTGTGTGATCTAAAATTCGTGCAAACTAAAGGTGGTAAAAATATTTCATCACATTTATTGATGATTGCACAAGATTTTGCTACTTATACTTGTTAAGAAGCAAAGATGAAGCATTAGAGGCTTTTAAGAATTATAAAAATGAAGTTGAAAATCAACTTGGCGTAGGATTAAAATAATTCGGAGTGATAGAGGTGGCGAATATGTTGCACTATTTGAAGAACTATGTACCCCGATCGGGCATAATTCATCAAACAACAACACCATATTCACTGATCTAACGGTGTTGCTAAACACAAAAACCGGACTCTAAAAAGAGATGATGAATGCCATGTTGATAAGTTAGGATTACCTCGAGAATATGTGGGGAAAGTTTGTTTTAACATCAACCACATATTGAATAAAATACCACTTAAAGGGAAAGATAAGACACCTTAATTGTGGAAAAATCGTAAGCCTTCTTATAAATACCTTAAAGTGTGGGGGTGTTTGGCTAAGTAGCAATACCAACCAAAACAAGTTAAAATTGGACCAAAGAGGTTGATTGTGTCTTTGTGGGATATGCATACCAAAGTAGTGCATATAGGTTTATGATACATAAGTCAGAAAATTCGGAAATGACTGAAGGTACCATAATCGAATCAAGGAATGCTGTATTCTTTGAGGATGTCTACCCTTGTAGAGAAAAATTAGAAGTGAGTACTAATAAAAGAACTCACGAAACTACAAGTGGTTCAACACCAATTAGTGAAGAACCGAGACGCAGTAAGAGGTCTAAGACGGCTAAGTCTTTTGGGCCTGATTACATAACATTTATGTTAGATGGTGAGCCAAACTCGATTAAAGAGGCTCTAAGCAGTCCAGATGCTCCGCTCTGGCAAGAAGCTATCAATAGTGAAATCGAGTCCATTCTGCAGAACCATACTTGGGAGTTGGTTGATCTCCCTGCTGGTCATAAACCTTTAGGATGTAAATGGATCCTAAAGAAGAAGTATAAAGCAAGATGGAACTATTGATAGTATAAAGCACGGCTTGTAGCCAAAGGCTTTAAACAAAAAGAAGGATATGACTTCTTTGACACCTATTCTCGAAGAACGAGGATTGCGTCTATTCGGTCTTCTCGCGATTCACGCTTTGCACAATCTAGAGATTCATCGAGATGGATGTCAAGACGGCATTTCGAATGGAGAGATAGATCTTTGAAATCTGCATGGAACAACCTGAAGGGTTTGTTGCACCCGTCAAGAAAAGAAGGTGTGCAAGTTAATAAGATCCTTATGCGGGTGAAACAAGCTCCAAAACAATGGCATCTTAAGTTTGACAATACGATGTTGTCAAATGGATTCAAAATCAACGAGTGTGATAAATGCGTATATGTCAAAGGGACATCAAAAGCATTTGTCATAGTTTGTCTATACGTAGACGATTTGTTAATCATGGGCGATGTAGTCATGATACTATCATGGAGACTAAAAAGAATGTTAAAGAGGAACTTTGACATGAAGGATATGGGGACTCTTGATGTAATCCTTGGGATAAAAATCGTGAGAACTCCGATGGAATTATCTTGTCACAATCCCACTATGTGGAGAAAGTGCTCAAGAAATTCAATGCTTTTGACACGATTCACCGTCAAAGACGCCCATTGATTTAAGTATAAATCGGTTGCTAATAAAAGCGAGAACCGGTGGCTCGGATGGAATACTCACGTATAATAAGTCGATGTACATCACAAATTGTACACGCCCGGACTTGGCCTACCCTGTAAATATGTTGAGTAGGTTCACGAGCAATCCAAGCCATGAGCATTGGAAAGCGTTAACAGGGTGTTAAAATACTTGAAGTATACCTTGGATTATGGGCTATACTACTCAATATATCCAGTGTACTTGAAGGATATAGTGATGCTAGTTGGATCTCGATTCGAAAGATTCTTATTCAACTAGTGGATACATATTCACCATTGGAGGTGGTGCGGTATCGTGGAATTCCACGAAGCAGCAAACGTGTATAGCTCGGTCCACCATGGAATCCGAGTTTATAGCTTTGGATAAAGTTGGTGAAGAAGCGAGTGGCTTCAAATTTTCGGAAGATATTCCATGTTGGAGGAAGCTGTGCCTTCTCGCGTGATGATTCATTTGTGATAGCCAAGCGGCTATAGGAAGGCACGAAGCAATATGTATAACGGTAAGTCTAGACATATTCGTCGGAGACACAATACCGTTAGACAGTTGATCTCAAATGGTGTGATGTCAATTGACTACGTAAAGTCAAAAGATTTGCGAGATCCTTTGACAAAAGGATGAATCGAGATCAATTGGGTAAATTGCTAGAGTGAATGGGCTTAAAGTCCACAAAGTAAAAATAACCATCATAGTGGTAACCCAACCATGATGACTGGAGATCCCAAGAACTTGGTTCAATAGGAAAACTAAACTATGAAGGTTATGTTGTAACACTTGGAAACAATGTTATAACCCATCCCTAGAAAGCAATACCAAGTGTTGAAACACCTGCAAAGTTGTGGTGAGGCTAAGTCATTTGACTTTTAATGATTCCTACACCTCGTTGAGGTTGAGTATGGCAGGATACTCGGATAGGAGATCACCTATATAAGTGAGAAGTGCGGGCGCTTCAAAGCAACACTTATGAATCCAAAGTGGTGTTCATGGCGAAACGGACACAAAACGTGAGAACGAAGGTGTTGAGACCTTATTGTGTTAATATTGTTGACTCGGTATACACCGTGGAGGAATAGTTCAAGCGCATTGCGTCCACTAAGCCTTGTGTACCCGATGGTATTGACTACGGAAGGTTCAAAGCCATAAGCTACCTTTCCGAATGCAATATTGTCTCTTGAGGATCTGGTTTTGCGTGTCCGCATTCATGCATACATTAATTTCCACTCATGTGGGGATTGTTGGAAATTTTGGTTTTGATAAAGAGGGTATCGACCGACTTTGACCAATTTTTCGGTGGCTAGATATTTAATTCTGGAGGAATTAAATTATATATTATTAATCTACGTTCGAGTAGATGTTCGTAGTATTTTTATTTCTCAAACCGAATTTCGGTGAGTGAGAAATTAATACAAGGTAGCCACATAAATGGGCATTATGTAAAGATTATTTAAAGGGAGATGAAAGGCTTATGCCTTATCCACATGGAATATAAATCATAGTTTATCCTAGTTTATTTACTAGAAGGTGTTATTTGTTGTATAAACTATAACACAAGTGGATGATCACAAGTGGGCCACACGCGCGCCGCCGCCGCCCGGCCTCGGCCGGGCCAGGGCCGTGGCCTGGGCATGAGCTTGGGCATGGGCATGGGCCTGGGACTGGGCTTGGGCCGGGGCGGCCCGGCCCTATTGGGCCCGGGTCCAGGTCCACTAAAGTTTTGCCACTCGAAAATGGGCTTGGCCCAGATTCGAGTGACTGTTGAGCCAAATGAAACGGACATTGTAGGTGTCCGATTCGTAAGGATTGTTGGAGTTGTAAACTCATGTGGTGGTGGTCATCTGAAGTTAGCCCACTACCTGACTGTTATGCAGTAGTGGGGTGTAACACCTTGGTTGTTACAAATGATTAATGCCCACTACCCAGTTTTTTCTCCTGCAGGTGGAATGGTTGGCTATTTATACATGTTTGTGCATTGCAGTTTGATACACAGAATTCATACTCCATCAAAAAGCATACAATCATTTTCTGCATTCTGCACTAAGTCCAGCAACCAGTCTTCAACACATTTCTAGTTCGAAGGTGCTTCGTGTTAGTGGTGCTTACTACGTAAGAGCGTAAGCGTTTCATTCGTCTTTGGAAGCAATACGTCAAACCGTGAGCACTAGCCGGGGACGTAATTGCTTTGTGATTGTTGAATTTTATGTTACTGAGAATCGGGAATCCCTTCAAATGGTTGGATATTTTGTTTTGATAAAGTCGGCATCGTCCCGACTTTGACCAAATTTTCGGTGGCTAAGAATTTAATTCGGAGGAATTGAATTGCAAATTGTTAATCTACGTTTGAGTAGATGTTCGTAGTATTTTATATTTCTCAAACCGAATTTGGTGATGAGTGAGAAATTAATACACGAAGTTGGCCACGCGAATGTGCATAGTTTATCCTAGTATAAATACTATAAGGTGTTATTGGTTGGATATCTATAACACAAGTGTATGATCACAAATGGGCCGTGGACCTGGACCGACTTTTTGAGCTCGGGTTTAGGTTGATTGGTTTTGTCACTCGAAAATGGGTTTGGCCCAAATTCAAGTAATGCTTGTTGGGCTCGATGAATCTAGACATTAGAGGTGTCAGGTTCGTGTGTCTATGAATCTAGACATTAGAGATGTCTAAGTTCATGTGACTTTTGGAGTTTGTAACTCCTCAAGTAGTGGTCATAAGTAGAGGCTTGTAACTCATGGGAGTTACATATGGTTAAATGCCCACTCTCTTATCTTTAATTCCCTCAAGTGTTGGAAATGATGGCTTTTATAAGCCTAGGGTGCATTGTTGCATGGTTATGAGTTTGATATAAGGATGAGTAGAGTGAGAGAGAGTGAGAAGTTAGAAAGGAAGTCGATTTTCGCGATTCATAATCTGTCAAAGAGGTGTTACTACCCGGTGTTACAACATCTCGTGTCAAGATTTCTTTCTCGCATTTTCTATGTCAAGCAAACCGTTCGCGCACCATTCTAGTTCGATGGGGCTTTTGTGTTAGTGGTGCTACTACACAAAAGACGTAAGCCGTTTTATCTTTGGGGACATTACGTCAAACCGTGAGCACTAGCCGGGACGTATTTGTCTTGCGGATAGAGTTCTACTCGACTCGGCTTTTGTTTTTCAAGTTCACGTGATTCATGCTTCGAATTGGAGTCTTTTCAAGATTTATAATAGTTAGGTTTTACTTTTCTTGTAATTTTCTTTTGCATTTTTTGTAAGCCATCTTGAAGGCTTTTCCGTTGTACCATTGTAATTATTTTCCAACAATCGCAAGACAAATTTGCCATTTGAAGGATTCCGATTACGTAACATAAAATTCAACAATCGCAAAGCAATTACGTCGGCTAGTGCTCACGGTTTGGCGTATTGCTTCCAAAGATGAAACGGCTCACGTCTTACGTGTAGTAGCACCACTAAACGTAAAGCACCTTCAACTAGAAATGTGTTGAAGTGGTTGATGGACTTAGTGCGAGAACGAGAAAATGATTGTATGCTTTTTGATGGAGTATGAATTTTGTCGTGTATAAAGCAATGCACAAACATGTATAAATAGCCAACCATTCCACTGCGGAGAGAAAAACTGGGTAGTGGGCATTAATCATTTGTAACAACCAAGGTGTTACACCCCTCTTGCATAACGGTCAGGTAGTGGGCTAACTTCAGATGATGACACCCACTGCAGGAGTTACAACTCCAACGATCCACACGAATCCGGACACCTACAATGTCCAGATTCATTGGCTCAACAGTCAGCATCACTCGAACCAGGCCAAGCCCATTTTCGAGTGGCAAAACTTTAGTGGACCAGGACCGGGCCCATAGGGTGGTCGCCCGCCCAAGCCCGCCCGAGCCCGCCGGCCGGCGGGCGGGCGGCAGCGTGTGGCCCACTTGTGATCATCCACTTGTGTTATAGTTTATACAACAAATAACACCTTCTAGTAAATAAACTAGGATAAACTATGATTTATATTCCATGTGGGATAAGGCATAAACCTTTCATCTCCTTTAAATAATCTTTACATAATGCCCATTTATGTGGCTACCTTCGTGTATTAATTTCTCACTCACCGAAATTCGGTTTGAGAAATAAAAATACTACGAACATCTACTCGAACGTAGATTAATAATATATAATTTAATTCCTCCGAGAATTAAATATCTAGCCACCGAAAAATTGGTCAAATTGGTCGATACTCTTTATCAAAACCAAAATTTCCAATGAGATCTTTTGTAATTAAGGCTAAACTTCTAGGGTGCTTACATTAAGGGACAATTACAAAAGTAGCCCTTGAGGTTTAGAGTCGTTACAAAAGAACCTAGAGAAGTTTTAAAATTACGAAACCCCATAAAGTTTGTTTTCGACTTTAATTTGCTATGAAAGGCTTAATTGGAATTTTGGTCATGTAGGTATAAAGGGGTGGCATATTTGGTCATGTAAGTATCTTATGTAGTAATATTGGTCTTGTAACTCCAAGTGAGTGGCATATTTGGTCCTGTAAGTATTTTATATAACAATTTTGGTCATGTATCTTTCAATTTATGCGCAATTATGGTCCAATAAGTTCTATTTTTTGTGCAATTTTGGTTTGAGATGGGTAAGTCATATTTCATCATTCCAGTACCAAAATTGCACTAAGTTAGAACTTATGGGACCAAAATTATACAAAAATCAAAATTTACGGGACCAAAATTATTACAGAGCACACTTTGAGGACCCAATATGCCAAATTTTTATACATATGGGCGACCAAAAGCGTACGCAAAATAATTACAAGACTAAATATGTCATCTCCTTATATTTACAGGACCAAAACGCAATTAAGCCTGTCATCAAATATTTTCTGATTGCATTCCTCAACTTTTCAAATATTACAAATAGGTCAACTTTTCGTTTAACTATTCGTAATATTCAAAAAGATAGATGGATGAATCGCAACGTAATATAATAAGTTTGGGTTACTTGTAATATTTAAAAAATTGGGAATGTAATTGTAAAATAGTTGATGGTTGATGTAAAAATGTAAAGCGAGAATCAAACCTCAAGCGGTTTTTTGTAATTTTGAAAAAGGGTTTTTTTTGTAATTACACTAAACCTCATGGAGTTTTTTGTAATTAACCCAGAAAGTAATTAAATTTGCACAATACCTCCAAGATATCTCCAATATTGACAACAAATGCATTAGGAATTGGAGAAATAGGAATCCAAACTCCATCTTTCTTGATTTGGAGGCCTTCATTTCATTGACTTGGAGAAGAATTGTGAGCCCATCCGGATCGAGAATGAGGGCAAAGACCAAGAACAAGCTCCGATTGGGGACATGGAGGATAATAATTCATTCTCATTGATTGCATCCCTTCTAATTGAATAGTGTTTTAATTTCTTCAAATTTCATGTTTAAAGCTTTTGCCATTTGGTTTAGAATTTTCATGCCAAGAATTTTCAGTTCGGCTCCATATGACCCTATGGCATCCCCTGGAAATTAGATAAAAGTTCAAAAGGTTGAGGCGGGTCTCTTGTAAGACGGTCGAACGGTGCGACCGATTGCACTTTTAGCGTAAAAAGTGATATTTTAGTGTGATACCTTTGTCCGAATAGTAGAGATAATTACAAAAACCTCCCTAAGGTTGGACTAATTACAAAAAAACCAAAAGATTTTTGAAAATTACAAAAACCCCCTTGAGTTTTGATCCGTTTTACATTTCCTCATTCATAAGCAAAAAAACATTTAAAGAAACCCATGATATTTCTAAAAATATTACTATTACCCCTTAAATTTGGCAAAAACTCATATGAGACGGTCTCAAGGGTCCAAATACGTGAGACGGATCCTAAACTAACCCATATTAGTTGACCCCATGTAAATTTGGATCTAACTTGGTTTCATTTGTAAGTGGGTTGGATCCGTCTCATGTATTTAAACCGCGAGACAGGTCTCACATAAGACTTGCTCCTTAAATTTAAGACAAAATCAAACATGAAGACACTATTACAAGAAATGTGCCTTTTTTGCTACGAATGTATTAGTGACGACACATTGTTGCCGCTAAAACACAACTGTTGTGGCAACAACCTATCACAAATAACTTAACCAATATTTGACAAAAAAAAAATTGTTGCTAATACCAATAGTGACAAATTATGAAAGTTGTAGTCACAAATAGTTAGTTATTTGCGACAACAATAATGTCACGTAATCATTTCGTCTCTAATAGCCTCTTAATTCCCCGCCTTTTCGTTTCCTCATGTTTTCGCGCCTACACCCTAAATTTTTCCCCTTTTTTTTTTTCCTAACTTCTTCCCCTCTTCTCCAACCATGTTCGCCTACCCCTTAATCTTTCCCCCACTTTTTTTTTCTCACCTTTTTCCTTCCGCCTCTCTTCTCCCCTCCGATCCGCCAATTCCTCCTGCCGCCACTTCCCCTCTCTCTCCCCTCCGTTTCATATTTAATTAGCGACGTCGCACCGCCACTGACCCATTGTTCGTTCGCAGTTTTATATTTAACGAGGTCGGTATGTTTCTTGCTTTAAACTTGTTGGCGTGCGTTTTGGTCAACAAGCAAAAATATGTAAAAGACTTAACACGTTGAAATATAAGCGTGCGTAACGTGTGTTTATTTATGGCTAATTCTCGCCTTTTATGCATAATGCCGAAATTTGAATTATTGGGGTCGGTCTTTCTTACAATCTTGCTCCCTCCTTCCCATTTTCTCTCTATCGGACTTTTATTTACCCCTTCGAGTAAGTGGGTTTACAATAGTCATCTTTGCACTAACTAGTCGTTAATTAGTAAAATAATTAAAGAAATACACATGTCCATCTCTAATTTGTGCATGTCGTCAAAACCCGCCACTTGTCGACTTCTCTTTATAATTCTCGACATGTGACGATTCACGATACCAATAAAGCGTTAAGCATGGGTGTGTGATTATTTTTATGAGTTTGTCGCGCGCGTCGTTTCCGTCGAAATTTGGGCTCGGGGCCGGCGGTACTGTGTTGCGGTTGGGCTCGGTAGCGAGCGAGCCTAATTCGTGACGTGTCGCCCGACCGTTCTGCGATATCACCCGAGATCTCCTACTCGGACGTGTCTTTGGGACTGATGGCGTGGATTAGTTTCTTCGGCTCGGCAAGGCGTCATCAAAGGCCCCCAAGTTTAATTCCGAGAAGAATTTCGAAATCGGAGTTAAACTTTAATGCTAATGATGAACATTTAATGGGGAAACGGATTTCTCAAAGGTTTTGTTCATTCACGACATCGTCGCGTAGTGATTAATTCCTGAAACGGTGCATTAATTGGGTTGCCATGATGACGGACACGTGGCATCTTGTGGTTGGACCAATCTTGCGGCAGAATCGAAAAATACGTCGATTTCTGTCACGATGCGTAGTACGCGGCGTTCTCGGCAGTTTGAGGTTTGGCGGCTTTTGAGTTTTTAAAGGTGCGTCTTTTGAATAAACGTTTCGTTTACCGAGGAACTTCATCTATAAATACCTCTTTTTCCTCCATTATACATTTTCGCATCCCTTAACCTTCGAGCTAAAGTGAGTAAGACCGAAAGCGAGAAATTTCGGTCGGCTTTCAAAGTTCAGAGACTTCGATCTTAGGTACTTTTTCGAAATACTCTCCTTTTTCTATAAAATGTCTTCTTTTGAGGACAAGTAGGAGTCGTAGTTATAGTGTAGAGGTTGAAATCGAAGATCCTCCCTCTCGAACCTTCATTTATTTCTCACCAAAGACGGCCATCTCCGCCTCATAGAACGCTTATATTTCCACGTGTTAAGTCTTTTACATATTTTTGCTTGTTGACCAAAACGCACGTCAACAAAACTTGTTCTAGATAGTTGTTTTTAATGTAATTGTATATTGTATTTGACTCAAGGGTTTGATTGAAATTGGCTAGGGATTTGGCTTTGAGATTTTTCAATTTTTTCTGCATCGGCAATTTTGTTTGAAGGAGTAGAACTCAGATATCTAAATTTGTGCCTCAAATATACAGGTGATGTAAGTGTTTGTCGAAATGCGTAATTGAGTTTGGATGGTTGTTTCAATTTGTATATGTGATTGTTGATGAAATCTTATTTAGTCATTTATGCTTTAGCTCATCAGTTATTATGGTGCCCAGTTATACTGTACGAGTTATGATTATCTATCTTTAGTTTGGAGAGTTGGGAATGGTGCTCTGTATGTTAAGTAAAGTGAGCTTTAATTGTAAGAAAAATATGGTGGCTCTGCTATCTGCCAATCGGCTACCTCCGTGCCAGCAGCCGCGGTAAGTCTCACTGGATCACTCGCTGTAACAAGGGATGAAAGCACTTCACCTGAACCGACGTAATTAAAGGGATTATGATCATCTTCTGAGCTTTCAATTCTTAGAATATGGTTGCATGTTCATGCTGCCAAATGCAGAATTAGGTTTTTTAATTTTTTTATTTTGAGAAAGTAAACAACTTCTTTTTTGTTTTATCATGTTGTTGTCTGTGCACAGAAGTCTTCTTCTATCTCTGTATTGATCATTCACATGTTTGTGTTTCCAGGGTGTAAATTTGTCTAGACCTCGTCAATAGCTTTATTATCAATCCTCTACTTGCTCTTGTTCTTTCCAAATGAGTATGGATGATTCAAAATCATGTAACTTTTCTGTGCCAGGTCGTGTGCTATATTGTGGAAATAATTTCTTATAAGTGAATCAGTAAGGCATATTTCCTTCTTCAATTTTTCAATCCTTACCTTTTTCTTTTACATTTCATCGTGTAGGCCCTTTCGAACGGCAAACCCACTGTTGTGGAGTTCTATGCAGATTGGTGCGAAGTATGTCGGGAATTAGCTCCAGATGTCTACAATATGGAACAAAAATACAAGTAAACTTCAAAACTCTTGTTAGTTTAGCTTTGGCTCAATGTAGATATGAGTATATATAATCTTATATATTATGATGCTTTATCGTTCCATTCCTTTTAGCTTAATTTTTAGACATCTAATTTCCATTTAACATTTGCTGTTGGAGGTATTGGTCGTTATAGCTTGAACTATGGCAGCTGTGATGCATAAGATGTGTTTTCTGTCTTCAAAAAATAATTAATAGAGTGAAGATGTATAATTTGCAACACTTAATGTGTTTTCTGTACGTACCTTGATCTTTTAGTTGCATTTGTCTTTTAAAGTTGACACACAAAGCCTAACAATAAGTAAGGGATAAAACAGAGACTATAAAGCACCTTCTATCCATTTCCCTCAAGAGGACTTTCGTGTTAAATTAAGGCTTTTCTACCTTGCACTTCCTCTAACTTTGCTGTTATGACTAGTAATTGAAAAAAATATATTAAGCTTAAATCCCGTTGATTGGAAAACTCAAAAAGGCATGCTTCGTCCTCTTCTTCCTGGGAAATTCCTTTTTATACCTGGTAAGCTCACTACATTAATTCAGAACTCTTTCCTACATTTTGTCATTTCAGGCCTTTGTTCATTTGAAAACAATCTGTGAGTCTTTCTTCTGGAAGCTTTTTGTTTTTTTCTTGTTCTTGAAATTCTGTTTGCTGGGTAAAGAAGTTGTTCACTTGAAAACAAGATCTGGTATAAGTCTTGACTAGCTATTCACTTATTATGTGTGTTCTTGGACTTGCAGTCATAATTTTGTTAAATTATTGTACTTATGAATTAAGATTTTGCATATCAAGGATTTTTTTGGTGGTTAATTTTACTACTGGCATAGAATTAGCGGTAAAATGCAAAAGGGCTCCAACTAAAACTGACCAATTTTGCTTCTTTAACAAAAATGATGTGGTTAATGGTATATCTTTTGTTAATAAATGTTGGTGATTACTCAACCTAGCTTAGGATTAGCTCCTTTTTAGTTGCTAATTAAAAATTAAAGTTAGCAATGATGCCCACTTGCTGATCTGCACATCATAATTCATATGGTTACTTATTTGCCATTTGTTTTTGGTGTGGCCTAACTTCTTGGACTTGCTGACACACACTCACACACCACAATACATCATCTGAAAGTTAAAAAATATATGAAATAACCAAATGTGAAAATGATCAATATTTGTTATTCTTTTTCGAAATAATGAAAATCATCCTGAGAAGTTTTTACATCCTGTTTAACTCATTCATTTTAGTTCTCATTGTTGCTGTGTAACTTACCATGTGCTTTGATAGCCACTAATGTGAATTTTGAATTCATATTTTTCGCTTTGATTCTTCACAAGACTGCATGGACAAGCATAATGCAACTCATTTTTATTTGTTTTCAGAGAACGAATACCAGTTCAACTTGCGTAGATGGGTTGCGAGTCTCTAGACATTTGATGAGGTAAGCTTTCAATTTGGATTCCAAATACTGATTATTAAATTTTTTATTTACCATGAGAACATTCATAGTTTTATTTGCCCGCTGAATTAAGAATTATCGGTTTATAAGCAGCAGTGTGCAAGCTATGGTCAATTGGCTGACTTGGTCGCCATCATGAGGAACATTCTCGAACAGTTGCATCTAAACATACCCGTGCTAGTTGTCCCGCCTTCGCCACCTCCTGCTTCTGGTGCTCCGTCATCGTTGAGATCTTTTGGAGATGGTCAAGGAGATAATTTATATGGTTAGGCTTAGATGAGATGATATCCTATTTGTATATATATACTAGTTACTTTTGGACATATTTATGTTTATAATGTTAGTTTGATATTTAACATTATGTTGTTTTTTGTGTTTGGATTGATATATTTGGTTGAATGAATGCATTGTGGTGTTTATGTTGGGTAAATATGATATTGTTGTTGGGTAAATATATGTTTAAAAATGGAATAATAGAATATAAAAAAATTAATTAGGGAGTTTTTTGTGACGACAAATTGTAGACACAAAAGATTTGAAATTACTCGTGACGTCCCTGTCGACACAAATAAGTTTGACGAAAATTGCCACGTCGCCTAACGGACCGCCACGTCGCCTACAGATATTCTTGGTGAAAATTGCCAACGAAGTTTTTGTGACAAATAAGTTATTTGTGACAAGGTTTATGTGTTGACATACTTGTGATGACAAGTTGTCACAAAAACCTTTTGTGACGACATTCGGTCTTTTGCGACAACTTTTTGTCGTCACAAAAACCTCTTTTTCTAGTAGTGAGGGGCTTTTTGTACATGTCTGGGTGTTTTTGTAATTAGGCCAAACCTTAGAAGGCCTTTTGTAATTATATCCCTTAAGTGTATTCAGACAAAATATCACTTTTTACCCTAAAAAAATATCATTTTTATAATAAAAGTATAGTCTTACACAAGATTTGCCAAAAGTTTAACAGTAATATATTTGACTCTGTTCGATTCGTTTACACATTTACCGGAATTTAGCAGGAAGCTTGGGAATCAAGTGAGGCTTTCTCAAATGAGTTGGTAAAGTGACTATGTAAAACATGTCTGCCCAATCAAGCTTTTGCTCTTCTGATATAACAAAGGCTTGTCCATAACCCTCTATGTCCCCTGTCTCCTGACAATACTTGTTCTTCTCTTCTAATGGGAGATTAAAGAACTCCTGGATTTCCAACTTCATAGTCTCCATTATTTCAGAGTCCACTCCATGGTTTATCAACTAAAAAAAATCCCATTATAAAGTCATTAAATCTTGGACAAATTACAAAAATTATCATTTAGCCTAATTACAAAAAAAACTCCGATTATCTTTCAAAATTATAAATATGATCCTCTTAAAATATAACAAACATACTCGTCAGCTTTGTATTTACTTAACAAATACCCCTCTTGAAGTGCAGTTTGTGAAATTAGAAATCAATGACAAAAAAATAACTGTGTTTTTTTGTAATTAGGCTGAACCTCAAGGGTATTTTCGGTAAATATCCCTTAAATTAACCTTTGGCCAAAAATAGATGATATTGAGGGTGACAAAGTATACCTGAAAGAAACCCCATTCTTGGCATGCATTGTGAAGCTTACCAAGCTCGGAATCCATCGAATCCGGATCGAATAAGTTCTGCATATCGATGATAGGGATTTCGGGTAAAGAGGAAAGATTAGAGCGAAGATGATGATCATGGGCGAAGCTACCATGAGACGAGTGCGGTCGGCGGACCGCACTCGATCTCGGATGACCTTGTTAAACGAGTTGGACCGCATGAAAATTCAACCGAAGGTCTAGTTCATATAAAAAAATTGAGTTACATTTAAAAACGAATAAATCTTACTATCTTGACTCAAAATATTAAGAATTACCTGGTTGATTAAGGTATACTAGTGGATAAATGATTGTATTATTTATTATATGTATAAAGATATATGTTCCAAACTTGATAATGAAGTTTTTTTTTTTGCAAGTATTTTTCGAACGACTTTTTGTATATAAGTCTATTCCATAATAATAAGTTAATAACAATTGTTTGGTGGTTAATTTAGAATATATTTTTGGATAAGTCACTTATCCAAAAAGTTCATTATAGAGAAACCATAATGGCGATTATGAAAACCGGTAAAGAATTGTTGTAAAGTACAACCTTCATATTTGTCTCATTTTTCTATTTTCTTTTGGTCAAATATCGGTCCGATATTCGTCTTGCCAAAATGAAAAAAATTCTGACCGCACTGGCCGAAAATCCTGGCTACGCCCATGATGATGATCATGATCAACACGAATGTACCGTGATGGAACGGTTTCCAATTTCTCTTTAGCTAGTTCTTGAACTATAGGCACTTTGAGAGAGCTTCCTAATTTTCTTAAGTTTGATTCCATGGCTGCAGTTTCTTTCTTTCTGTATGTATGTATGCCTCTGGTTTTTTTTTTTTTTTTTTTTTTTTTCTCTTCAAACTGTCTTTCTCTACTTAATGCAATTGTATCAACTGTAGGCTAATAGTAAATTACCTACCCGAGCAAGTGGAACACGCCATTGCACTATAATTAATCTTATTCACACTTCCATTCTTTTAAGAAAGAATTTAATATCTATAGTACATGACTAATGCGGTCGGTGTAGTTTGTAGGTTATCGCGTCCAATGGCGTAGCCATGGGTGGCCAATACACGAAAGTAGGGTAGACCGAATAGAAAAATCATATAGATTTCAATTAATATATTTTTTTCAAAAAATTGTTTAGTAAAAAAATCTTTTTTTTTTAAAAGGGGGCCCGGGGCCGGAGTGAGGGCCCCCCAGCTACGACAATGATCGCTTCAAGCCTGATGACTTATTCAGTGCGCACTCAAAGAGTAATAATTGTGGATTCTCGTTAAAGAAAAAAGAATTTCTTTGTCTCGAGTGCATTTGAGTTGGTGAAGTAGATCGGTGGCTAGGGCCCCTGAATATTTCTAATTTTTTTACTAGATACTTTTTTACATTTTAAAATTATTTATATGTATATTTAGTATTCAGTCCCCAATGTTTTATATAAAAGTGGGAGTCACTGTGTGGATGAGATCATCTATTTCACTTTCTCTGTTTCACTTTATATTCCATTTATTGGATGATAGACACATATACAATTGTGATATCATTTGGTACACGTATCATTCATCTGATAAAATGGAATAGAGAGTAAAAAATGGAATCTCAATCCGTCACGACCGACAACAAAACTATAGTTCCACCATCACCAAAAAAATCATGCTTCCACCAAATGAATGTGGGGATTTCATCAAGAGTTCGATTCCCTACTATCACTTTCTTGTGGAGTGAGTTTTAACTTTTACCGTCAATATGATGTAACATGTTTCTATAACCTTTTGTTTTTATAACTGAGATTCCATGTCTCACATGATTGACTAGTCCTTGGGGAAATAACCCCGGCCCCTCAGGAACTGCGTCATGTAAACCACGAGAATGCACAATGGCTCTCAAGTCCCACCCTATATGCTGGACAGTCTCCCCTCTATCCAGCCGCAGGTTCCAACCTCTCACATTGTCGCTTGAAGCCCTTAATATTAATTGTTCTACCACTGGGCTTAAGGAACTCGAATGCTTGACCTCTCTAAAGAGAGGCCAAGAATTACCTCACATTTAAGAAATTGGTCGAGAATCATTGGATTCTATAACTTTAATGTTAAGATACAATGTGTGTCAATGAGCATGCACTAATCACATTAGTTTTGAAAACCTTCTAAAATTAATACATTAGAATTGAAATGTGGGGCAAACACTTTTGTTTTATTATAAACAAAAAAGATCAATAATGTTGAACATTTGTTCAACACGTTTTACAACATTCTCGCACGTTCCCAAATTATATTAAAAATCACTAATCAGGTTGATTATCACAGCAGAAATAATTCCAAAAATCAAGTGAGGGGCCGCAATTGTAATATTGGATGGTGGTATACTCTTTTGTCAACTCCACCACACATTATTTAATACAAAACAAAAACTTTTTTTTTTGAAGGAAAAAACAAAGTATCTTTAAAATTGATGTCGACATCAATTTCGTAAGCATAACGTCAAGGTTTTTGTATATTTACTAAATATAGCTATGTTTACAGAAGCATCGGTGCAAAACAAAGTTCAAATTATAAAGGATGAACCCATCCGTGAGGGGCTCCATTGTCCTTGCTCTAGAGCTTCGTGGAAGATGTGAAGTGCGTGTTATGCTTTAACTAGTCACTGTTCTTGGGCTGCCGAAGACTGAGTCACCACACAAGAAGTTCTCCTCCACCCTATAAATCGTTACTAGAGGGATTCGAACAACCACACTGTGGGTGCCAGCAAACAGATATCACGTCGCCCAAATTCTTTACCAGTTGAGCTATGCCCCCGGGGCAACAAAGTTCAAATTATGATAGTGTAATATATAAATTGTGTGTGGAGAAATAAAAAAGTTCAGCTTTCATTAAGAAACGCGAATATAAACAAAAGATTAAATGATGCAGCTATATTTTTAAGTGTCTATAGAAAAAAAAAATGATATTATATTAATTTTTTGTATTTGTATACTTTTTAAGAATTATGAAAAATAACCTATATTCTTATGTTATTGAAAACTACCTTAGAAACGCAATTTGAATATGTTGAACACGCCATTTGATATGGGTCAAGATAAAGTTGTTGTGAAAATTTGATTAAGTTCGAAAAATAAAGAGATCCGTTACTAAATATGCGAAATTAGCATTGTTCTAAAGGATTTATTTTCGTAATTCCCCATAATTCAATAGGAATTTAGAACAACAAAGTTTTTCGAAAAACCCAACAATAAACACTGGAGAAAGAATGAAAGAGAATTGGCCAATTGGGTTGTATTATTAATCTCACGTCTCCTCCCTTTTCTGCAAAATGAGTTGTCTATTAATAGACTTGAAGCCAATTTATTTTCCATAAAACAAGGGAGCACCTTTTTGTCATCACGTTTTTATTAGCCCAAAAAATAGAAATTTTTGTTTTAAGATGCTGCACATTTTGGATAAACCAGAAAACAATAATAAGCAAGTTTAGGCCAAAAAGTAGGAATATGTATTTGAAAATTTAGAAAAGGATGATAAAATAGAACAAGTGCCCATGTGCCATGTTCATAAAGAGAGAAAGTTTCCCACCTAATTAGCTACCTTAAATTTCATCACTTTGAGCCGAAAAGTTAGTTAAGTATTAAAATTAATTTTAAGGTAGCAAAATCAATCTTTTCTTTTAAAACATTTATTTTATACAACAAAAATTACCATTTTACCCTCTTAAATAAGCTAAAAGACTAAAGGGCACCAAGATCCGCGTGTTACTTATCCGGGGCGCGACCCGACCTGAAGTGATGGGTCGGGTCGCCCCGTGACTCGACACCGTCGATTCATATTAAAATGTGACAGGTGGACCGAGACGATCTTGACATGTGGCACTAGGTCGCACGACCTAGCAAAGTCAAAACCTATAAATCTTGCATTGAGTTCTCCTTGCTACATATATATCATTTATTGTTATTCACCTCGCTTCTTGATTTATTAGTGTCCTTTAACCTATACCTGACTTTAACATCATAGGGCCTTAATTGGGGGTCCACCCGACTAGCCTAACGTTCGTTCTTTTACAGGTCCTATGAAACAAAGTATCGGGCTCGAGACAAAGCGACCCAAACCGAATTACATCGATTTTTTCACCCAAATCACCATTCAATATGTTGGATTTTTTTAGTGTTTTATCGAACATACATTTGAAGCATATGTTGGATTTGATATATTGCCTAAAAATACTTAATACAAGGATAATCGATACAAAAATAAATAAATAAATGATAGTATATAGTTAAAGACAAATACTAACACATAAATACAATCGAAGAATAGCCAAGTAGATAGGGATGATCATAAATTTGAAAAAATGCTCGAATTGACCGAACTGCACCACACCACACCTTTGGAGTGATTTTTTTTATAATTAAAATCGCGATTTAAATATTGAGTGAAAACCGCACTGTCATGTTGGTTCCGTTGTGGTTTTGGAACAAAACCGCACCGCCAAAAGGCCCAAAACCACACCGTCCTCATACAATTTTAGGGGTAAAATAAAAGGTTTTTCTTCCCTCTTTAGTTGAATAATTGGGCATCAATATATTAAAACTAACATGGTGAATAATACATTTAGATTTGTATTTTAAATTTAATATAAAATGCATTTTTAATTTTTTCTTTGATGTGACAAATATACATTATCATAAATCTATCTGAGATCTAAAACAAAATTTTAAACCTAAATTGATATAATCGACTCGTAGAATCTGAAAATTAGAACAAAGGCGTTGGACAAAACACGCACTGTTAAAGAAATATGACATGTATTTAAATGGTAAGGGGTATTGTTGTTTTTCTTGACAATATTATCCTACATAATCCATAATGCCAAACAAAGAATTGTACACCCTTTGTAAGAGTGTTAATCGAAGTTCGACCCAGTATCTTTCAGTTTCTGTGAAATTTATCCCCTACTCTCTAACCAGTACTCCCAACTTAAAATATAATTAGTGAACAATAGAATCTTATATAATCCAATCCTTTCCCCAATATAATCCAATCCATTCTAATAATCCGATGACAGTGCGCAAACGAGGGCCACATTGATAGACTTTATGAATAACTTCCAAGTATTATAGTGTGAAATCAGCTGTTGTACTAGTACACAATGATGTTCATTAAAAATTATGGTGAATTACAAAAGACTACCCTGAGGTTTGAGTTAATTGCAAAAAAGATCATAGATTTTTGAAAATTACATAAATCCCATGAGATTTGATTCAGTATTATACTTTACCCTCTTCATAAACAAATACATTTCAAACACCCCCTTACATTTGTATTGCAATTTCCCCCTTATTTTTAACACAAAATCAAACCTTAAGGGCCTTTTTGTAATTTCAAACATCTCTGATTTTATTCTTTCTATAATTAGCCCAAACTTCAGGGTAGTTTTATAATTATTTTTTTTAGGGTTAATTATAGATAACCTTGAAGTTTAACCTACTTACAAAAAACTCAGCTAACTTTCAAAATTACAAAAATACTCTGAGGTTTTATTTTGTCTAATATTTACCCTTGTAAAGAAAAATATTTCAAAGTTCCCCCCTCATATTTATAAAAATGTTACAGTTTGCCCCTTAATTTAAACACTGAATCAAACCTCCTGGGTACTTTTTGTAATTTTGAAAGTTAGATGGGTTTTTTTGTAATTAGGTCAAACCTCGGGGTACGTTTTGTAACTATCCCATTTTTTTTACTCTAAATCCTCATGGCGTCGAGATATGACTTTCCATTGAGCTCCCTCGAAAACATTCCCCTGAGATAATCAGTTACACCAATTGTCTTGAATTTTGGTGGATTTTCAAGGGTGATAAGGCTTGGTGATGGGCCTAATTCACCGTCCAATTTTGGGAAGAGAAATGTGGCAATGGAGAGCCTTTCTTTCTTGGTGTTTACAGTTGCTCGATGCTCAATGCTCCGATAAGTACAGTTTGTCAAAATCTGACAAATCATGGAATAGGATAAAAATCAGTAATATTTGATAATTACAAATTCAAAGGGTTATTGTAATTTTAAAAGATAATTGGATCTTTATGTAATTAGGCTAAACTTCCAGGGTACTTTATGCAAGGGACAATAACAAAAGTAGCCCTTGAGGTTTAGAGTATTTACAAAAGAACATAGAGAAGTTTTAAAATTACGAAAACCTCTTAAAGTTTGATTAGCGTTACATTTTGCCCCAACTTTTGATCTAATATTATCAAATATCAGACAATTTTTTTTTAATAAGTTGGAAACAGTTGTTGTAGCCTTTGTAGGGCAAAAGGAATAGATAAATTTCAAAGAAATTGAAAGATACAAAGTTTCAACTCCTGGTCAACACTCTTGCAAAGGTGAGTAATACCCTTGAGCTACAAACTCTTGGTTCAAATATCTTACAATTACATTCCTCAATTTTTCAAATATTAAAAATAGCCTCAACTTTTCTTTTAACTATTTGTAATATTTAAAAAGGTTGAGGGATGTAGCTGTAACATAATATAAAGAGTTTGAGTTATTTGTAATATTTAAAAAAATTGAGGAATGTAATTGTAAAATAGTTGATGATACGTCGATTCGACTAGCGATTAATGTAAAAAATTAAGGCGAGAATCAAACCTCAAGGGGTTTTCGTAATTTCAAAATTTATCGGGTCTTTTTGTAATTACACTAAACCTCATGGAGTATTTTGTAATTAACCAAGAAAGTAAATTTGCACAATACCTCCAAGATATCTCCAATATTGACAACAAATGCATTAGGGATTGGAGAAACAGGAATCCAAATTCCATCTTTCTTGATTTGTAGGCCTTCCATTTCATTAACTTGGAGGAGAATTGTGAGCCCATCTGGATCAGAATGTGGGCAAAGACCAGTAACAAGCTCTGGTTGGGGACATGGAGGATAATAATTCATCCTCATTGACTGCATCCCTTCTAATTCGAATAGTGTTTTAATGTCTTCAGAATTCATGTTTAAAGCTTTTGCCATTTGGTTTAGAATCTTCATGGCAAGAATTTTCAGTTCTGCTCCATATGATTCTATGGCATCCCTGGAAATTAGATAAAAGATCAAAAATTGAAGTAGGCCTCTTGTAAGACTGTCACATGGTACGACAAATTGCACTTTTAGCGTAAAAAGTGATACTTTTGGTGTAAAAAGTGATATTTTGTCGAATACATTAAAATTAAGTGTATCCAAGCAAACATTGGCGTAGCAGGATTTTTTCGGCAAGTCAGTGCGGTCAATTTCTTTTCTTTTTGGTGGGATGATTGTCGGACCAAAATTTTAAAAACATAGATAATAAAAAAAAGGCAATTCGAAATGTTGTACCTTGCAAAAAATCTTTGTGGGTTTCTCCAATTTTGGCTTCTCTAGATTCTAGAATGAACTTCTTGGAGAAGTGAAGTGTTCAAAAGTTTATTCTAAAGTTTATTCTAAATTAACCACCAAATAGCAATTATTATTATGGAAAATAGATTTTTACATCCAAAAGTTCATTTGAAAAGTACTCCCAAAATACTATTAATTATCAAGTTTGGAACATATATATATATATATATCTACAAAACAAAAAGAGACAATCATTCATTCACTCATATACCTTAATTAGCCCATATAATTCTTTATTTTTTGGGCCAATACAATAGGTTTAATTGTCCCTTTAAATTTTAATTCAATTTTGTTTTTTAAATTTTGATGCGGTCCAACTCGAATTTAACACGGTCATTCGGGATCAAGTGCGATCCCCGACCGTGTCACGCCCAAACGCGACGCGACGGCGATCAATCACTTAAAAGCGAAATAACCCAATAGTCTAAACCCATGATACTAAACTTCAAGTGAAAAGAGTCAATGCGGCGGAATTAAAATAAACCCCAAGTACAAATTACATCTTAAGATCGGCGGAATCCGAATACAACCCAATAGATTATCCGAATTTAACTTACGGTCAAATAGAAACAAAATGAAGAAATCCAACAACAATAAAAGTAAAAGGAGTGTCACTCCACATCAACGGAAGGAATTCAATCTGTGGTAGGTTCGCGTCTTCAACGTATTCTTCATCTAAAGGTTAGAAAACGAGGAGGGAGTGAGACAAAAATCTCGGTGGATGGGGTGATCGTGTGCAAGTGTGGCGATATATATAGTTAACGCGAAAAAAAGTTGTATGAAAACGCGGCGTGAGGTATGATGCATGATTTCACACATAGCCCACAAGCATCGTGATAAATATATATTAAGTAATATATTTTTTATTTAAGAAATAGTTCGTGGTCACACAAGCACTATGATTCAAAGCATGAGGAGGATTGCGTCATCGATGTGTAGCGCCAATCCCATGCAAGACAATTAGTGGTTGCGTCTTGAAGTGTAGCGCCAACCCATGCATTACAAGTAGCGGTTGCGTCTTGAAGTGTAGCGCCAACCAAAGCGTTCCGTTCAACTCCGGAATCGTGTGGATCGACGGCCCGATTCCTTTGTTCTTCCTTGTAACTCCCGTTCATGATGGTCAAGACTGTCACCTTATCGCTCCATAGGCAAAGACAAAATCCACGTTGGAGCTAGCAAGGCTCGGATTCGTCATAATCATGATTATACCTCGTACTACGACCCGCTTCCCTTGGACAAACTCCGTCCCTCGGTTGCGGGATTAGGGCGATGGGGCGAGGAAGAGTGGAATAGCGGCCGAGCTGCCCGGTTCCATCCCCCGACGTATCCATTCCGATTGTGAGCTCGACACACCAAGTTGACTCAGCAAGAAATTAAGTACACGTTCGGGTAGTCAACCAGGCAAATCAGTATATTGATTTGAAGCGATTCATAAAAAGTTTTTGAAAATTTGCGTAAAGTAATTATGGCGTTGGTGGAGTTATTTGGATGAAGATGATTATTGGGAGGATAAGCAATCTTCGATATCTTGAAAGATTAGGTGAAACATAAGTCCGTTATAGATTTGAAATCGCAACACGAGGAAAGTCGCCCCGCGATCGGGTTTTAATCGGTCAAGACGATCCGATAAGTCAAGTAGTTTTTGAGAAAATAAAATATTTTAATTAATAATTAAAGTCAGAGGGTCCAGGGCTGTTTTAGTAAATGAAAAATAATTTAAGTTAGGTCCTTGATAAAAAGAAAAATTTACAATTAGCCCCGTTTTGTAAAAACCAATACTTTTGGGGTTAAAAATTGAATAAATAAATATCCCGACCTTGAAAAATTATGAGGTCAGTTCCTAAAATCTCTAAATTGTTCAGAGATTCAGGTTTTTAAAGTTTTGAGGTCGAGTTCTTATAAAATTCTCACATTGGCCCCAAATTGGTTAAAATTGTCATTTCGGGCCTTAAGTTTAAAATAATCGGAACTCACAAACCGGGAGGGCTTTTAATGCGATTCCAGTTGGAAAATGTCACTAAGATTAGTGGGATATTGGAACAAAAACAGTTTTAAAACGTCATAAGTATAGGTCCCTTAACTTTTGAAAATCTCATTTTTGTCCCATTTTGAAATAATTGCCTTTAAGGCTTTTAGGGGTCCAATTGCTATGAAATTTGAACCTTGGATCCAAAATATAATTATGTTATAGGTAAATTAGTATTTCCAGGTGCATGGGCTGCATAAGTCCTGGAAATTTCATTTGGGTCCTCAAGTTAAATCTTTTACAATTTGGTCCCTCAAGTTTTATAAAATTACTTTCCAAGCTCTAAACACTTGGATTTTTGGAATACACTTAAAATATGTTATTTCCAGTCCCTTAAGAGTTAAAATTTCAAGTTTTCAATTAGGGTCTGGTACAGTTTCGAAATTTGCAAATTAGCCCTTAAACTTCTCAAATTTTACAATCTAGTCCTTGGGCTTTTAAGGGTTGATTTTATTTATCTAAAAACTCTTAAAACTTTATTAAAATGTCAAAACATAATTTTTGAACCTGAGTACAGTCCCAAAAATCGAAAATTACAGAGGGGTCCCTTAAATTTTATTTTTCTTGCAATTAAGTCCACCAACTTTCCATTTTTGCATTTTAAGTCCAAAAGTTGAAATTTAATCAATTATGCTCGACTTGTACAGGTTATAAATCATTCAAAACATAGATTTCAAGAGTCATACACATACATATCCTTCTCATACAAAATTTCATCAAGTATAACAATAAAATGTGCATGTATGCCCTATTTTTCGATAAATCACATTTTTGAGCAACACTTGAGAATTTTTCCAACTTGATACAAGAAAATAGCATGCAATACATAATATATATCTCAAGTGCTCAATAACAAAATACTACATGCATATTTTCAATTTAAAACACCTAGAAGTTAAAAAGAATTTTTCCACCCACCTCGTAGTAGTTTCTCGGGTTGATCTAAAATGTGGTCTTCTTCCTTGAATCAACTTCTTGACTAAAACTCTTGAAGATCAGCCCCTAAATGGTATCCAAACCATATTTTGGTGTTAAAATTAAAGTCTCAAGTCTAAAGAAAATATACTAGTACCAAATGATTATTACTCACCTTAATATCTTCAAGTAGTCTCAAAAATGGAAATTTTCCTTCAAGCCTCTAACCTCCACTTGAGATGATGTAGGTCAGCCCCTAAACTCCAAAAATTTATATTCTTGAGTCAAAAATTAATTCCTCATGTTGTCAAGAGAAAAATACTAAAACCATAATTTTCTCACCTTAATAATATGTAATCTTGAATTTCCTCTTCAAGCTTGTAGTCAAATCTAGGTCTCTAATTCTTCAAGAATTTTCTCTAGGAGTACCTCAACAAGAAGGATTCAACATCATTAAATGGTGAAGGTATAAGGTGGAGGATTGGAGAAGAAAAATAGAGTTGGGAGAAATGAAGATATTCTTACCTTATGCTTGAAGAATTTGATCCTTTAGAGAGGAAAATGGAAGCAAGTCTTGTGTTTTTATGATAATTATGAAATGAATAATATTGGTAGATAAAGAAAAAAATAACAAAAATGATTGATTCCCTAAGACAAGGAGCCAAAAGTTGGAGGGAATAATAATCATGGTGTTGGTATTTTTATTTATTAGAATTTGGTGGAAAGAAAAGTTTGTCCATCCTTTAAGCATGTGACCAAAAGTTGAGGAAAAAAAATATATATATATATATATGTAAATATATATATATATATATACATATATAATTGTAGGTCTTGAAAAGAATATGAAACAACCTCCCCATTTATGGTAATTTTCAAATTTTTAAAAATATAAAATTTTTTTTTTTTTTTTTTTTTTTTTTTTAAAAAAAAATTGATTGGGAAATTGGTTGGGATGAATTATTGAATAAGATGAAATATTAGGATAAGGATTGGAATGTACTCCTAAATTGTTGGAGGTCTAATATTCCTAAAGTAGTAGTCATTCGATCAAGTATTAATACTAGAGGAAGAATATAAAATTGCTAAACTCTAAAAATGCGAAATGTGTAATTGACGTTGGAAGAAATAAATAAAAATAGAGTCGAGTTTCATTAATAATAGGTTTGTGATACATAGCCGAATAAATAATCACTACATAACACCGAATCTCACGTTAAAATTCGGGGTCTCACATTCACCCCTCCTTAAAAGAATTTGGTCCCCAAATTCTCTTGAATAATTCTCGGATATTGATTCCTCATGTCTTCTTCCATCTCCCACGTTGCGTCTTCGTCTCGGTTGTGATTCCGCCATACAACTTTAACCATTGGAATCTCTCATACGCAACCCGACGCACGTTATTTGGTCAATGATTACGATTGGTTTCTCGGTGTAAGATAAATTTTCCATTAGAGGAGGAGCATCACGAGTGATGATGTGCTCGTGGATCCGGTTGATACCTTTTCAATCTCGATACATGTAATACATCGTGCATTCCGCATCTTGTCTTGCGGTAACTCAAGTCGGTAGGCTAACTTCCGATCCTCCGCAAAATCTTGTAAGGTCCAACATATCTCGGACTCAACTTGCCTCCTTTCTTTGGATTGATCAATCCTTTCCGTGGAGACGATCGAGAATACTTCATCTCGGCTTCAAATTCCAAGTCCTTTCTCTCTCTTGTCTGCGTAACTCTTTTGGCGGCTCCGAGTCATGCGGATCCGTTCCTTAATCAACTTGACCTTCTCCATGGCCTCGAACTAAGTCGACCTTTGGAATCGAGGGCGACTTTCGTTTTCTTTTGGAGTCCATTGGTCATCAATCTCCCAAAGTGTAGTGGAGATCTACACTTTCGCCCGCAAGGCTTCGTAGGGTGCCATCCCAATTGTGGCTCGATAGTCGTTATTATAGGCGAACTCGACCAATGGTAAGTCACGAATCCCAACTTCCTTGGAAGTCCAACGTGCATGCTCAAAGATGTCTTCCAGGGTTTGAATTGTTCGCTCGGGGACCGCCATCGGTTTGAGGATGTCTTTTTATCTTTGAAACTTAGTGAGGTACCCAATTCCTCATGTAAGCATTTCGAACCGGGAGACAAATCTCGGGTCTCTCCGACACTATATCGATTGGCACTCCATGCGGTCGAATGATCTCGGATATAAATTTGCGCAAGTTTTACGCAAGTTGTCGGTTTTTCTTCATGGGTAGGAAGTGTGCGATTTCGTGAGTCGGTTCACGACTACCCATATAGCATCATCGCCTCGTCTAGTCCTTGGTAGATCCGTCACGAAGTCCATCGTTATGTGTTCCCATTTCCACTGGGAATTCTCAACGGTTGTAATAAACTAGATGGTCGTTGGTGTTCGGCTTTTACTCGTTGACAAGTCAAGCATCTCGCAACAAACTCGCTACCTGGTTCTTCATGTTTGCCCACCAAGAATGTCTTTGTTTCAAGTCCTTATACATCTTGTTTTCTCCAGGGATGTATAGTGTATTTCGAACGTGTGCTTCGAGAGGATTCTGTTCCTAAGTTGCTCATCACTCGGTACACAAATTCTATTACAAAATCGATGATCCCATCTTCCCGCACCGAGAATTCCGATCTCTCTCCTTTGAGTATCTTCTCTTTTAGTTTTTGAAGTTGCACGTCAATCCCCTGTGTTACTTTGATCTCGTTCGATGAGATCGGGTTTAATGAAATATTAGCACATGAAATTCGATCTTGGTTCTCATCGGATTCCAAGTGCTCAATTCTTCTAATGATCTCCACTCTCGAATCATTAGTCAGCTAAACTCGCCTTTTGCTTAAGGCGTCGGCTACAACGTTAGCTTTCCGGGATGGTATTGAATATCAAAGTGATAATCTTCTATTAATCGCATCCATCTCCGTTGCCTCAAATTGAGTTCCTTTTCGAGAGAATAGATACTTTAGGCTCTTATGATCTATGTAAACCGTGAATGTTGCTCCATAGAGGTAGTGCCTCCATTTCTTTAACGCGAACACTATTGCCGCAATTCCAAGTCATGCGTTGGGTAATTGGCTTCATACGGCTTGAGTTTTCGTGATGCGTAAGCAATGACCTTTCCTTCTTGCATGAGTCATCGCTCCTAGTCCTTCCTTTGATGCGTTTGTAGACGACAAAGTTTTATGTTCCCTTTGGAAGGGCTAAGACGAGTCAGTAGTAAGTCGCTTCTTCTTGACTCTTGGAAACTAGCCACACTTGTCATTCCACTCAAACTTGACTTGCTTTCAGGTTAGTCGAGTGAGTGGTCCGCTATCTTGGAGAAATCTTGGATAAATCTTCGATAATATGCGGCTAGTCCTAAGAAACTTCTAATCTCCGATTCTGAGACTCGGGTTGTTTCCATTCAACCACCTTTGTCAGACTTTCAAGGATCTACGGCGATCCCAAAGTCTTCGGATACTATGTGTCCCAAGAATGCGACTTCACTAAGCCAAAATTCGACTTCTTTGAATTTGGCATACAACTTGTGCTCTCGTAGTGTCTCTAAAACAATTTTGGATGACGCTCATGCTCCTCTTTAGACTTGGAGTATACGAGTATGTCATCAATGAATATCACTACGAATTGATCCAAATAAGGTTGAAAGACTCGATGCATTAGATCCATAAACGCCGTCAGTGCGTTTGTCGATCCGAAAGGCATCACTACAAACTCGTAGTGTCCATATCCGGTCCGAAATCCGTTTTGGAAACGTCCTCTTCACGGATCTTTAATCGATAATATCCTTGTTGTAAATCAAACTTGAGTACATCGTCGCTCCTTGAAGTTGATCAAACAGATTAAATATCATCGGGATGGGATATTTGTTCTTGATGGTCACGTATTTGTTAAGTCCGCGATAGTCTATACGAGTCTTAATGTGCCATCTTTCTTTTTGACAAACAAGACGGTGCTCCCCACTGAGACGTGCTCGGTCGGATAAATCCCACATCCATCGGCTTTTGTAATCGAGTCTTCAACTCTTGCAACTCAACAGAGCCATTCTATACGGCGTTCGCGATCGGGCGGTTCTTGGTAATACCGATGGTGAACTCAACTTCCCTATCCGGGAGGGACAGGTGGTGAGTTCTTGTGGAAATACATCGTATATTCCGATACTATAGGTACTTGATTAATTTGTGTCTCAACCCAGGTTTGTTAATTACAAACGCCAAGTACCTTGTGCCCCTCTAGTGATCGCTTCCCCGCTTTCATTCCGAAATGATTGGGGCAATCTTAACTCCGTGCCCTTCCCGAAATTTCCACTTCGGGCTTACCGGTTCACATAGTTTAATGGACTTGTGATGGCAGTCCATTTGTGCATGGTGTGCGAGACAACGATTCATTCCCAATATAATGTCGTATTCGGATATAGGTAGCAAGATCAAATCGGCAGGAAAGTTTATCTCATCAATCTTAACTTCGCATGCATTATAGATAATATCATTATATCGCTTGCGCCCATAGTGAGTGGACACTTCTAAACCTATAGGCATATGTTCCATGCATGCATGCAACTTGTGTACAAAATGTGGTGCGACAAATGAATGCGTTGATCCAGGGTCAAATAGTACTTTTAGCGTAGTGGCTAGATATTAGAAGCGTACCTTCCACCACGTCATGTTGCCTCCCGAGCCTCATGTCCGGCTAGTGCAAATGCTCGAGCGGGCATCCTTGCCCGATTTCCTTGGCCTTTACCCGCTTTGGCGCCTGCACTTGTTTCGTGCGATCCTCGTATTTCTTGGGCAATCCTTTAGCGGCTGGTTACTACCACATAGCAAGCATTTCCCCTGTTTGCGCCAACAATCATTGATAGTATGTCCGTTTTTGGCAATGTGCACATCGACCTGGTTTTTCTTCAGATCGGTCCTTTTCCTTTGTCCGCCTTATTGATCGTCCCTTCGAAACTTATCAGCCGCTTAGATGGTTGTCCCACAAATTGTCCTCTTGAGATCGTTTGATGGCTACTCACGAATCTGTCCAATACGGTTTAGTCTCGACTCGATGCGGAGAGTCGCTTTTTACTCAGGGCCGAGTAAGTTGTCATTTCAACAATCGGAAGTTCGCTTTTGAAGTTCCAACCGACCCCCGTGTGAACTTATATAACTTGTCCTCTTCTCATCGATTGTCCCCAGAGCATATTTGGACAATCGATGGAACTGAGACTCGTATTGGGCCACGACATGTTCCCCCTGTCTCAACTTATGGAATTCATCCCGTGCCTCCTTCACGACTTGGGGTATGTATTGCTCATTGAATTCAGCCAGAAATTTTCCCATGTCCTATCTATTTGATCATGTTCCCACTTTCTCTCAACCGCTCTCCACCAATCTCGAGCGGTGATTCTAGTCGGAACACGGCGAGCGTAACCTTTTGTTCCCCGAGTATTGGAGAGCATTGAAGATATTCTCTATTTTCTCGATCCATTCTTCTCGCTTTCATGTCATCCGGTTCCCTAAGAAAGTCGGGGTCAAATCGTAGAAACCGCTCCAAGGTACGGTCATTCGTCTCTCGAAAGCGGGTTCATGGTTAGCCGACGAGGCTCGCTTTGTTGCCTCATAAAAACCAATATCTGTTGCAAGCTATTGCGTTAGGTTATCTCCTGTGATTGGCGGAGGAGGTGGTGGTAGTTCGGGAGGTACCCGTTCCTCGGGTACGTCCACATACCTACGGGAACACGGGGTCTCCTCGTCCACGGTTTCGCCATGTATCTCGTAGTTTAGCTACAATTGAGAAAGGAATGATTTCAATAAGTACTTGCATATAACAAGTTATATCACAACAACAATACACAAGACATAGAATAAGTAGAAAAAGTATATTCATTGATGTGAAATTTGAATACACCCGAATGAGTTCATACAACAGAATATAAAATCGAAGATAAACTAGAGTCGTGGATACGACTTGATTAAGGTACAATCGAAAACAAAATACAACAGGATGGAATTAAGCATCGGCTAAAATCTAGCATATAAGTTATCTACTCGGTGAGGTCGCCGTTATCATCACTAGCGGCCTCGTCCATAATCGGATCTCCGATCGGACCGAGGTACCACCTCAAGATTAAAGCCATCGGCTAATTCGCCATCGCTCGATCCGGAGCATCATCGAGTGGGGCGGCTTCAGCGCGCCGGGCTCTTCATCTTCCATTGGATCTCATCGGGATCCTCTTCGGGATCTTCTTCAGATCCTCCCGGGATCCTCTTCATTATCGGCCTCAAGTCGGGCATGGGTTCCGCCTCGAGGTGGTGGCAACGGTGGCGCATTAGCGCTAAGGCGGCCTCCAAAGCAAAGATCCCGCTGAGTTAAGGCATGTGTGAGGTCCTCTATCACCGCATTTGTTTGATGATAGTATCTTGAGACGATCGATGGTGCCTCTCGACATGTATGCCTCCCTTTCCCACTTTCGTGACAGCCTTCCTCGGGCGCGTTCCATCTTCGTGCGAGTAACTTCCAAGTGTTCCTGGATTGGATGAATTTGATCTCGCGAGCACGGATGGTATCCTCGCGATCCTTAGCAAGGAGGGTAAGATTGTTCTTCTCCTCTTGGCTCTTTGCCAGGAGGTGTGTCGATTCTGTTGCGGCGGCGTTTTCCGCCAGTCGAGATAGCTCGAAGGTATTCCTGGTGCCAGTGGTTCGTGTATGCACGGAAGTAATCACGTTCGACGCTGGCCTCCAATAATTCCCACCAGATAGGTGGCGTCGGCTCCATCCCGAACAAGCCAAACTAAGAAGGATCGACGAAGTAAGAAAAGATAGGGAAGAACAAGGAAAGAATAACTAAGGAAAGTCAAAAGTCAGCTAAGTCAAATCAAGTATGACTATGGATTCTCCAAGTATAAATTTTAGCTTAACCTAAACATCAATAATATGGTTCTATGCCATTTTTGAAATCGATTTCACAACTTAATTAGTCAAGTCACGGTACTACCCAACACACCGTCAGGGTCCTATCTCGGGTCGGCTCGGTGTAAGTTTCCATCTTACTAGCCGAGCTCGATACCATAAATCACACGCCCAAACGCGACGCGACGGCGATCAATCACTTAAACGAAATAACCCAATAGTCTGCAAACCCATGATACTAAACTTCAAGTGAAAAGAGTCCAATGCGCCGGAATTAAAATAAACCCAAGTACAAATTACATCTTAAGATCCGCGGAATCCGAATACAACCCAATAGATTATCCGAATTTAACTTACAAATCCAAATAGAAACAAAATGAAGAAATCCAACAACAATAAAAGTAAAAGGAGTGTCACTCCACATCAACTAAGGAATTCAATGTGGTAGGTTCGACGTCTTCAACGTATTCTTCATCTAAAGGTTAGAAAACGAGGGAGGAGTGAGACAAAAATCTCGATGGATGGGGTGATCGTGTGCAAGTGTGGCGATATATATATAGTTAACGCGAGAAAACAAATTGTATGAAAACGCGTGAGGTATGATGCATGATTTCACACATAGCCCACAAGCATCATCGTGATAAATATATATTAAGTAATATATTTTTACGAGTTTAAGAAATAGTTCGTGGTCACACAAGCACTATGATTCAAGCAGGACAGGAGGATTGCCATCGATGTGTAGCGCCAATCCCATGCAAGACAATTAGTGGTTGCGTCATTGAAGTGTAGCGCCAACCCATGCATTACAAGTAGCGGTTGCGTCAAGTGTAGCGCCAACCAAACGTCCGTTCAACTCCTAATCGTGTGGATCTGACAATGATTCCTTTGTTCTTCCTTGTAACTCCCGTTCATGATGGTCCAAGACCTGTCACCTTATCGCTCCCAGGCAAAGACAAAATCCACGTTGAGCTAGCAAGTGCTCGGATTCGTCATAATCATGATTATACCTCAAGTACACGACCCGCTTCCTTGGACAAACTCCGTCCCCTCGATTTGCGGGATTAGGGACGATGGGGTAGGAAGAGTGGAATAGCAAGCCGCCCGGTTCTATCCCCGACGTATCCATTCGATTGTGAGCTCGACACACCAAGTTGACTCAGCAAGAAATTAAGTACACGTTCGGGTAGTCAACCGTAGTCGAGTATATTGATTCGGGAAGCAGTTCATAAAAAGTTTTTGAAAATTTGCGTAAAGTAATTATGGCGTTGGTGGAGTTATTTGGATGAAGATGATTATCGGGAGGATAAGCAATCTTCGATATCTTGAAAGATTAGGTGAAACATAAGTCCGTTATAGATTTGAAATCGCAACACACGAGGAAGTCGCCCAGCGATCGGGTTTTAATCGGTCAAGACGATCCGATAAGTCAAGTAGTTTTTGAGAAAATAAAATATTTTAATTAATAATTAAAGTCAGAGGGTCCAGGGCTGTTTTAGTAAATGAAAAATAATTTAAGTTAGGTCCTTGATAAAAAGAAAAATTTACAATTAGCCCCGTTTTGTAAAAACCAATACTTTTGGGGTTAAAAATTGAATAAATAAATATCCCGACCTTGAAAAATTATGAGGTCAGTTCCTAAAATCTCTAAATTGTTCAGAGATTCAGGTTTTTAAAGTTTTGAGGTTGAGTTCTTATAAAATTCTCACATTGGCCCCAAATTTGTTAAAATTGTCATTTCGGGCCTTAAGTTTAAAATAATCGGAACTCACAAACCGGGAGGGCTTTTAATGCGATTCCAGTTGGAAAATGTTACTAAGATTAGTGGGATATTGGAACAAAAACAGTTTTAAAACGTCATAAGTATAGGTCCCTTAACTTTTGAAAATCTCATTTTTGTCCCATTTTGAAATAATTGCCTTTAAGGCTTTTAGGGTCCAATTGCTATGAAATTTGAACCTTGGGTCCAAAATATAATTATGTTATAGGTAAATTAGTATTTCCAGGTGCATGAGCTGCATAAGTCCTGGAAATTTCATTTGGGTCCTCAAGTTAAATCTTTTACAATTTGGTCCCTCAAGTTTTATAAAATTACTTTCCAAGCTCTAAACACTTGGATTTTTAGAATACACTTAAAATATGTTATTTCCAGTCCCTTAAGAGTTAAAATTTCAAGTTTTCAATTAGGGTCTGGTACAGTTTCGAAATTTGCAAATTAGCCCTTAAACTTCTCAAATTTTACAATCTAGTCCTTGGGCTTTTAAGGGTTGATTTTATTTATCTAAAAACTCTTAAAACTTTATTAAAATGTCAAAACATAATTTTTGAACCTGAGTACAGTCCCAAAAATCGAAAATTACAGAGGGGTCCCTTAAATTTTATTTTTCTTGCAATTAAGTCCACCAACTTTCCATTTTTGCATTTTAAGTCCAAAAGTTGAAATTTAATCAATTATGCTCGACTTGTACAGGTTATAAATCATTCAAAACATAGATTTCAAGAGTCATACACATACATATCCTTCTCATACAAAATTTCATCAAGTATAACAATAAAATGTGCATGTATGCCCTATTTTTCGATAAATCACATTTTTGAGCAACACTTGAGAATTTTTCCAACTTGATACAAGAAAATAGCATGCAATACATAATATATATCTCAAGTGCTCAATAACAAAATACTACATGCATATTTTCAATTTAAAACACCTAGAAGTTGAAAGAATTTTTCCACCCACCTCGTAGTAGTTTCTCGGGTTGATCTAAAATGTGGTCTTCTTCCTTGAATCAACTTCTTGACTAAAACTCTTGAAGATCAGCCCCTAAATGGTATCCAAACCATATTTTGGTGTTAAAATTAAAGTCTCAAGTCTAAAGAAAATATACTAGTACCAAATGGTTACTACTCACCTTAATATCTTCAAGTAGTCTCAAAAATGGAAATTTTCTTTCAAGCCTCTAACCTCCACTTGAGATGATGTAGGTCAGCCCCTAAACTCCAAAAATTTATATTCTTGAGTCAAAAATTAATTCTTCATGTTGTCAAGAGAAAAATACTAAAACCATAATTTTCTCACCTTAATAATATGTAATCTTGAATTTCCTCTTCAAGCTTGTAGTCAAATCTAGGTCTCTAATTCTTCAAGAATTTTCTCTAGGAGTACCTCAACAAGAAGGATTCAACATCATTAAATGGTGAAGGTATAAGGTGGAGGATTGGAGAAGAAAAATAGAGTTGGGAGAAATGAAGATATTCTTACCTTATGCTTGAAGAATTTGATCCTTTAGAGAGGAAAATTGAAGCAAGTCTTGTGTTTTTATGATAATTATGAAATGAATAATATTGGTAGATAAAGAAAAAAAATAACAAAAATGATTGATTCCCCTAAGACAAGGAGCCAAAAGTTGGAGGGAATAATAATCATGGTGTTGGTATTTTTATTTATTAGAATTTGGTGGAAAGAAAAGTTTGTACATCCTTTAAGCATGTGACCAAAAGTTGAGGAAAAAAATATATATATATATGTAAATATATATATATATACATATATAATTGTAGGTCTTGAAAAGAATATGAAACAACCTCCCCATTTATGGTAATTTTCGAAATTTTTAAAAATAAAAAAAAATATTTTTTTTTTTTAAAAAAAAAATTGATTGGGAAATTGGTTGGGATGAATTATTGAATAAGATGAAATATTAGGATAAGGATTGGAATGTACTCCTAAATTGTTGGAGGTCTAATATTCCTAAAGTAGTAGTCATTCGATCAAGTATTAATACTAGAGGAAGAATACAAAATTGCTAAACTCTAAAAAATGCGAAATGCGTAATTGACGTTGGAAGAAATAAATAAAAATAGAGTCGAGTTTCATTAATAATAGATTTGTGATACATAGCCGAATAAATAATCACTACATAACACCGAATCTCACGTTAAAATTCGGGGTCTCTGACCGCACTCGTCTAAGGTGGCTACGCCATCGCAAGCAAAATATCACTTTTTACACTAAAAATATCATTTTTATACTAAAAGTACCGTCTTACACAAGTTTTTGACAAAAGTTGAATAAGAATAATATATTTGACTCTATTCAATTCGTTTACACCCTTACATGAATTTAGCAGAAGTTTGGGAATCAAGTGAGGCTTTCTCAAATGAGTTGGTAAAGTGGCTATGTAAAACATGTCGCCCAATCAAGCTTTTGCTCTTCCGATATAACAAAGGCTTGCCCATAACCTCTATGTCCCCCTGTCTCCGATAATACTTATTTTTCTCTTCTATTGGGAGATTAAAGAACTCCTGGATTTCCAACTTCATAGTCTCCATTATTTCAGAGTCCACTCCATGGTTTATCAACTAAAAAAAAAAAACCATTATAAAGTCATTAAATCTTGGACAAATTCCAATAAGAGATAATTACATTTTGCCCCCCAAACTATAGGTGTTTTTGGAGTTTACCACCTAAACCTTTTCGAGTTCCATTTCACCCCCGAACTCATGGATTTTTTGCTCAGTGCCATATATTGGCCACAAATGAATATTCCTAGAATATTCCGTCACATGAGGGCAAAATCGTCATTGTTTCAAAGTTGTTGAATTTTGCTACGAACTATGTTTGACTTGTACTATATCCCCTAAACTTTGCATTATTTTACTTTGCCACATAAAATTAAAAACAAATTAAAAAAAGTTATATATTTATACATGTATTTTATTTATTTTTTCCTTCTAATTCTTTATCCACAAAAAAATAAATAATTATTTTTGTTATGTATATTATCAACAAAATCATAGTTTATTTCCTTTTATTGAGTTAATTTTTGCATTATAATTAAAAATATAAATTATTTTTTCATTTTCTTGGTGAATAGAATTATAAATATTCACCAAAGTCAATTTGAACATAATCGATGCATTTAATCTCTTTTGTAAGTAAAATTATTAAAAGATAAAAGTATTACAAATTTAATGAATTTGATCATTTTTACATTTAAGTATTGTATGAGACTTGTAAGTAAATTTATTATCATATTGTTTTATAATGTATTATATTTAAATTTGGGAAGAATATTCCTTTCGTCAATTTAATTTTTAGTTTTATAATTAAAAATTATGAAAATTAATTTATTTTATTACAAATGTTATACACTACTTAAATATAAAAATAATCAATTTCATTAAATTTGTAATACTTGTATCTTCTAGTAATTTTACTTACAAACGAAAGTTAAATGCATCATATTATGTTCAAATTGACTTTGGTGAAAATTTATAATTTTATTCACCTAAAATCGAAAAGGATAGTTTATATTTTTAATTATAATGTAAAAATTAATACAATAAAAGGAAAAATAAGCTAAGGTTTTACGAAAAAGTTTAAAAATGAAGAATTTATAGTATAATTTTATTGATAATATTCTTAACCAAAGTAATTATTCATTTTTGTGGATAAAAATTAGAAAAAAAAATAAATGTATAAATATATGTTTTTTTAAAAAAAAATTATGTAGCAAAGTGTAATAACGCAAATTTAGGGGATAAAGTGCAAGTCAAACAAAGTTGAGGTGGTAACATGTAACTACTTTTTTAAAAATTTGAGACAATGACGATTTTGCCTTCATGTGCAAGGCACATGGAATATTCTGGGAATATTCTCGCCACGGGCCAATATATGACATTGTGCAAAAATCACGAAGTTCGGAGGTGAAGTACGACTCGGGAAAGTTTAGGTGGTAAACTCCTAAAACGCCTATAGTTTGGGGGTAAAATATAATTATCTCTTACAATAATTATCTATGAGTTTTAGCCTAATTGCAAAAAAACTCCGCCTATCTTTTAAAATTACAAATATGATCATCTTAAAATATAGCAAACACGCCCTTCAGCTTTGTATTTACTTAACAAATACCTATCTAGAAGTGCAATTTGTACAATTAGAAATCAATGACAAAAATAATCGAGTTTTTTTTTTTTGTAATCAGTTGAACCTCAAGGGTATTTTTGGTAAATATCCCTTAAATTAACCTTGGCCAAAAATAGATGATATTGAGGGTGACAAAGTGTACCGAAAGAAACCCCATTCTTGGCATGCATTGTGGAGTTTACCAAGCTCGAATCCATCGATTCGCGGATCGAATAAGCTCGCATATCAATGATTGGGATTTCGGGTAAAGAGGAAAATAGAGCGAAGATGATGATCGTGATCGAGACGAATGTACCGCGATGGAACGGTTTCCAATTTCTCCTTAGCTAGTTCTTGAACTATAGGCACTTTGAGAGAGCTTCCTAATTTTGTTAAGTTTGATTCCATGGCTGCAGTTTTTTTCTTTATGGTAGCCCTGATCTGTACGTATTTTATAGGTTCTTTCTCTTCAAACTGTCTCTCTATATTAATGCAAGGGATGATTACAAAATCTCCGAGGTTTGGTCTAATTACAAAAAATCTAGAGATGTTTCAAAATTACAAAAAAATCTCATCAGGTTTGATTATCTCTTAAATTTAAAGGTTAATTATAATATTCCCATATATGTTAGGGAGGTTTTTGAAATATATTTTGCTTATGAAGAGGGAAAATGCAAAACGGAATCAAATCTCAAGTGATTTTCGTAATTTTCAAAAATTGCTGGAGTTTTTTGTAATCAGCCCGAACATCAGATTTTTTTTCATAATTATCCCTTAATGGAATTGTATTAACTGTAGGCTAATATTAGTGGCCATTTTCAAATGTGGTAAAAAGTGGAAGACGTTATTGCACAATAATTAAGCAATCACTTTCATTCTTTCAAGAAATAATGTATTTCTTGGTGAAAAAAAATGTATTTCTCCTTAGGCTTGATTGCAAAATTGGTCTCATAACTATTAGAGAAAGACTAGCAATTTTAGTCGTGTAAATGGCGATTTTGGTCCTGTATAATATTCATTATGTGCAATTTGAATCTCACAAATTCTAATTGGTGCAATTTGATTCTCATAAATTCTAATTTGTACTAAATACCCAAATCACCCATGATCATTAAAAGTTACATAACTAAAATTGTTACTTTGACTGAAGGATAAAATCATCAATGACTGAAACTACCACATCAAGAAATTACAGAATTAAGATTGTCAACCCCTAAGGACTAAAATTACTATCAAGCCTTCTCCACGAGTGGCTGAGTTAGTGGAGTAGATACGTGCAATGGTGTAGTACCTTTGGTCACGACTTCGATTCACCTTCGGTGACGAGTTTGATTCCCCCTGCAAACACTTGGGTAACATATTTTATATTTCTTTAATTTTTTTTAAAACATATTTCTATAAGTTTGATCTTAAGTGGTCAATGAGAATGCAATAATCACATTAGCTTTGAAAAACTTCTAAAATTAATCCATTATAACTAACTATACTGCATTTCAATAAATCAGGGGCAAACACTTATTTTATGATTTTTTTCAAATAAAAAAGGTCAAATATGTTGACAATTGGTAAACCATGGGTTTCACAACAATCCCGTAATTTTCAATATTTCAGAATTAATTATTTAAAGCGAAATAAAATCTTTTAGTATCTTTAAAATTGACATCGGCATTAATTTCCTAAGCATACGGCAGGGTTTTTATTTTCAGTATTAGAATTTGGAGTAGGTAATACGTAAGCTCTATATACATAGTTACGTTTCGAAGCATCGATGCGAAAAAACAAAAATAAAAACGAAGTTAAGACCATGATATAGTGTAAATTATAAATTTTGTGTGGAGAAATAAAAAGGTTCACCTTTCATTAATAAACGCAAAAATAAAAAAAATGCAGATGCTATTTTTCCGCAGCCTAACTCCAAATCAATGAATCGATAAGTCGGTCCAACTTTTT
Source organism: Rehmannia glutinosa (assembly GCA_016081115.2). Lineage (NCBI taxonomy): Eukaryota > Viridiplantae > Streptophyta > Magnoliopsida > Lamiales > Orobanchaceae > Rehmannia > Rehmannia glutinosa. Next base: position 90,230 of record JABTTQ020002432.1, read on the forward strand.
CGCTAGAACTAGTAGAATCTTGAGATGAGAATTTGTCCAACACAACACACACACGTAACAAGGCTAGGCCCCCAGGGTGGTTCCACGGAAGCCCTCTTCCGACGCTCAAATCAAATGGTTGTATGAGAAAAATCCAGTGCGGGAATGTAATTCACAAAGTGACTAATTGAACTTACTTACAAATGAGCTAGAGGGACCTTTATATACCGAGTTGATGGGTCGAGCCTTATAGGATAAAGTAGACTGCTGATGGAGGGTATGGGCCGTGTAGGCCAAATACTTAGATCAATAGTTAATGAATAATATTGGGTAATTAAGGAGATTAAATAAATGCCTTAGATAAATAATGGAGATAATTAAGAAAGTAGGTTTTTGCCCACAATAAATACAAAATTAATCGACGCAGCTATTTTTCAGCTATTTATCGAAAAACATGATATTTTATTAAGTTTTTTATATACGACTTAATCATTTTTACGGAAAACTCAATACATGATAGTATATATAGTTAAAAACAAATGCCAACACAAATGATAGTGAGGAGGGTAATATATTTTCCCTTTTCAAATATTTAATTTAATGACCTACTTAATTCATTTTCATTACTTATTAGTCCATAAAAAATGCTAATTGCGCCAAGTGGTCAAAAGATGGTCCATGTGGCCTATAAGGTATAACTTATTACATCAGACTCGTATAATCCACAGTCCCAGATATAAATAGTATCTCCCCAATTATTATCCATTAAGTACAATCAAATTAATTAATTTATTCTGGATTTTTCTCCTATATTTCACTGACTTAAGCATCTGAAGGACTTCTCAGGACAACTTTCGGAACTTGTTTGCATGTTGCAGGTCAGATCCCTTTACGTGAATTGAACATTAAACTGGAGACAAATGCCTAAACTTGGAGTACCTTGACTTGGAGTGAGCTGTACGATTTTCTGCAACATAAATGAAGAAATTTAAAGTAATTGATATTTTATGGTTCCAAAAGTATAGCCTAGTTTTTGGAAAATTTCTACAAGAATTTTTGTATTCAAAAAAAAGATTTGATAAAACAGTACTTCGTGAAAAACTCTAATTTTTAATTTATCAATGACATAAAATATTAGATTAACATAAATTTTTTATCATACTCTAATTTTTTATTCAAACATTGATTAATATTTTTTATGTTAATCTAAAAAACGCTTTCTAGCTTACTATAAAAATAAGAAATATGTAAGCCACAATGCCGGTCATGACATTTTGGAGGCATGGGACAGAGGTAAAATGAGACTCCTTCAAATTGCAACAACAGGAAGAATAAAAATGAATAATTTTGAGAACCAAATTGATCTAACATATACTTTTCAATAAATTAGGTTGAAAATCCATTTAATCTTTCCAGTGACATATTTATCGTAAATAAGTTTTTAAAAATTTTAATTTAAAGAAACTTTATGCAAATGTCACACTTATGTAGATGTCTCGGTACCGCATGCATAATTAAAAATCTTTTATAAACTAATACGAGCATGTACAAACATATATACACATATATGATAATCCTAGTGAGCCCTAAAATTTTGGGGTCCCAGAGGCGGTCGCCCTTTGAGCCCTCCTCAAAGCCTTTGGTAAGCCATTAAGGCCCAACAAAGATGGCCCAAGTAACAATTCAAAGTTAGAGTCAGTAAAATGGGCATGGGAACTGGCCCCTCTTGGATTCTATATTTTTAGTACAATTTATTTTGCATTCATATAACGAACTCGTTACATTGAGTAAGGGCCGATCTTGTGTATTTTTTTCCTGAGTCGGATTTTAAAACTCTCTTTTATTTCTATACAAACCTAAAGACAATATAAAACAAAAAAATAAAGAATACTACGTAATTTATAATACAATTCTATTTAAACCTAGATAATAATTAACATAAAAAATATTAATCAAGTTAGTATAATCAAATTATTCAATAATACATTGCGTTTAATTATCCTATCACAATTCGCACACGAGTCTCAAATTGAATAAGTTTGTTGTACCAAAGACACAATTGTGCTCAATAAAAACTATGGATAATTACAAAAACTACCCCAAAGGGTTTGAGTTAACCAGAAAAAACCCATAAGTTTTTGAAAATTACAAAACTCCCGTGAAGTTTGATTCTGTACTACACTTTACACCCTTAATAGACAAAAACATTTCAAACACCCCCTTACATTTATAACAATATTGCAATCACCCTTTATATTAAGAACATCTCTGGCTTTTTTTTTTTTTTTTGTAATTAACCCAAACAACAGGGGGTAGTTTTTCCAATATCTTACTCTAAATCTGACGGCGTCGAGATATGACTTTCCTTTGAGCTCCTCGATAAATATCCCCTGAGAAAATTCTCCGTACCAATTGTTTTGAATTTTGGTGGAGTTTGAGGGTTGATAAGGCTTGGCAGTCTTGGGCCTAATTCACTGTTCATTTTTGGGCTGAGAAATGTGGCAATTGAGAGCCTCTCTTTCTTGGGGTTTACTGTTGCTTGATGCTCAATGCTCCGATAAGTACCGTTCGTTAAAATCTGTCAAATCATTTTGGTGAATGGAATAAGGTTAAATGGCCCGACATTTTTTAGTACTTAAATTTACTTTAAAAAGTAAATGTTAAATACTTCAGTCATCAGTAATCTTCGACAATCACAAGTTGCACCTATTGAGATGGGTATTTCTTAGAGTGGCAAAAGCGTCGGCCCGAGCCCATCGGGCCAAAGATTCAAAATCGGACCAGGTCCGGCCGGCCTTGAAATTACTCGGACCGATATTTTCCTCGGCCCAAACAAGGTCCAAAACACATTTTTATGTGTAAAATGTGTCGGGCGATAAAGCGGGTCGGGCCAAAATAGGTCCGACTCATTTCGGGCTTGTTAAAACATAGCCTAGTCCAACTGATTCTCGGGCGGCCCACCGGGCCTAAAATTGTTTGCTCTAGTATTTTTGTTAGGAAAATACAAAATTCAAAGAGTTATTCTATATTTGAAAGATAATTGGATCTTTTTGTAATTAGACTAAATTTCAAGGGTATTTTTGTAAGGAATAATTACACAAAGCCCTTGAGATTTAGAGTAGTACAAAAAATCTAGAGAAGTTTTAAAATTAAAGAAACTCCTTGAGATTTGAAAAGTTGAGGAATGTAATTGTTAGATGTAAGACAAAAACTTGTGCTATTTGTAATATTTAGAAAATTTGAGGAATATAATTAAAAATATTTGATGTTAGTTCAAGAATCAAACTAATGGGGTTTGTATAATTTTGAATCTTCTCTGGTTTTTCTATAATCACCATAATCCTCGGGGAGTTTTTTTGTAATTAACCCATAAAGGATTGTGGTAATAAGCCAATTTGGCCACTTACGTTTTGCAAATATGAAATATATCTCCATAAATTGAAAAATAAAAATGGCAAACTCGACAATTGAACTAAAAAATGGCTAAAAGATATGTGTTTGAAAAAAGGAGACTAAAAAGACGTTTGTTATGGAAGAAGTGGCCAAAAATCCGATTGAATCAAAGTAATTTTTGCACAATACCTCCAACATATCTCCAATATTGATAACAAATGCATCGGGAGTGGAGAAACAGAATCCAAATCCCATCTTTCTTGATTTGGAGACCTTCCATTTCATTGATTTGTAGGAGAATTGTGAGCCACCCGCATCGAATGAGGGCAAACACCAAGAACAAGCTCGGGTTGGGGGCATGGAGGATAATAATTCATCCTCATTGATTGCATCCCCTTCTTCAAATGTGTTTTAATTTCTTGATTTCATGTTTAAAGCTTTTGCCATTTGGTCTAGAATACTCATGGCAAGAATTTTCGATTCTCTGCACGCATATGATTCTATGGCATCCCGAAATTAAAAAAATAAAAATAAAATAGAGAAAGAATCAAAACCAAATTTGAATACATTTTTTCGTGAAGCACGATTCAAGCTTTCGATTGGTTAATCTAAAAAAGGCAAAATTGCAAATTAGTCGTGTAACTATAGACAATAACAAAAAAATCTTGTAAAAATCACGTTTTGCAAAAAAATCAGAATCGTATAAACGTCTCAATTTTGGCCTTGCAAAATGCACGTTTTGCAAAATAGTTTTGTAACTATATGAATATCTCAATTTTGGTCCTAATTTGTACGGGTAATTGAAAATTAAATGTGCCACTCACGTGATTGAAATTCAGTGTAATTAATACCAAAATTGAGATTTCATATAGTTGTAGGACTATTTTGCAAACCGCATTTTTCTTTGGATCAAAATCGAGAGTTTGCTATAGCTACATGACTTTTTTGCAAAATATGATTTTTGTAGGACATTTTTTGCCGCCTTATAATTACAGGGTCAATTTTGCAATTTTGCCATCTAAAAAATACTCCATCCATCCCAATTATATAGTCCAGTTGGACTTTTCACAAAGATAAGAAAAAGTATTGGAGATTACAAATATACAAACAATTACTTGATTTACCCCTATTTAATAAATAGTGTAAATTAAAGAATACATATTAAATAGGGTTATAATAGTAAAAGAATGGAAAAATTGTATAGAATATATAAACTGAACTGTATATTTGGGATATCCCAAAAAAGAATAGTGAACTGTATGTTTGGGACGGAGGGAGTAGTAAAACATGTATAAAACTATCAAGTAGTTTGAGAGCTTGATTCGTGTTGAGTGAAAAAGCTTGTTCGAGTTCGATTCTTCTAGCAATCAAACAGAATGTTTGAAATTCATAAGCATTCAAAACAATATTGAACAATAACGTATTTGACTCTGCTCGATTCGTTTAGACTGTTACCTGAATTTAGCAGGAAGCTTGGGAATCAAGTGAGGCTTTCTCAAATGAGTTGGCAAAGTGACTATGTAAAACAGATCTGCCCAATCAAGCTTTTGCTCTTCTGATACAACAAAGGCTTGCCCATAACCCTCTATGTCCCCTGCCTCCTGGCAAAACTTATTCTTCTCTTCTATTGGGAGATTAAAGAACTCTTTAATTTCTAACTTCATAATCTCTATTACTTCATAGTCCACTCCATGGTTGATCACCTAAAACAACAAAAAAATCCAAATATAAAGTAATTAAATTTTGGACAAATTACACAAATTATCAATGAGTTTTACTTTAATTATAAAAAAATCAAATAACTTTCAAAATTACAAATATCCCCTTAAAATATAACACACGCATTGAGGTTTGTTTACTAATCAAAAACCGTCTTAAAGGTGCAATTTGTAAAATAGAAATAAATGTTAAGTGAATATCTTAAAATTTAAAAGAAAGTTGAGTGTTTTTGTAATTAGAACGAACCGAAGGGTATTTTTTTATAAATAACCCTTTAGTCTTTGCCATAAATACATGATATTCAGGATGAAAAAGTACGAAATAAACCCCATTCTTGGCATGCTTTGTGGAGCTTATCGAGCCCAAACCATCGAATCCGGGTTGAATAAATTCCGTACATCGATGACCGGGATTTCGGGTAAAGAGGAAAGATTAGAGTGAAGATGATGATTATCATGATCGAGACGAATGTACCGCGATGGAACGGTTTCCAATTTGTCCTTAGCTAGTTCTTGAACTATAGGCACTTTCAGAGAGCTTCCTAATTTTGGTAAGTTTGATTCCATTGCTGCAGTTTTCTACTGTGCGTATGTATTATTATTCCTCTGGTTTTTTTCTCTTCAAACTGTCTTTATATACTTAGTGCAATTGTATTAACCGTAGGCTAATAATAGTAACTTAGTAATGGCCATTTTCAAATCTTGTTTTGACATTCACTTTTACCTACCCGAGCAAGTGGAGCAAGTGGGGCTATCTTATTTGTCGTTGTGAATCGTAGGGGGTGTCCAACAAGGTACATCTTCTTTTCTGGTGCCCATTATATAGAAACTCTGAGTTTAAGTGTGTTTGGCCTAGAGTTGAGATGGAGTGGGTGACCCCCAGGGAAGGAATTTTCAGTGAGCGCGTTACTGAGGACAAAACGCGCTAGAAAAGACTCATATTGGTTTGTTGGGACAATCGTCAAATCCGGTAAGTACTTTCGGTCCAACAATATCTTCAATACATGACTTGACTAATGCGGTGTATGTGGCTTGTAGGTTATCATCAAGTCCGAAGACTTACTCAGTGCGCACCCAAAGAATATATTATGACTTTGGATTCTGGTTTAAGAAAAAACAATTTATTGTCTTGGATAGTTGAGTTGGTGAAGTAGATCAGTGGCGAGAGGCCCCTGAATATTTCTAATTTTTTTTACTAGATGCTCTTTTATATTTTAAAATTATTTATAAGGATATTTAAGTATTCAACCCCCAAAATTATTTATAAATGTGTTTTATATAAAAGTGGGAGTCACATGGATGAAATCATCTATTCCACTTTCACTTTTTCACTCTGTATTTTCATATTTGGATGATAAACACATATAAAAGTGTGACATCTTCTTGTGCACGTATCATTTATCCAATAAATTGAAATAAAAACAAAAATAGGGAAGTAGAATATGGAATCTCAATCCATCACGATCGACAACAAAACTTTGGTTCCACTACTCACACTTTCTTGTCGAAGTGGGTTTTAACTTTTACCGCCAATATGATGTAACATGTTTCTATAACTTTAATCTTAAGATATAATGTCATTATAACTTTGGAGGAGCTAGGGGTCCAATTTGAGCCCCGATCCCCTTTTTTTAATTGTTTTTTACTATGTAAATTTTTAAAATATTTATATAGTTTTTTTTTAAATTTTTATCTAGCTCACTCCAATTTTATGTATCGGTCTACACTTGTTTTTTTTTGGCTTGCACCATTGATTTTTCGTGTCAATGACCATGCACCGATCACATTAGTTTTGAAACCTTCTAAAATTAATCCATTTTAACTATATCGCATTTCAATAAATCTGGGCAAACACCTTTTATTTATAAATAAAAAAGGTCAATAATGTAGGACATTTGTTCAACACATGTTTCACAACATTCTCGTGCGTTCCCAAAATATATTAAAAACCACTAAATCGGGTTGATTATCACAAGTTGAAATAATTCCAAAAATAATTGGACCGCAATTGTATGGTGGTCCGCTCTTTTGTCAACACCACCACGTATTATTTAATACAAACAAAATCTTTATTTAAGGAAAAAAAGAAAACAAAGTATCTTTAAAATTGATGTCGCATTAATTTCGTAAGCATAACGTCAAGGTTTTTGTATATATACTAAATATAGTTATGTTTACATAAGCATCGTGCAAAAATAAAGTTAAAATTATGATAGTGTAATATATAATTATATATAGGATATTGAATTTTGGACAGTCTCATTGACTTAAATTCATGAGACAGATTCTACAAAATACAAAACACGTGGATCGTATTGTAGGTCCGGATTTTGGTTGGAATTTTAGTTATATGTGGGATCCGTCTCATGAACAATATCCATGAGATCGTCTCATACAAGTTTTGCCATATATAAATTATGTGCGGAGAAATAAAAAAATTGAGTGCGTGGGGGGGGAGCCTCCTTCACTTCACTGCCCTCGTGCAACATAAGTTCTAATTTGTGCAATTTCCATCCTACAAGTTTTGATTTTGTGGTATTTTGGTCCCATCTGTAGGAAGTCTCAATATTTCATTTTGATCCCAAATACTTTTGTCATGTTAGCCGAAACACCCAAATTACCTATGACCATTACAAGTTATATTATCGAAATTGCTATTTTGACTAAATGATAAAATTGTCAATAACCGAAACTACCACATCAAGAAATTACGTAACTTGTCAACCCCATGGACTAAAATTGCTATTAAGCCTTCTCTACAAGTGGCCGAGTTAGTGGAGTAGGTACGCAACTGGTGTAGTACCTTTGGTCACAAGTTCGATTGATCTTTGGTCATGAGTTCGATTCCCCGCAAAACACTTGGGTAACATATTTTATATTTCTTTAATTTTTAAAAACATATTTCTATAAGTTTGATCTTAAGTGGTCAATGAGAATGCGATAATCACATTAGTTTTGAAAAACTTGTAAAAGTAATCCATTACAACTAACTATACTGCATTTCAATAAATCAGGGGCAAACACTTATTTTGTGATTTTTTTTTAAAAATAAAAAGGTCAATTATGTTGGACAAATTTTTTTAATAAGTTGGGAGTATTGGTTGGAGGGTAGGGGATAAATTTCAAAGAAACTGAAATGTACTAGGTTTGAACCCCGATCAATACCCTTACACAGAGCGAGCAGTACCACTTAAGCTACAAGCTAGTGGTCAATTATGTTGGACAATTGTTAGCATGGGTTTCACAACATTCCCATAATTTTCAATATTTCAGAATTACATCTAAAAATATATATATTTCAGAATTATGATCACAGCAGAAATAAATGCCAAAAATCAAAGTGGGACGCAATTGTTTGGTGGTCTACTCTTTAATCAACGCCACAATTATTTAAAGCAAAATAATATTTTAAAATTGACATCGGCAATAATTTCCTAAGCATGCGCCAGGGCAGGGCCGTGCCAACAAAATACGAGGCCTGAGGCAAGATTGTATAAGAGGCCTAAGTAAGAAAAATAATATTTTAATATATTTAAAGTTTTCTTTTTTGCCTTTTCGGATACAAAATCATTTACTAATGTTATATACCTAAGATGTTCTAACAAACTACTGTCAATTGATAATATACTCAATTCATTTAATCTATCTTGGGATTGCCATCAGCTGGACTGCAGACCCGATCATGTCAAGATTCAAGAATCTCTACCATAAGCCACTGATGATTGATTTTTATTATTTCTGTTATTCTGAAATCGGAATAGCTTATCACTAGGAGCTATTATTTTTTTGTTATCAACTACTAAATATCGTGTAGGAATTTATGGTGAATAAAGTTATGGTGGATAAGAAGATATAAGATAGTTGTTTTTTGAATGGAATGTGAAGGGATAAAAACGAGCAAACCGCACACTCAAAAGATAGAGAAAAAAAGACGAGTCTACAACTATTGATTTATAGAAAATAAGCATTATGACCGTTTACATTAATACAAATTAAGTAAACACTTACCTATTGTCTATTTATTTTGCTACTTTTCTTCTGGCCTATAAAAAGCTAATCATATCCTACTTTATAGACTCGTTTGCTCTTTTCAATTTGCAAATTTGTAATTTACTTTGTCAAATTTCATTAGATTTAATCGCACATAAATATTTATATTTATATTAAATATACAATATTATATATATATAGGGATTGGTTCAAATGAGACCAATCCTTTTAGGTTAGTCCATAAGAACACTTATGGACTCTTGATTTAATATTTTGGATGGTGTAGATCATTTTAGTTAATTTAGGCATATAAGGGTATAATTGTACTTTTATATTTAATTAATTATGTTAATTGACGGTTATTAGCTATTTTTAAGGAAACATAATCCTACCTTTTCGATTTACGATTTTTAGGGAGGAAAAATCATCAACTTCAAGCGTTTTTTTCAAAATTGATACTTCTTTCCGCCATATTTGTGAACAGTCATTTATTATATACTTAGTTCGGTGAACTTGTATACTTAGTCATGTTTTATTGTGTATATTTAGTTCAGTGGATTTGTATACTTGGTTCGGTGGAATCGTATTATTAGTTATATAAGTAGTTTAGTAAGTAGTTTAATAAGTAGTTTAGTGAATTTGTATACTTAGTTATGTGGATTTGTATACTTAGTTCAATGGAATTGTATACTTAGTTATATAAGTAATTCAGTGTAATTGTATACCTATTTAAATGTTTCGTATACTTAGTATTATTTTAATGTATAGTTAGTTCAATGTAATTGTAAACTTAGTTAAATGTTTCGTATACTTAGTAAAGTTTTAATGTACAAGTAGTTTAGTGTAATTGTATACTTAGTTAATTGTTTATGTATACTTAGTAATGTTTTAATGTATAGTTAGTTTATTGTAATTGTATACTTTTCATTAATTGTTGGACGATTTTGTTGCCATATTTGAATAATTTGCGAGGTTCGAATGGGAAGGGAGTGAAAGGAAAGGTGAATCGCTTGATTATGGGGACGTGATCAACACAAAATCAAGTCCCTAATTTTTAGGAAGCGGTTACTATATTTAATTTTCTGGATTCCTATTTTATCCCTTCTGTTGTATACTTACTTATGAAATGTCGTATATATTGTAATATATCTTGGCCATTGATTTACTATTTGGATGGTGTAGATTTAGTCTTATGGACTAACCAGAAAGGTGGTCTCACAAGATCCCCTCCCTATATATATATATATATATATATATATATATATATATATGGGTGAATTAGGGGGGCCCCCAAGAGTTTGAGGCCTGAGGCAATTATCTCATTACCTCCAATCACGACGCAATAGGCCAGGGTTTTTATTTTCATTATTAGAATTTGGAGTAGGTAACACTGTGGTACCCTGGGAAACATAGGGCTTGTATGGATGTATTTCCAAGTCCAATTTCTAGTTTCTAGTGTTGGAAAATGATTTTTCAAACTTTATTGGTTTTCGTGTGAGAATTGAGAATATGTTTGGTTTGTCATCTAAATTTCTGTTTGAAAATGAGAATATGTTTGGTTATAGTTTTCAAATTTATTTTTGACATTAGTTTGCGTGATTATAGTGTATTTTTACCTAGGTTTGCGTAATTGAAATGAAAAATTGTTTGGTTGTATTTTCAAAAGAATATTTTCATAAAAAAGTGAAAACTAGAAATGATTCCATTTCTCTAAAAACTTTTGAAACAAACATAAACCCATTTTCCGAAATAGTTAAAAAGCTTGGAAAAGTGGTGTTGGAAACACCACCATACAAGGCCATAAGCTCTATATATAGTTACGTGTACGAGAACCATCGATGCAAAAAAAGAAAAAAAAAGAAAAAAAAAAAGTTAAGATTATTATAGTGTAATTTATAATCTTTACGGAAAACTCAATACACGATATTATATAGTAGTTAAACATGAGTGAGGGGGTAAAATATTTTCCCTTTTCAAATATTTAATTTAACGACCTACTTAATTCATTTTCATTACTTATTAGCCCATAAAAAATGCTAATTGTGTCAAGTCGACAAAAGATGGTCCATGAGACCTAATTCATTGTAAAAGGCCTATAAGGTCTAGCTTATTACATCGACCCACCCATACAATCTACGAGTCTCGAGTCTCGGATATAAATAGTATTTCCCCAATTATTATCCATTAAGTACAATCTAATTAATTCATTTGCTTTGGATTTTTCTCCTACATTACACTAACTTAAGCTATCAGAAGAGTTTCCCAAGACAACCCCCCAGGACTGTTTTGCATGTTGCAAGTAAGTTCCCTCTATGTGGATTAAATATTAGACTGGAGACAAATACTTCAACTCGGAGTACCTTGACTTGGAGTGAGATGTACGATTTTATGCAACATAAATGAGGAAATTTAAAGTAATTGGTTTTTTATGGTTCCAAAAGTATAGCCTAATTTGTGGAAAGTTTCTACAAGAATTTTTCGTATTCCAAAAAAAAAAAGTATCGAAATAATTTATTCGATAAAGCAGTACTTGGTGAAAAACTCTAATTTTTAATTTATCAAACATTGATTATTGCTTTTAATTAATCTAAAAAACAGTTTCTAGCTTACTTTATCGAAACATTTCTATTGTCAAACTACTTATTACGATAGTGGTGCTACATCGATTTTGGAAGCCCAATGTGATCCAACCTTGCTCACCATTAGTTGCACTCAATTAAAGTAGACTAAGTAGTTCTAGCTTTAAAGCCCAAAACAAGAAAAATGTGAGCCATTATGGCCCAACAAAGAGGTCCAACTAACAACAGTCCATGAAAATGATGTGAATCACTCTAGTAGAATTATGTCCCGATTAGAACCAGGTGGCTTAGCCCACCCGACCACCATAAACAATTGTGGGGTGGAGGTCAGGGTTCAAATCCATGTTCCATCAAATTGTTTGTGGGGTGGAGGTTAGAGATTCATATCCTCGCTCCATCAAATTGCTCCCAGGGCATATGCGAATTGGTGAAGATTTGGTGGGAACTCATCTTGTGAAGATTTGGTGGGAACTCATCTTGAATAAGCATCCGTGTGGGTTCGATTCGGGAGAGATCGTTATTAGTAGATTGGGGGTATGAGGCGAGTTTGAGTCGTTGTCCTCGGGCATAGTCGGCGTAAGCGTTTTGCAAGCCGAGTTATAAAAAAAAAAAAAAAAAAAAAGAACTTGTTACATTGGGTATGGGCTGATTTTATTAATTTTTTTTGCACTGAGTTGAATTTTAAAATTGACCCCTTTTTTTTTTTTTTTTTTCTTATACAAATTTAAGGGCAACATAAAATAAAAAAATAAATAATAGTATGCAATTTATAATACAATTCTATTTAAATCTAGATAATAATAAACATCAAAGATATTAATCAAATCAACATTATCAAATTATTCAATAATATCCTGCGAATCGTTAACAATAAAATCTTACATAACCCATTTCATTTTAATTATCCTATCACAATTCGCAAACGAGTCCCAATTTGATAGACTTTATGAACAACTTCCAAGTAATATAGTATGAAATCAGCTGTTGTACACTTGTACTAGCACACAATGGTGCTCAATAAAAATTATGAACAATTACAAAAACTACCCCAAACGTTTGAGTTAACTAGAAAAAACCCATAAGTTTCTGAAAATTACTGAATTCCGTGATGTTTGATTCAGTATTACTTTGCACCCTTAATAAACGAAAAACATTTCAAATACCCTCTTACATTTATAAAAATATTGCAATCGCCCCTTATATTTAACACAAAATCATACCTCATTACCTCAAGGTTTTTTTTTTTTTAATTAACCCAAACCTCATAGTAGTTTATGTAATATCTTACTCTAAGAGGGTGTTTGGTCGCTTAAAAATAGCTTATAAGATATTTAAGAGCTTATAAGCTTTTAAAATGTTTGGTAATTTTTTTTTTTTTTTCAAAAGAGCTTTTAAGCTCTAAAAACATGTTAGAGAGCTTATAAACTCCTAAAAAAAAGTACCTCTACCCAAACTTTTTTAAAAGAACTTATAAGCTCCTTATTTTTAAACATTCAAAAAACAAAATATCCTTAATAATTTTATAAGATATAAAAACAAATTTATAAGCCCAACTATCTTATTTTACCCACACTGAGAGCTTATTTTTAAAATAAGATCTAACATGTTATAAGCTCCTAAAATAGTTTATCGATCTAAGAACTTATAAGATGTTTTAAATAAGTTTAACCAAACACCCTCTAAATCTGGACGGCGTCGAGATATGACTTCCCTTTGAGCTCCCTCGAAAAATATCCCCTGAGAAAATCCTCCATACCAATTGTCTTGAATTTTGGTGGAGTTTGAGGGGTGATAAGGCTTGGTGCTGGACCTAATTCACTGTTCATTTTTGGGAAGAGAAATGTGGCAATGGAGAGCCTTTCTTTCTTGGAGTTTACTGTTGCTTGATGCTCAATGCTCCGATAAGTACCGTTCGTTAAAATCTGTCAAAAAAACCTAAATGTTATCTGTCAAAAAAACTAAATGTTAAAGTTTTAACTATCGAAAAAAACTTAGTAATCTTTGATAATTACAAGTTGTGCAGACCCTACACTACCTTCGACCCGTGGGTATTAGCTGAAATTTCGTATAGATATTAAGTTTCTCTATCCAATTTTGCGACCCACCCCATTTCCATTTCCAAACCTGCAACCACCGTTAATGATGTAATTGCATAACTCGATACCGAGTTACCATAACTCGATACTGAGTTATGCGACGAAGACCCTTGCCATCTTCGTCATTCACCCCAACCATCATTAATGATGCAGTAAGATTTTCAACATTAACATCTCAACCTAAAATATCTAAACCTAAACAGATTCAACCAATCGAACAACAAATCTTGAACCCAACCTAACTAATTCAACAAACAATTGTAAAATTAATTGAATTGAATTTCGTAGCGGTTACAGTCATTGGAGTTGAAGCCATTAATCAATGAGTGCTCGTTCAACGGTAGTTAATATTTTCCCCCAAGTTATGTTTTGCCGAGTTAGAGAGGAGTGGTGCCACGGTGTGACTAAATCGAACTTAAGGACAGTTCAGTTTTTATTAGAGGAAGTACTGAAAAACTTATGGAGAAGTGATGAAAAATCCGATTGACTCAAAAGTTATTTTTGCACAATACCTCCAACATATCTCCAATATTGATAACAAATGCATCAGGGAGTGGAGAAACAGGAATCCAAATTCCATCTTTGTTGATTTGGAGACCTTCCATTTCATTGATTTGGAGGAGAATTGTGAGTCCATCTGCATCAGAATGAGGGCAAAGACCAGTAACAAGCTCCGGTTGGGGACATGGAGGATAATAATTCATCCTCATTGATTGCATCCCTTCTTCGAATTGTGTTTTAATTTCTTCAGATTTCATGTTTAAAGCTTTTGCCATTTGGTTTAGAATCTTCATGGCAAGAATTTTCAGTTCTGCTCCATATGATTCTATGGCATCCCTAAAAAAAATAGAGAAAGAAAAGGACTGAAAAACGAACCAAACTTGAATAAAAAAAAAATATGTATAAACTATGGCAAAGAATGCAAAATTGGTCCTGTAATTATAAGGTCTGTAGCAAAAAGGTCCTATAAAAATCACATTTTGCAAAAAGTCATGTAACTATAGCAAACTCTCGATTTTGGTTCCGCAAAATGCACGATTTGCAAAATAGTCCTCAGAACTACATGGAAATCTTAATTTTGGTACTAATTTTTGAATTTTAGTCACGTGAGCGACACATGTAGTTCCCAATTACCAGTAAAATTAGGACCAAAATTGATATTTTCATACAGTTACAAGACTATCTTGCAAAACTTGCATTTTACAGGACCAAAATTGAGACTTTATATAGTTACAACACCGTTTTGCAAAACGTGATTTTTATAGGACCTTTTTGCTATTGCTATATAGTTATAGGACTAATTTTGCAATTTTACCTAAAACTATTAAGTCGTTCGAGCTCGATTCTGCTAGTAATCAAACAAAATATATGAAATTCATAAACATTCAAAACAAAATGGAACAGTAACATATTTGACTCGATTCGATTCGTTTACATCGTTACCTGAATTTAGCAGGAAGCTTGGGAATCAAGTGAGGCTTTCTCAAATGAGTTGGCAAAGTGACTATGTAAAACAGGTCTGCCCAATCAAGCTTTTGCTCTTCTGAAACAACAAAGGCTTGCCCATAACCCTCTATATCCCCTGTCTCCTGGCAAAACTTATTCTTCTCTTCAAATGGGAGATTGAAGAATTCTTTAATTTCTAACTTCATAATCTCTATTACTTCAGAGTCAACTCCATGGTTGATCACCTAGAACAACCAAAAAATTCCAACCATAAAGTAATTAAATTTTGGGCAAATTACCAAAAAAAAAAAAAGACCATTTGGGGGCTAATTACTGAAAAATCCAGAGATTTTTGAAAATTACAGTAAATCGATTATGTCTTACATTTTCCCCTTCGTAAGCAAAAAAAAAAAAAATCAAAACCCGCTAACATTTATAAAAGTACTACAATTTCCCCTTAAATTTAAGAGATACAGTACATCAGTGTTTCTCTAATTTTCCCTTGCAAACACTATTACTAAGTTTAGTCTAATTATAAAAAAAAAAAAAAAACTCTAGCTATTATTCATAATTACAATTATGCGCTTAAAGTATAACAAACACACCCTTAATATTTGCATCTACTTAACAAATACAAAAACCCTTGTTTTTTAGTACAAATCCGGGATGAACTAGGCGTATTCGAACCCAATACCTCTAGTCTAGGCATGATTCTTTATCTACTGGACTACTATCCGATTCCTTAAAAAACCCGAAAGTGCAATTTGTGAAATAAAAATAAATCTTATATTTTAAATTTTGAAAAATAGTTGGGCTTTTCTGCAATTAAACTAAACCTCAAGGGTAATTTTGTACTTAACCCTTAAATCTTTGCCCAAAGAGTAGATGATATTCAGGGTGACAATTTATATATACCTGGAAGAAACCCCATTCTTGGCAAGCATTGTGAAGCTTATCAAGCTCCGAATCCATAGAATCCGGGTCGAATAAGTTCTCGCATATCGATGATTGGGATTTCGGGTAAAGAGGAAAGATCAGAGCGAAGATGATGATTATCATGATCGAGACGAATGTACCGCGATGGAACGGTTTCCAATTTGTCCTTAGCTAGTTCTTGAACTATAGGCACTTTGAGAGAGCTTCCTAATTTTGTTAAGTTTGATTCCATGGCTGCAAATTTTTTTTTCCTATGGTTGCCCTCTCAAACAATGTAATAATGTATATAATTCTGTGGTTCTCTCTCTTTAAACTGTCTTTTTTCCAGTTAATGCAATTGTATTAAATTATAGGAATTAATTTCTTTGACATTCAGTTTTAACTACCGGAAGCATGTGGAACAAGTTATTGCACAATTATATTTATCAAAAAAAAAAAAAGTTATTGCACAATAATGAAGCTTATTGCTTACTGGTTGAGCTGCCAATTTCGGCTCGTCCCGACGAACCCGGTATTTTCACTGGGCTGGGTTGTAATATTCCAGGCCCAAAAAAATCGAGCCTCAAAGTCTGGCCCACTAGGCTCGGAAAAATGGATCGGCCTGGACTCTGAAATTAGCGGCCCAATTATTATTTGGCCTGTCAGGCCCGTTTTTTCCTATTGCCCCAGTGGGTCGGCAACGGTCCAACCCGTTTAACACCTCTACTTAGTGGTCACGGTATTATTTACAATGACGAGATCTGAGTTCAAGTACATGGATAGGGATGGCAATGGGGCGGGTCAAAACCCCTCACATTAAACCCGTCCCGATGGGGCGGGTCTAGACCCGGATAAATGGGTCCCGGGCGGGTATCGGGTCCAAGGTTACAAAACCCGCCCGGGCAGGACCCTCCCCGCATGTTAATTTTTATTAAATTTTTAAATATATATTAAAATATTTTTGCATTATTTACTTTAAAATTTGAGTATTATATATTTAAAAATATTAGTTGAGTACTAATATAATATTATTTACTTTTAAAGTTTAATTTACTAATATAATATCTTGTAATATTCTACTTTGAATATTTATTTTAAGTATTAATCGAGTACTATGTAGTATAATAGTATTTATTTTTAAAATAAATCTTAATAGTAGCCAATTCTAAAAAAATAGTTATAATAAGTTGTATAATTATATTTATTTATTTTTTAACCTATTGTCATTTGATTACTTTTGAAAAATTGGCCATAAATAGAAAAATATAAATTATTATAAATTAAAAATATATTTGGCGGGTCTAGCGGGTCTAGACCTTGCCCGGGTTTTGAGGCGGGACGGCAGGGCAGTCGGGTCTTACTTCTCCTGGCGGGGCGGGTCTGCAGGTTTGGCCAAACCCGCCCAAATCCGCCCCATTGCCATCTCTATACATGGACCAATTTTATTAGGGAAAAAACAACAATGAAGCTGATTCATGCTCTCATTCTTTAAAGAAAGAATTGTTGCATCTCTCGTCCACACCACACTATGTATTATTATTTAAAGCAAAATAAAATCTTTTCGTATCTCTAAATTTAATGTCAACATCCTAAGTGTCACCCAAGGTTTTTATTTTCGTTATTAGAAACTGGAGTGGGTATCCAACGCAAAGCGGCCTTTCATTCCCTTCTTTCGTCGTGGCACAACCCCCACAAGCACCCCCGGCTCAGGGGACCAGAAAAAAGGCCTTTCGTTTTCCCCCTTCGTCGGCCCTTGCCGCCTTCCTTAACAAACCCTCGAGCCTCCTTTGCGCCGCCTTCCTCATAGAAGCCGCCGGGTTGACCCCGAAGGCCGAATTCTATGGTAGAGAACGCTGTAATAATAATTGGGCTACTGTGATACCATGGGAAAACGGAAAAAATGCAAATTTAGTCCTACATTTATAAGAGTGTTGTAATATTTGTCCTATAAATTTTAAAATTGTGATTTTAGTCCTGTATGATTTTTTTTTTGTAATTTTGGTCCTATAAATTTTGTATTTGTGCAATTACGGTCCTATAAATTTAAATTGGTGTAAATGGCTATTCAAAATTTTACTTATTTTCAAAAGTACCCCTAGTAGCTAAAATATTTAATACATTAGATCAGATAGAAAATGTTATCAGATCTTTTGTTTTATTTAGGTGTGAGTTGAATTTATTTATCATTTATGCTATAAAGTTCCCAACGACATAATTGTGATCAAAATCCAATATACAATTCCACATGTATTATTTTCTAATTATGAAAATACAATAAATACATACAAACATGGCAAAATTTGTTATTTTGACTATTACTTGTCAAAACATTTATGTTATCAAACTACATATTACGAATGTGGTCCAAAATCGATTTTGGAAGCCCATAAAAGTAGCTCTGGAATTAAAGCCCATAAAAGAAAATGCAAGCAATTTTATTCGACGATTTGTCTAGACTTCCAACTTCATGAGATCAACGTAAGACTTGGCATTGAGTCCATTAAAGGCCCAACAAGGATGGCCTAATCAACAGTCCAGGTTCCGAGTCCATTATTCAATTAAGTGAAATATATGTTACATTCATATAACAACAGAATTATATGTTGTTGTAATTTTCACTAAAGATGATATTTTCATATTAAATAAAGAAGAAGAAATTGATGTGTATCACTCTAGTATAATTAACTTATGTCCCGGGAAGAACTTTTAAATTGAGTTAGTGAAAACAAAATCATAAATTTAATATGAGATTTTCTTCGAAAAATATAAGATAGCAACATGTTGCTAACTAGAGTTGACAATTTTCAGTCCGGCCCATAGGCTTGCCTGACCAACTTGAGTATATGCCTAGATTGTGCTACATTTATATATAGAATTAAAATGGACCGACTCTATTTTGGGTTGGACCAAGAATCTCGAATAGAGATGGCGGTGGGGCGGGATTTCCCATTCCTCACGCGGGAACCGCCCGAATGGGGCGGGAATCCCAAAAAATTCCCCGTGGGGACGGGATAAGGATTTTTTCTCCCGTTGGTAGGGACGGAGCGGGGACGGGGATTTTTTCTCCGTTGGCGGGGACGGGGGATCATATTCGCCCCTGCTTCATGAGAACCGATATTAAATATATAATATATTATATTAAATATATATAATATATTATAAATATATCCACACTAAATATAAAAATCAAAAAAATTTAATTTATTTTATATAATGAGTGCTTTATTAGTCTTTTTATATAATTTATATATTTTTTAAATATTAAATAATATTTTTTTAAACAAATTCAGTTTTTTACAAAAAAAAATAATACAAGCGTGGGACGACGGAATCGGGGAACGGGATGTGGAAATATTTTCCCCATTTGTCTCGGGGGACGGGATTCCCGCGATCGCGGGGATAGGGGATGGGGGAATATTTTCCCCGTTTGTCTTGTTGGCTCTATTGCTAACAAGGACAATTTTATTGAATAAGAAGGTATAATTGTACAGTCTAAGTAACAAACAATCTGAGAATGGAAAATTACAATAACTAAATAATACTCTCTCCTTCCCAAATATATAGTGTAATTTTAAAAAGTTTATTCGTGTT
Source organism: Rehmannia glutinosa (assembly GCA_016081115.2). Classification (NCBI taxonomy): domain Eukaryota; kingdom Viridiplantae; phylum Streptophyta; class Magnoliopsida; order Lamiales; family Orobanchaceae; genus Rehmannia; species Rehmannia glutinosa. Next base: position 109,937 of record JABTTQ020002432.1, read on the forward strand.
CGTTTAATAAAATTATATTGTGTTTGAATTTGTTCATGAACATGTTCGTGAACACATTCGTATTCGAGTCCGTATTCACTTTGTGTTCGTGAATATTGAACAATTTTGTTTACGAGCAATAAAAAAGGAAACAAACAAAATAACTTTTGACGAGTTCCTGTTCGTTACATGTTTGTGAACAAATTCAACTTTAATTGATAGGTTAATGTTAATTTTTTAATAATGCAACTTTATTTTTTTATTATTTACGATTATAGATTATATTATACAATCCTATTAGAATTATGACCAAACACTAAACAAACTATTAATAAACGAGTGTACAATTATTCAAGTTCTCTGTTCATTTATTATACGAGTCCTAAGATTTGTCCATTATATGTTTGTTAACTAAATAAACGAACACTATTCGAATTTATTTACATGTTATTTGTCCAAAGCTCTGTTTATTTACAACCTCATTAATCATTACCCACTTTTTAGGTTTCTAATTCCTCAATACAAGAAACTAATTTGTATTTATTTTATTGATAATTTCAGACCAATTTCTTGGTAAGCTAAGATACGATTATGTTTGGATATGGTTCAACTAACTGACACTTGGCATAATATCATAGTGTGTACATGGCACGTTAGCTAAATGCATCTCAGTCCACCCATTTTGTAGAAGATACCTAAATTGCCATCCCAAATCCTTCATGGTAGGGGTGTCAATTTTGCACCCAATATGTAAATTTGACCTAATCGACACATAATTAATGGGTATAGATCCAGGGTTAAAATATTGCTGAACTCGAATAATAAACCATCAACTAAATAGGTCCGATTCTGGTCAATCTTTTATTTTTGTGTTTTGATACACAAAACTTTAATCATTTTTTTCCGACATATTTCAAGCCACATTTTTACTTAGCTTAATTTGTTTTTCAGTCCGATCTGCCTAGCTTCCTCCCCACTCACTTGTTTTTCTATTTTTTAATTTTTTGTCATCGATAAATCAAAAATATTAAATATAATTATATAATAAAAAAAAAAAAAATTCATTTTCCCTAAACTTTACATGGTGTTGTCACATCAAAGGTCTTAGGCACCCTCTACAGTTTATATGTCCTTGTTAAAGGATAAACACATCATGAAGCAGTTTCTTCTGTTCGCGCAGAGGCAGTGGAGGAGATGAATCGCGGGATATGCCTTAACGAGCCAAAGGTGTTACGAGTTGTTTTAGATCGAAAGTCACCATTTAAGAAATCCTTATTTAACTCCATCGGATAAATTCGAACCTCCATACTGTAAGTGTCAACAAAGTAAACATCACATTACTCAAGTCCTAACCGGGGCTACAATGTCATTGTTGATTGTTGTTGATCTGGTCTGTCGATGAACCATCACCCGTGACGATTTCACACCTATATTCAGCAATTTTTAACATAATTTAACTGGTCCAGTAATTAGAATGTCCCTTTCAGAAACGTGCTTAATTTGCATATATTTTATAGGCCACACATTAGTCAAACACGCTATATACACTATTTCATACCAATTATTGCACGTTTTTTTACTGAGAAATCTTTAAACTACAAATGCCTCAAATAAACCGGTGCATAATGTATAGAGAAAGTTAGAAAAATCACTTCAAACATCGAATCAAATTATAATATTGATATCTACAACAACAGATAATATATATTAACAATAGTTGTTTGAATTGATGATTTATTATAATTTCGATTATCTTTTATAAGAAACCTCTTTTGCGATCTTACAGATATTAAAATATTCATATATCAATATTTTAATTTAATGCCAAGTTGATCAAAATTTTAATCATGCTATTAATTAAACTGTTAAATAGGAACGGCATCTTTTTATAATATGAGAAATGTTATCCTTTTCCAAAATATAATTAACACATGAAATGCTTTTTCATACATAGGTGGTCATGACGTTTGAATTCTAGACTTTTTGTTTGGTGTGACTTTGACGACTATTTCATTTAAATTGTTCATTGATGTTTCATAATATATTTCTAAAAAATGAGGTTTGTCACAGATATAAGTTCATGGAACGAATCCTCATGAGTTTGTGATCGAGTTTAAATTCTATTTAAATATAAGATATGTCCCATGAATTATATTTTTGAAACCATCTCATACAAATTTTTCTGTTTTTAAAAAATGTAACTTTCAGAACGCTAGGGATTATCACCTTTTTTCAAACCCTTTCTCTCTCATCTTCCATTCTCTCTACCTTCTCTCTATATCCTCTCAACCTGAAACCCCATTTTTCCCCCATTCCTCCAACAAGGAGGATGGGGGAACAACTAAAATGCTCTAGTTTTTGGTTTCTTGCATTTTTTCCCGGTTTGTGAGTGTATTTTTCCCCTTGTGGGACTTTAGTCTCTCTTAATGGGAGTGTTTGGTTTTCCTTTGTGGGAATTTATTTTTGTTTTGTTTTTTATTTTTATTTTTGTTTGTTATTTTTCGAGATCGACCATTTGGGTTCTAGATCCGGGTCTTTTGATGCAGATCGCCGATGAATTTCATATCTAGTGACTTTGGTGGTTGATAGACTGCAGAAAGTGGTTTCACAATGGTTTCATCGAAGAAAGACACGGGATGGAGTTGGATATGGGTATTTTGATGATTGAAGGAAGGTTTTGTGACGGATTTGGAACTACTAGCCATTTGATGGAGTTTTGGTTTTACCTTTTGTAACAAAATTTTTCATTTGTTATTTTTCCAAGCCTTGTATTTTTCTTTTCATTTGGGATTGTGACCACTTTTTGTGAGTTTATCTTGCAATTTTCAGTCTTTCATTTTGAATCTGGAAAATTGCTTTCCATATGGATCACTCTATGTAATCTTATGGATTGGGCTATTTAGCCTCTTTGTATGTTTTTTTTCTTCAGTTATATATAAAACTATCGTTTCGAAAAAAAAAAAGAACGCTAGGGATTATCCTCTGCTTTTTGATCATATTAGGAATTTTTTTTAATGAGATTATTTGAGGTCAACTATTTACATAATCAAAATGATTTAGAGATTCTGTACTATCTCAAAAGTACTTTCGGTAGCAACTGTACTATCCTTTTTATCATATTTCTCTTGGCAAAATTGGAAAATCAGTCCTGTAATTTAAGGGTTGTGTCAAATTGGTCATGTTCGTTTTTATATTTTAAATGTGCTCCTGCAAATTTTAAACATTGCTCAATTTTAGTTCTATAGTCATCGGAATATTTCAATACCATCAGAAATTTACACGTAACTCGCATGTGATCTACTAAAATTCGGAATTTTTCAATTTTCGACTATTTTTGGTTACACGGTAAACATTAATTCATATTAACCCTAGAATTGTAATTGTCGATAATGTCGATTAATATATTTGTCATGTCATCCAAAAAATAGTCGTAAAATAAAAAAAATCATTTTTGGGGATCACATATAAGTCACACGTGAAATTCCGGTGGTTTCGCAACATTCCGGCAACAATAGAACTAAAATGAAGCGATTTTTAAAATTTATACGACCAAATTAAAATTTAAAAATGAACATGACCAATTTTGACACCCCTACAAGACCAATTTTGCAATTTCGTCTTTTTATCTTCAACATAATTATAATAAAAATGCAAAAGGAGTTCATACTCATCTCAAAAATTTTCATTTCTTCTGATTAATTCTAGCTAGCAGACGTGTGTGTGTGTGCACTGTGTGAAATATTCTAATCACATGTAATACCGAAAATTGAATCTTGTCTGAGATCAATAGTACTTTTCACATGAGAAGTTGAATTCTTCAAAACATTATTCTCAATTTTTTGTTCAATCTTTATGGCCTTTTGGTTGGTATATTAGTGTTTCTAGATGTTCATATTTAGACATGCTCTACCACGTACTCTCAACAACGTTTCTTAGTTTTGTCCCTCGAGGACGACAATTTAACGAACATGTCAGGGAAATTATATGGAAGATACTAATTAAGTTTTCACATGTAATTGTGTGAGTCTTGGAATTATCATGTGCAATTAACGTGCCAAAATTAAGTCAAGTGAAAGAAACTTCGGCAGGAAGGCTTAAAATCCTATTTTTTTTTTTTAATTTTATCTATATTGTGATGCCAAGAATTACGGTTAAAGCTATTTGATGTGAGTAATAAATTCGTTGAATAAAAATATCAAAATGTTCGTGCAATTTTGGATTTTTTTTAGAATAAAAATCAATTTTATTTAGCAGATGAACCTTACATGTTATATGTGATTAGAAAGATCAAAACCTACAAAATCATAAACATATACAAATCTAAAATATAAACATATTTTAAATCTATATATAGTTATAATTGATCTAGTAGACAGAGGCAGATCCAAGGGCTCCCCCCAATTTTTTTTCCCATTTATCTAAGTTAAAAAAATTATATGTATATATATATATATATATAGTTTTTAATGGGAAAAAATATAGTTGGGCTAGGGAAATAATTTGAGCTAGGGATAACCGACCGACTAACTACGCTCCCGCAATGCTAGTAGAGCGTTAGACAAATCACATACTTGAATCTGTCACCAATCTTATGATAATGGGACATCTAAATTTTACGCACAAAACTCCACAACAATAATTCGGGGATTCACGTATATATTAATTTAAGGGGTCGGACTCAATCGATTAAAACATGAGTTCTTATCCTTAATTTTGCAAAAAAAAAAAAAAAAAACACTACGTATAAATAGGGAAAAGCCACATGTAAGGGTAAAAATACTATTTACAAGAGGGTGTGTAAAGAACTCAAATGTGATGAAACTTCCATTGATCAAGAACTTGTAAATGAATTGAGTTTATAACGGAAAAGTGAATACAAAATGAAGGAGGAGGAGTCCTTTTATAATTGAAAATATAACTAACATAACTAACTTTTCCTAACTAATTAACTGCTATAATTTGTTTTACCAAACTTCTAGATTATAGCTTTTACATTCCCGCAAGTAGAGCATGAATGTCTATCATGCCCAACTTGGAGATAAAATAGTTAAACAAAATAGGTGGAAGAGGTTTTGTCATTATATCGGCCCGTTTGTTGTGTAGCAGGGATATGAATGATCTTGATGAGGCCTTTGGATCTTTTCTCTTACAAAGTGGCAATCAATTTGGATGTGTTTTGTGCGCTCATGGTGGCAAAGATTCGAGAAATGCAATATGTTGAGCAGTATGTGGTGTAGATAGTTGCGGGAGTTGTTGGCTTTGTATTAATATCATTTAGAAGGTAACTAAGCTATTGAATTTCACATGTGGCTAGTGCAATGGCTCGTATTCAAAGCCGGTGATGATCTACTAATTGTTGCTTGCTTCTTTGCGCTTCCAAGATATAAGGGAGTCACTAGGAATATGGCATATCCACTTATGCTTCTTTCTTGTGGTAGGACATTTAGCCCAATCAAGACGTGAATGCTTTCACCGAGACTGGATGTAGTGGGATAGAAGATGCCTTTGCCTGGATTTGACTTTATGTATCTTAGACATTTGTGAGCCGCATTCATATGAGATACGTGGGATTAGACATAAAGCGACTTAAATCTTTGTAGACAATAAGATAATTGGTCTAGTGATGGTTAGATATAATAATCTTCCTATGAGCATACGTATATAGAAGGATCGGTAAAGGTGATTTGTCATTTGCTTGAACATCGGGTTTAGCTTCCATTGGAGTTGAGCTTGGTTTGCGCCCAAGGTAAACTACCGTAAGGATGTTAAGAGCATATTTCCTTTGGCATAGACTAATGCCTTTGCGCACCTTGCAACCTCTATTCCAAGGATATATTTGAGATTTCCAAGATCTTTGATAGTGAAGGTCTTTGTCTAAATGTGCCTTAAGATTTTGGATTTCGCAAATTATTTCTGCAAGAATGATATCATCAACATATACACAAAGAGTTGTTATGGAAGCGTGAGATGACTTAATGAAGAAAGAACTATCGATTTAGATTGAGTAAAACCATAAGCTAAGAGACATGATGTTAATTTACAAAACCTTTTGTCTTGAGGCTTGTTTGAGTCCATAAAGACTCTTGTTCAATTTGCAAACTCTTGTGTCACTTGGTGCACAATATCCTGGTGGTGGTTTCATATACACTTCCTCGTTTAGATCCCCATGAAGGAAGGCATTGTGGACATCAAGTTGATGAAGATGCCAACCTTTGATTGAAGCCATGGCTAGAATGAGTCTTCTTTGTTGTGATCTTAGTAATGAGGGGAGAATGTATCAAAATAATCAAGGCTTTCTTCTTGTGTGTAGCCTTTTGCTACAAGCCTCGCCTTGTACCTTTCTATATCTCCATTTGATCTATATTTGATTTTGAAGACCCATTTACAACCAATGCAATGTTGATTGGGAGGAAGATCGGTCGAGTGTCCAAGTATTATTTTTCTCTAAAATCGTTATTTCGCCTTCATAGCATCTCTCCACTCGAGATACTTTCTTTGGCTTGAGCATAGGTTTTAGGTTCTATGTGTTGAGTAATGCTTGCAAAGTGAACACTCTATGATTCCCAGCTGATCCACAGAGATGGACTTTGCAATGTCATAAGCTTTCTGTTTGAGCAAACTGAGAGGAGGATTTATTCTCAGTAGAGATTGTGGAAGAACACATTTATATGGCTGTAAATAATGAGGCATAGTTCGAGTTCTATTGGATCTTTCGAGATCGGAGAATTAGGAGAATTAGTATTATGCCTGTAGTGTTATGAGGCATAGAAACAAGAGCATTAGTGTCAAGAGTATCAAATTTGTATCATTTGTATTATTAACAAGTATATCATTTGTATTATTAACAAGTATATCGGGGCCTGTAACAATGTTAGTGGGATTATTAAATTGCATTCGATAGGCATATGTGGCTCAACAATATTATCGTAAAGCAGTTGAATAAGAGGCTCAATATCATTGCTTATTATTACTAACATGATCAGATCAAAGGAAATATATGTTCACAAAATTGAACATCTCTTGACAAAAAAACTTTATGACTTTCAATATCATACAACTTATAACCTTTGGTTCCCATAGGATAACCAATAAAGACACACTTTGTGGCTCTTGAATCAAATTTGCTCCTTTGTCTAGATAGTGTAGAAGCATATGCTAGACAACCAAAAACTTTAAAATGAGAATAATCAGGAAACTTATTAAAAAGAATTTCAAAAGGTGTTCTGTTTTGTAAAGTTGGAGTTGGAAGTCTATTTATAATATGAGCTGCTGTGAGTATACACTCATCCCAAAATGTTAAAGGTATTTTGGATTGAAACATTAGAGCTCTAGCCACTTGAAGTAAATGTTGATGCTTTCTCTCAACTAAGCCATTTTGTTGAGGTGTTTCTACACAAGATTTACGGTGTATAATGCCATGAATATTATACTGATTGGTTAACATGAACTCGGTTCCATTGTACGATCTAAGAATTTTTATCTTCTTATGACCGAGTAAGAACCATATTGAAAAAGGTTTGCAAACAAGTTTGAGTATCGATTTGTTTTAACATGTATATCCATGTACACCTTGAGAAGTCATCAACAATGGTAAGAAAAATTTTGAACCAAAGCATGAGAAATGGTGGCAAAAGGACCCCAAACATCACAATGTATTAGATCATAAATAAGCGAGTAGAATGTGAAACATTATCGGAAAGGGCAACCTCTTTTGTTTGGCTTGATGACATACATCACAAGAATCAAAAATTGAAGTTTTAGTAGAATTAAAATGTAGTAAATCTAATGTTTTTCTTTGAGGCATGGCCTAATCTTGAGTGCCAAATTTTGTCGAAGGAGATTTTAAAATGATAAAGTCCACCATGTTCTCTAGCAGAACCAATCATCCTCTTGCTTTTCAAATCTGTAACAAGCAATGTGAGGAAAGGAAATGCAAAGCAAAATCTGAACTTTTGGTTAGTTGAGAAACAGATATAAGATTGAAAGAAAATGATGGAACATAAAGTGCATTTTGTAATGTAAAATCATCGAGATAAGCTGTACATTACCCATATGTGAAGCTAAAGTAGTTTGTCCATTAGGTAAATGTATAGGAATTGAAAAGGTGATGGCTTAGAATTGAAATAAGATATATCACATACCATATGATCGAGTGGCGCCAAGATCAAGTATCCATTTTGACTTATCATTAATAACAAAGACATCAATAAGGCTTATTAGAAATACGATCTCGGAGGTGGGCTGCGAGTGAACATTATCCTCAACGGGTTTCGAGAGTGATCCTTAGTAAAGTTCAAGAATTGTTGAAACATCTCGGGAGTGAAAAGAGGATTTTTTCGATTGTTCGATTGGAGGAGAAGAAACCACAACATTAGCACCAAAGATTATCCCTTAAATTTCTCGGGGCCTTTTGGACCTTTCCATCCAGGAGGATACCCAATTAATTGAAAATATAACTAACATAACTAACTTTTCCTAACTAATTAACTGCTATAATTTGTTTTACCAAACTTCTAGATTATAATTGATGCGGATTTGATCAAAAAACCTACGATACCATGTAAAGAACTCGAAATGTGATGAAACTTCCATTGATCAAGAACACGTAAATGAATTGAGTTTATAATCCGGAAAAGTGAATACAAAATGAAGGAGGATGAGTCCTTTTATAATTGAAAATATAACTAACATAACTAACTTTTTCTAACTAATTAACTGCTATAATTTGTTTTACCAAACTTCTAGATTATAGTTTTACGGGGGTGAATTAAAGATGTACGTTTAAGACGGACGAAATATCCTTTTCCGCCTCTTAGTTTTGGTATTAGAGGTTTTCTAGTGAAAACCTACGAACCCGATTGAGCCTCTTAATTAAGTTGCAACTGTTTTGAGTGATTTGGATTTGAGGAAATGATTTCGGTGAAGGATTTGAAACGGTTCCATATATATAACATGAAATTAAAATCCATCACAATAATTCAAATATTAAAAGAATTTCAAAATCGGAGTTTGATGATTTAAATGCACTATATCATGGAATTATCCAAACGAGATCATTGAATAGTTTGTTATTATGAATTTAATTTTTTCAGCTCAAATCCAAAAATGGAACCTAAGGTGCATGATGGGATACATCACCACGAACTTGTAACTCAAGTTGTATTGTTCATCCCAGTGTAAGGGTGTTGGTCGAGGTTCGAACTGCAGTATCTTTCGGTTTATTGAAACTTATCCACCCCCTCTAACTAGTACTCATAACTTATTAAAAAAAGGCAAAAGCTTGCGTGAGATGGTCTCACGGATTTAGATCCGTGAGAGGAGACCTTACACAAAGTTTTAAAGGTTTTTTTTTAAAATTTTATTTTTCTTAGGGTTTATATTTGTTTTTTTAGGGTTTATTTTGTTTCTTGGGTTTATTTTTAATTGATTTGGGTTTTTAGGATTTTTAGTTTTTTTTTAGGGTTTATTTTTTATTTTTGGGTTTATTTTTGTCTTTCGGGTTTACTCTTCATGGTTCATGTCTTTAGGGTTTATTTTTATTTCTTCATGGTTCATTATTATTTTTAAATTTATTTTCATGGTTCATGTTCTCAAGACGGAGCCCTTAGATCCGTGAGACCGTCTCACAAGAGACTTGCTCTTAAAAAATAGGGATACATGCAGGGGCCCAACTTATTAAAAAAAAAAAAAAGAGGTACAGGCAGGGGCATTTCCTCTTGGGTAAAGCCCCCATAAGTTTTCTTTTATAAAACTCAATTAATTTTATGTATATTTTAGTATAAAATATTGTTTTATAGTATCAAATATTTATTTTTCATTGATTTAGTCCCCAGAATTAATTAGCCCCCAAAGTTTTATGTCTTAGCTCCGCCCCTGGATACAGGAATTCAATCTGAATCATACTTAGGTTCGGAGGTTTAATAAGATCGACCAAGATCCATGTTTAGCAGGATGAGAACTAAAATTAAGTATTGAGTTCATTAAATTATACCCATAAATCTACCGCAAATAACACAAATTAATATATATATATATACAAGAATTGCTTATGAACCTGATAATTATGTATGTGTTTTGATTAAATCAAATATATATAAAATATGAAAACATATAATATAATATGAAAACATTCTGGAATAAAGAGCTGGCCTGGAGAATGAGTTTGAAGCCCTGTCGTTGTTCAACGCGGTTAAGTTTGAAATACTTTTTCTTCATTCATTTCCAAACAAACAAAAATAATTTTCTAAAGTTCTAATTTATAAATTCCCAACAATTTCCCAGATTTATTGAATTATTGTACAGCCCATACCATACCTTATAGGGGTGTCAATTCGGATTGGGTCGGGTTCGCGAGGTTGGCGTGTCAAAATGACCCGGCCGACCCGGACCACTATTTAATTATTCGCGATGTGAGAATCTTGAACCCGGACCCGACTTGCTTATTTCACGAGTAACCCGGACCGACCAGCGTAACTCATCTAATAAAATTATTTTTATATAAATTTAATAATTTTAATGAATAAATTTTTTTTTAAAATCAATCACCGTCAGTACATTACAATCAATAAAAAATATCACAATTCACAACATACAAAAAGAAATAACATAATTGCATAAATAACATAATATACTAATCATATTTTAAGGACAACATTAAAGACGACATGCATAATAATAATGAATACATAATTAATGATGTTTTATCATTTAAGTTTTAATGACATGTCTTGTTTGTTATTTTTTTTTACAATTAATTATTTATTCAATTTTCCTTAAAAATTCACAAACGGGTTAGACGGGTTAAATGGGTCATTGTAAGTTGACCCGAACCCGACCTGTTTAATTGGTAGGTTATTCGAGTTCGACCCATACCCATTAATTTCGTGATAGGTTAGGTATCGGGTTTGCGTATCGAGTTTGAAATTGACACCCTAAATACCTTAATATGTCACGTACATATCTTCACCCTATAAATACCCACGTCTCTGCAAATGCACATCGCATCTCACCATAGACATAAATACTTAGCAAAATTTATAAATCGACCTTGTCAGAAATGGATGTAAGTATTCAAGAAATGGTTAGAAAACCCATTAACGACATCCCAAAGCGCTATCTTGTCGATCAAGAGCCCGCGATTTCATGTTCGTCTCAAGAAAAAAAATTCGCGTCGATCCCAATATTCGACATGAAAAAATTGCTTGCTGAAGAAACTAAAATTTCCCAACTTGAGCAGTTTCACTCAACATGCAAAGAATGGGGCATATTTCAGGTTTTATTTTTTTGTTCTCCATTCCTAGTATTCTGTGTTGTTTTCTCCAATTTCTTGTAGGAATTACGATGCAATAACAAATCGGTTTATCATGAGAAAAACCTTTAGTTAGATACACTGGGGAGACAGGGCTGGGCCAGTCTGGGCCCTGGCCCAGCCCATTTTTTTAAAAAAAAAATTTTAGTGAGGATTTTTTTAAAAAAAAAAAAAAAAATTAGTTATAATTTGTATTAATTTTTCTTGGATTTTTTATCCGGCCCACCCCATTTTCGTGTATCGGCCCACCCTGGTAAAGCGTCCTGGCTCCGCCCTTGGTTAGATATAAAGATAACTATAAAGTGTAGGTAAAATAGTTTTAGGTAATTATTTACGTACCTACATTATCTAAAATTGTTAGTATATATATATATATTCTGAAAATTGTCGGTAATTTGTTGATAATTTGTCGGTATATTCTGGGAAAATAATATTTATTCTATAGGTATTTTGTAGGTAATGTGAAATTTAACGACAAAATCATTTATGTCGAGAACTGAAATTTTCTTGCAGCGAAAAGATGATGTATTTAATTTAGTCTTTTATATATGATACTACCATATAATTAAATTGACCGCTAGGTCTGATTATCTATATGAATAGTGTATAATATTTAATTTTGTTGGATATATATATATATATATATATTAAATTAAAATTTAAAATTGTGTGCAGCTAGTGAACCATGGGGTGGACTCTTCATTGGTGGAGAAATTGAAGTATGAAATTCAAGAATTTTACAAGCTTCCACTGGAAGAGAGATTGAGATATAAGATTAGGGCTGGAGATGTTGAAGGTTATGGTCAAACAATAATTTTATCTGAAGATCAAAAGGTTGACTGGGCAGACAGATTTTACATGATTTCCAATCCCATCCATAGAAGAAAACCCCATCTTTTGCCAGATCTCCCTTTATCCCTCAGGTCCTCATCATCTCTTCCTTTCTAATTATGTATATAGAAATATGTACTTTCTATTTTGGTGTTCCAACGGAATGAGGTTTTATGTTCCACGTTTTTATTTTATTTATTATTCCGTTGTATTTGATGAATGATGCACACATAATAATATTGTAACTATATGCATGTCATTCATCAATCTGATGGAATATAATGTGGAATAGCAAATTTGGACATTGTGCGAATGCATTGAGTTGAGAAAATGCTTTCGAAATGAACTTTAATTTCAACCCATATTTAGGATCTCTTTAGTTTCATACCGTGTGTTTAGTTTGTTTCCATTCACCAAGTGTAAGTGGCGTGTACAATAATGACATTATCTCGTGGTATTCACTGTTTAATTTGATCAATTAAAACATAACCGTAAAATTAGGAAGGGACGTATCCATAAATTTTTTTAAAGGGGCATGAAATTAATACAATTACGAACTACAAAAAAGGGTACATTTTTTTAAACCTAATTAAAATATAGTTTTTAAATAAATGATAAATAGTGAAAAAAAAAAAAAGTTATGGGGACACGTACCCATAGTGGAAGGGGGCTATGCCGCATCCGTCTCTTGGAATAGAAGATCCCGATTCGCTTAATTTAAACCTAACATAATTACGATTACTTATGCAGAGAAACCTTAGAAGCTTACATCTCGAGCTACAAAAACTCTCAAGGGCTATATTCGGGTTGATTTGAAGCACTAATGATTGAAAATAAATTAGAAGTTGAAGAAATGTTCGAAAATGGGATGCAATCGGTGAGAATGACTTATTACCCACCATGTCCACAACCAGGACAAGGTGATTGGTGACACCACACTCCGACGCCGGTGGAATCACTATCCTCCTCCAAGTCAACGGAGTTGAGGGTTTTCAAGTGAAAAAAGATGGTGTTTGGATGCCTGTGAAGTTCCTTCCAGATGCCTTTGTTGTCAATTTAGGAGACATTGTTGAGGTTTGTCACCAACTATTAGTTCATCATATGTTTTTACATTAATTTAAAGTATTTTTGGTTTTTAGTCAATGTGTTCATGCATGTTACTATGTGTACATGTTTGAATGAATCTATTTATTCATGAGTAGTAAGTAGGTCGGGTTGGGATCGAACCTAGATGGAAACTTGAACAATTGAGCATTAAACTATTTGGGCCACACTCGATTCCCGTTCGGCTTATTTGTTAGTGATATGGATTGGATGATACTTGGATCGTCGCTAAGTTTGAATTAATTAATGCTAAAACATAATATGTTATCCAACCTAAATCTCTTATTAATTTCATGCGGGTTTTTTTATCTAGTATTAGGGACGGAGCTAGGGCTTGTAAAGGGGCTGGCGGCAGCCGTCCTCCCCAACTTCATAAATTTTTCAAACTTAATATATAATTTTTATATATAATTATTAGAAACTATATTTTTATATATAAACATTAAATTTAAAATCACGAAGCCTCAACAAATTTAATTTAAAACAACTCTTTTTAATTATTTCCTAGTTGTGACCTTGTGTGGTATTCCAACACATGTAGATGATTGTTATGTATACAGTACTAACGATTATTTAAAATATATTGAAATATTATATGAAATACTATAACAAATAGACGATGCCGTGTGTATTAATTTATCATTCCATTGCGGTTTAAAATGTCGGGGTTTTTTTCTTTTACATTTCAGTCTTATATATATATGTATATATATATATATCTAATGATACTAATTAATTGTTACAACTCCAAATTAATTAAATCAAATTAAATATATTGATTTGTGTGCAGATACTAAGCAATGGATTGTACAAGAGCATTGAGCACAGGGCAACAGTGAATTCAGAGAAAGAAAGTATTACATTTGCAATGTTTTTTAACCCTAAATTCGAAGCTGAAGTGGGCCCATCACATTCCCTATTGATCAACCAACCCCCACTTTTTAGGCGCATGAAAATGGAGAAATATTTCAAAGATTTTTCTCTAGGAAGCTCAATGGAAAATCATTCCTCGAGTATATGAAAGTGTGACACAAATTCATGCAAGTCAAATTAAATTATATAACGTTTTTTTGTATATAAGATTTAATTTATCATCATGCATGTGGATTAATTTAACTAGCTATGTATGTATGTTGCTTAATCTGTCGAAATATTTTAGTTTGTGGAATTAATAATAAAAATTTTGTGTATGTTTCTATGTAAAGTCAAATTAAATTGGTTGTGATATTAATTAATGTTTATTTTTATTACAATTTAATTATCTTTTCTTGGGGATCAAATAAGAACTAGTGTTCCGAGTTTCAACTTTGATTGTAAGCAAGACGATTAGATATCTTTCATTCGGAAGTTTTCTTCAGTTAGATGATAGTGATGGAAAAAGATATGAAAGAAGAAAAAATGAATTTTGATAGATTAATAATTGCTTATGAGATGAAAATATAATTGATGAGAATGGATTTTATATATAAATAGTAAAATAATAATTGAATATGATTGGTGGCTAGAATTATATGAGTGGGTAAGTAGTAAAACTTATGTAAATATGTAATAATGATTGGTGATTTGATAAATTTTTCTTAAAAACAATAGAATTGATTGGTGAGAGAAAATAGTAAAAGTGAATCAATAGTATTTTTTCGAATAATTTCATAAGCAATCGTATCTTGAGGTAAAAATTCCTCTAGCGAACGAAAATAATAAATATTATAGCAAGTGCCACCTAAGTATTCAGAAATAAAACGTAAGAATTTTAAAGTGGACATATTGTAATGTTCTAGTTATTTGAAATGCGAAGTAATGAGTTGTTTTTGTCTCTTGTGGCACAAAATATAATTTTTGACATTATTTTCATATATAACTATTTTTTTGACAGCATATATAACTAATTTTTAATCTATCAAAACATTGGACTCCTTCAAATTAAATATGGCTGTATGCATTATAATAAGAAAAGAGAGTTTTCAATTTTTCAAAATTAAAACTTTTGGTGGAAATTTGAGTTCACCAACAATTGTTTATGAAATAATCATTTTCTCAGCAATTTCACGTGTTCACTGAACCATATAATTAAGAAGGAAGTCTAATGTAAATGAAAATCATTTAATATGCGTATACCCTTAAAATAAAATTTTACTTTTTGTAGTAAAAGAATTTGGCAATGATTGATTGCTACCATAGCGTTGACATGTATTATCGACGTATCGACCCAACCCCCTCCACCCCACTCCCACCAAAATTAGAGCTGTCAAAATCACCAACCGGGCGGACCAGGTCGAACGATGAGTCGACTCACCGATTTTGGAGCGATCTGCGTCAATGGAAAATGCACTAAAAATCTTGGGCCGATCGGGCCGGCCCAATTTTTTCGGATCTGTCTTTTGAGGCCCGATTTTTTGGGCTTGAGAATTACAGCAAAGCCGGTAAAATACCATGTTGGTGGCCACGCCCGAAATTAACAGCTCTAACCAAAATAATAAATAAATAAATAAGAAGAAAAAATAAATGAAAAATACTAAATTGGGCCAGTCCAAGTAATGAATCCATATCCATCCCACCCCCATTCAACAAAGATATGGATTCTTTACATGGATGGCCCAAAAACTGAATACTTTGGGCAGTCAATAGACTTTCGCAATTTTAAAGCTATACATTGGGCCGCCCAATGGGCTGATAGATCCTTCATTGCTACTTTCAGCTATAGAAACCCAAAGCAAAAATACACAGCACCTCCCAAACACAGCTGAAGGAGAAACGATAATCAGAAACAAGGGGAAGAAAAAATGGTTGAAGAAACAGAGAAATTAGCGACCACCGCCATGAAAGAGGAAGTAGAGAACTCATCATCAGTGGAGAAGAATCACCACATCGCGGCTGGGGAGGATTCGGAAACGGAGGAAGGGGAGATCGTCGGTGGCGATTCAGACGATCCGGCGAAGGCGATGGCGGCGGCGGCGCCTCCGAGGCACCCATTGGAGCATGCGTGGACATTCTGGTTTGACAATCCTTCCGCTAAATCAAAACAAGCGGCATGGGGAAGCTCAATTCGCCCTATTTACACCTTCGCCTCCGTCGAAGACTTCTGGAGGTATTTTTCAATTTTTCATTTCTATTCAATTGTGCGGTTTCTTCATTTGAGTGTGACCGAAGGACTTTTGCTATGGGTTTGTGTTCGAATTGGCGGTTTGAGTGTTTTCATTTGTTTAGCTTGTGACTTTGTAGATTCGTGTTCTCTGGGTGGTTGGTTTCTGCGTGTTACCCTTGTGCTTCTGTAGTTTACTTTGGTATTTATGTATTATTAACATTTTGTGTTCTGTTATCTACTTACATTGTGAGAGATATTAATTGAATTGGGGTCGAGAATATCTTGAGATCTTGCGTTTCTGTGCTTCTCACTTTTGTAGTTGTTGCTATTTCTCTTCTCACGGAAATAATAGTTGGTCATTTCAATTTGTTGGAGAAAATGAGGATGTAGGAAATGCTGAAGATTGTTGCAATCTGTGCAGGCTAATTCATTTAATGTGCATTATGGAGGATTATCTAAGTAACTTATTATGCTTATACCAGCGCGAGGAGCTCAATTCAGCTGTCCGCTGAATGAGCATTGACACGGATTCAGCTCTTTATATGTATATGCTACTGTTTTTTAGTTTTTACCTTTTCTTTTTTATTTTTGTTAAATGCTAGCTTATCTTTTGGTTCAAGGCGGAAAAGATGATTTTCCTTTCTGTTTTTAGTACTGGCCTAATTGTATTCCGGATCACTTCTTATGGACATGATTTTTCTTGCACAAGGTTGCTGTGTATTTGGGGTTTGATTTTATTAAACATTTCAGTTGTCCTTGAATGGTCCATCATCTCTCTGTGATTTACGCTAGCATAATATTTCTTGTTTTGGCTTGCAGTGTTTACAATAACATACACCATCCAAGCAAGCTGGCAGTGGGAGCAGACTTTCATTGTTTCAAAAATAAAATAGAGCCAAAATGGGAAGATCCTGTTTGTGCCAACGGGGAAAGTGGACTGTGACTTTTTCAAGGGGTAAATCTGACACTTGTTGGCTTTATACGGTATGTTTCAGTCTGTTTTTTGTTCAAAGTTTTTACTTCTATCTCGAGGTTGTGTTGAGTACAGACTTTGGAAATTCTCTTGCTATTGAAATTTTAAGTTGCACTCTATTAACTTTTTGTATTGCATTTAGTTACTGGCAATGATTGGAGAACAATTTGATTACAGAGATGAAATTTGTGGGGCAGTTGTCAATGTCCGAGCAGGGCAGGAGAAAATTTCTATTTGGACAAAGAATGCTGTGAATGAAGCTGCTCAGGTATGTTTTAAAATATTACTTGGAACTATTCACGTTTGATTAGATTTTCCATCAGTATGTAATCAGTTATTCTGGTAATTATGAGTCTCTGTCATGGGTGAACAATAGGTAAATCACGTGTTCTATTTGCCAATTGTATATTTTTCGAAGCCATTTTGCTTTAGCTCTTAGTGTTTTTGCCAACCCATTAGGGATGGTCCCCTGATATTTCCATTATCTTAATATCTTCTAGACATGTGAAATTTGCTGGATGACCTGTCACTAAAATTGAGATTACTGCATTCTTTATCGGTAAGATCTTATTAAATGGTACAAAATAAGAATGCATATGAGTAACAAAACTGGGTGCTGTTGAAAATATTCACCCCAATTTGCACGGCGCCATAGAATCCAATTTTTGAGTGTGCTTTTTCCCTTGAAGGGACTATATAGAAGATGATTTATTTTGGCTTTATGCTACATGTGACTCATATGACTCATATTGATGTAAAAGAGGTTGAAACTGAACTTCCAATTTCTTGAAATTTCTGCATGAAATGAATTTCACTTAGTACTTTGTAGAGATGGTATACTTGCAATTTTTGTTCCTTACCCTTAATGTATGCATTTTTCAAAAACCGTGCTTCTTGTTCTTATTCCTCTGCATGTATTCTTAAAATTTTCAGCTGAGCATTGGAAAACAATGGAAGGAGTTTCTGGATTACAATGACACAATTGGTTTCATATTCCATGTAAGTTGCCCTTTTAGTCGTGTCAATCTAACTTTTCGGTATCTCATGCATATTTTTTGCTCGAACAATAAGTTGCCGTCTCTTCTACTGTAGGATGATGCGAAGAGGCTTGACAGGGGTGCCAAGAATCGTTATACCGTCTAGTTTTTCAGTGGTTGAATTGTCACGAGTGACTTGTCATGCAAATCCCCGGCCGCAACCCCCTTTATTTTCAGTTTTAGATAGTTTTTGCTGGAGTTTAGTTGCACCACGGCAAAGTTTAGACCACCAATAAAATATATCCCTTACTATTGTATTCTGAGAGACCATGCTAATTTTGTAAGATTTGTAACTAGAGATTGATGCAATGTAGTTGCATTTTGTTCTACTCCTGTATTGTGTGTGCTTTTGGGTTGGTTTGAGCATTTCTTCATTATCTTTAGGGATAATTACAAAAAACACCCTGAGGTTCGGGCTAATTACAAAAAAAAAAAACCAAAGATTTTTGAAAATTGCAAAAAACTCCTTGAAGCTGACTTTGTTTTACATTTTCTCCCTTCATAAACAAAAAATATTTCAAAGACCCCCTTGATAGATATAGAAATATCAGTTGCCCCTTAAATTTAAGACAGAATCAAACTTGAGGTTTTTTTTTAGTAATTTTGCTACAGCTACGGGCTTTTTTGTAATTAGCCTAAACCTCAGGGGTGTTTTCGTAATTATCCCTTATCTTTATAGAATTCAAACTGCCTCCGTACACCAGAGAAGCAGATTTGCCATATTGTGCTATTTTTTAATGCTTCCTCCCAACCGTTTTCTCTTTGAATTTAGAGAGGTTCAATTTGGCTATATCATATATTATTTGATAGCATCGATAAAAATTTATAAAAATATGGTAGATTCTCAAAATGAAATATAATATTTTTATTATTTTATTTTATAAAAAAATAATATACTTTTTAATAATTGTAACTTTTAAACTTTAATAATTTTAAAATCATCATCAATAACATTTTATAATTACGAAAAGTATACATGAGTTTGACCTAATTATAAAAGTCCAATTACAACAACAACAACAACAAACTAAGCTTTAATCCCACTACGTGGGAAGTAATTTATCGGATCATATCGCGCCATCGTTTACGGTCATAAGCCATATTTTCATTGATTTAGGTATAGCATATCTTGTTTAATAGCTTCTTTCCAAGTCTTTTTAGGCCTCACCTCTGCCTCTTTTGATTTGTGTGAGTGATTTTTGGAATTACAAAAATATCTATGAGGTTATTTTTGTCTAACATTTGTCCCCTTCATAAGCAATCATTTCAAAACCCTCTCGTAATATAAATTTTTTACAATTAACCCTTTAACATAACGTTGAATCAAACCTCTTAGCTACTTTTTGTAATTACGGAAGTTAGTGAGTCTTTTTGTAATTACGTAAAATCTCAAGGGTACTTTTTGTAGTTATCCCATATATAATCTTTATCTTATCCAAATATTTCAGCAATACAACATTTTTAAACTCTAAATAAAAGATCATAGGTATATCAGAACACATGAAAATTTGTACAGTTGGGGAAGAATATTTCATATTTCTAAGACATCAAATACACTTTGTTTCATAAAAAAAAAATAGAAACAAAGGCTCGAAGTTGTTGAAACAGATTATAGGAATTTACACGAATAGAAATTTACAGAAGATGCATTTTCTCTTGTTGCATAAACAAAATAATGAACGGAGTACACTACACAGCCAATCAAGCAAATGTGAGGCAAGTTTCACTAGCATAGCCATTTCGGCCCCCACATGATGCCCGTGCGGCGCCCCGGACCACCCAGGGCCAACCTATCCCCTCAGGGACACTCACTGGTTTCGCCTTGCCTTAGGCTCATCGGGAATGCGGTTCCAGCATCCGACCAGTTTGTGTAGGGATGGCCAATTCCCTTCTTCACCGTCAAGTCCAAGACTAGCCATATATACAATCATTCTCAGTACAATCCACCAAGTAGTCGTAGCGAAAGACACCCCAATGTCACGGGGCGCGACACAAGGATGCTATGACAAAATTTCCCCCTCTTCTAAATCCAAAATTACATCTTCATCTTCTTCCAAATAATCATCCTTCAAATATAAACCAAGTCGTTCCAAAGGATTTCCACGGTGAACGCCTTCGACCCGAGAACCACAACATAACATTTCCAAGTCTTTTAAGATATATACGTTTTCGTATATCTCAACTGTTTTCTCCATCTGCAAAACAGAGGAGCAAACTCTTGATGCCAGCCATTCAAAGAAATCCAAGAAACAGCCACTCCACAGAATTACGGATATTTACAAAAATCCCCCAAGGTTTGGGCTAATTACAAGAAAAAAAACCTTGAGTTTGATTGTTTCTTTAATTTAAGTTGGTAGATGTAATATTTTGACAAAACATAAGGGGAGCTTGAAATGTTTTTTTGCATGTGAAGAGGAAAAATTTAAGACGGATTAAACCCTGAAGGGCTTTTTGTAATATATGAAAATCTAGGGGTTCTTTTTTTAATAATTTCACAGAATTATGAAATATAGACCTTTTGCAATGTCATCCGAGCAGCAACTCTTTCTTTCTCACGTCGCATCCTCAAATCATTTTGCTCCATCGCTGCTTTAATTTCAGATTCAATCTTTGCTTTCTCTGCACATCACAAACCCAAGTTTTATAGATTGAATTGCAACAATATTTTAGTCAATAATAATTGATCAAATTGCACACAAATGCAAATAGATAAGTCCAATCAAAGATGTACCTTCTTGTTTTTCTATTTCCAATCTCTCTCTTTGTTGCTGCCAACTTAAAGGGTCACACTTCTCGACCTGATGTGTAGCTTTAAAGATAGTATCGGCAAAACGGCGTTTCAGCATAGCTGCCCGCAAAGCCTTCTTGGGTGACATTTCGACACCGAATGAAGTCCGGGCCGTCCGGCCTATAAAGGAGTGAAACGGTTCAGAGTCCAGACAACAACAGGAAGACACGCATGGATAGTATTTTGATTATTGTAAAACGGAATTAAACCTCAAGTGAGAGTTTTTGTATTTTTCCAAACTTCTACGGTTTTTTTTGTAATAATTCCAAATCTCGGGGGTAGTTATGTAATTATACGGAAACAAAAAGTACATATATACGACTCATTGCTCAAATGCATAAATCACTGATTTATTCTCTAATTTTCCATATGCAAAGTTATTTGTTTACTGCCACTAAATCAGGAAAATGTCACTTTACTAGCTTGGTTAAGAAAACAGTGAAACGACAGCTTAAATCATATAAATGTATGTAATTAATTAAGAATGAGACAATTCAGATATGCCCAGAAAGGTTCAAAAAAAAGGTAGAGCTAGAAAGAGTGAGAAGGACTAAAAATACTTCTAATCATCTACAATCCATACTCAATCGAGACATCAAAAACACGACAAACCTAACATGCGATAAGCGGGTAGGATTTAGATTTGGTGGGTATGGTCAGAATCACGTTCAGGTTTCCCTACAACATCTGCATTAAAATCGAAGCTTCAAGGACTACATTTGTAAGGATTTTACTCACCGTTTATAGATTCATGAGCTGAACTACTTTTAGGCTGGCAATGGCATGTCAAGCTACCACATGAAGAACAGTTAGCTTGAGTAGAATCAACTGATTGTCTTTGATCGGCAGGCGCACAACCACTTCGACGACAAGGTTCTGAGCATTATACGACACAGAGCCGATTAGCTCCTAAAATGAGCCAGAAAGAAAAAAATTACTCTTCAAGGACTACATTTGTAAGAATTATACTCACCGCTAATGGATGTACGAACAAAACTATTTTCAGGCCGGCATTGGCATGTCAAGCTAGCACATGAAGAGCATTTAACTTGAGTAGAATCGACTGATTGACTTTGATCGGCAAGCGCACAAGTACTTCGACTACCAGGTTTTGAGCCTATACGACACACGGCCAATTAGCTCCCAGAAAGCGCTAGAAAGTAGAAACATTTTTCTGCCAAGTGCCACCTCATACCTTTCTGGACATTAGGCTTGACCTGTTCAAATGAACAAAACACTCAAGCATTAGCATGTCATGCGGAACTATCTAAAAAAATAAGGTTGCTAATTCTAGAAATTCATAAACAAAATCCACTTTCCCACGCGCAAAAAAGGAAAACGAAAAAGAAAAACAAAAACTGAAAATATAAACCAAAAGATTTTTTAAAATTACAAATAAAGCACTTGAGTCTGATTGTGTCCTAAATTTAAGGGGGCAACTTTAATATTTTCATAAACATAAGGGGATCTCTTGAAATGTTTTTTGCATATCAAGGGGAAAAATGTAAGATAGATCAAACCTAAAGGGGGTTTTGTAATATCTGAATATCTGTGTTTTTTTGAAATCTCGGGGGTGGTTTGTAATTATTTCACAGAATTATTAACTAAAAAATAAATGGAATACAGACCTTCTGTAATGTCATCCTAGAAGCAACTTTTTCTCTCTCACGTCTCGTCTTCAAATCTTGTTGCTTCCTCCTTTGTGAGGCTGCTTTAGCAGCTTTAATTTCTGCTTCAATATTGGCTTTCTCTGCACATCACAAACCCGAGTTTTATTGATTGAATTGCAACATTTTAGTCAATATAATTATTTAAATTGCACACAAACGCAAATAGATAAGTTCAATCAAAGATGCGGAGGTAACCTTGTTTTTCTCTTTCCAGTCTCTTTCTTTCTTGCTGCATCCTTAAAGGGTCAGACTTCTCAACATGATGTGTAGCTTTGATAGTATCTGCAAAACGGCGTTTTGGCATAGCATCCCGCAAAGCCTTCTTGGGCGGCATTTGGACATCGAATGAAGTCCGGCCTATAAAGAAATGGAACAGTTCAAAGTCGAGGCAACAACAGGAATATATATACAACCTACTATCAAGCTTTCGTTTGCATTTGCACCAAAGAAAACAAGGAGACACTCATGGATATACATATCTACGTCGTGTCACATCGTTTTGGTAAAAGAAACGCTAAATTTCAGAAAATGAATTAAGTACACTTCCATGAATCCACCTCTAAAAAAATATTATTCATGCGAAGATCCATGCAAGAGACTTCTTCCACATATACAGAGTTAAAACAAGACATCAGACTTTACAAAAGGACCAAATTAATGTGCCCTATAACATCTGCATAAAAAATCGAAGCTTCAAGGATTACACGTGTAAAAAATTTACTCACCGCTTATAGATGCGCGAACAGAACTATTTTTAGGCCGGCATTGGCATGTCAAGCTTCCACATGACGAACATTTAGCTCGAGTAGAATCAACTGGTTGACTTTGATCGGCAGGAGCACAAGTACTTCGACTAGAAGGTTCTGAGCCTATACGACACGAGGCCAATTAGCTCCTAAAGGAGCCCGAATGTAGAAACATTAATCTGCCAAGTACCACCTCATACCTTTCTGGACAGTTCTCCTCAATGAAGGCATGACCTGTTCAAAACTCAAGCATTAGCATGTCACATGGAACCATCTAAACAAGATGGAAACATCATCTTCTAAATCAGACTACATCAAATAGAGGCATATATATTCGAGGGAAAATTATAAAATTAGTCCTGTAACTAAAAGGCGGTCGCAAAAAGGTCCTTTAAAATTCTCAAATGACAAAATAGCCCGGTAACTATTTATGGGTTTGCAAAATAGTCCTGCAAAATTAATGGTTTGCAAAATAGTCCTCAGAATCGTACTTGAATATCAATTTTGGTCATAATTTCACAGAATTTGGGAGTCGCATGTGCCACTCACGTGATCGAAATCCAGTGAAATTTCAAAATTGCCACTGAAATTAGGACTAAAATTGAGACTCAAGTATAAGTTACAGGACTACTTTGCAAACTATGCAATATGCAGGACTATTTTGTAAAATTGTACATAGTTACAGGACTATTTTGCACTTCGAGTATTTTACAAGACCTTTTCGCAACCTCGTTTTAGTTACAGGGCTAATTTTGCAATTTTGCCTATATTTGATGATCAAAATAGCTTGCTAATTCTAGAAAGTCATAATCAAAATCCAGGAAAAAAAAACAAGAAGAAAGAAAAAAAGAGATACAAAGAAAGTTGTACTTACTTTTTCTCTTTTTTTCCCCCTTTGATCATCAACAGACACTTCCGGCTTCCGTTTGCAAGACTTCGTTAAAACACTTGACTCGGAGCTATGTCCGTTGTTAAAGGTGTTGTCCCGTGGCTTAAATTCTGAAACCCTCCGTACTCCTTTCATAGTTATTATGAACTTCAAACAAGAAGAGGCCATGATTTTTGCTTGTTCTCAGCTACCATAACCATTGCATCAATATCAATGACACGCTGGACAATATAAGAAAAACAATCAGGCATCATTAATTCAATAGATAATACACAATCCAAACAAGAAATTTCCAACCAATGCTTCAGAATTAAA
Source organism: Rehmannia glutinosa (assembly GCA_016081115.2). NCBI lineage: Eukaryota > Viridiplantae > Streptophyta > Magnoliopsida > Lamiales > Orobanchaceae > Rehmannia > Rehmannia glutinosa. The sequence continues at coordinate 134,659 of JABTTQ020002432.1, forward strand.
AAATTATACTAAGATTTTTTTCAGCGTTTATTGAAATTTTTAACGAAAATCGCACATCACAATTGCGTTTTCACCGAAAACCGCAAATCCTAACACGGATTACGTTGCCTTTTTTCAATTAATTTCCGTTAAAATAGCAAATGTTATCGCGATTTTTATCTGATCTTAAAAAGGTATAAAAATAACATTTATAAGAAAAGAACTTTTGGTATTAACGGTTCTGTATGCATAAAAGTAAATCTTCAGACAATCAAGAAAAAGAAAGAAAAACTCAAGAATGATATTTAAAAAAAAAAATTGATTAACCCAAACTTACTGAAATTGAAAGAAAAGAGGGAAAGATTCTGTACTGCTTTTCTATTTTCCCATAATTCGCAGAAAAATAAATCTTGGGACAATTTTGAAAAAGAAATAAAAAAACTCAACAAAGATTACGAGATTTAAGTAACCTAGACATAGTGAAATGGAAAGAAAAGGGAAAGGGAAGGGCGGTACAGGTGAGGACAGGTGGACCGGCGCCGACCGGCGTAAGAATCTCGACGGGTGAAGGGAGTGGGGCGGGGAATATTGTTGATGGGCAAAGAAATTAAAATTTTACAGTGAATTAATAATAGTACAAGAAGTTTCGAATTACCTGTTCTTCGTTCGTTCTTCACTTCTTTGGTTAAAGTTTCAAATGCAATTAGCCGTAGCTCCTTTTTATAGGCATAGATTTTAAACGGGCTGGCTATAGCCTATAGGACCGTTCTAGCAGGCTTTGAAATTTAATGGACTTTAGGCTAAAATGCCCATTATTAAATGGATTTAAAGATATTAACCTAATCCTAATTCAGTGAGGCAAATTAAATGGGTCATTTTATTGACTATAAGTCAAAAAATTAAAAGTTATAATATTTAAATCTAAAATTTAAACTCGAACATATACAACATTTAATTTTACCATTTGTTAAAATATTCATTATAAAAAAATCTTGCAGAGTTTATAATTATATTGCATACATTGAAAAAATTATAAAATTTCAATATTCCATTATCTAAATTTTAAAAATAAAACTATAATAATAAAAAATACCCATATAAAATGAAAAAAATAATATTTTTTAAAAACTATATTCATATGACTATAAGTCATAATTTAAAAATTATATATTTAAACATATTAAAGAAGAGGAGATGTGAGTTTGAAAAAATATATTTAGTAATAGGCAATATGTAATAAACAAAAAATATTTCAAAGACCCCCCCTGATAGCAATAGAAATATTATAGTTGCCCTTTAAATTTAAGACAGAAGCAAATTTGAGGGTTTTTTTTGTAATTTGAAACAACTTCGGGTTTTTTTGTAATTCAGGGGTGTTTTTGTAATTATCCCTTATCTTTATAGAATTCAAACTGCCTCCGTACGCCAGAGAAGCAGATTTGCCATATTGTGCTATTTTTGAATGTTTCCTCCAAACCGTTTTCTTTTTGAATTTAGAGAGGTTCAATTTGGCTATATCATATATTATTTGATATCATTGATAAACTTTTATAAAAATATGGTAGATTCTCCTAATGAAATATAATATTTTATTATTTTATTTTATAAAAAATCAATATACTTTTTAATTGTAACTTTTAAACTTTAATAATTTTAAAATCATCATCATTTAACATTTTATAATTACAAAAAGTATACCTGAGGTTTGACCTAATTATAAAAAAGCCCAATTAAGTTTTGGAATTACAAAAATACCCCTGAGGTTATTTTTTGTCTAACATTTATCCCTTCATAAGCAATTATTTCAAAACTCTCTACAATATAATTTTTTACAATTAACCCTATAATATAACACTGAATCAAACCTCATAGTCCATGCATTTGCTTTTTGTAATTCGGAAGTTAGCTGAATTTTTTTTTGTAATTACGTAAAATCTCAAGGGTACTTTTTGTAGTTATCCCTTATATAATCTTTATCTTATCCAAATATTTCAACAATACAACATTTTTAAACTCTATATAAAAGATCATAGGTATATCAGAACACATAAAAATTTGTACATTTGGGGAAGAATATTCCATACTTCTAAGACATCAAATACACTTTGTTTCATAAAAAAATAGAAACAAAGGCTCGAAGTTGTTGAAACAGATTATAGGAATTTACACGAATAGAAATTTACAGAAGATACATTTTCTCTTGTTGCATACACAAAATAATGAACGGAGTACACCACACAGCTAATCAAGCAAATGTGAGGCAAGTGTCACGGGTCTAGCCATTTCGGGCCCCACATGATGCCCGTGCGGCACCCGGACCACCGGGGCCAACCTATCCCCGGGACAATCACCTGGTTTCGCCTGCTTGGGCTCATCGAGAATGCGGCTCTAGCATCCGACCGGTTTGGGTAGGGATGGCCAATTCCCTTCTTCGCCGTCAAGTCCAAGACTAGCCACATATAAAGCCATTCTCAAGTACAATCCATCGGTGGTAAATCTTGAAAGACACCCCAACGTCATCGGGCGCGACACAAGGATGCTATGACAAAATTTCCCCCTCTTCTAAATCCAAAATTGCATCTTCATCTTCTTCCAAATAATCATCCTTCAAATCCAAAGGGTTTCCACGGTGATCGCCTTCGACCCCATATAGTGAACCATAACATAACATCTCCAAGTCTTTTGAGATATCTATGTTTTCGTATATCTCAACTGTTTTCTCCATCTGCAAAACAAAGGAGGAAACTCTTGATGCCAGCAATTCAAAGAAATCCAAGAAACAGCCACTCCACAGAATTACAATTACGGATATTTACAAAAATCCCCAAGGTTTGGGCTAATTACAAGAATAAAAACCTTGAGTTTGATTGTTTCTTTAATTTAAGGGGTAGTTGTAATATTTTGATAAAACATAAGGGGAGCTTGAAATGTTTTTTACATGTGAAGAGGAAAAATTTAAGACGGATTAAACCCTGAAGGGGTTTTGTAATATATGAAAATCTAGGGTTTTTTTAATTATTTCACAGAATTATTAACCAAAAGATGAATGGAATATAGACCTTTTGCAATGTCATCCGAGCAGCAATTCTTTCTTTCTCAATCGCTGCCTTAATTTCAGATTCAATCTTTGCTTTCTCTGCACATCACAAACCCGAGTTTTATAGATTGAATTGCAACAATATTTTAGTCAATAATAATTGATCAAATTGCACACAAATGCAAATAGATAAGTCCAATCAAAGATGTACCTTCTTGTTTTTCTCTTTCCAATCTCTCTCTTTGTTGCTGCACCTTTAAAGGGTCACACTTCTCAACCTGATGTGTAGCTTTGAAGATAGTATCCGCGAAACGGCGCTTCAGCATAGCTGCCCGCAAAGCCTTCTTGGGTGACATTTTGACACCGAATGAAGTCCGGCCTATAAAGGAGTGAAATGGTTCAGAATCCAGGCAACAACAGGAAGACACGCATGGATAGTATTTTGATTATTGTAAGACGGAATTAAACGTCAAGTGAGATTTTTGTATTTTTCCAAACTTCTATGGTTTTTGTAATAATTCCAAATCTCAGGGGTAGTTATGTAATTATACCGAAACAAAAGTACATTAATACGACTCATTGCTCAAATGCATAAATCACTGATTTATGCCCAAAAAGGTTCAAAAAAAACGGTAGAGCTAGAAAGAGTGAGAAGGACTAAAAATACTTCTAATCATCAACAATCCATACTCAATCGAGACATCAAAAAACTAGGACTGGCAATTATTGACACGACAAACTAGGATTTAGATTTGGTGGGTACAGTCAGAATCACGTTCGGGTTTCCCTACAACATCTGCATAAAAATCGAAGTTTCAAGGACTACATTTGTAAGGATTTTACTCACCGTTTATGGATTCATGAGCTGAACTACTTTTAGGCCGGCAATGGCATGTCAAGCTACCACATGAAGAACATTTAGCTTGACTAGAATCGACTGATTGTCTTTGATCGGCAGGCGCACAACCACTTCGACGACAAGGTTCTGAGCATATACGACACAGAGCCGATTAGCTCCTATAATGAGCCAGAAAGCAAAAAGATCACTCTTCAAGGACTACATTTGTAAGAATTATACTCACCGCTAATGGATGTACGAACAGAACTATTTTTAGGCCGGCATTGGCATGTCAAGCTAGCACATGAAGAGCATTTAGCTTGAGTAGAATCGACTGATTGACTTTGATCGGCAAGCGCACAAGTAATTCGACTACCAGGTTTTGAGCCTATACGACACGGCCAATTAGCTCCCAGAAAGCGCTAGAAAGTAGAAACATTTTTCTGCCAAGTGCCACCTCATACCTTTCTGGACATTAGGCTTGACCTGTTCAAATGAACAAAACACTCAAGCATTAGCATGTCATGCGGAACTATCTAAAAAAATACAACAACAACAACAACAACAAACTAAGCCTTAATCCCACTACGTGGGGTCGGCTATACGGATCATATCGCGCCATCGTTTACGGTCATAAGCCATATTTTCGTTTATTTCTAGGTATAACATGTCATGTTTAATAGCTTCTTTCCAAGTCTTTTTAGGCCTACCTCTTCCTCTTTTGATTTGTGTGAGTGATTCTCTACCTTCTAAACGTCGCACAGGTGCATCTAAAGGTCTCCTATAAACATGTCCAAACCATCTTAATCGTGTTTCTCTAATTTTTCGTCTATCTAAAAAAATAAGCTTGCTAATTCTGGAAAGTCATAATCAATTGGAAAACGAGAAACTGGATATACAAACCAAAAGATTTTTAATATTACCAAAAAAACCTTGAGTCTGATTTAAGGTGGTAACTGTAACATTTTCATAAACATAAGGGGGTCTCTTGAAATATCTTTTGCATATGAGGGGAATAATGTAAGATAGATCAAACCTAAAGGGGGGTTTTGTAATATCTGAATATCTCTGTCTGGGGGTGGTTTGTAATTATTTCACAGAATTATTAACTAAAAGATGAGAGGAATATAGACCTTCTGTAATGTCATCCTAGAAGCAACTTTTTCTCTCTCACGTCTCATCTTCAAATCCTGTTGCTTCCTCCTTTGTGAGGTTGCTTTAGCAACTTTAATTTCTGCTTCACTCTTGGATTTCTCTGCACATTACAAACCCGAGTTTTATAGATTGAATTGCAACATTTAGTCAATATAATTATTTAGAGGCGGAGGTAACCTTGTTGTTTTTCTCTTTCTAGTGTTTTTCTTTCTTGTTGCATCCTTAAAGGGTCAGACTTCTCAACATGATGTGTAGCTTTGAAGATAGTATCTGCAAAACGGCGTTTTGGCATAGCATCCGCCTTCTTGGGCGGCATTTGGACATCGAATGAAGTCCGGCCTATAAAGAAATTGAACAGTTCAAAGTCGAGGCAACAACAGGAAGATACAACCTACTATCAAGCTTACGTTCGCATTTGCACCAAAGAAAACAAGGAGACACTCATGGATATACATATCTACGTCGTGTCACATCTGCATAAAAAATCGAAGCTTCAAGGACTACACGTGTAAAAATTTACTCACCGCTTATAGATGCGTGGACAGAACTATTTTTAGGCCGACAGTGGCAAGTCAAGCTTCCACATGACGAACATTTAGCTTTAGTAGAATCAACTGATTGACTTTTATCGGCTGGAGCACAAGTACTTTGACTAGAAGGTTCTGAGCCTATACGACACGACGCCAATTAGCTCCTAAAAAGGAGCCCGAAAGTAGAAACATTAATCTGCCATGTACCACCTCATACCTTTCTGGACAGTTCTCCTCAATGAAGGCTTGACCTGTTCAAAACTCAAGCATTAGCATGTCACATAGAACCACCTAAAAAGATGGAAACAACATCTAAAAAAGAAAATAGAGAAAATAATTGTTTGCAACCTGAACTTAGGCCATTTTTACGCTTTGCAACCTAAACTATAATTTTTTTCAACTAACAACCTAAACTATGTGGATTTTTCACTTTGCAACCTCCGCCAACAAGAGTTGGAATATTAGGAATATCCTGGAATATTCCATGTCACATGAGAGAATATTCTGGAATATTCTAATTCTGTTAGCCAGAGGTTGTCAAAAAGTGAAATCTTCCCAAAGTTTAGGTTGTTAATTAGAAAAAACAAATAATTTAGGCCAAAAGTGTAAAATTGGTCAAAGTTCAAGTAGGAAAAAATATTTTCCCAAAGAAAATACAAAGAAAGTTGTACTTACTTTTTCTCTTTTTTCCCCTTTGATCATCAACAGACACTTCCGGCTTCCGTTTGCAGGACTTCGTTAAAACACTTGACTCGGAGCTATGTCCGTTGTTAAAGGTGTTATCCCGTGGCTTAAATTCGGAGACCCTCCGCACTCCTTTCATAGTTATTATGAACTTTAAACTAGAAGAGGCCATGATTTTTGCTTTGTTCTCAGATACCATAACCATTGCATCAATATCAATGACACGCTGGACAATAAAAGAAAAACAGTTAGTTATCATTAATTCAATAGATAATACACAATCCAAACAAGAAAATTTCCAACCAATGCTTGAGATCACTTTTTCAACAAAAAAAAAATATATATATATATATATATACTAAGATTTTTTTCAGCAAAAACGCAAAATTAAAATTTTAACGAAAATCGCACATATCACCGAAAACCGCACGATTTATGTTATCGCGATTTTTATCTGATCTTAAAAAAGTATAAAAATAATATTTATAAGAAAACAACTTTTGGTATTAACGGTTCTGTATGCATAAAAGTAAATCTTCAGACAATCAAGAAAAATAAAGAAAAACTCAAGAATGATATTTAAAAAAAATTAATTAACCTAAACTTACTGAAATAGAAAGAAAGGGGGAAAGATTCTGTACTGCTTTTCTTTTTTCCCATAATTCGTAGAAAAATAAATTTTAGGACAATTTTGAAAAAGAAAATGAATAGATATAGGACCAAGTTTCGAATTACTCTTTAAAAGAATTAAAATTGTGAAACTCACGGATTAGAAGAAATCTGAATTTTCTGACAAAAATCCAGTTGGGACGTCAATCAATGATTAATAGATAAAGAAAATCTACTCATTTTTAGGCTAATTTAACATAATATTGTGTTTGCCACAAAAAATTTGGGTTTTTTTTTTTTGTAATCATCCCTATGTTGGAAATTATTTGGGTCGAATTCGAGATTCGGATCAAATAAAATATGGCTTTTCGATCTAATCAAAATGAAGTGGAAGTGAGGGATTTCACGAGGTTTATATATAAAAACACAAGATCATGCATATTAAAATATTAAATTTAATCTAAAGAAAATAAAAAAAATTACCTTTTTCTTCGTTGTGTTCTTCACTTGTTCTTCACGTAAGACGGGTTAATTGAATTGAAAAGAAAGTGAAACCTTGGCCGAAAAAAAGTTGATCACTGGTGATCACGAGTGTTTACAATCTACTTATCCTCCTTTTTATGAGTATAGATTGTAAATGGGTTGGCCCTAGCCTTATAGGGTCGATTCGCCAACTTTAAATTGATTATTATTAAATTTAGCAAAGATGTGAATCTAATCCTAACCTTACCACTAGCGAACTTTGGGCTAAACGGGTAACTGTCGGGCTATAAGTCAAAAAAATTAAAAGTTATATATTTAAATTTAAAAATTTAAACTCGAACATATACAACATTTAAGGTTAACATGTTAAGTTAAAGTATTCATTATAAAAAAATCTTGCATAGTTTATAATTATATTACATGCATTAACAAAATTGTAAGATTTAAATATTTTATGATCTAAATTTTAAAAATAAAACTATAATAATAAAAGATAGTCTTATATAATATATACCCATTCTTGAGATCTCGAACCAAAACCAACGGTTATAATTAATTCAATAGCTAATACACAATCCAAACAAGAAATTGAAATCTCGAACCATTTCTTGAGATTCCAAAGACCTTTATTATGCCAAATTTTCATAAAAAAAAACACTGACATGCATATTGTACGCTACTGTTAATAAGTTTTTTAAAATTACAAAAAACTAGAGGTGGTAATCCATACACGATACGACAACCCAACATGAACCCAATCCAAAGTTACTAAGAAAAATCTGATAGGCCTTAAGGCCAAGGGCGCCTAACTCCACCACAAAAGTTGGCTCATGAGTGGAGGTTTGACGCTCAACTTTAAGTACCAATCCACGATTCTTGTGGATCCGATGTGGGATCGTATCAAAATCCAAACACGAACACGAAAAACCTAAACCCGAACATGACTGACACGACAAAGCCAAGAGATTTTTAAAATTAGTATTAGTATTGCTGTTTTAAGAAAATTCGAACATCATAATTGCGTCGTGAGCGGAAACCGCAAATCCTAACGCAGTTTATGTTGCTGTTTTTTACTTTTTTTCAATCTGTTTCGGTTAAAAACAGCAAATGCTAATCGCGATCAAGAACAATAAATCTTAAGACGATTTTGAAAGAGAGAAAAAAAAAATCAAGAAAGATATAAGGTATTTTGAAATACCTTTGTAATAGTGTTCCGTGACTTAATTTCTGAAACCTTCCGTAACTTCAAATTCACCGGCGCTCTGTTGTTATTCCTTGGTTGAAATGATGGGAAAAAACAATTTGATTATAGCAAAGTAAAGTAAATGGTAAGTCTAGGAATATTTAATAATTCCAATCGAATTTTACTTGTAATGTAAAATGATTTTATTATTGTTTTGTGTTTTGATAGACTTATTTGAGTTATTTCGTGAATAGGATTTATCTTGGATTTCAAGAAATCTAGATTAGGATATGTTTTCTGTTATCTTCATTTCCCTTGATCCATCTAGTTTTTGATTTTATGGAAACAAAATGATTCTTTAAGATTCCTTGTTTATTTCTTTAGTCCCCAAGTGACGGTTCTGGACTTATTGGACAAGGAATGCTGGGAATGGAGCTGCTCAGGTTTGTTACTATAACTTGGAACTATAATAATAGGCAAAATTATTTCTTTAGTCCCCAAGTGACGGTTCTGCTTATGTAGAATATCATTTTTCCAATAAATAATATTTCAATTACAATGGATGAGATGGATGCTTATTTGACAACACACTTGCTAAAAATGGCAACTTGGTATTGTAATTAAATTAAATTTAAATCAAATTTTAAATAAAATAAAAATGGTCCTAATTAAATTAATTTAACAGTTTTACTTATTGTGTCTAACGTGTTGTGACATGTTTCTCGTATTTTTAGCGTGTCGTGTTTGTGTTTAAATTTTAGACTCAATAAGGTTAATATGTTGTGTTTCGGCTTGAGCTTATCTTATTGCGTTGTTATTTATCGAGATGGCATGAGCAATTGTCACCCTAAGTGTCAGCATCAAGTATGAAATTAATATGTTATCTATTTTTTTTTAACTCTTTTATATTTAGTTATTGATTTCTTGTTATTTTATGGTAAGAAAACAAATAATATTAAGAATAGAATGTTTAGTGTGTTTTCCTCAATTAAGATTGCACATGAACAAGTTAGTTTTAAGCCCAAGTCAGTTCTTAATGGGCACTCGTTGAATTGGTAACCCGAATTTAGAAATGTAAGGGACCAAATTTACTAATGGACTATTGTGCTAATAAACACAAAGTGAAAGTTGGCCTTTCCAATTTTTATTCCTTATTTATTTACTTAAAGCCCATAAGTTCATGCCATTTCTTCAAAGCCCAATTATTAGATACAGAAATGTCAAGCAACTCAAGATTTGTCACAAAGTACATAATATCGTGTACATGAATGACTAAGAGGGTGCTTGCAAATTCTCAGAAAAATCAGTTATTTTCCATAAATAGTGTGACAAATACATGCTAAAAACTTACAGAAATAAATGGGTCCTGCTTGAGCATTCCATTTGCAATGATATTTTAATCAAAATTGTCATTATTGATACGTTTTCCAAAAATCAAAATTCTTAGAATATATATCCAAATACTTCAACAATCCAACATTTTTAAACTCCAAATTAGAGCTTATTATTAATTTAACCAGACACCTTCTTTTACACACAATGGTGTTTTATCTTCAAATCATGGGTATATAAGACAAGACACAAAAATCTGCGGGCAGCAGAAAAATACTTTATATTTCTAAGACATCTCAAATACACTTGTTTCATAGAGACAAAATGCTCCAAGCCGTTTGAAACAGAGAACAGCAATTTACAAGAATAGAAATTTACACAAGAGACCTTTTTCTCTTGCTGCATAAACAAAATGATAAAGGTAACTACACAGCTAATTAAGCTATGACAGAATTTCTCCCTCTTCTCCATTCAATACGGCATATCTAATGTCTTCATCTTCTTCCAAATAATCCTCCTTCAAATATAAGCCAAGTCGTTCGAGAGGGCTTCCACGGTGAACGCCTTTGACCCCAGATGGAGAATAGCAACAAAACATCTCAAGGTCTTTCAAGATATTTAAGTTTTCATATATCTCAACCGATTTTTGCATCTGCAAAACGAAGGAGTAAACCCTTGATGTCAACAATTCAAAGTCAAAGAAATCCAGAAACATCGTTCCACAAAATTATTAAGGGGTAATTACCCAAAAAAAATCTGATGTTTTGGCTAATTAATGTTTCAAAATTACAAAAAGCCCCCTCATGTTTATGTCTTAAATTTAAGGACGTCATTGCAATTTTTCTATAAATATGATGGGGGGGTTTTGAAATGTTTTTTGTAATTAGCTTAAACTGCAGAGGGGTTTTGTAATTATCCCAATTATTAAACCCAAAAATAAAAGGAATATAGACCTTCTGTAGTGCTATCCTAGCAGCAGCTCTTTCTCTCTCACGCCTCATCTTCAAATCACTTTGCTCCCTCCTCTGTGAGGCTGCTTCAGCAGCTTTAATTTCTGCTTCAATTCTGGCTTTTTCTGCATATCATAAAACTAGGTGAAAAAGCTTCATCATAAAAAAGATGACCACGATAAAATGTGGACATGAATAGATGAACTGCGATTATAGAAGTATCAATAGCATTATATCTTTATTTACTCTTAAAAACGACAATCGTGATATAGAAAGTTACTCCGACATCAAATTATACGGAAACGTGACTATCTAGTCAATAAAGTAGCTGATAGTCAAACAGGGTAAAATTGAACAAACCCAAGTTTTATAGATTAAATTGCAACATTTTAGTCAATATAATTGATTAAATTGAACACAAATGCAAATTTATAGGTTGACTATCTAGTCAATAAAGTAGCTGATAGTCAAACAGGATAAAATTGAACAAACCCAAGTTTTATAGATTAAATTGCAACATTTTAGTCAATATAATTGATTAAATTGAACACAAATGCAAATTTATAAGTCCAGTCGAAAGATGTACCTTCTTGTTTTTCTCTTTCCAGCCTCTCTTTTTCTTGCTGCATCCTTAAAGGATCAGACTTTTCAACCTGATGTGTAGCTTTGAAGATAGTATCTGCAAAACGGCTTTTCAGCATAGCAGCCCGCAAAGCCTTCTTGGGCGACATTTGGACACTGAATGAAGTCCAGCCTATCAAGGAGTATAACAGTTCAAAATTCAGACAACAGGAAGATACAGCCTACTATCAAACTTGCGTTCACATTTGCACCCGGAAAAAAAAAAAAAAAAGGAAACACACATGGATATACGCATATATGCTAATACAAGCTTAAATTTCAGAAAATAGAAGACGTCCACTTTCATGAATCCACCTTTACAAAAATCTTATTCATGAGAATATCCTTAAGCAAATACTTCTTCCATATATAGTATATACAGATCATAGTGGAGGCAATCTACCTCATGCTCGGACTTTACAAAAAAGCCAAATTACTGCACCCTACATCTGCCGTAAATATTATTCAGATCATAAATTTCATATTCCAAGTGTATTTATTTATGGTCCTTTGTTCAAATTCCTTCCCTTTTCAATGATATATTGTTAATAGTCCTGCAGAAGATTATAACCACATATAGAAGATGCTATATGTATAGCAAGCTACCTTCAACAGAAGAAGATGTTGTGGCAGGGGTTGAAAGGTGAGGGCTCTTCTCTTCATCGAAAACAACTCCAGGCCCTTTAATCATTTGCAAGCATGTAAATACTCAAATAATCAAAACCATTTGAAGGTGAACATAATCTTTAACTATACGGTGAAAATGCTCACCTTCAGAATCTAGACTAAAGCTGCTTCTTTGAAATGCCATGGGACATTTGACCTCGCAATCCTGATACATCAAACAAAAGCCACATCAACCCAATTTTGCACCCATTCAGACACTAAATCATTATCAGAGGAACATGAAGCATCAATATCAGCTGATACTTACAAGTTTAGAATCACCACAATGATTGTGTTCTGATGATCTTTCTGAAGACAAATCTGAAACAAACAAATGTGTTGAGATCTGAATAAACATAAAAAATTGAAGCTTCAAGGACTACGTGTAAGAATTTTACACACCGCTTGATGATGCCTGAGCATAACTATTTTTTAGCCGGCAATGGCATGTCAATCTACCACATGAGGAACATTTATGTCGAGTAGAATCAACTGATTGACTTTGATTGGCAGGTGCACAAGCACTTCGACCACAAGATTCTGTGACAATAAGAACAGCCAATTAGCTCCTAAGAAGAGCCAGAAAGAAGAAACATTACACTTCATGGACTACATGTGCAAGAATTTTACTCACCGCCTGTAGATATATGAGCAGAACTATTTTTAAGCCGACAATGGCATGTCAAGCTACCACATGAAGAACATTTAGCTTGAGTGGAATCAACTGATTGACTTTGATTAGCAGGCGCACAAGCATTTCGACCACAAGGTTCTGTGCCAATAAGACACAGGGCCAATTAGCTCCTAAAAAGAGCCAGAAAGTACAAACATTACTCCATGTCATACCTTTCTGGACAGTATTCCTCAGTGAAGGCTTGACCTGTTCAAACGAACAAAAAACTCAATCATTAGCATGTCATATAGAACAATCTAAAAAAGATGCACACTTCTTTTAAATCAGAATATATCTATCCATAAAAAATAGAGACATACATTCGGCGATCATGTCTAGCACAGCAGAATTTGCATGCTTGAAAACAGAATAGATAAGCTATCTCATTCTAGAAAGTCATAATCAAAATCCAATACTTACTTTACGCAAGGGAGCTTTCTTAAGGACAGTTGGTTTTCTATCCTGGTTGTTTTCTACGGTCTGCTTAGTAGCTCGCCCATCCATATGATGTACAAAGAAGGCCTTCTCTACATTCGTGTTCTTGTGCTGCAACTTCGCCTCCAATGATTTCCATCTCCTACAGAAATTACCATTCATTTCCTTTGCAAACTCATGAACTTCGTGCCCAGGAACATTATAGGTCATGGCATTGGAAAATGTCAGCTTCACATCAGCGGCAAATTCCTCTGCACCAAAGTACATATTGCCCGCCAGCTTACGTTTTATCGTTCCTAAATCCATTGGTTCAGTGATTATCGAAAAATAATCAGGAATGTTCCACTTCACTGGATCTACTGGCTCATTGAAAATCCATCCAGCCTGGTGATTCATCAATTCTTTCAAAATGTTTCCGCACTGAAGTTGCAAATTGCGGTCCATCTTCCGCTTTTTTCCCCTTTGACCATCGAGAGACTCTTCTGGCTTCCGCTTGCAAGACTTCATTGGCATAGATGGCTTCGCTAAAACTTTTACCTCAGAGAGCTTATTTCCACTTCCAGTGACTCTGTCTCTTTGTCCTTTGTTTTCTAAAAGCTTTACGGTGTTGTCTCGTGACTTATATTCTGAATCCTTCCGTATTCCTTTCGTAGTTATTTTGAACTTCAAGTTCCTCTGCGCTGTGTTATCCTCAGTTGACATGGTCGGAAACTGCATGTGCAAGGAGGTCCGGATTTTTGCTTGGTTCTCAGCTACCATAGCCATTGGCCTCAATGACAAACTGGACATACAAAAAAAAATCATTATTAATTTGATAGCTAATACAATATCCAAACAAGAAATGAAACCCAACCAATGCTTGGGATTCCAAAGACCTTTATTATGCCAAAGTCTCATGAAACCATTACAATCCATATATTGTCAAGTATTTCAAAGCACAACTAATTCGAGCTTCTCAGTTTCGAAAAGAACACCAAAGAGACAAAAAGAACAATTTCTATCTTTTTATACGGTGTACGGACAGTCAAAACATCTTTATTAATAGTAGCTCTGAGATACCATACAGAGAATTACAAAATCAACTAACAGAGAATTACAATTAGGGAAGAAAAAAACCATAACTAACTCTTTCCAACTAGTACGCGAATAACCACTTCAATAAACATGAAACTCCAACATAATTCAAAACCAGGGAATGCTCATTCGAAAACCAAATCAAACCAAATTACTAAACCCTAAACCTAACCAAACTACTCTGTTCAATTTGGTCGACACTGAACTTTTCTTCAGTTTATTCGATGAAAAAAACATAACAAAATTATTTGTTGCATTCGGTTCAATGGTTCATAAACACCGAAGTTGCGCAGCATATAAAGGGCAAAAAAGATGGAATTGAAATGATTAGAACTGAACTTGAAAAAGTGGAAATCGAACTCGTACAGCATATCAAGAGCATTAAAAGGAGAAAAAGAAAAAACAAAGAAACAAACAGGAATAAAACAATCACCAAGGTCCAAAAACATATTCCAACTGTTCGAAAATTGCAGACGTAAATATTTACATAAACGGGCTAGGGTTTTCCAATTTTAGGGATTTCGAGTACCTTAAACATAAATCAACACCACAAGCAACGAACAACAATGGAGGGGAATCGAGACTGTCAACCGCTTGAGAGTGCTCGTCGTCGTCTTCTTCTTCTTCTCTTAAAACCCTAACCAATAGAAAACCCTTCTCTATATTCTCTCCTGTTAGTATATGGTAATTTCAGTGACGCGTTTGTTTTATCATGATTCATGATGTGCGAATTTATCGGCATTCGGCCCCGCTGTGAATGGATTAATTAATTAACCCACATGTCTTAATTTATTACTTTAATTAAAAGATACTAAAGGATCATTCCTATGGTATTAGATTTGGTTCTATTTATTTTTATTTTTTTTGGCTCATTTAGTTATTTTATTTTAAAAAATATAAAAGTGCAAGTAAATTTAAAATTTAAAATAATAATTTTAATTCACTGAATTATTTAGTTGGTATTATTTGTCAAAAAAATTATTTGATTTGCGGTTATTTCGAATCTAACACAATGATTTTTTATTTTTTTTTATCGGAACACAATGATTTATTTCCTTGTATGAAATGGAGACATAAGGAAACTTTTATTAAGGTAATCTTGTAATTTAACGGAAATAAAATCTCTAAAGTACCTCCACATAAATCTACCCATAGATGGAAAGTCTTGGAATACAAGAAATCAGAAAAATAAGAGAAATCTATCCATTTTTTTTTTAAATAATGAGAAATCTATCCATAGATGGAAAGTCTTGGAGTGGAATAAATAAATAAAAAAGGAATAATACAAAAACACCCAGAGGTTTTGGTTAATTACTAAAAAAAAAACATACATGTTTCAAAATTACAAAAACATCCATCAAGTTCAATTTTGTCTTAAATTTAAGGGGTTAAATGTAATATTTTTATAGATATCGAAGGAATTTTTGAAATATTTTTTTTTTGCATTCCAAGAGGAAATGTAAGACGAAATCAAACATGGTTTTTTTTTTTTGTAATTTTCAAAAATCACTGGATTTTTTGTAATAAACCCGAACCTCATGGACTTTTTTGTAATTATCCCTAAAAAGGAAATTTTACCATATTGGATGTTTGATTAATTATACAAAAATCCAGCTAACTTCCAAAATTACGAAAAATATTCCTAAAGTTTGATTCAGTGTTAAAATTAAGAAATTAAGATGCAAACTGTAATAATGTTATAAATGTGTGGGGATTTTGAAAATTTGAAAGTTAGTAGAGTTTTTTTTTGTAATTAGATCAAACCTCAAGGGTATATTTTGTAATGAACCCATATTTTAACTCAACTCTCGGCATCATATTACATTCGAGAACAAAGACCCCTCTTTGTTTGGTACAAACAAGAACTTTTACATCACAATAACAAGGAGGAAAAAGAATTGAAAAAATGTGATCAAGGTCTTCAAGATTTGTCATCAGTTTTGTCTGCAAGAAGATAATTTCATGTGTATATATTAATATATGACTAGGCATATGACTCGAGCAAAGGCCTTCTAGAAACTTCCACAGAACTTCTGCTGTAACAGAAATACAGCACCAGCTGAATAATCCCAAGAATTGCTCCAATCCCATTAGGAACCTGATTTTACACAAAACAATGAATGAAATGACATTTAGGCCTTGAATCTAAGTACCTTCATTTGGATTGATGGATTTGAATTGATGGATTTGAATTTAAGGACTTCAACAGATAATAACAAATTCACTGGGTGATCTCAAAATATAATGGAGTTCAAAAATTTTAGCATGTTTTGAGTCGTTGTGGTAGATTTCAAATTCATTTAAGGGATAATTACAAAAAACTCCCCAAGGTTCGTGCTAATTACAAAAAAATCCAGAGATTTTTGAAAATTGCAAAAAATTCCTTGAGGTTAACTTTGTTTTACATTTCCCCCCTTCATAAACCAAAAAACATTTCAAAACCCCCTAGATACTTACACAAATATTACAATTACCCCCTTAAATTTAAAACAGAAACAAACTTGAGGGGGCTTTTTGTAATTTTGAAACATCTTCAGGTTTTTTTGTAATTAGTCCAAACCTCAGGGAGGTTTTTGTAATTAACCCTTCATTTAATATTGATTCATTTGAAATTATTTCGCAAATCTTTCACTCAAATCTAAATAATTCCATCCAAATGCAACCTTAAAGATTTAATTGATAGTATGTGGCAGGACGAGCTACCAAAACGCTTTAAAGATGTAATCTAAGTACTAAATAGTGGGGGTTAATTGCAAAAAAATACCCTTTAGGTTCAGTCTAATTACAACAAAAAAATAAAACTATCTTTCATATATTCAGATACCCATTTGACATTTATTTCTATTTCACAAATTGCAACCTCAAGAGGGAGTAATTTGTTAATAAATGCAAACATCAAGGGAGGAGGGGTTGTTTCTAATAGACTAATACTATACTGGGTAATTGTTATTTTGAATTCAAGCTATATTTTTTTTTTTTGTAGTTAAGCAAAATCTTATGGGTAGTTTTTGAAATTTAAGCTATAACAGGGGCTTTTAAGAAGTGGTTGTAAAAAAAGTATGCTTCCTCTGATATGTAAGTTTGGATTTTGACAAGAAGTTCATAAATGCTGTGTGCATAAATCATGGTAGAAACTAGAAACTTACAGAAATAAATGAGTCCTGCTTGAACAATCCATACACAAAGAAAGAAAGGCTCATCAAGAACGTCGCAAGCGACAGATAAAACGGCATGTATTCGACGCTTTTCGTCCTGATCACCAAATTCTGCATAATTGTGTTTTCAAATATAAGTTAGAACATAAGAAAAGTACTTCAATAAATTCTTGGACTTATTGAATAAAGGGATAATTACAAAATACCCCGACGTTCGGGCTAATTACAAAAAAAAAAAAAAAAAACCAGAGGTTTCTGGGAATTGCAAAAAAAAAAAAAAAAAAAAACCTTGAGGTCTGAATATTATTACAGTTCCTCCCTTAAATTTAAGACATAATCAAACTGAGAGGGTTTTTGTAATTTTGAAACATCTCTGGGTTTTTGTAATTTTGAAACATCTCTGGGTCTTTTTGTAATTAATCAAAACCCACGGGTCTTTTTGTAATTATCCCTTGAAAAAATGGTGAACTCACAATAATGAACAGTGGAGAAGCAAACATGGAAATGAGAGAAAAGACGGATAGATATCCAACAAATAGTTGTCGATTAGGCGGTTCAAACACTCTTATGCTAACGAAAACAATGATAGCAAACACGGAAAAAACCGCCAGCAATAATCCCAGCATCTTCACCTGCAATATATATACAGTTTCAGATTTCTAAGAGATTGATTAGGTTGCAGTAATTAGTTTAGATACATCAAAAAGTTTGAAATCACCTTTCTTTTTTTGTCTGCATATATAATGAATATGATAATGTAAATCAACTGGAAAATAGCTCCAACTGAGTTGACAGTGGCTATTAAGATTATGCCAGATGAAACAATTGGCATGCCATACCAAAAGCATATTAAGCAGTTCAAGAGGGCATAGATGTAAGGCAACCCTGAAAATTCCTCTGTCGATCGGCTTCTGATAATTCTCCGAAATGTCGGTCTGGATGACAATACATGATTTAATGTAATATATATACATATTAAGGTTTTCATCATAAATAGGGATAATTACAAAAACTACCCCTGAAGTTTGGATTAATTACAAAACAAACCCGCATGCTTTTGAAAATTGCAAGAAATCCCGAGAGGTTTCATTATGTATTACACGTCTCCCCCCTCCCCCGGCTTCATAAGGAAAAACATTTTAAACGCACCCTTACATTTAACACAGAATCAAACCTCAAGGGGTTTTCGTAATTTTCAAAGATCTCTGGGCTCTTTTTGTAATTAAACCAAACTTTAGGGGTAGTTTTTGTAATTATCCCAAACAAATATCAGCCAGTTATGGATATGTAAAGATGTTAGGCACTTACATGGGTGACACAAATAATACAAAAGCAAGGAGGTTTCCTGCAAATATGGGCAAATTTCATGGTTATTGTAGCAGTCTGAAAAATCATCATCATGTCAATGTAATATTTATCAGCCTTGGTCATATGTAGTGCTCTTTATTCACCTAAACTTGAAATTATTATTTCAAGACCTTTTTTCCCCTGTATACAAGAATATACTTCCAATTTTAAATGATTTGCAGCATGTAATTTAGCTCTACATTATCAACCACCAAATTAAAGAAAAAAATATCCCTTCTTTGTGTGTGTGTGTGTTTTCTTTCTTTCTTTTGTTTTTCCTCTCATCAAAACATCAAATCCACAAACTCAAAAGGCATTGTACTGGCACAAAACTGTGATTTTGTAAAGGGATAATTACGAAAACAACCCTAAGGTATGGGCTAATTACAGAGATTTTTGAAAATTACAAAATTCCTCTTGACTTTGGATTATGTCTTACATTTCCCCCTCACAAGCAAAAAACATTTCAAATCCCCTCAACATTTATTGAAATATTACAGTTAACCCCTTAAATTTAAGACAAAATTAACCATCAAGGGGTTTTTGTAATGTTAAGAAATCTCTGGATTTTTCTGTAATTGGTCCAAACTTCAGGGGGTGTTTTGTAATTATCCCTTTTATAAATGCATTCATCAAATGTTTATTGGGCCATCATTCTCATTTTCCCCAAATTTTAACATGATATACTTCAACTTATACACACACACACACATGACACATGTATGCGTGTGTGTGTATATACATATGAGTCAACCCTTTATTAAGTGAGAAAGAAAAAAAGATAAGAAATTTAAAGAAACCAAAATGCAGATCCATCTTTGTCAAACCCAATATGAGAGCAAAGAACCCAAATTTTTAAGCAGCAACTCAAACAAGAAAACCCATAAAAACACACACACACAAACACACACAAACCTATCTGTTTAAACAGTAACTCAAACAAGAAAACCCATAAAAACACACACACACACACACACGAACCCATATGTTTAAGCAGTAACTCAAACAAGAAAACCCAATTAAAAATAAAAAAAAAAACACACACACACACACACAAAAGAACAAGAAAAGGGGATTTGGATTGAAGAAATAGACCTGCAACTCCAGCTGCATCACTGCAAAAAGAATAAGTTGAAAACAAGCCACCTTCAGACATGGCCTCAAATCTTGATTATCAACAACACCCAGAAAATAAATCCCTATCTAATGATTAATAATAAGTCTCTTTTACAGCTTATTCTCTCTCTCTATCTCTCCCTCTCAATAAGTTTCAACCTTATTATGTTCAATTTCAGCCATTTTTCTTTTTGAAATAATCCTTTGGTGCCAGATGATGCGGGCCCGTTAATCCTGAGTTGGTGGCGAGTGGCGACTAATTGACTAAATGATTTTCAGAATTTATTATAAAGTTACAAATTTCATTTTAGCTCCATTTTGCTAGTTTATATTGGTGGAAAAATATATTAAGTATAGTGAGATAAATTTCACATAGAGAGATAATAATAATAATGAAAGAGTCTGGTCAATTCAAGCTACAATAAAATTGTAGTATTTAATTGAAATATAAAAATATGCCTCACCGGCAGAAAAATAATTGGTAAAGAAAAACGTGGGAAATTCAACTAAATGATTGATGGGACATGGAAATTGGAAACAATTCCCATCCATGAGATTTCAATTTTTCCCCTACGGTTTAGCTTTCAAAGCGACAACAGAATTCACTTTAATGCGACATTAGCCCGTGGTCCATGCAAGATTTGCTAGTCTTATAAGAAGTGCAAGTGAGTTGAGTCGAGTTTAATATATTAATGTAATCTATAAGTTTGTTTGAAATCTATTAAATTTAAAATTTTAATTATTTGAAATTTATCAATCTTTTAAAATCGTGTTTGAGTTTGATTTGATTGTTAAATTGTGTCAAACTTGAACGAACGTGGATCGATTCAAATATGAATCGAGTTGAAAAAACTTTTTATACATCTATTGTTGTTATTTTTTAGTTAATTGAGTCGAATTGGATTCGAACTTCTTATTTGACAAAAAAAAAATATCCGATAATAATCTGTTTAATTAATAAATTGAATAACTTCAAAGTAATACGTATAATCATTGTTCTAAAAATACTCACACAGCTGCGATTAGTCTCCACCTAGGCGCTAGGTCCCACTTGCCCGTCTACGTTATTTTCCCGATTAGGTCCCGTCTAACCCCGTTCAAGTCATTTCTAATCCCGCCTAGGCTCCACCAGTCTTAGGTCCGGTCGATCGTCGACTAACGCAGCGCTTTTTAAAACATTGCGTATAATTGAGATTCATTCAATATGCAAGCGTCTTGAAACACATCAAGTAATAAAATAATAAAAAAATAAAAAATATATATTTTGTTCGAGATAGATCATTTAAATGTGGTATCTTTTTCCAGTACAATAAGGGATACAGGAAAAATGACACATGCGTTTAAATCGGAATCAAATTAAAATTAATTGTCGACAACACAAGTTTCTACCGCTTAAATACAAGGTTGATCACCATTTAAGACTTTAAGTGTGGTATTGAAATCATTTTAATTGTAAAAAAATAAAATATATGAGAAAGTGTGAGGTTAGTGTTAGAATTTTGCATGAAGTAATTAAGGTCGAAGGTTGATTTGGGTTTACACTTTACACCCTTTATAAGTTATTAGTTATTGATTATTAATTTCTCTCAAAAAAAAAAAAGTTATTGATTATTAATTAATAAATAAATAAAAATGACCGATGATTGCCAAATGCCAATTATTATTATGATGGAGTTGTTGAATTTGTCACGTTTCTTTATGGATGCCAGCTAGACCAGATATAGTCTGATATAGATAATACAGACACGCTGTCAGAGTGGATTGGGTATATGTTTTTGTAAGGTTTTTTGCTGGTCAACGGGATTTTATGATATTCCATGTGATTGCGAGTCTGCATCATCAATTAATAATCATTTTTTCTTATAAGTTGGTCTCTTAAATGATTGCTTTGACGTAAAAGTTATGGGTGTCTTTGCATGCGAGATGGTTCGGAGTGGAAATCTCAAGAGGCGTCAAGATCGAGAGATTTACAAGAAAAATCTCAAAATTCAACCATAGAAAAAAGTCTCAAAGTCCGAACCATACCGAAAGTTCGGGATGGTTGAGTATGGAGATTCGGTTCTAATGAGGCGATACGATTCGGTTCGATTCGGGACGGAGATTCGGAGATTATCATAAATAAAACAAGCAAATTTGAGAAAAAAGAAAGAAAAGAAAATTAATATAAAAATTACCAAACGGATATAATTTGAGTCTCTTTTTAGGGTAGTGTCAAAATAAAGGATTTTTAACGAGAATATTGTGGTTGAGTAATTTTATTACACAAATATGGTAAATTTAGGGGTCTTAATTTTTTAAATATAGTCGTTACTGCATCAACGACCAAACAATAAATTAATTTTTTCAAAAAATCGTCCCGATTGTTGATAGAGATAACGATCGATTTTTTTTTATAAAAGATAATTCCGGTCGTTGATGGCATCAATTCTTTGGAGAATCTTTAAATTTTTTTTTTTTTTTTGATCGGTTAGAAAATTTGTGTTGTCTTTACAATAGCAGACTGCCATGTGTCTATTTGTAGTACGAATTCAAGATGCCTTTTCCTAAAAATAAAAATTCAAGTTGCTTCTTTTTTGGAAAAAAAAAGCGATAGTGGATTTCCCTTTTAAAAATGAGCGATGATTTCATAATTAATCGTTGTTTTTTTCGTAGTTATTGAATTGTTGATGAATTTATGTAAGATTATTATGGCGGGTTGGTAGCGGAATTTGTTGACTTCATTAAATAATTTTTATTATATCTCTCAATTTTTAAATATTACAAATAACCTCAACTTTTTGTCTTATATTTTAATATTGACAAAAACTTGTATGAGCAAGGATAGGCATAAGCGCTTTGTGAGCGAATCCTACATGTATATATGGATTTCAACTCAAACTCAAATCAAACCCATAAAAAATTCCATATATTTTATATATTGTAGGATCATTTCATGAACTTAAGTCCATGAGACGATCTTATATAAGACCACATTTTTAATATTTTATAATCTCATCCCTGTGATAAAATATTACAAAGCGAGATGGAAAATTGAGGCTATTTGATTAAAAAAGTTTAGAATTGTAAGTGTAAAGCGACAACGTTAGTAGGAGTTTTCCCATCTAAATATGAAGATAATTCCATAATCATTGTATTCATGCATAATTATTGAATTATGTAAGTTATATAATGAATACCCGTGGATAAATATATATTAAACTCGTTTTAATGCCTCGAGAATTTCGAACATTTTTTCGACCATGAATGTAATTTTACGCAAAAGCGATTAACTTTGACCATTGTGATTGGTGAAAATTTATTCTTTACAAATTTGGACTAGGTCAATTTTTTGTACATATTTTTTGTACGGTTCGGAGATTTCTCAAATACCCATACACGAGAACCGTCTTAGGACCACTCGGCGAGGACCCTATACTAGAACCGATTTTAAAGATTATATGTAAATACATATACATTATTTCTATTTTATTTATATTTTGATATTGAGTTAACTACAAATTATTTGAAACTATTTGAATATAAAATATATTTCTAAAAAAACCATAATAATGCAACTATTATGAATTTTTTAAAGTCAATGGATATTTTTGAGCGTGACATAATTATCCAAGTCAAATGCCATGACACCAGTAAAAATCATTGTTAATATGAGCGTGACATAAAATCCATTGCATCATTCTTCATTGTCATTTTTTATAACTTGACCTAGGCTCGCCTAGGTGCTAGGTTCTAACCCGACTAACGTCTAATGTTTTTAGAACACTGCCCATGAGTTACCTTTTCAAAGATTTGAGGAGGTCCAAGTATTAGCTTTAATTAGTATTTTTGAGAAGAGAGTTTTGGAAAAGAAAAGATGAAAGGAAAAAAGAAAAAAAAACGAAGAAAACTCGAATCTAGTGTTTGGGCCGTATAAGCAGCAGGCAAGGCCCAGAGCCTGTTTTAATAAGATTAATGGATAATATTCAGGTTACGAATCATTCAACGCTATGAAGCCCAAGCTATTTAATTGCCGATCGAAGACCCACGTGTTTATTCACGTGATTCCCAATTTCTCCCCAAAAGAATTAAAATTTCCCAATTTGCCATTCTCCATTTCCTCAACAATTCAACGTCTTCCCGCCTTTTTCCGAAGCCCCTTCCCTCTTCCCTCTTCTCTTTAATGGGGATTCTAAATCCCCAATCAATGCTCCCAGATTAGGGTTTTGTCTGAGCTCAAGAAGGCCATTTCAATTTCACAATAATCTGACATTGCCAAAAACATATCTTATCCATTTTTCTTGATTTCTTTGATTAAGATTTGAAGATGGGAATACAAGGGCTGCTGCCCCTTTTGAAATCAATAATGAATCCGATTCACATTAAGGAACTGGAAGGATGTTTTGTTGCCGTCGATACATATTCTTGGCTGCATAAAGGTGCTCTTTCTTGCAGCACTGAGCTCTGCAAAGGCCAACCCACATCCAAGTATACTCCACCCCTTGTCTCTCGACCATTGTTTATGTTTATCTGTATTTTATCAATGTGCGTGTTTTGCGTATTTGCGTGTGTTTTTCCATCTTTTTGGAGTCAAATAATGACCAAGGTTCTTTAATTTCGAGGTGAGAAAATGGGTTTCTGTTTTTGGAAATCTGTAGTTTCTTGGACTGAGTTTTCACTATTTATACTATGAGCACTCCTTGCAGGCGATCTTGGACTAGATTTCTTGTTTCTTGATGTAGAAAATTTGTGTTTTAGTGTATTGCTGTCTTAGAGTTTGCAAAATTTGTTTTTATTATTTGATTTCCACTTTAACGTGGTAAAAGGGGTATCAGTATCACGGTTTTCCATTTGAGATAAAAATATAGTATGTAGATGACATTGATTTTTCAAGTTTTCATTTGTCCTTCTAAATGAGAGGTTATCAAATTTATTTTTAATCCGTTTTGAAATAGTAAGTTGGGGAAAAAGAACCTTAACAGGGGTGGTCTTATATTTTGGTTTCCAGGCACATTAACTACTGCATGCATAGAGTGAATATGCTGCGTCATTACGGTGTTAAACCCATTCTTGTATTCGATGGAGGTCCTCTACCAATGAAGAGTGAGCAAGAGATCAAGCGAGCAAGGTATTGAATTTTGTCTGAAAATATCTCCCTCAGCTTGGTGTCCCCTGCCACAATTTCCTTGTGGTCATCAGATTTAATGCTTAAATTACAATTCTTTGTATATGATCAGATTAAGGTAAACAAGGGGGCGACTGGTTGACATCTGTTTATCGGAATCACTAACTTCAGTTTAAAATATTACTATTGATCACTCATTTTTATTTGCAGGTCTAGAAGGAAAACATCTCTCGAGCTGTGGAGCATGAGGCAAATGGAAATCGAAGTGCTGCTTATGAATGCTACCAGAAGGCTGTTGATATATCACCTTCCATTGCCTATGACCTTATCCAGGTAGGTAAAGTTGCTGTTAATGTTGTAATATTGTCAAGAGGATTTTTAATTTTGCGATGACTTTTTATATGCTATATGAAATTACAGGTATTTGGTATCTGCTTTTCTATGACAGGTCTTAAAACAGGAAAACGTGTCTTATGTCGTGGCTCCCTATGAGGCAGATGCACAAATGACGTTTCTGGCCCTCAGCAAACAAGTTGATGCGGTGATAACCGAAGACTCAGACTTAATCGCATTTGGTTGTCCCAGAGTGAGTCTTATAGAGTTGACATGAAATCATTCCTTAGCTGTTTTTGTTATTCCCAAAACCAATGTAGTTATTACGTTGGTGTATGTTGTCTTGTTCTCTTATTGTCATACTGACTGAATCTCCGTCACACACAGATCATCTACAAAATGGATAAATTTGGGCAAGGTGTTGAGTTTAAGAATTCCATGCTACAACACAACAAAGAACTAAATCTTGTTTGATACATGTTTTTATCTTAATTTTGATGATTTTATTTTATCACCAAAACAATGTTTTTAAAGGTTGTCCAAATACTCTAAATGATTTAAAATGATTTTAATATTTTTGGAGTATTTTCTCAAAGTTATTTTTCGTCTAAATTGGACAACGCTTTTAATGATTTTACGTTATTGAGTTTTCACTCTCAAAAGATGTTTCTAAATGTTGTCCTAATACTTCCGATCGGTTTAAAATGTTTTTACTAAATTTTGGAGTATTTCTTGAGTTTTATTTTCGACTAAAATTGGAAAATATTTACATGTCTCGTGGTCGGCCAGGTATCTATAGGGCAACCCGTACTGAAGATGATTTTAGAAAGAGAAAATGAGACGGAAAGAAAAACAAGCGGTCGGCCGTCATGCTTCTGGCGTCGACGGTCGGTCGGCCGTCGCCGGTGATCGGCCGGTACACCGCAAGTATGTTTCAAAAGCGAGCGTTTAATCTTGCAAAATCCATGAGGGGACGATTGGGGTGATGGTCGGCCGGTCGTGCCGAGTAGACGTCGGCCGGTCGCCTGTGTTATTTTCTTTGTGTATTTTTTCCAGCGTCCATTTACGTGCGACCGGTGCCTATATGTATTAATGACAAAAATATGACCGTTTGACAATGAGACACATTTCCTTAAAATGTGGGATTGATTTTTCTTGCTATATTCTTGATTTTAATTGTATTTTTACGTAGATTTTCAATCCCCAAGAGGAGCCTATGCTTGATCAATCATCTCTATAAATAGAGGAAGTTTTGGAGCAACCAATACAACATTTGAGATACAACACAACAAGATACACTTCAAGCAATCACTTGGTCTTTCATAGTCATTATTCTTGTTGTAAAATTGCACAGCTTATCACTTTCACATCTTTGAGGTCTATTTATTCTTGATTACACTTGCACTCTATTGTATTATCAATTATCGAGTTGTAATCTTGAATTTGTGGTCGTCATTCAAACACAAGATATCCTTGTGAGTGTTCTTGTGGTAAGAACACACTTGGGTGAACTAGGTGTTAGGTGTAAGAAGATTGTGGTAATCTTCTTGTTGAGGTGTTGAAGAGTGTGGTGCTCTTGAGGGTGAAGATTGTGGTAATCTTTACAAGGTGCCGTTTGAAGATTGTGGTAATCTTCAAGTGAGATTGTGGTAATCTCAAAGGTGGTGTTGAAGAAGAGTGTGGTGCTCTTCAAGGTGTTGTAAGTTGAATTTGTATTAATTTTGTAATTAATAAAATTCTTTTCTTTTCGAAATCCATCCGGATATCTTTGGGGTGGTAGAGGATTAGGCCCTAGGTGGGTTGAACCTCTTTAAATCGGCGTGTGTTGTTTACATTCCGCACCTTTATTATTTTGTTTGAGCATTCGGTTTAAAAAGAGGGCGAAATCGAAAGATGGAGATAATCTATTCACCCCCTCTACAGATTATCGTAGGCGCTTGGACTTACAAGTGGTATCAAAGCCAAACTCTTTGGCAAGCTCGTTTCACATCGCGAGTGAAGAGAAACGATCGTCGGCTCTGACGAAGCTCACCTTTCCGGCACCTCCACCACAAGCCACCTCGGTTTGATTCCAAAAATTTTATATTTTGGAAAGAAAGAATGGAATGCTACTTACAAGGTTGCGGGTTCGACATTTGGAACACCGTCATTAATGGAGAATCCATTCCGATGAAAGATACACCACACACCTCAAAAGGCTTCAAAAAGCTCGATGATGAAGAGAAGAAAATCATCTCTTTAAATGGTAAAGCTCTTAATATTTTACTTTGTTCACTTACCACTTTGGAATTTGATCATGTTGTAGGTATTCAATCGGTACATGAAGTATGGCAAAAATTAGAAGCCATCTATGAATATATGCAAATGAAAGGAGCAACTCAAAAGCATCTACTTCACAAATGGATACAACATCAAATCCAACAACATGGGATGCCTTCTACAACCTCCCATGATGAACAAGTTGAACAATGCCTCATGGGCATCGAAGAAGAAAACGAGGTAAGTTAAACCCTCTTCTTATGACCATGAATTGAAAAATGAATATAGTGATTTACAAAATGATTATGATGAGCTACAAGATGAATTCCAAAACTTACTTGTTAAATACAAAAATTTGAAAAAGGAATTCATTGTTTTGAAAAATGATAAGGATAGTTTATTTACTTCCTATGAATCACTATCATGTGCTCACACCACCACTCTTGACAAGGTTAGAAACCTTGAGAAAGAAAATAGTACTCTTGTTGAGGATATAAATTGCTTGAAAAATGATTTATCTAAATCCGACTTAGTCTGCAGATAGAATAACCGATATTGTTGATTGTTGTGATAATTGAAACTAGAACTTGATCATTAGCTTTAAGGGTGTCAATCACATGAAAAAGAATCAAGTCTCCAAGACGTTGGTCATTATGCTCCTAGAATTATTACATGCTTTTATTGCGGTAAAAAGGGTCATACGGTAAATACTTGTCGTCTTTAGAAATAGCTCAATTATTGTTGGAGACCTAAAAGTCTCAAGGTAATCACAAAGGACCCAAACACATGAGGGTACCACAAAACAATGTCATATTAGGTACCCGTGAAATAATGATCGAAGAAAATTCATACCGCTAAGAAGGCATCAAATGACCGTGTCATTTGATCAAAAAAAAGGAGAAAACATTTTCACAAAGCCAATTTCAAGAAGAGGATACAATCAAAAATGGGAAGAGTACAATCCTTGGAAATGGCATAGACATCATCAACAAGATGATTTTCAAAGAAGAAGAGACCATCAACAATGGGAAGGTAACAAACGCTTGGAAATGGAGCAATCAAAGAAGCCATCATCAACAAAGTGACTTCTCGGGGAAGATATCATCAACAATGGGAAGCGGCACAACCATGGAAACGGCGTAATTGGTAAACCGTATCTCCCCATTTAAAATATGCATTTTATCTAGTTAGTATGCATGTTTTTATTTGTGCCTATATTGCAAATGAGTTTTCATGTATTTAAATTTTAAATTAAGGTCTTCAAAACTTATTTGTATTTTTAAAATTTTGAAAAAAAGACCTTATATGATGTTTTAAAACTCTTGTGCATTTTTGTAGACTAAAGTGTATGATCATCTCTTATGGATTTTTATGGCATGAGCTTACTTGTGATATCTCTTAGCCTACACTTCTATCATTATGATTTGTGCTTTAGATTTGTTTTAAGAATTGTGTAGGATCTACATATTTTCACAAATGGCCACTTTCATCATTATTTGTCAAAGAAAAGGCATAAATTATCAAAATGCGTTTATTTGTGTATTGCCGTATGCTATGTGCTTGTTTTTTCATAGTGTTTCATCAAGTGCCATTAAGAGGATTTTTAGATTTTTTGAAAGGCACTATTCGATATTTGATTGCACATATTTGCTTTGTCAACTCTTGTTCAAATACTTCTTTTAAATAAGGTCTCAACTATATGATATCGGATTTGCAAATTTCAAAAGAGACCTTTTATAGCTTTCTTAAGCTTATTTGAACTTGCATGATTTATTAGACTCTTGATGATATTCTAAAAGCATAGTATGTGTTTCTTGCTTCATAGTCTCTATATATAGTGTCTATTTCTACTATGCAAGATATTTTGTGATTGAGGCATGTTTTTACACTTGAGCTATTTTTTCTTGCTTATATAAGCAATGCCATTAATGAGTTTGTTAAGTTGTGTAGATGAGAAATGAAGTACTCCAAATATTTGGATGTAAATGTTCTATTATGAACACCTTAGATCAATTGGATACCCTATGATGATAGTGATGAAGAAGATAAAAGGGTATTAGGAACAAACTTCGATGACAGCTGACATTGGTCGAACTAAGCGAGGTTAGTAGCTCGAAGGTATTTTCAAGAAGAAGTTGATCACGAGGTGTACTTGAAATGAGCATGATTTCTTGCTTGGACTTCAAATCATTCAATGCCAAGTAGATGGTTACATTTCAAAAAGAACTCTTGAAGGAGTTAGGCGTTGAAGAAGGAAGAATCATTCAACCTCTATGGCTATCAATGAAGAGATTGACAAAGGTTGAGAAAAGGCATGTCGGTCGATAATTAAATTCGAGGTATGTTTTCTTGTACTATTCTATAGACTCGACATTCCATATACCTTATGTCTATATGCTCGACTTCAAAAACTATCCCAACGAATCTCATTAAAGTCTTTATTAAAAGAAATTTTCAAATATTTGAAAGTGCACTTCTTATATGACTTGTTGTATCCAAAGCTTTAAAACGTTCTTATTTATTTTCGGGATAACAAGTTTGGTATCTATTATACGGTTATTCGTATTCAAAATTTGGTTCGTCATAATCGAACTAAACATAATGAGATTCGATATATTTTTTGGGATTGTGATTTTTAACAAAAACTTGAGATGTGTTTAATTAAAGTCTCAAGGATAACTCGCGGACTCTTTGATCGTTAACCACGAGTATTTTACCTCATTTCGAGCTTGATCATGACATAATGTATATTGAATTAGGTCTACGTTTGCATTTTGCACGTTTTTAAAACTGAAGGCGAAAAATCGGATTTTGGATCAAACTTGAATTTGCAAAGCAGAAAGAAGCGTTAATTTGCCAGGAGAGCGTGATCGGCCGGTCGCCCATATGCTCGACCGGTCGCCCTAGCCCTTGCCGTCATGATGTGATTTCTTGGCTTAAATCGTCTCTGTTAACTTTTACGTAGCCATTTTGGCCCTTTCAACTCTATTTTCGTCCCCTTTGCAAATTTCACACACAATTCACTTCAAATGAGTTTTGATGCATGAATTATATATTTTGGGGACTACCTAGCTCGGTTATCATCATTGATGCTCATATTTACCGATTAAATGGTAAGAATTTCACTCTCTTTAGCTCAATTGGGTTGAACCCTTAAGTTTGTGGCTTATATGTATTTTTCTTGATGAAATTCATATATTTTTGTGATAAGCTTCTTGATTGTTAATGAATGATATTTGTTAAATTGAATTTGGTGATGAAAAACTTGGCTTGAGTACTTTTACAAGGGCTATATATATCATTTTCTAATTTTGGCCTTGTGAGTGTTCGATAAAATGTTTCAATGAAAAATTCATCACCTACATGATTCTCTCGATTTCAAAAGTCTTATATATTTATAGAGATCATGTTTTGCTTATCAAATGATATTTCATAAGCTTCTTCAAGTCGTATGATTCGACTTTTCCCTCTATTTGGTTTATAAGCTTCAATGCTCAAATAGCTCGGTACATCGGTTTAGTTGCGCACTTTGATATGAATATATGATGTATTTATCGTGCTAATATTCTTTTTGATGATTCCAAAGGGGAGAAACAAGTTATAAGCTCATTAGCTCATAAAAGCTAATAAAAAGCTTATCATAAAAGCTATAAGCTATGGCTCATAAAAGCCGTAAGTTATGATTTATTTTTAGTCAATTGTTGCTTGATGGACTTATATTATTATTTAATGTTGTTTTGTGGGGGAGCTTATAAGCTCTTGAACAAATTGTAAAAGCTAAAGCTTTTAGCTTATGGATTATTGCTCTTACATTATTCTTGATGTCTTGTGGATAGGGGAGCTTGTGCTTATTATTGAAAATTTTTACTCCCTACTTGGTTGCTTTAATATTTTTGGAAATTTTGGTTCTTCCAAACGGTCAAATGTTTTTCTTAGGAAAATCATTTCTAAAATTGCTCTCTTAGTTTGTGTAAAAATTGTTTTGGTTTGTAATCATCAAAAAGGGGAGATTGTTTGATACATGTTTTTATCTTAATTTTGATGATTTTATTTTATCACCAAAACAATGTTTTTAAAGGTTGTCCAAATACTCTAAATGATTTAAAATGATTTTAATATTTTAGGAGTATTTTCTCAAAGTTTATTTTCGTCTAAATTGGACAACGCTTTTAATGATTTTACGTTATTGAGTTTTCACTCTCAAAAGATGTTTCTAAATGTTGTCCTAATACTTCCGATCGGTTTAAAATGTTTTTACTAAATTTTGGAGTATTTCTTGAGTTTTATTTTCGACTAAAATTGGAAAATATTTACGTCTCGTGTCGGCCAGGTCATACTATGGGGCAACCCGTACTGAAGATGATTTTAGAAGCAGAAAATGAGCGGAAAAAAAAAACAGCGGTCGGCCGTGCCGCGGGCGTCGGCCGTCGGTCGGCCGTCGCCAATGATCGGCCGGCACTGCAAGTATGTTTGAAAGCGAGCGTTTAATCTTGCAAAATCCGTAGGGGACGGTTGGGGTGATGGTCGGCCGGTCGGTAGGCGTCGGCCGTCGTGCTGTGTTATTTTCTTGTGTATTTTTTCCAACGTCTATTTAAATGCGACCGGTCATCTATGTATTTGACAAAAATATATGACCGTTTGATGAGACACATTTCCTTAAAATGTGGGATTGATTTCTAATGACTATATTCTTGATTTTAATTGTATTTTTTCGTAGATTTTCAATCCCCAAGAGGAGCCTATGCTTGATCAATCATCTCTATAAATAGAGGAAGTTTTGGAGCAACCAATACAACATTTGAGATACAACACAACAAGATACACTTCAAGCAATCACTTGGTCTTTCATAGTCATTATTCATTTGTAAAATTGCCTAGCTTATCACTTTCACATCTTTGAGGTCTAGGCTATTCTTGATTACACTTGCACTCTATTGTATTATCAATTATCGAGTTGTAATCTTGAATTTGTGGTCGTCATTCAAACACAAGATATCCTTGTGAGTGTTGTGGTAAGAACACACTTGGGTGAACTAGGTGTTAGGTGTAAGAAGATTGTGGTAATCTTCTTGTTGAGGTGTTGAAGAGTGTGGTGCTCTTCAAGGGTGAAGATTGTGGTAATCTTCACAAGGTGCCGTTGAAGATTGTGGTAATCTTCAAGTGAGATTGTGGTAATCTCAAAGGTGGTGTTGAAGAAGAGTGTGGTGCTCTTCAAGGTGTTGTAAGTTGAATTTGTATTAATTTTGGTAATTAATAAAATTCTTTTCTTTCGAAATCCATCCCGGATATCTTTGGGGTGGTAGAGGATTAGGCCCTAGGTGGGTTGAACCTCTTTAAATCGGCGTGTGTTGTTTACATTCCGCACCTTTATTATTTTGTTTGAGCATTCGGTTTAAAAGAGGCGAAATCGAAAAGATGGAGATAATCTATTCACCCCCTCTACAGATTATCGTAGCCGCTTGGACTTACAAATCTTACGGGATTTACCCAAATGATGTTGCTTGAGATGTGCATCTTAAGCGGGTGTGACTATTTGCAGTCTCTCCCTGGAATGGGCCTGAAAAAAGCTCACACTTTGATGAAAAAGTTCAAAAGTCACAGAAAACGTAAATATTATTCAATTCAACACATTACGTGGTTTTTGTCAGTCGACTCTCACTAAATCTTGACCATTGGATTTGTGTGCCTTGATGCAGGTAATCAAGCACTTAAAGTACAATAACATTGAGGTCACTCCTCAATATGAAGAATCTTTCAAGAAAGCAATTTTGACTTTCAGGCATCAACGAGTTTATGATCCCATTAGTGAGGATATTGTACATCTATCCGAGCCAGCGGATATTATCGGTGAAGATTTAGACTTCTTAGGTCCATATCCTTTTTCTATAGATTGATGTAGTTCATTATCTCTACAAGCACATGCCCTTTATGCTTTATTGAAAGTTTGCCTTAACCAGCATCACATCGTTGCCCCAGCATGTAGCTAAAGGTATAGCACAAGGGGACCTTGATCCTTTTACTAAAGTGCCAATCCAGGTAGATGTTTGATTTCTAATTGTATATGTATGTTATGCACATATATGTTAGCTCTTCTTGTAATCTTATTTGTTTCACAAGTAGGGAGAATCTGGTGATACTGAAAAGGTGCTTCATGGAACTTACCAACAAAAGAATTTCAAGCCCGATGGTGAAAGGAAAAAGCTCGATTTGCCTGCGCAGAAAAATCTCCTAACTAATTATTTCTGTATCCAAATATATGAAATTAAGTTTTCTTTAGAGCATTTCTTTCTTCCTTCATGATAACACAGGCCATGGATAAAAAATGCAATTCTTGTTTTGGACAAATTTCAAAGTCAAAATGTACTTCGTGAAATACTCAAATCTATTTTATAGTCATTTTGCATTATATACTGCTGCTAACCTTGTTCATATCAAGATTTCTTTTTACATCTTGTTGGTAATGCATTCATCACATCAAATGAAGACCAAAGGGTCAACGTTAGAGTGGATCGTTGCCGCATTTCAGTTCATAACTTTGCAATAATTTATGTTCTCATAAAAAAAGGGAGCATGAGAGGAGCAGCGTGCATATAAAAAGATTTATATCTTGTTTCTTGTCTACGCCTCTCTTGCTTTAAATAACTAGATGATAAAAGAAAATCTGTTTTTCCCTTAACATGTTAAGGTTTTGCTTCTCTTGAGGCGAAGAGGAATTTCAGGGCCCCACGAATTACACCTAATAATCCGAGCGAAAGAAATGAAACTTCCAGTCATCGCATGGATGTACACGAGGCCAGTTCTAATAAGATAATAATCCATTGATTGTACTTGCTTGAATTTGCAAGGGCAGTCATTGGTTCTGCTTTTAATTGCTCAGTTGTAAGCGAAATCATTTCAATTCTCTTACAGTTTACTATGTTTAAAATCCTTTTTGGTGTTGTCTGTGTTTAGGTAAAACATGGTGCCAAAACTGATGATTTGAAGCTTACCATACTGCAAAATTCAGTATGTAAGCCCTGTATCTCATTGCACAAGGATCTCGACTCGGATCAAGAAACTGGAAAGGCAACATTTGTAAATAAAAATGGGGTAGTGAGAAGTTCGTATTTTATGAAAAAGTCTAGGCAGGAAAATGGAAAAGAAAATAAGAGAGATGTGGAAACGAACATCGATAACAAATTGGATGATGTTGTTTCCAATCATGTATATGAGCCTATCTCAGTTTTGCATGAGAAAACTAGCAGAAAAGAGGAGAAAAGAGTTACTGTAAAGAGTCCTTATTTTCGGCACAAAACGGAAAATGCTAATTGTGAGGGAGAAAAGAGTAAAGAGGGATATTCTGTCCCGTCACATAGGTTCGGTTTTGATGCTGGTGACAAAACAACAGTCGATAACGGAAAACACAGAGGTTCGGTACCTGAATCTGAAGACTTGGTAATAAAGAAAAGAAAGATAGCTCAAACTGACAGCCCAATTGTAAGTGTTTCTGCTTAGTTTTTTATCAGTATGATTTATGGTAACTAGTAACTACCTCTGTTTACTAGTTTTATGTTACACTTAATATGGCTTTATAATTTTACCTCTCAACTCTCAATTTCAGGAAGATGCCAATGAAAACAACTGGCAGACAGGTATGTCTTTACTGTTAAAAATGCATGTAAAGAAAAAAGGATAATTACAAAAGGCCCCCTAAGGTTCAGGCTAATTACAAAAACAGGATGGTTTTTTTTATAAATTTTGAAATGTCTCTTGATTTTTTTGTAATTAGCCCAAACCCCATGGGGTTTTCTGTAATTATTCTGGAAGAAAATGATGTTCTTGATTTCTCTCTTAGCTGAGATGCATCATACCATGCATTTATGTCAAATAATGTTGAGGTTCAATATGATAATGTGCACTTCAAAATTGAGATAATGAGCTTTATTTTAACAATTTGTATTGATATCATATTGCTCATTAAGGTACATGCACTTCTGACCTAGAGGAAGAAGACATGAAAGCTGAGGAAGGAAAAATGGCATGCAACATTAGTCATTTGGGTCGTTACTCGGATATAGCTGAGAAATCGATGGAAAAATTTGTGTCGGTGATATCATCGTTCAGATACAGCTCGTCTGGCTCTCGTGCAAGTGGTCTTCGTGCCCCTCTTAAAGATATAAAGAACAACATTTGCATGAAAAGGTAAAAACATGCTAAGAATGAATGGTCATCTTTTTTGCAACGAATGTACCGTCATTGCCATATCTTTGATCTCGTTTACTTATTTAATGAAGCTCGACGCTTGATGTGGATCTGAGGAAATTTGTGTATGCTCCTGCCAAAAAAACAACCTCAAGATGCCATAAAAGTAAAATTTAAGCATCGGTTCGGAATTACTTTTTGGAATAATTACATAAAAACCCCTGTGTTTTGGGCTAATTACAAAAAAATCTAGATATTTTTGGAAATTGCAAAAAAAAAACCCTGAGATTGATTTTGATTTACATTTTCCCCTTTCATAAGCAAAAAAACATTTCAAATACCCCAGAATCATACTTGAGGTTTTTTTTTTTGTAATTTTGAAACATATTAGATTTTTTGTAATTAGCCCAAACCTCAGGGGTTGTTTTGTAATTGTCCCTTTTTTTTGTCTGGTACATGGTAATCAGAATTTGATGAGTTGAATTTTTGTGTTCATTTTTTCAGGTCCTGAGGCTGATTAGAGAATATGTTTAAGAATGCATGTTTATGCTGCTGTTTACACAGGATTTTTTTTACTGGAACCTGTTTTGCATAATCTGTAAAATGTAATTTTTTGCTGCATTGTAGGTTCAAGAAGTTGTGGCTCCTCCTGACAATCCACACACTGTAATTTTATTAAAATTTGTCGTTGCTTAAATAAAAAATAAAAAATAAAAAATTTCCTTTTTAATGTTCTTTTATCAAATTTTAAGTTGGGTTCCTATGATGTGATGGGCTCCATCAGCTTAATTCCATTAAGAATCGTAACGCGGCCCGGGATGTTGGACGATGATTGGGCTTGTAGCCCAATACTAGTTGTAAACTAATCCAGGACGTAACAATTCTCGAAACATGCGTGATGGATAAACGACATGGTAAAATTTATTTGAATAAAATATTACCTATTGGGAACAAATAAAAATTATATGTTGGGGACAAATTTATTTATTATTAGATCTCGATTGTTATCATTTGAACGGAGTTTTGTATATATATATATAACGGATAATTACAAAAAAAAAAAAAAAACTCAGAGACTTTTGAAAATTATAAAAAAAAATCCTTTAGGTTTCATCTGTCTTACATTCCCCTTTTCATATACAAAGTACATTTCAAAAGCTCTCCTTACGTTTAACAAAATATTATATTTAACCCCTTAAATTTAAGATACAATCTAACATCAAGGGTTTTTTTTTTTTTTTAATTTTCAAAACTCTTTTTTTTTTTGTAATTAGCCCAAATCTTAGGGGCTTTTTGTAATTATCCTTATATTTAATTATTATGTATATGAGAATGTCATAATGGGCATCGTAACATAAAGTAAATTGTGTAATATACCAATTATGTACACCAATTGTAAGCAATAGCGCAAACGACGGGTCATCTTTTTAGAAATGAGAATACGCAATTTGTCGTCGTAGTTTTACATCGCTATCATTCAAAGAATATAATTTTTTGGATTGCATTTCAAGACTTTTTAATGATTAGAATTGTTGAAATAACCCCACAAAAGAAAGGCGATGATTGAATATTTGAATTAATATACTTGCGGGACTGAATAAAACCCAAAATTGATAAAGTTGACAGAATTTTAAGGGTTATCTTGTAAGGTGCTTTTGAAGAAATTGAGTTCTTGAAATGACACCTGTTTGTTATTTTTTTGGTTTTGTTTTTTTTTTTTGTTTTTTGTTTGTTTGTTAGTTTATTTAATGAGTGGTGTAGAAGAAGTGTAGTGGATTTTGAATGTAAGAAGGGTAGAATTACGAAAAATTGTAATTTTCTTAATTATGCCAAGATAAATATTGTTAAGAATTAAGTTATTAGTATTTAGTTTAGTAGAGACACAATCGATCACAAATACCTTTCTTAATCATTTATGTAAAGAATTAATTTCTTAAGATATTAGTATTTAGTTTAGTGGAGGCACAATTGATCACAAATACCTTTCTTAATCATGTATGTAAAGAATTAATTTGTGTTTTTTGTTTGCAACTAGGGATGACAATAAGGGATGAGATGGTATTTGATATACTATCCCCGTCCCAGAATCCCATCCCAAATATTATTCTCGTACAATTCTCCACTTTTGGTATTTGAGATGGGATAAGGTATTCCCATTCGAGGAAGCGGTGCCTCCACGGTGAACTGGGTTCCCATTTATATTTATTAATAAAGAATCAGCAAATAAGTTACTTTAAAAAAAATAACATAAATTTATAATTTGTAAAAGAAAGAATGGGAAGAAGTAAAATTATAAAGACTTAAGACTTTACTTTTTAGAATTAATAAAACAAAACATAATAAATTCAATTAATATTAATAATATATAAATATATATATTCGGGGAGAGGATGGGGATACCAGTAGGAAATTTTATCT
The DNA here is from genome assembly GCA_016081115.2 of Rehmannia glutinosa. NCBI lineage: Eukaryota > Viridiplantae > Streptophyta > Magnoliopsida > Lamiales > Orobanchaceae > Rehmannia > Rehmannia glutinosa. The sequence goes on from JABTTQ020002432.1 coordinate 172,818, forward strand.
AAACGGAGAGATTCTAGCTGGGGATTATGGGAACCAATGAGAATAATTCTCCGGAGGAATTTTGTCATCCCGATTCACAACCCAAAGCAAAGAAAATAAATTTTTCTCTCCCACTCTTTTGTTTTGGACTTTCACTAGTAAACTAGGATTTGCATAACCCTTATAAATTCAAATTATTATTATATATATCTTTATTTATTTGTTCATTGGGACCAAAAAGCCAAAAAGGTATTGAAATTCCTTATATATAATCTATGAAGATTATGATAACAAATCAAGAACTATTAGTTTTCTCTTATTCCATAAAAACTATTAGTTTTCTGTAGAACTTTAATTTTAAATTATGAACAACTCCAATTTCAACCCCCCAACAACCAGCAACACACGCATATATGTATCAATTTTGAAGATATATACGTCATTAGAATTTTCCATTTCCAATTGACGCGTTTGAATACATGATTAGTCATCAAAGCTATTAATCAAAATTTAATTTAAAAATAAGTTGACCTTTTATTTAAATTCTTTATTTTATCTCATTATTCTTTCTTGATTTGGAAGTTTATGGGATCGAGATGTCCCACCTCAGCTAGCTCAAAAAACATTTAAGAGTATTTTTAGAAAGGTAGATAAATCTATTAAAAAATATAAAACCCAAAACTCAGTTTCTCCAAGAAATGAATAATATAATAAATTTCGATGACTTCAATTGAATTTTGTGGCTTTTGTGTTATACACGTATTATATAACACTGTGAAATGGCACCCTGCTATATTTCAAAAAATTAATTTTTTTTTAGGAAAAAATTAGCTTATCTTTTGTGATGTGCACATGGATTGATCTCTATGTGTGTGTGTATATGCTGGATGGATGGATCATAGATATTAGGAATTTATCTGTATTTAAATAATATTAAAGTTGTTAAAAATTGGGAATAGTAGGAGAATGAACACATATTCACGTGGAATCGAACCGGATCAATCATCGAACAACACAAGCAGCTTCTCTTCTTTCAAGCGCAATATAAATTGAAATCTTCACGAAGTACAATTTTCGACATAAAATTTTGAGATAGTTTTTTTTTTGTTTTTTTTTTTTTTTAAATCATCGGAAAAAACCTATAACTAATTAAGAAACATCGCAAGACATGCGAATCATAAACATATACATCTCGAAATAAAATTTTAAGTTTAGACAGATCTAATCGATCAGTAGAATCGAGGAAAATCGATAAATGCGTTAGACAAAACACATACCAAATTGGTCTCAACACATTACGAATCATCGGGTAATGACTTATCGAATGTTTTAATTTGAACAAATACACATATATGAGAATAAAATTATTTAACTCAAACAAAAGCCACGTATTGTGGACGGATAAATAATTAATTATGTAATAAAATCATGAAATCCATGATAAAATAGAAATAAAAATAAAAATTCTAGATAAAATATAAACCCAAATGTGGACGTACAAGTGTCTTGGTTCCTTGTGTTCCTAATAGAAGCTAAAATGCACAAAAAAACGACAAAATTAAAATATATAGTTAAATTATATTGCAAAATACGTTTCACATGTGGAATCTATGCACCAATCAAATTGCTATTTAAAAATATATCATACATACAAGAACGAGGAATCGTAAATTTGTGAAAGTAATACCACATGTTAATCTTTTTTTACTAATAATTTTTAATTGAATCATTAAAAAAAACCAACGCAATTAGACTTAGAGATCCAAAGTAAATTAAATAATTCTGATTTACGCATATTACTAATTTGTCTCGTACGTGTGAACTTGGGTACTGTACATTTATTGGAGATTCCAAAGATGTTTTAATCTACCACGTTATTGTATGGAGACACATCACATTTAGATAAGGCCAGAAATATTCTCTTCGCATATTTCTAAATTTACTCTTTAAGTTTAAAGTAGCTTGCTAGGTCAGTTATTTATTTTATTTAGTTCCAATAATTTGCTTGTCTCATTATCTCAAACCAAAAAATTGGGTATTTTTCTAAGTTATATAATTTGTTCGAATAATTTACCCCTTTAAGTATAACAATGGTTCTGCTAAGTTATTTTAAGAATTAAAATTTAAATAGTGGGAGAGAGAGGAATATTTGTTTTTTTGGAGTACATGATTTTTAGGATAATGTTACAACAATAACGTTTATTGCATTAATAATTTGAATGTAATGGGAGGATTTGAGAAATATTTTAAATTTCTTTCTCATAAGATATATGAATTTGAAATACAACACAATCACTAAATACAAAATAGTTTGAAATAAACTCAAAAATAAAATAAAATTGTATGAAATAAGAGCTCAAAGATTCAAAATTCACTGTATCATCATATCGCCCGAAATCTTTAGTTCTATTTCACCAATTCAAATGAAATCTTAAGTCATATAAATATTGTTATGAGTACGTGTGTCATCTCCTATATTATCCCCATTATATTAAAAAAAAGACATACGATCTAATTACTTAATTGTTAATATATGCGACATTCATGAATTAGAATTATCTTGAACTAAATACTACCAAGAAACATTATACTATGGCTATTTGGGCCGGTAATGACGAGTGACAAGACACAAACATGATTATAAATATTGTTACAGAAATAAAATGACGCGATAAAGCATGTCACAACATAAAACACGATATGAGCATAAAATTATAAATTAACTTCATATTATAATTATTATTATATTAAAATACGAAAATACAATAGTACGCCACGAACACATCCCGCCATATATCCATATGTCACATGTGGATAACCAAATTGAAAATCTGTCATCCCATAAAACCCAGCTGGGTGTGTTGGGTACTGCCCGAACCAGACAATTTTTTCGTGAAACGATAAAACTATGTCAATCATTATTGGCGTAATGCCCACCCCACCAAAGCATAACAGAAACCTACTCTAACACACCTGGAAAAAGAATAATCAATAAACATTTTAGGGATAATTACAAAAACACCCCGGAGGTTTGGGCTAATAACAGAAAAACCCAGAAATGTTTGAAAATTACAAAAATCCTCGAGGTTTGATTCCGTCTTATATTTTCCTCTTTATAAACAAAAATCATATCGAAACCCCGATATTTATAAAAATATTACGATCATCCCACGATATTTAACATATAATCAAACTTGATGGGATTTTTGATAATTTTGAAACATCTCTGGGTTTTTTTGTAATAAGCCCAAACCACAGGGGTGTTTTTGTAATTATCCCAACATTTTATTATTACAACATAAAAATATTTTTCTTTCATTTCAATTCCTTCTCTTTTTGAGGGAACGACATATAAAATGTGTTTATTTTATATTTAAGTTTTCATTTCTTCTTACAGCCAATAAGATTAATGCTTCTAATAATTACTACTACAACATCTAAAAAATCAAAAACAATAAAAAAAACCCGGTCGGCGGTCACGTTTCGAGAAAACCGGTCATCCTGAGAACCGAATTCCGGACTTGACTCAAATCCCGTCCCTTAAGAGTCCTCCCGTTCCCAGTACAAACGGAAAACGACATCATCTTTCCGGCCACGCGCCGCCCTACGATGACGTGTGGCGGCACCATTTCTCCGTCGCCGCCGTCCAAATCAGGCTCCATGTACCGGAGCCACACATTTTCCGGGATATTCACCGGCGCCGAGCTGTGAATCTTATTCGCCTTCAGCTTTTTCCTCTTCGTTTTATTACTATTTCTCGATTCTCTGGAACTCAACTGAAAATTGCTGTCGTCATCGTTCTCTGCAAATATAACTTCAGATTCTTCAAATTCTTCTGCCATGGAAATTATATATACTGATTTTTTTCCTTTTTCTCTCTCTCTCTCTCTCTCTCTCTCTCTTTTTTGTTGAATTAGAAGTATTTAGGAAGGAGTTGAAGAGTTGAGAATGGTGGGAATTTGGGGATATTTATAGGAGAACGAAAACAGGGGAATGAAATGATTGAAATCGTAGTAAGTATAAATTTTTGATTGCTGTCGTCACTGTGATTAGCTTTGTGTGTGGTCCCACATTCATTCGTGTTTGCGATCTTCTCTTTCCAAAATCGTGTTTCATCTATTCTTAAAAAAAGATGAGCATAACCTCATCCCTTATGGTCCTCATTTGTCTTAGCTCTAGAGTTTTTGTGGTAGAGTTGAATCGCGGGATGCGTCTTTAACAAGCCGAGACCTCGGTTTCATAGATCGAATCAACACACAACAAATCCTCTTTCATCCTATTATAGGGGATTGGAACTTCTACGTTGTGGGTGTCTGTCCACGACAACACATCACTCATGTCATTTTTTCTTCACCGCATTGAATGATTGTCGGTGTATAACACTTAATATATTAAATACACAAAAAAAAAACTCATATGAGGCGGACTTACAAATTTAATTTCGTGAGACAATAATTGACCCATATTAATTATTAGGCAACCCATTAGAATTTGGATCAAACATGCTTTGATTAGTAAAATGAGTTGGATTTGTCCCATAAATTTAAATTCGCGAGACAATCTCACATTAGACTTACTCTATACAAAATAAATTTAGGCTTGAAAACTAATATGGTAGGTGTTATACGGGTTATGATCTTCTATTCCACTTTTCCTATTCGATATATTGGATGGAATACACGTGTCTGATTGTGACGTTGATATGTGCGACATCATCTTATATATGTGTCTTTCATCCAATGCAATAAAATATGATTGAAATAGGAGAAATCATCCGTGTTACACAAATAACAATCATGGAATATAAAATGAAACATCATTTAAAATAGAAGATGTCATCTGTTATTTATGTAGCTTGATTTAATTTATTTTTTCATTTTCTCCGTTTAAAATATGTCAGAAAAGACGAAATTGTGTTGTTACTTGTGGCCTACGGCTTTTCGCTGTTTGTATGACTATGTGGGTTTGGAGTATAAATTTAATTTTCGTAGAATTTATTGACTTTTGACTCTTGAGTTGGGGGTTTAATTGTTTTTTGTCTACATATTCCTTGCGTATCTTGTACTCAGATACGGCGTTAAATACGTACGCGCAAATAGTTTTTAACTTTGTATTTGTTGGGTGAAAATGAAAAAAAAAATGGATAAGTTGTGCACGTAAATAGGTAAATATGGATAGATACATACACTTGATTTCATTTCTTACTAATGTAGTTAAATACAATGTTGTAAAAAGCGCTAGCTGCGCTTCTTTGAAAGCCACAGGCCAGGCTAAGCTTGGCCAGACGGCAGCTAAGCGGGTTAGGCGGGACACAGGCGGGATTAGGTGGGACTAATCGGAAAAAAAAAATCGTAAAAGCGGACAAGGAGCCTAGCGCTGGCGGAGATTAATCGGGGCTAGCGAAGATTTTTACAATAAAGGTTAAATATAATCAAACATAAACCAACTCGGTCAAAATAAGTATCAATTAGAGAATTATGTTAGTTTTCGAAGATTGTTATGGAATATTACGGCTTGACCCCATTTTACATCCACATATCCGGAGCGGAACTAGACATTTCATTTGGGGGAGGGTTAATTAACTTTGGAGGGCTAAATCACTAAAAATAAATATTTAAATACCAAACTTTAATATTTAAAAATAAAATATGTGTATGATATGGATTTTTGAAAAATTTAGCCCCCACTTAGCCACAAGGATATGCCCCTGCACATATCACTCCAAGTCCATATTTAATAAAAAGACCAACTTCTTCTCTAGAAATTTGTGACGTAGTTTTGAGATGAAGATTGCTTTGTGATAATTCAACAAACGTTAGATGAGTAGCATGAGTTTTCCAATGAAGGCCCTTCCGATGCTCAAATCAACATCGGTTGAAGGGAAAATATACAACAAAGAAAGCAATGATTGAGAGTAATTAATTGATTACTTGCAAATGGGCCAGGAGAGATCTTTTAAATGCGGGTTGATGGCCACTGAAGCGTAATAGGTCCCGTAGACCATAAATAGTGGATTGAACCCATGAGTAGTTCAACAATGTTTTAGGCCTCATGAGCCAATTGGAAGTATTTTAGCCCAATAATGAATATTCTTGAGTGGATAATTAAATGATAATATAATTAGATAAAAGAAACATAATTACGATTTGACCCCTAACAATTACATAACTAGTTTATTTCGTTTGTCATGTGATTTTGATTACTTTTGTTAAATTATTAAGCAATTATATGATATATTTATTTTACTCACCATATAGTCGTCTTTGGTTAGGTTAAAACCAATTCAAGTGATAATTTTACCCAACTTAGTATAATGACGCGTTTGAGAGTGCAATGCTTATTATTGGATACACGTGTGGAATTGAAGTACTAACGTAAAATGAATATACCATATGATTCCAATTCATGTGTGTATATGTGTGTGGGGACCTATTGGATATTTGGATTGGGAAAAAATGACCCTCATGTGGATATGCTTTCTGGAAATCATGTCATGCAAGTTTTAACATTTTTGGTTTTATAATTAGGTGTATATATATTTATGGATAGTAATAGGTTCGGAGCGAATTCAAACTCGTTTAAATCAAACAAGGTCTTTTGTTTTAAAATAGTTTTTCATCTTACACTATATACCGCAAACGAATGATTGATGTTTTTTGAATTGTAATCAATTGCCTTATGAAACCCACAATTTATATTTCAAAATCAGTATGATAATTTTTTATACACCTCATATTCACATGTGTAATGAAATAAGAGATGAAACATAATTTTGGAATAAATCGATCTCATTCGCGTTCAAACCCATTCCAGTTAAAAGGGATTTTAACATCGTAAAATGAATTTTTGCTTAAATACTATATTATTGACAAACTTTTACCAGTACTTTTTTTATTTTATAATTTCAATACTTTTTAAAGTATAAATTGGTTCTAGTAAAATACCATTAATATAATTTCAATACTTTTTAAAGTATTCAATTAATAAGCTTGTTACCGATCAAAAAAATAAAATCCTTTAGGATTGTTTGCATAAGTTCATTATACAATAGATTTCAAATTTTTAGATTTTATTTTGTGGTATTTTTGTAGTCATTGTGGTAGATTTAAAATAATATTTGGAGTCATTTAAAAATTCATGAAAACCTCCCATCAAATCCAATTCATCACATCCAAATGCAACACTAATTAATGAATTAGATGTCGGTGCAATAAGATATATCCAATTCATACCCAATCCATTATATTTATCTGTATTATATATATGTGTTCTATGAATTTGTATATAAATGTAACGTTAAATCAATCTATGTCTAGGGTTGGACAAAATGTTTTCCTTCAATTGAGCGCACAAGTCTCATGCTTGCACACGTGTGGTTGTGCTTGTGCCACTATGCATGTATGTTAGAAACATTAAGAAATTAAGCTACAAGTTTAAGTTCCGTTTGCGTAAAAGATTATTTAACAATATATTAGCTAAAATTAGGTATTATGAAAAGAACCACATCCAACATTTATTTGTCTCTCATAATTGAGTTTGAGATAAAAGGACAAATGTATAACTTGAAAGTAGTAAATTTTTTTTAGCTCCATAATTATTTTCCTAGTGAAATATTAAACATATATATAGGATCTCAAACATCATTAACTTTCTTAAATCCGTATATAATTAATTTTTTATTTCATTTGAATATATATGAGAAATAAGTTCAATGTACACATGCATATATAAGATATAAGGTCTTCGTTGGTTTCAATAATAACATTAGCTCTTAAAACTTAAAAAACATATTTTTGTTCAATTACATAAATTTATTTGGCAAAAACTTGTGTAAGACGGTCGCACGATGCGACGAGTGATACTTTTAGTGTAAAACGTGATACCTTATCTGAATACACTAAAATTAAGTGTATTCAGACAAAATTTCATTTTTTACACTAAAAATATCACTTTTTATACTCAAAGTGCAATCTTCGCACCGTGTGACCGTCTTACTAGAGATCTACTCTATCTGTTTTCTTCATTTCATGTGGAATTAACTTAATATTTCTATTATTTCTTTTACTTTTATTTTTCACTTTGATTTTTAAGCTTTTAAATATTTAACATATTCAATCTGAAATTTGTACTATACCCCAGTCATCAAGCTTATCTACTTTGAAACTTAATCTCAAGATAGTAAGCTTACTTCTATTGCTCAATAACTCAACTAGACAACTACCAATGACACGTCTATAAACTGCAATTCACCCAAAATAAAAAAGTGTAACCAGCCCAAGCAAAATCAAGTTTTTTTTCCTTTGTTGTTGACTTTTGATCTTGAAGTAAACAATTAATATACTCTAAATAATCGAATTAAAAACGTACATTGAAAGAAAAATTAATAATAGCTACCCATGTTGTACTGTAACAAATACTGGTTATACACGTAATTGTGTAAATTTTGATAAATACGGCCATGGAAGTTATTTTAATTAAATTTTGTACGTATGAATAAAGAGAATTTCATAGAAGAAGTGAATACTTGAAGAAAATTGTAAACAAATATAGTAAAGTATGAATGACAATTACTGTAAATTTGGGTTGACAATCAAATGAATAGTATAAGTTGGAAAAATAATTGATGGCTACTTAAAATTATAAAAGTACAATTCATTAAATAATTATAAACAAATCTAAAACCCTTATAACTTAATAAGTTGTTTAATCTGAAATCACTGAGGTTGCATAATTGGATGGGGGGAATTTGGGAAGAGAGATTTAAAATCATTAGCTATATTCACACTATTTTTTGGCTTATAATGTAAATCCAAATTAATAGATTTCAAATTGTTCTTTAAGTTTTAGTTTATTTTTAAAAGATTTTAAACTATTCCCAAAACCTGATTATTTGAATTTTTTTTTCCGTTGGCACATTTGCATATTCACACAATGCACACACACCCTGCACATAATTCACACATATTGATCGTAATGGACACTTTCTCTTACACACATATTCACACATTCTCACATGTTTACACATAATAAAATTGATATATTTCATATTTTTATTAGCTTATAAAATTATATTATTTATAGAAACAATAATATTATATCTTTTGTTTATTAAATACCAATTAAGAAAATGGTATAAGCTTTTAAATTATTTTATCAAAATTTTACGAAAGATAAAAAATTTCTAGACAAAACAAGAGATAAATATTATCAAGATATACGAAGTGCGGGGTAGAATCGAGCTGAGCCGAGCCAAAATTTTCTTTTGAGTGAAGTGCAAGGTTAAAGCTGTACTGATGATTAGATATGAGCCGTGGTTTAAAAGCGATCGGCGTATTCGGCGGCTCATAGGGGTCCCTATGTCTCGAGGTCGTGGTCCCACCCAATTATTTACATACACGTTTACCAAAGTAAATGACAGGCAATAGTGTATAAACACGTGTATGGTTGAAAAACAGCTATAAAAATAAGAGGAATCTATCTAACCCGTGCTCGTTTGCCACGTGTTCCCTCCGGTTTTACGTTTTCTCTAGAAAATGCTTCTCATGGAATCTAAACCAACCAAGTCCCTTTTTTTTTTAATATCAAAATTCAAAATCTTATTTATATTTATATTTTTATTTTTAAGAGAACTAAAGAGTCTTTTGCATTGACATATTCCCCTATAAACCTAAAAATGCAAAAAATATTGCAAAACCTTTTGATTTGTAAAGTGATTAGCAGAATTAAAGCTCATAAGATTTAGAATATGTTAATAACTTTTTAATATAATATTATTATCTATATATATATCCTCGATTTCAAATTAATGAGTCTAATTTGATCTAACTCAAAATGTCACATAAGAATAAAGAAAAAGAATAAAATATTCATGGAAGATCTGTTGTAGTGTTTTTCTATTGAAAAATCCGTTTTAGCAGAATTTTATAGCAGAAAATAAACGACACACGAAAATTTACCTACATGAGGCTATGTACCACCTGCAAATGAATATTTCACAAATTCAGATTACAAATATGCTATATTAACATGACTTATTCATTATGTAAAGAGTGCCGCCTCTACAATTCAGGTCCAGCGAGCTCTCTCGACTTTAAGCCTGCAATGTTTAACTCTCTTCAACATTGGAAATCTCTTCAGACAATAGAACAATCTTTTCCCATATTTCACCTTATAAATTTGCATAAGATAAAAATAAACTTAGTAGGCAACTGAACAAAATCAAACCATATAAATCTTATACAATAAATAAATTGACAATCAATGCCAATTTTATAAAAGGATCACGCCGGATGACAATTTGAATTTTTTTATTCTATTCTGTTGAACTATTAATTAGGAATTCTAGTATCACATAGGAAAGGATATTCATTTTTTTTTCAAAAAATTAAAAAAATAAACTCTTTAAAATATATATTACAGTAGGTTAGAAGATATACAACTGAAAGCGAAAATGAGGTCGGTAATGGATGAGTTAATCTATATAGGACAAAAGATTTATTGGGTCTGAGTTACGTACATATTTACTTTTTGAAGAAAACTGAAAAAGACAGCAATTAAAATGTAATTTCATGTTGTTGTAAATTTAGCTATATATAGATGGACAGCGAATATTTGTTGGTTTAATCCACTTAAGGATAATGACATTACTCTTATCAACAACGCTAAATTTTATTTATATATCTACACTTTCCCTATTATTTGTCACAATAAGAATTACGCAATTTTTTCAAATTACTTGGTGTCATAATCCAACCAGGTGACTTATGATAATTGAACTTTATGAAAACCAAAAAAAAAAAAAAAATACTGAAAAATGAATTTTCTAATAATTATATTTAATATTATTCCATAATAAAACTTCACTTTTTATCGGGACGGCTCCAGGATTTGTTTACGATGGGGACACAAAATGAATGCACTTATAAATTATATCAAAAATTATTAATGGAGGCACAATTTATCTTTTACCTAACTAATAGATTTTAAAATGAATAATAATAGTAAAAAAACCTACAATAAAAACAATTATAGGGACAAAATTTGTTTTTTTAAAGAAAAAAACTAATCTACAACTTTTAAATTAAATACTAATTATTAAAAAGACAAAAAGAAATTACGTACGCCCATACCAGGTAATGTAAATCTGTCTATGCTTGTTAAGATAAAATTTTAATACGTTGTTCAACTCGAACTTGATATTTAATCGAGAATATAATAAAATATTTTTAGAAGTATGATGCTCATGCACACTGGACCTATTAAACTTGAAATTTAAGTTCGATAAAAAAGTTTAGATTAATTCAGTTTGACTAATAAAGAGTTTATTTACACTCTTAAATGTATATTACATTAAATGTAAGTGATTGAGATAAATGTAGTCCTCAAACATAAAGTGCATTTAATTAAGTAGCTAGATTACGTACACATAAGAAACATAAGTGTCGAATTTGCAAAAAGATAAGGCAAGACTTTAGAGGTGTAGTGGTTAATGTATGAAACTACTACTTGAGTTCAAGTATGAGGTTTGAGTTTCATGACCAGTGGAAACTTCGATAAAAACAAAGCTATCTCATATCATGTTTGGTAACTTATAAGTCGACCTCAATATGATAATGCACATATATAGATATACATTTAAAAATTTGGAAAATGTGCGGCAATATTGATGATGCAAAAATACTTACACCCAATGGCGTAGAAAGGAATTTTTAGGGGTGCCAATACATGAAATTGAGGTGGTAGGATAAAAAACTAAAAAAATACATATAAATATTAACTATTTTTTGTAAAAAAATTACCTAGTAAAAAAATTTTAAAAGGGGGGCGGCGGGGTGGCCCCCTTATCTCCGAGTGCTTACTGACTCACTCCAAGTTGAAACGTTTGAGGTTGAGAAATTGACTCGAATGGCTAAGTGCTCCAAGAAGGGGGAACCAAGGAACACGCAAAACATAGATAGAAGGGCTCGGAGTTGTTAGGGAAGCCCCTTCAATACTTAAGTTAGCAAAGTGTAGAAAAATAATCAGAGCACAAGAGCTAATTAGCAATCGAAATATACTTAATGAAAGATTAACTAAGGATGATGATATTATACTTGAGACGTGAACTTATTAAAGCTCTATCAATGAGCCATCTTGAATTTCTCAAAAAAAAAAATGAGCCATCTTGAATAGTAATTCATGTAGTCCAATAATAATAATAATAATAATAATAATAATAATGATAATCATAATAATAATAATAATAATAATAATAATATATTTGAATATTAAAAGGAAATTACATTTTTACCCCACAACAAATACAAAAAGGATTCACTTTTCCCTTGTTTCTTTCTTTATGAATTTAATTTATTAATTTTCCCTAAATAGGTTCATTTCTTTGTTCTTAATGAGCATTAAAAAAACGGACCACCTAATTTCACAGGGGTTCTTTTATGACCAAATTTCTGAATAATGAATCAACAAACATAATTTTTTTTTGATGGGAGTGGGGGTGACCTTCTTCTTCTTCTTTATTCTTTTTCTTTTCTTTTGAGTTTAATGAGGACAATAGAGGAGGGGACACATCACACACTCGGATAGAATTGAATCAATCAATTGTTTTACAACACAGTCTCGCCACTGGACAACAAAGTTAATCCCGGCGAATCTTCTATTAAACGACAAAAGTGTAGAGTAGATCAAAACATTTCATGTAAAACAAAACTGTTTATTGAAGTAGGTGGCATGATATTTGAGAATGGTTATGCAAAGGGTTAATTCTGCAATGAAAATGAGAGGCACAAAAGTATTAATAGTTCCTATAAAGTTTTTGACCAGGAAAATTTCAAACCGAAACTCTACAAACGATTAAGACTTTCATCTCATCCTCAGCTCTACTACCAATTGATATTATATACACTTTGTTGTATTGGATTTTATGTACTTAATTGGCCAAACATAATTTGACATTATTCGACCATAAATTATCAACTTTTTGTATCAAAATTAGATATATAATTAAATAATTAGTCACACCACGGATAAACTGATAATAATGGGATGTCTTTTGAAACTTGTATCTTTTGGAGATTTTAAATTGACCAGATCTATAATTCCATACACAAAATCCAAATCCATGTAAAAATTGTGAGTCTTGAAAATGAATAAACCTATAATTCATATATTGTGACGATGTGGTTGAAATTTATTGCAATCTGAAAAAAAAGCATGAATTAAATTTCAAACAAATATTAAGTAGAATTTCATAATAGGTACTAAACATTTATTAATTTGGAATATGGTTATTTCTACCAGCACTATATAGGAAACTACTTTTATACCCAATTTTAATAGAAATATCTTTTTTTACCCAATTTTTGGTTTAAAAGACATAAATGCCCTTGTATTTTTTTCTCTCTCTTTGACTACTTACATGTAAATACATGTACTTACACATTTTTTTTTTTTCTGTTTCTTCTTCTTTCTCTCCAACTTTTATTTGTTATGTAAGATGCGACAAGATAAAAAATATGTTGGTCTGTTCTAGATGGTACGATCGTGCAACCTTAAGTGGCACGACCGTGCCAAGATGAAAATACAAATGTTACATTTTTACACGATCATTCCAAGATGAAAATACTCATGTTTTGTTTTAGGTGGCGATCCTACAACCATGGACGAAGCCATGTGGGGGCCAAGGGGGCACAGGGCCCCCTCAAATTTGAAAAAAAGTAGGGGTACTTTGGTAATTTCACATTTTAATTTTAAAAAAAAAAATAAATAGAAAAATGGGATAACAAAAAGGTCTTCAATTATTTTGCATTCCTCTTTTCTACTTTAATTTTTGAATCTTGTAAAATATGAGTCTTGTTCATTTTTCCCTTTTCTTAAACTTTTGCACATTATATTAAGCTCTGCCATAAACATTAACTTGAATTTTTTCATTATTCTCTTGTGCCTCTATTTGTTCTTTTTGGTATATTGATATGATTGTTGTTTGTTATTTATTGTTGAATATTAAGATGCGATTGAATTAATACAATGACTTAATCAAAACTTCTACTTATTTTAAATTTAATGTATTGTTTTTCATTTTTATATGTGGTAGTGGACAATTGTCCACTTATGTTTTGTAAAAATAAAAAATAGTCATATTTTCGAAAAACATGCTTTTTATTCATTTTGACACGGTCATACCCTTCTTGTGTTTTAGGATGAGGTACTTAATTATATATCAAAAAGCGATGCGATACATTTTCCGCATCGAGTCATGGGTAGGTCCCTAGAAAGAAAAAAAAAAAAAACTAAGGAAATTTTGAACTCAAAAATAGCTAAAAACATGGTTAAAACTATTTTTATTATGTAGAGGTGGCCAAAAATTCGACGAACTCTTTTTATTTTAATATTAGTACTTGGGCCCCTATCTAAAATTCCCCGCCGTCACACGCTACAACCCTAAGTAGCATGATCATGTCACCCTATATTGTAAAATATGGCACGATCGTGCCAAGATGACAATATCCATGTTCGTTTTTTAGGTGGCACGATTTTGACACCCTATGTTTTATATAGGGTGTCACGATCATGTAAGTTTATATATATTTCCGATTATTCCTTTTCATGGAAATCAAAAAATTTCTTTAAGGCCCAAAACCTCTAACAAATTATGATATTCACAAATTTAATGTACTTACTTTGATCCATTCTGGAATTGCTTGGAAACGAAACTTAGTACTCTACAACAAATAACTAAGGGCGCGATTGGATGTGAGGGAGATTCTATTTTCGTTCTGCTGGAGATTTTTTTTTTGACCAAACATGCGATTATTTATGAATTTGTTTAGAAAATAATCAAATATACTATTACCTCACTTTCACTTTTTCTCATTTTTCTCTTATCAATCACATCAACACATTTTTCATAAAAAACTAATCATTATTAAACTTTCTCCCACAAATTTCACTATTCACTCTCTCATACATTTCTAACTACCAATCATATTCAATCATTATTTTACTATTTTAAATCAAATCAACTCTCATCATTACTTTTTCATCTCACATCCAATCACACTCTCAAAATTCATCTTTTTTCTTTCAAAATTTTTTCCACCACTATTCTCTAGCAAAATAAAAATTTTCAAAATGAGAACATATCCAATCGCGCCCTAAAGCTCTCTATAATGATAGATTATTCCCTCTAACCTTTTATTTTTTTCTCAATTCTTGATGGATATAAGTCATTTTATTATATTGTGCTTATGTAGAAGACTAATTATAAAGACAGACTTTTCATCTTATGACTATTACTCTTCTTAACCTTCCAAGATTTTTTGACGAGGTATTGGTTCTATTGGGCCAGACTATGATTAAGACTCTAGGGCCACATGTTTGTTCCTTTTGAGTCTCTAGGTTCGTCGATTTGCCCAAAGCCCCAAAGCCCAAAGCCCAAGGCCCAAGGCTATCAACTGATATTCTTCAGCGCGCAAACAAGCATGAGCACATCAGTTATTCGTAACATTCTATTCTCTTGAAGACCTGATTGAAATTGAGTGGTTTCATTCGATCTTATGGAGGTAAGGTTTTGATTCTTGAGATATATTTTTCAATAACCTAGTTTTTTGCTTCTTTTTCGTATTATTTTATTGGATTTTTTTTTTAATTTTTTGTTCTTAGTTTTTACACTGTATTGCGATTTTACTTGTATATCTATGTATTTTCCTTTTTCATCTTTTATTATTGCCTTCGGCAATTTCTTGTAATATTTGGTGAAAATCTGAAGTTCGTCGACATACCCAGAGTATAGTTTCAAGTAAATTGAATTTGAATTGTCACTTGTCAGCATGCTATAATGGTTTTTAGCAAAACAATGAAGCATCGAGTACACGATTTATTATGCGTTGTACAAAGTACGTGCTGAATTTAAGTATTGGGTTGAAATCAGTAAGATGGCATGTGGGGAAGGAAGCCATTGAGAATTTGGTCTTGAGATTATGAGCAATTAGTCACTGATTTCACTTGGTAGAGATATTAAGGGAAGTTACTTGCTCAATAATAGTCTTTATTGTATGCTTTGGTGAATTCTGTTGTTTTGGGTGCACAAATTTTTTGTACATTCAACTTCTTTTTGATGAACCCTCAATTTTCGTCTAAACTATTGACTGTTTCTTGCAGGATAGCTTATTGTATAGTGATATAAGGGCAAAGAGATGCCATCCTTGAGAAGGAACCTTTTCCATGTATGTGGTTACCACTGAATGCAATTTGTAGAAGTTTACAAACATAATTGTAATCCAATTTGAGTCCTATGGATACACTTTCTTTTTGCATCTGCTCGTTTGCACAAAAGCAGGTTAATTGCCGTATTTCCCTTGGTTGTCTCTTACATCCTACCATGACGTTCACTGTTCCTGATTTGAAACTTTTTATGAAACACTTTTCAGGTTTTCAAAGTAGATTATCCAGTGTGGTGTTTGTTCCAGAAATACAATGTTTCATCTGTCCTGAAAGCGTCCAAGTTCAGCGTTTCTACAGAGAAGGCAAGGAGTAGTTAATTGTTTTCGTTTCATTCGTAAAAGCTTCTGTCTGCTAAGCTTGAATCTTATTCTCAAAGAAAGTTTTGGTCCTTTTGCACAGTTGAGGCCCATCTTTGCTCTAAAACACCACCATGGCCAAAGTAACCAGCCATCAATTGTACCTAATGCTGGTGAGAAGTAGGTGATTTTCCTTTTCTTCAGATTATTATATCGATTAAAGTTTGTCTTTCAATGATATGAAAATCTGCTTCGGTTCCATTTTTCTTTTTTCCATATTTAACTGACAAGTTATCGATGGAGAATTTCGATTTAATTCCTTCTATGTTTGAGGTGGTTTTTGTTTCTCGTTGGTCGAAAAACCTAAGAAAAATCCTCTTGACATTGGATGCAGGAAACTTATTCAGAAGTCGGGAAAGAAGGAACACCACTTGTGGCAGAAGAGAGATTCAGCTGGTTCAGGACAAAAGGCAATGGATCTTGTTCACACTGTATGTATACTTTGTTTTGTTAGATTTTCAGTGCCCCTCATTACTCTGTACTCTGTAGATGAGATGATATCATTCTTAAAATACTTAACAATATTTTGTGGCAGATCTCTAGACTACCAAATGAGAAAGAGGCTGTTTATGGTGCTCTAGATAAGTGGATAGCATGGGAGACTGAATTTCCATTAGTTGCTGCCGCGAAGGCTTTAAGAATCTTAAGGAACAGAAATCAGTGGAAACGCATTATTCAAGTATGAAGTTGGAAAAATCCAATCATTGTGCTTGATGTGATGTTTAAATTACAATATAATAATGATCCTATTATTTTTAACTGGTTGAATATGGGTTATGAATTGTTCCATGCAAATTATTAAGCTTGGGTGATGAATCTTTGGCTCATGTTGATGCAAACTCCATCATCCTAGAGTTTAGCTGTGTTTGTAATTCCATATATATATATATATATATGGTGGAGGAAAATGATTGTAATTACATAACAACAACATCAACAACAACAACAACAACAACAAATTAAGCCTTAATCCCACTTTCATGTGCTGGCCCCGCCATTGGTACTGAATATGTGTGCAGTAGATCAGTGGATGGTGTGATCTAAATTATCCGGAAGTCGGTGAATAAAAATAAATGAGAAAACTATTAACTTAGGATTAATCATTGTTTACTTTTATCAGCATTCCTACATAATTAATAGTCATAATTTATTGAATTTTTGCTAATTACTTATTGACTTGTAGGTTTCTCTAATATATTACGTGGATCAGGTGGCCAAGTGGATGTTAAGCAAAGGTCAAGGAGCAACCATGGCAACCTATGACTGCCTTCTACTGGCATTTGACATGGATGGAAGGGTAGATGAAGCGGAGATGTTATGGAACATGATTTTGCATGCACATAATCGCTCTATGTCAAAGAGGCTGTTTTCTAGGATGATATCCTTGTATGACCATCATAATGTGCCAAATAAGGTTATAGAGGTGATTGTTCCTCAACCATAAATCTGATTTTAACTTATTTATTTGTGCATATCTTTTCTTTTATTTCTCGATTATGGATGTTAGTTACTATACAGATGCTATCCTTTTGTGCTGAATTTCTTCTCTGGTTATGAAACATCAGGTTTTTGCGGACATGGAGGAGTTAGGGGTGAAACCAGATGAAGATACTGTTAGAAGAGTTTCACGAGCCTTTAAGGTGTTAGGCCAAGAGGACAAACAGAAACTCGTTATGATGAAATACAAAAGTAAATGGAAATACATCCACTTCAAGGGGGAACGGGTAAGGGTGAAAACTTCATTCATGGAATGAAATTAGCTTTTCCGACTTGACAAGCGAGGTTGCACGGTCTAAATCAAGGACACAATGGTTCTGGGTTGCAAAATGTCCCAAAACGAGGTTTTTAACTATTTCAGGTGGATTTCTGCATCTCGCATGTATTTGGAACTCATATAATGTATATTTCGGTATGGTATATTAAGCTTCTGGTTTGTTATGTTATATTTCCGTTGTTCATCAATTATAAACTTTCTAGGGTGAAATTTTTTTATTCGATAACATATCATGTCTGTTTTCTGGTTTTTATTTTTATTTTATTGATATATTTCTGCTCCATCCTTTTAAGGACTAATTTTGTTTCTTGTAAATTATATTATGTTACGAAATGGAATTGAAACGAGTAGGAATTCAACAATTTTTATTGTGAGTGCTGTGGATATTGTAATATCTGTGTAAATCAATATGATCCCAATAGTCAACCTTCAAAAACTTAAAAACAGAAAAATTTACGCTACTGAAATGGCCATGGGACTCCGGACATTATGAATCCCATCTGACCATGTGTACCATCCGAATTCATACTTGTCTTTCTCAGTGGTGCCTGTAATTTCACTTTCTGTTTTTACTGTGATGGTGAAACTTCTCGGCTGGCCAGCACGGTTAAAGTATAATATGGGAGGCGATATTTTTACAGAGATCCCAGGTGGAGGTTTTGTGCTGACAAAATAAACACTCTTACTGCTGCCCACATTCGTGACTGTTCTAACAACAGTAACACTGCCGCTCAATTTTGGTATTGCCAGGGATGGATAATTGAGATTACCCGGAGATGGTGAATTTTTCGGGCATTTGAAGGAAGAACTGAGATTCTTAAATCCACTGCTGCATAGGAAGAGAAGATAGTCCTTGTAAGAAGCGTCGTAGACAAGTCCCGGGTCGGCTGCTTTCGTCGGTCTGAAATGACCCGACCCGAATTGGAATGGGTCTGCTGGATTACCCGATGCATCAGTAATGGGATTACCCTCGTTGTTCCTCAGTCCAGCTGCAAGGTAAAAATGTTTGATTTTTTAGATGAATATTTATAAGTGAGGAGAAGAGTGATAAAAATATGGGGATAATTACAAAAACTACTTTTGAGGTTTGGGTTAGTTACAAAAAAACCCAGAGTTGTTTGAAATTTGCAAAAAAACCCTTGAATTTTGATTCTGTGTCAAATGTAAGGGGTAATTGTAATATTTTTTTACAAATGTAAGAGGGGTGTTTTGAATGTTTTTGCTTAGGAAGAGGTAAAGTGTAATATATAATCAAACCTCTTTTTTTTTTTTTTTTTAGTTTTCAAAAACCGTTGGTTTTTTATTTGTAAAACTCAAACCTTACGGGTAGTTTTTGCAATTATCCCTAAAAATACGTGTACCAGAGGTTACTATAGCAGATCTTATGGCAGCGCTACTCCAATCAGGGTGGATGGCCTTGAGAAGAGCCGATGCCCCGCCTATATGTGGGCAGGACATGGATGTGCCTGACAGGATATTATACTTCACGACCCGATTATCCTCTGATAACTTTGTCGGAGAAGATGCTTCGCTCCAGGCTGCCAGTATATTTAGTCCTGGAGCCGTGATATCCGGCTGTTGAGTAAAATGTGGAATCAACATCCAATTTGCGTTTATTTCAAAGGTCATAGATACTTAGAGAGTGTTTGGTATATCCAGCAATGGAGAAACTGACTATTTTTTTTATATGCTGGGATAATTACAAGAACTACCCTGAGGTTTGGCTTAATTACAAATAGACCCATAAGTTTTTGAAAATTACAAAAAAACCTTGAGGTTTCATTATGTATTTCACTTTTACTCCATAAGCAAAAACATTTCAAACACCCCCCCACATTTGTTAAAGTATTGCAATTACCTCCTTACATTAACACAGAATCAAACCTCAAAGGAGTTTTTTGTAATTTTCAAACATGTATGGCCTTTTTTGTAATTAACCCAAACATCAAGGATCCTTATATGTTTGCAAAAACACTCCCATAGAAGTTGTATATCCAAAAATGGAGAAAGTGGCAAACTCAGTTTACCTTGAGAATATCAGGTGAAATTGTGCTAGGACCTCTGCTGGAGAAAGCAGCCATGAAAGGTGCTGGTTTGGAGTCTAAAATCGTCTTAGCAGGTACGATATACGCCTTCGGTGCTTTTGAAGAATTAATGTATTTTAGAATTCTGATACCATTCTCATAACTGACAGCAGTTGCAGGAAGAAGATGGGCATCAGCTGCTAACTCATTTCCATTGGCTTTACTATTTCCTAAGATGAAACCAATCCCTCCAGCTCTTTTAACCTCCATGCCTTTACCAACTCTCGTCCCGTTGCCTCGCAAAACACATTACGATTTTGCCCTTGGCCTTCTCCGGAGAAAGGGAACCTGGTAAGCATTGCCTGCAGAATTAAAGCAATGTTAATACTTTTATTCGGCACAATGGCGTAGCCAAGGGGAAAAAATCGGGACATAGTAAAAAAACTGAAAAGGGGAGTTCGGGGCCCAGGTTGGCTCACTAGCTCCGCCAGTGTTTCGGAAAGAAACTTAACCCGGATAAGTTTTTGGGTACTCCAGGGTTGATTACTTGACCCGCATAAACTAATGGATACAGTTTTTTTCCAACTTATATGGAGTTACTGTTTGGCCCTGCAACAATCCATCACAAAAGAATTTTAATGATTTATTGTTTGCAATAATTACAAAAACACCCCTGAGGTTTGTTCTAATTACAAAAAAATCCACTTGTGTTTCAAAATTACAATTATTCCATTTGACATTTGTTTGTCTCTTACAAATCGCTCTTCAAGAAGGGCTTTTTGTTAGATAAATACAAACTTTAAGGGATATTTGTAACATTATAAGGAGGTATTTGTGATTTTAAAAGATAACTGTAGTTGTTTGGAATTAGCTAAACATCGCCGGTGTTTTTTTTTGTAATTATCTCTTATTTTTTTGTAGTAGTAAAAAATTGTTGTAGTTTTGTAATTTTGATAAGAAATAATTACAAAAAGATGTTTGACCTAATTAAAAAAAAACCAGTTAACTTTCAAAATTACCAAAAGTACCCCTGAGGTTTGAAACGATGCTAAAATTAAGGGTAAATTGTAATATTTTTATAAATATGAGTGGGGGATTTTGAATTGTTTTTTCCTATGAGTGGATAAATATTAGATAAAATAAAACTCTAGGGGTATTTTTGTAATTTTAAAAGTTAGTTGTTTTTTTTTCTTGTAATAAGGTCAAACTTCATGGGTACATTTTGTAATTAACCCTTTTGATAAACTTACCGTGATTTTCACGCCATTCCCAAGCACAACCGGAGATAAAAATATCCTATCCACGCTACTCGCGCCGACTGTAATAATCCAGGGAGCCGGATTAGATAAGGTAGCCGGCGCGGGCCCCGAATTTCCCGCGCTGCACGCCACGACGACGTTTCTCTTCACGGCGTGAAGCGCGCCGATCGCTATGCCGTCCTGATCGAACGGTGTGGGATTCGCGGTCCCGATCGAGATGCTCAAAACGTCGACGCCGTCGGCGATGGCGTCGTCAATGGCGGCGAGCATGTCTTCTTCGAAGCACGTGTTGCCGTCTTCTTTGCCCTGCCTGGAATCGCCCAGCACACTTTGTAAATGGCCAGGCGAACCAGCGGCGCGCCGCCGGAGGCGGTGCCTGAAGCGAAGCCTCCCACGGCGGAGGCGTTTTTGACCCTCCGGCCGCCGACCGTCGACGATGTGTGGGTCCCGTGCCCGTCTTTGTCGCGAGGGGAGAGGAAATCGAGTGTTTTGTTCAGTGGGCCGTAGTATGATTCGTAGCCCTTGATGTAGTATCGGGCCCCGATAATCTTCCTGGAAAAAGAAAAGGGATGCAAAAATTTTAGGTTCAACCGAAAAGTGTTTTTTTTTTCTTTTTGTTAAAAAATATTATTAAACTCCTGAATTGTGAAATATATTCTTCTCAATTTGCCTTTCACCGTTTCTTTCAATAAAAATTTATTAAAAAAATATGATTTGATTTTCCCCCATTAAAATCGTGATACATTTAAGAAAATTCAAGTTTTCTAATCATTAGGTAAAAGAGCCAAAATAGAAATAATTTAAGTTTTCGACTGGAGTAGCTAGGCGAAAGCTAAATTTGTACGCAAATGAATAACAATTCATTAGCCCCAAGACGTTGGTCTCTACCTAGAAAAGTAAATGCTTGAGCCCGAGAAGCTTCTGGCCCAGTAGGTCCGTAAAACTCTCTAGGATGATGTGAAACATATTTAAGTACGAGAATTTATATTTCATGTTCTTGTTTACTTCCTATTCTCTGTTCCACTATTTGGATGGTGGACAGAGATACATATACATTCAAAAATCAATCGTCATGTTTATCTTGTAAACATGTGTCCATCATCATCCAAGTAGCGGAACACTAAAAGTGAAACATGAAATATGTTCCCCTATTCTATTATATTGGATAAAAACACGCGTGACAATTATGATATCATTATCTTTACACATGTCATCGTTCATCTGACACATTAGAATAAGAAGTGGAGTATGAATAATGAATAGGAAATGTCAATCCACATATTCCACCACTTATGTTAATTATGCATCATACTTTTTATGTTTATTTTTTCAAAAACCACATCCATAAATCAAGTAACATCAAAATACATCAAGTGTTAGTCTAAATTCTCAGCAAAAATAAAATCTGGAAAATCCTTCGGCTCATAAAACCAACTTTCTAATCAACTGACCAAATCAAGTGAAGGGCATTGGCTTTTTCTACTCTCTTTCAAAGATTCCACTATGTAGAATGACCTGACGTACCCTAAAGGGTTGGCAGTGGCGCGCAGGTTGCACCCTCAAGCGCCGAGGTCGCGTGTTCAAACTTGACTAACATATAGTGAGGGGTTGGGGTTGTCTCTCCTATTAGGGACCATCGATGGAAAGGACGGATGTCCCATAGTTCGAGGAAGTGTGGGCTCATGTCTCAACTATTTGGTGTGAGAATCTCTGAGTCAAAAAAAAAAAAAAGTCTATGAATGAAAAGGGGTGCCAATATTTGGTCAGGTAAAATTACAGTGTATTTCCAGAGACTAGGGCAAAAGACAAAAGTACTACTACGTAGGCATTGAAGGGATACAAGTTCACAAGATGGCATTGCCAATGCTAGAATCCAATAGTAATTACTACATGTCTGATTATTTTTCTTGTTTGATTGAAACAGACAAATATGGGACTTCATCAAAACAACAAATTACAACTAAGTCATGCATGTAACGACATCAATGTAGGACAACAATGCATGGCCAATGGGATGCTTTTTTGCTATCTTTCTAATAATACCATTTGTTATGGAATACTGTAAAAAGATAGAGAAATAACATCTGTGGCCAATTAAAATGCAGAAAATAATTGAGATGAGTATTCAATTATGGAAATATTTTCTTTCAATTTTCCAAAGATGTAATGTCAACTAATTAATGTCACTAATTAAATTGAAGGGTAAGTTATAATTAATATATAAACTCACTTATTACAATGTGATGAGTTGAATGCATCACCAGATTGGCAAATTCCTTTCCATGATTTTGGTATGGGTCCCATCCCTTTATCACTAAAGCTTTGAGACTCTGGCCACACACCTGATAAAACAAACACCCCAAAAAAAAAAAAAAAAAAATTATCAAACACAACGGATGGGATCTTATATTCCAAAATCGTGTTTCATCTCATATTCCAACTGTATGGATGATAGACACGTGTATTACACTTACCATGTTAAGTTTCAAGCATAAATCAAGCCGAAATTGTGGGTATCTAATATGGTAAGTATTATACACGTGTCAATCATCTATGTGGTAGAACAGGAGATGAAACACGATTTTGGAATAGAAGATCCCATCCGCAAACCGAAACGTGTATTCGAAAGGATTGAGATTTCTTGTTCCATTTCGTGTTTCACTCTCTATTCCATTGATCGAGGATGAATGATACGTGTACAAAATGATATCATAATTGTGCACGTCTCATTCATCCAATGTACGAGATCCAACCCTTGCTTGAAAGTCGTGCTGAATACATAATTAGTCCACATTTCCTATTTTTAATCTGGTGTCTCAACTCATCATGTGTACAGTAACGACATTATCTTATACACGTGAACACCTAGTGAATTACAGACATGCAACATTAACAATGGGATTGAACTTTGCAAAATCTAAGTCATCATCATGAGTCCATCCATTTAGAAAAATACCATTGTCTAGCATGCCAACAACAACATTCTTGCCATATCTGGATTTCAGCAATAAATCATCCTTCTTCTCCATAATATTGTTCCATTTTCTTGACTCTTGTAAACCTGCAAATTCCCATGATCTTGTTGTGTGCACTGTGTATTTCCCTGGATCGCTCCGAAACACCGACACCACTTCCTCCATTTCTGTTCAAATTCAAAATCAAACACCACCATTAAGCATACACACAACATACATACATATAATTTCACACAGACAGGGACGGACGCAGAAACTGTAGCATGAAGGGCGAAATTGAAAATATTTGAGAAATGAGTGGCGACATTGAAAATATTTCGGGAGACAAAACTTTTATATATAGATTTAGGGATAATCACATAAAAACCCCTAAGGTTTGGGCTAGTTACAAAAAAACCCAGAGAATTTTTAAAATTACAAAAAACCCCTTAAGGTTTGATTCTGCTTACATCTCCCCCTTCATAAGCAAAAATATTTCAAAAAACTACCTTGAAATTTGTAGAAATATTGCAGTTAACCCCTTAAATTTAAGACAAGATCAAACCCAATAGGATTTTTGTAATTTTGAAACATCTCTAGATTTTTTGTAATTAGCTCAAACCTTGGGGATATTTTTGTAATTATCCCATAGATTTATGCTGCATAACATAAAAATTTGAGGGGGCGATGACCCCGCCAATCCCTCTCTCTGTCCGTCCCTGCACACGGAGAGAAAACCCTTCGCATTGACAATATATTTTCGCCCACCGGAAAGTTTGGAAGCTTCGTGTGGGGTGAGAAGCGGCGAAGCCGTTGATGCTATGCTTGTAACTATAAACAAGACAAGATTTTGCATCTTCCTCTGTTTCCTTAACAGAGAATAGATATGAATGATGGTTTTGTTCAATTTCTTGGAATGTTTTTTCTCCACTATGCTCTCCAAAGTAGACTATGTACACCTGCAAATAAAAAAAAAACACATCTCTTTAATTGCATAAGTCATGATAAGTTGGAAATAAATATACTTTTCATGTGTTATAAGAATTGTATTAGAAAAGGCCATATATGAACCTGTTTGTCAGTAGATGAAGCCAGAAGAGGAAGAAGAAGAAAGAGGAGGAAAATGGATACATGAAAACTATCCATAGTTAAAAGATATGGGGCACAGAATAATTGAAATGATACTTTGAATATTTATAGGGATATCTTAGAACAGAATCTTAGGTTGAATGTTTAAGTACATAATCTTTTTCTAGTTTCGATTTGTTTTACTTTGAATATCTAATTCAGATCAGGAATTACCTTCGGGTCTAGGACTCTCATGTAATCCCGAGAAATTGGGTTCAAGATTCAAAACATGTAAAGAAAAACACACACGTCAGCTAGCGGGGATGGTCCGGCATTAAGCCATGATCTGCCTAAGTCGGTCGAGCTCTTAAAGTTACGGACAATAAATAGACATAAAAGTGAGAGAATGAAAGTAAGGATTCGGTTTGTACCAAGTGTCACCATCCGGATGATGTAGTTGTCTTGGTGTCGAGAAAGATCAACGCTTTCCTCTGAGTCAGTCCCTATTATCGGTAGTCGGTTCATAGGCCCTGTCCCGAGAAAGAAGACCCGTTTTGGTTGAGTTAAGACATCATTGCCTTTATCAATTTCTAATTTGAATTCACTTTGGGTGCATTTGGATGAGGGATTTGGGAGGGGATTTGGGAGGAGGGATTTGAAATCCTTAGTTAAATCTACACCCATGTTTGGCATATAAATCTAAATCAATGGATTTCAAATCCCTTCCAAAACATAATCATTTGAAATCCATTCTTTTTTCCTTTATGTTGACTTGCATATTCACACACATTGCACACATTTACACACACTACACACATTTACAAATATTTACACACACGCACATATATTTACACACACTACACACACTGCACACACATTTACACACGATGCACACATATTTACACACACTCCACACATGTTGCACACATTTACACACATTACACACACCGCACACATTTACACATACACACCGCACACACATTTACACACACTATAATTATTTACAAAATAATAAGATTATATCATTTATTTTTATTTATTAAATATCAATTAAGAAATAAATAGAGCTTCTAATTTTTTCTTATCAAAACTTACGATGTACTTGAAATCCTTACACAAATCCACATCATCCAAACAAGAGGTGGATTTCAAATCCAATGACTTTAAAATCCTTTCAT
Source organism: Rehmannia glutinosa (assembly GCA_016081115.2). NCBI lineage: Eukaryota > Viridiplantae > Streptophyta > Magnoliopsida > Lamiales > Orobanchaceae > Rehmannia > Rehmannia glutinosa. The sequence continues at coordinate 199,628 of JABTTQ020002432.1, forward strand.
TTGAAATCCTCAAATTTCAAATCCCTCCGTCCAAATGGGCTCTTGGATTATCGTGGAACTAAAGAAAAATGTTCCCTCATTTGCATGACTATAATTTTCAAGCACAAAGATTATGGGTAATTATAGCCAAACTATTGGATGCTTAAATTTTCAGTTACAAAAGTTTAGGAATGCAAATCAGATGCTAAGTTTAGAATATTTGGTTGGATAATAGTCCCCCTAATGATATGCTAAGTTGTTTAGTTTTTATTAATGTTAGTTTGGTAAAAATTTAGAATGCAATGTATCTTGACCCTTTTTTTTCAACCCCTCAATTATTATGTAAATCAGGAGAGACAAAAAAGAGGTGAAAGCTAGTTTGTAATAATGGCATATTATGATTACAGAAATATTCTTATGTTCAAATAATACACCCGTGGTCTTCTATTAATTGCATATATATTAATTAAATTGACCGAAGTGAAAGTTTGAGTAAAAGGTGGATTAGAAGAAGATAAAGATAGTTAACATTAGAAAAGTAATGCTATTGGTTTTGCCACACCAAATTTTTTTCTTTCTTTTTTTTTTTTTTCTCGGTAGAGAAAGTAAATTTTTAGGAATTTAACTTTTGTAAAAAGATTAATGGAATTGACCAGACACTTTAATGGAAGGATGGATCTGAAGAAGTTGTGCTAGATAAAAAGGCTATTTCAAGATAAGGATATATTATATTCGTCTTCTCGATAAATTTTTAGGTGATATTTCTCAAGACATTCAACTTATTAATATTCTTCCTTCAAAAAAGAAATATAACTTATTAATATTCTCAAGTCAGAAAAAAAGAACTATATATAGGACCAACAATGCTATACGTGACGTGAATTATTTGTTTCGTTTTGCCCAAATTGAGTAATATATGCAAGTTGTGGGATATCAGATAAACGAATTGTGGAGAGAAGATTCATAGAAGGCAACGGACGGGGTTAGCCGTTGGTCACCACAAGGGTTTAGGTCTCTCGTAGGATGACGATTGTGGGTTCAAAATCACATTTCATAAAATTGTTTAAGGGCATATGCGAAGTGATGAAGATTTGGTAGATACTTATATTGAATAGATCCGTATAGCCTATGTTCAATTGAGGGAAGATAAACTATTATTAGATTTGGAGGATCGAACATACTTGTTTTTTTTTTATCCTGGGGAATCGATTATTAGTAAATAGACCCCCACTGGCCACAACTCCTGGTCAAATCGCACATCCCAAAATTCACTTTGGTGGCGGCGATAAGAGCAGGAGGCTGCTATGGTCGACATAGTAATCAGATTTCATAGATGGCCAATATCTCATAATTAATTAGCTCAACAATTAATTATTAGTTTCAACTCTAACTCACCCTTCTAAATCATTTTAGGCAATTTCACTTGCATACGCAACAGAAAGATATAGCACATCAAATAAGACGAATGGAGAATGAAATCAAACAAGACACACAAAAAAAAAAAAAGATGAGTTTTCAAACTCATTAGTAAACACAAAAGAAATATAATTTAATGTAGACAAAATTAGTTAAAACTCGTATATTTTTCATTTTTTTTTGCGATTTTTCTTATCATACGTTTCAAAACAATCTCATTATATAATCGTAGGTATTAAACCACTTTGCTCGTACCATATTTGATTAACTAGGGTTGGGACAAAGTTGAATTAGGTAGGGGCAACTGAAAATGAAAATGAAAATGAGGCCACTCCGCCCACCAGGGCATAGCTCAATTGGTGCAAAGAACTCGGGTGATGTGATGTCCGCTTCACTGGCACCCATACGTGGACAGGGGCGTAGCCAGCCCGATTGGTTACCCCTAGCTCAAATTTTTTTTCCCCATTTTCCCTTAGCTCAATTATTTTTTCCACTTAAAAAAACACATAATTTTTTTTTCATTTTTTTTCCACAGAAAAACGAGACAAAAAAAAATTTGGGGTGCGCGGGGCGCCGGGGTGGCACCCCCTAGCTACGCCCCTGTACGTGGAGGTTCGAACCGCTAGGTTGGAGGATGATTTCTTGTGTGGTGACTCAATTTAAAACAACTCGGGACTTGCTCGTTGAGATATCTGCGCTCACATCCCACACGGTTTAGGTGAACGGACAAATACAAGGGCCCTGAGAGAAGTGGTTCATCATTTTTGAAAATGAGGCCACTCCTTAGAATGGTAAGTGATTAAGATTGAAAAGAAATGGGCTGGTTTCATTACAATTTACATGCACAAGAAAAAAGGACCACAAAAAAATTCATATTCCAAAGGCGTGCATTAGGGAAATCCCCAAAGGTTCTTTTTTTGGCATCTTTTTTCTTACTTTGTGATTATGTCAACTTTCATAGTCCCATTTGGACTTTTAGTTAGCCCATTACCATATTGCCCTCAAACTAGTGTAACATGATGTCATAATCTTGGGCTACCCTTGACCTAGAGCATAAAAAAGGATAAAATCCAGTGATCATTCCTAATCTTGAGTCAGCTCATGAGTCATTAGCCCAAAATTGCTAGGCCGAATTTCACCCACACATTAAAGAAAGCAAGTCTTTTGTGAAAGCAGTGCCTCACGGATAAACCAGTGAGATGGCTGGCTCCTAAAACAAAATCTTTGGAATACGAACCATGAAAATAAATTTAAAAATAATAATGAACCATGAAGAAACAAAAATAAACCCTAAAAACATGAACCATGAAGAATAAACCCGAAAAACAAAAATAAACCCTAAAAAAACTAAAAATCCTAAAAACCCAAATCAATTAAAAATAAACCCAAAAAACAAAATAAACCCTAAAAAAACAAATATAAACCCTAAGAAAAATAAAATCTGAAAAAAAAAACCTTTAAAACTTTGTGAAGGGCTCCGTCTCACGGATCTAAATCAGTGAGACCGTCTCACGGATCTAAATCCAGTGAGACCGTCTCACGCAAGATTTTTTTTGCTCACATTAAATGAGACATATATATTTAAAAAATAATATGTCATCACTTACAGAGTTACAGTAGCAACTAGCAATTCACAGCAATTTCTTTTCAATTTTAATTAGAAACTAAAAAATGTCAAATAGCAATTAGCATGCGTCAAGGGACCATTTGATGATACTTATCAACAATGACCCAGCATGGGCTAAATACTGCAAAATAATAATAATAATAATAATAATAATAATAATAATAATAATAATAATAATAATAATAATAATAATAATAATATTGTCACCATTTTTCTTTTTGTTTTTTAGACTATAACCACAAATTAATATCCTAAAGTAATGAACATTTTTTTTGGATGTATCACTAATTTTCTAACTTTGGTCCTTTGGAGAGAAAATCTTACTCAAGAAAATCATTTTCATTAAATACCGTTATTTTTAAAATTAGTGCAAAAGAATGTGGTTTGTAATGATAATCACAGTGAACGCCACAAGTCAATGAAAACTATTAATTAAGTTAAAAGTGGTCACAATGGCAAAGCTAGGGGACCAACTCGGCCCCCATTTTAAAAAAAAATAATATGTAAAATTTTTATTTTTTAATATTTATATGGTTTTTCTTTTAGTTTTTTATTTGGCCCTTTTCATTTCGTGTATCGGCAAATTGATATTTTTCCCGACTCATTGCATTGTAGGGATGGCCACGATTTGAACTAGAACCGAAATCGTTGTCTCATGGTTCGGTTTGAAACCGGTTCCTCCACGGTTTCGATTCGGTTTTTAGCAGGAACAGTTTATTTATCTTTAGATAATTTTTTTATTTTTAAAAATGGTTTATCAATTTCGATTCTACAAAAGAAAGGGAAAATGAATAAAAGACTTGGACTTAATATTCAATTAAGTTTTTATTTAATATTATAATATTAACGAATCGTCTATATATACTATTAGAGTATAGGCGAATCAAAGTTTACGTAGTTCGCTTACAACATTTGGTTTTAAAGCGTGTCTCATCTAGTTACGAATATAAAATATTATAATAAACATTTAACATTTTTTCTAAAGATATTTTAACCAAAAAACATAAAAACCATTTGTTTAACTTTGAAACCTAGGCGGTTTTAATTGCCGATTTCACCACTCGCCCACATACTGGTTCTACCGCCTTAGGTTTCTGGTTTTGAGGCAGAAGGAGGAATCGGCCTACGTAGTTCAGGTTTCCAATTTTGGGGACCGATTGATCACGATCCAGGGCTCCATTTGGAACCCGATTTCAGTTCTATTTGGCCTACCGCATTGGTCATTCAGTTTCACGGGCCAAGTCAGACTCAGAAGCGTATGTGGTCATTCTCCCATTGGATATCCCTTTCAAGTTTCAACACTTTTTGGTACAAACATCTTTACTTTCATCTGAAAATGAATATTGTAAACGTGGACAACGATAGAGAATAATAGCATGCAAAAATGAGGTGTACATCATCCTTCCAACTCCCAATTGCCATTATTTTTCACAATCTCACAAAAAGATAACAAAGAGCGACATGAATTCTTGGGTTTTCATTTTTTTCCTATTTAATAAATACATCAGCCCTTAAGCTCATACGACCATTTAATTTGGAGGTGGCAATTTGAAGACCCAGGCCCTCCCTGTCCACTGGACAGGACGGGTCGACTGGACACGGGTCGCGACGGGTTGGTTGTAGAGTAAAATATTTTTATTAATATTATAAAATATATAATAATTAATAAGTAATAATACAATATGATAGTATATAAATCTAATAAAATTTAAATAAGAAGAAACTAGACACTAGAAAAATGAAATTACTATAAACTTGTAATATATTAATAAGCCTATTTATAAGGTTTCATTTATCTTAGTACGTATTATATGTTAGATATAATGTTAATTTGTTTTATTAATACGTATTTTTTACAAAAATTATCAAAATATATATTAGATATAATGTTAATTACATAAGAATTACATTATGATAAATACATATATCAAATATATTACAAAATTATAAATGCTAGGTGGGACGGGACGGATCACGCGTGACGAGAGTGATACACATAACCGCTCGATCCTCCATGGGTCACAAGACAGGGCAACCAAGCGGGATGCGCCAGGGCTGCTGGCCTGGTCATACCAAAATTGTCAGAGCATTTTCATCTTTTTATTGTCGTTACTCAAGCCCGGACCATAAGTTAGGAGTTCGATTCCGTCACCCCTCTTCTTACAAGATTTGTACTAAAGAACAAAAAAACTAAACAATTTGGTCTAAAAATAAATTATTAACTTACTCAACATCAAAACGTAAACCATAATTCTTACGTCGATTAGAGGACACAATCTACAATCGTAACCCTGTTTGTGACCAATAATAAATTTATAAAACTAACTAATTCTCATGCCAGGATTTCAATCACACGGCAAAACCTCACCGCTGACCGTTGCTACCTCGTTCAACAACGACACAACATCAGCCGATGATCCCAGAAGATACCGTGCGTTGGAACGTTTTCTGCCCACCGCGCATGAGAAGTAATTCTCACCCTTGAGATCAAGAACCGATGACCCTTCATGCATGGTCATTTTCTCGCGCATCCTAGACCACCAGGTCCCATTTTTCATGAAATTACTATTGGCCCTCTTATCGGGAGCGGGATAAGATAGAGGAGCTTTGCGGCAGAATGCAGCGAGCCCCGTTGAGTTCGATGTAAGTCTGTTGAGGGAGTTGGCTATCTTGGTTCTTGCAGTAGTAGGTGCTGGTCCAGCAGGAAGTTCTGGTTCGAAAAAGGTGTAGATGTCTTCGTCCTACAACGTTTTCTCCACTTGTGAGATGTTCGATACTCGGTTGTTCACAAGAATCGGGAAAATAATTAAAAGTAAATGATTAAAATTGCATATGATGTGCGATCGTAGAGTTGATTTAGGGAGTGCTTGCAAAAACTTGTGCTTTTAAAAGAAGTGATTTATTGTTGTAGAAGTGAAAAACAGTTGAGAATTAGAAGTGGTTAGTTTTTTTGCAAATAGAAACTGAAAGTTGATTAAGTAGAGAGTCATTGGTGAATAAGTTGCAAAAGTGTTTTTACATATTTCACGTTTCAGAAGCAGAATCAGAAATGTAACGCACCAATCTCTTTACTCTACTTTTAGATCCTGATTAAATTATATAAAATCATAAGCAGAAGTTGACATTTGAAAAGAGTGTATTCAAAAACTTTTGAAAGGAGCGTATTCAAAAACTTTTGCGTTTAGAAGAAGTGATTCATTGTAGCAGAAGTAAAAGTAGTCAACAATCAGAAGTTGATAGTGTTTGCAAATAGAATCAAAAGTTGAGTGTTAGGTGAAAAGTGGTAAAAATGTTTTATTTATTTGTAAAAATCAAACCAAAAGCGAATAAAAATCTAAAACACACATCGATTATGATTAAATGAAACAAAAGTTGAAATTTGCAAACACTAAAAAGTGATTTTTTTTCTCAAAAAGCAGAAAATCACTTTTTTAAGTGATTACAAACACTCCCGAAAAACACTAAAAACTACTTTTTCAGTGAAAAACTAAATCATTTTTTTAGGTGTTTGTAAACTCTACCTTAATATGAATCCAAGTTAATCACTTCATATCACTTTATTGTTCTTGTGAAGAGAAGCAACAAATCATGACATATACTAATACTAACCACCAATAGAAACAATATTCTGTCGATTTTAACTTAAATCTTTGGAAGAGACATAAATGGCGCACCTTTGGTAGAAAATGTCCGACACACAAAACATAATCAATTGGAGCTTTCACTTCACAGTGGTGAACTATTTCCCCCAAGATTCTGTCGATTGCAGCACCCTGCAGAGGAATTCGGCTCCAAATTTGCAAGTGTGTTTTGAGTAAACAAAAAAACTCTGAACATTATCAACATAAGACTCACTTTGGTTACTCCAACTGCTCGGACCTCAACGGATCGTGCTCCTTGAACGACATCGACAGAAGCATTTGAAATCGGGCCTGTCCACAGGTGCTGCAGCAGATCCTTCGATTGAAGCTTCCCAAATTCAACATCTGAGCTTACAATCACTAAACATCAGTAAAATCTAAAGGATACAATTGAAAACTGAATATAATACTTTCTAAGGATAATTAAAAAAAAAAAACCTGACGTTCGGTCTAATTACAAAAAATTCCAGAGATTTTTGAAAATTATAGAAAACCCCTAAAGGTTTGATTCCGTCTTACATTTCACCTCTTCATAAGCAAAAAAGAAACATTTCAAAAAAAAACCTTGATATTTACAGTTACCCCTTTTAAAATTTAAGACATAAGCAAAATCATCTCTAGATTTTTTTTGTAATTAGCCAAAACCTCAGGGGTCTTTTTGTAATTATCCCTACTTTCTATGATGGAATGCGAAAAGGGACTTGAGAAAAAAACATAAATCACCTGCATACTTATAGTTCCACACAAGTGACGTCTCACGAAGTTCAAAATGAGAACGAGGGGTCCTCTCCGTAAAATATTCGAATACATGCTGAAACAATTGGAAGTTGGGATGAAGATTTCTAATTTTTATAAAACGAAGTAATGCATAGTAGAGGTTAAGTTTCCAATATGTAGGTACCTTAACACTGTCAACCCAATCCATATTTAGATTTTCCGGCATTGTTGTCATCCAATCCCCCGTGGTAAGACGCAAAAACATCCCATGTTCCGCTGCCAACCACAAATTATACTCTCCAAAATTCTGCAGAATATGTCAGTCAACAAGTAGAATGTGCTGATGGAAAAAGTGGATCTTTATGTGAAAGCTGCAGAAAACCTCGTCGAGAACATTTCTATCGCTTCCACTAAGGATAATTATTGTTGTCTTTGGGTCATCACATAGTCTTTTCAAGGGTTCTTTCAAATCGGGATGTAATTTTAGCTCCATTTCTTTGAACTGATCAATCCTTCTTCCTTGGGTGTTGTCCACAGGTCCAGTTAGTGTTGCATTAAATCCCTGAGACAGAGATGTAGGAGTCTCAACATAAGGTACGTTCGACAATACACATAGAGATACACAATAATAGTATGCCGTAGCTTATCTATGTGGACATAAAATCACAGTTACAATGAGATAAAAGAAAGGGACAATTAAAAACAACAACAACAGCAAACTAAGCCTTAATCCCACTACGTGGGGTCGGCTATACGGATCATATCACGCCATCGTTTTACGGCCATAAGCCATATTTTCATTAATTTCTAGGTATAACATGTTTTGTTTAATAGCTTCTTTCCAAGTCTTTTAGGCCTACCTCGCCTCTTTTAATTTGTGTGAGTGATTCTCTACCTTCTAAACGCCGGTGCATCTAAAGGACTCCTATGAACATGTCCAAACCATCTTAGTCGTGTTTCTCTAATTTTCTCATCTATTGGTGTTACTCCCACTTTGTTTCTAATGTGTTCATTTCTTATTCTATCTAATCTAGTGTGTCCGCACATCCATCTTAACATTCTCATCTCTGCTACCCTTATTTTTTGTTCGTGTTCATATTTAGTCGCCCAACATTCTGCTCCATAAAGCATTGCGGGCCTTATGGCCGTTTTATAAAATTTTCCTTTCAATTTTAATGGTATTTTACGGTCACAAAGGATAAAAGATGCACTCCTCCATTTATTCCAACCCGCCTGGATCCTATGTGTGACATCTTTATTGATTTCTCCATTCTCTTCAATTATAGATCCTAATTAAGTATTTAAAACTCTTTGTTACACTCACTTCATGTCCATCAATTTTAACCTTCGTCTCATTGATCCTGTTGTTTTTACTAAAGTGGCATTCCATGTATTCTGTTTTAGCCCTACTTATAGTAAAACCTTTTGATTCGAGCGCTTCTCTCCAAACTTCCAATTTTGCACTTACTCCTTCTCTTGTTTCATCAATTAACACTATATCGTCCGCAAATAGCATACATTCGGGATGGATTTTTGTAAGTGTTTAGTGATTTCATCAATTATTAGGATAAAAAGGTAAGGCTTAGAGCGGATCCTTGATGCAAACCTATAGTGTTTGGGAATTCACTAGATATTCCTGTTGGTGTTCGATCAAGTTGTTATATCATCATACATATCTTTTATGGCATCTATATAAGCTATTTTTACTCCTCTTTTTTCCAATACGCGCCACATTACATTAGGTTGACTCTATCGTATGCCTTTTCAAGGTCAATAAAAACCATATGTAAATCTTGTTTTTTTCTCGTTATAATGCTCACATAATCGTCTAATTAAGTGTATAGCTTCAATTGTGGACCTTCCTGGCATGAAGCCAAATTGATTATCTAATATACTAGTTTCACTTCTTATTCTTGCTTCTATAACTCTTTCCTATAATTAAGAGAGGGACAATTACCAAAAAAAAAAAAAAAAAAAAAAAGAGGATTAATTACAAAAAACCCAGAGATGTTTCAAAATTACGAAAAGGAAAAAAACCCTCGGATTTGATTATGTCTTAAACTGAAGGGGGTAGTTGTAATATTTCGATAAATATCAGGGGGATATTGGAAATATTTTTTTGCTTATGAAGGGGGAAAATGTAAGACGGAATTAAAGGTTTTTTGCAATATTCAAAAGCCTATAGGTTTTTTTGTAATTAGCCTGAACCTCAGGGCTTTTTTTTTGTAATTACCCCTAAAAGAAATAGTTAACACTTAACCAAACGAGCACAATAAAATTCCCGTAACAACGGCTGTCAGATAAGCCAAGCTTCACCAACATCAAATGAGGAGTCAGACTAATATCAGACATTTATGAGCATGACTTTCAGAATCCTCTTGGCCATTCTGAACTTGGGGTGCTATAAATATTACAAAAAAAATACATTCACGGTGTCCCAATTAAGCTTCAGACTGATAAAACTATAATTATCGGTGTATAACTGTATCTGGGGTTCAATTTTATGTGGTTAAGACTTAAGGGTGCTAAATAAATAAGTAAATTCGGAAAAGGAAGAAAAAATCTTAGTCTCAAGAGATGAGGAACATGTACCAGAATAAGTAAGCGATTATTTGAATGCAAATAGCGTTCAACAGCCTTTTGTTTAGGAAGTAAAGGTGGAATTTGTCGAGTCCTCAGCTGTGCTTCAACAACAGTATCATTGAGTTCACTATATACAGGAAAAAAAAAAAACAAGGTTCAGAAAAACATACTTTACCTCTGTGAATACTATTATAGATAACTTCAGCATGGTAAACATGAAAAAACATTTTCAATGTCAAAAGGAAGTATAAAACGTGATTTAAAAGTTGATTAAGAAATAATGAGAATCTATGGTTTAAACATGCTAAGGCCTAGAATCCTTTTCAGAACAGGATATTGCATTAACACCACAATTACTATATGTACCTTACAAAAGTCTCAGCCCATTCTTGGGATGTGTGAGTAGTAACATGGGTGAAATTATGCCGATGTCGTTTTTCTCTTTCATCAGCTGGCATAGTCAAAGCATAACCAATTGATGCAGCAACTTCTGTGACATTCCAAGGATTCACTAGAATTGCTCCAGCACCAAGAGACTGTGCGGCACCGGCAAACTGAAAAACAAAGAACACAAAATATCAACAACAAATCACACTTCTTGCTCGGATTAATGCGTGACGTTTTGGCCCATTCATCTTGAATCTAGATCACACCTTTTAGGATACAATACTATAAAAAATACTTGATCTGTGAAAGAATTAAGTAAAACTACTTGTCTGAGCAGATTAAAAATAGCTACCTCGCTTAGAATGAGAACTCCTTTCTTTGAAGCTTGGCAGGCCACAAATTCATAGCTCACAAGATTCATTCCATCCCTTAAAGATGTAACCAGAGCAACATCTAAAAAAAAGTTCAACAAAAAAGGGGAAAACAGTGCAATGCAATTAATACGTATAATGATGAAAATAGGTAATAAAGATAATACGAAAATAGTCTGGTAGCTTATCACATACACGATGACTCAATAACTACAATTTCTTCAATATCTCATTCATCCGAGGCTTTATGTTTTGACGCCAATTATTAGAAATGATGCAAACGAGGATCTTGTAATGATTCTTTTCATTCCAGTCAAACCAGAGCAAGAACGGAAAAACAAGAAAATACAAAAAGCAGAACATTTCCATAGTGTGACCAGTTACCAGACAATACTGCTATTGATTGTAATGCTTCACACTCCGAATAGCTTGTATGTGTGCTCAATTGATTAACATATCTGAAACTCTATAACTTGTCATTGAAGAAATCTATGAATGATATTCGTGCTTCCAGCAACAAATTCTAACTTAATGTAAGTTGGTGGTAAACATGAGTTTCTCAAGATCTATCTTTTTTCTTAACATGTTGAAATCAATAAAACTTCAGTACATCCTAAATTCAGCCATGTGAGTTACTTGTTCCATTCAAATTACTTTCTCTGGATGCTTTCTGGACCAAACAATTAAAGAGATAAATCAGGGACGAATGGTTAGAAAATATGTACCGGTGACAGCATATAGCGCACATAATGCATGGAAATCAAGAGATCTGTCCTGTAAACAGAATAAATCGCATTAGATTCAGTATGTTCAAAAAATTTGTACAAGAAAATCACCAAAACGTTCTCATGTAGTTTCGAGAGGCAAAAGCTCTCTGTTCATTTGTTTAGGAGATAAGATTTTGCTCAAGTACACCTTTGAACAAAGGTGTAGGCATAACTTATTTTGTCAATATAAAATTCAACTCTACACTCAGTCCAACATCAATCAGCTTAAGGCACATAATCTCACTAAATGGTGTATCGGAACAGCTGTAAGGCTTCCAAATCTTCCATTTATCCTTCCAACAATTTCATGAACTTGGGATGACAGCTTTTGATCTGCCAAAGATAATAAATAAATTACAAGCTCAGATGATCTACATACATATTGTTTTTCGAAGAGAAGGGAGAATAGAAAAGAAAATGTCAGCCAAGAGTGAAACCATATGCAACATCATTGGAATTGAAGGTTTTTAACTGAGCCACCAAGAAATTACAAACTTCGGCACTAAATTCAGAGAATAAGAGCAAAAGTTTATACTACACGAGAATGGATTCTTCAAATATCATATAAAACTATTTGCTCTGTTCCACTTGTGTACTGAGGCCATAATACATGCTTATACGATAGAGACTAATAATTTTGAAGAATTTAAAGGAGAAAAGGAAGAAAAATATCCTTCTTTGGTATAAGACTTGTATTCTGAAGAAGTCTTCCACTATCACTGGAAAATGTGCCGAATTTGCTGAATTCTTTTTCCTTTTTCTTATTTATATAACTTAGAAATAATAGAAATACTAGAAATGATTGCGAAGATAATAGTGATAATAATAATAACTTCAGTTAAGCATGAGGATGAGAATCCATACACTCAGGAACATCCGTCCTCGTTGGTACAGCAATTTGTACCAAAACTACTTTGTCACGCCAAATAGGATTTTCTTCAAGGAACTTTTCAAATGCCAAAATCTTTTGGGGTATTCCTTGATCATATCCAGACGGTCAACCCCTAGCATTACCTGTTCATATGCATAGCCCAAAAGTCTAATGCACGTTAATTCCAAGATCCAACCTTTATAATTAGATACCAATGGTTCCTTATATGCAATATTTACCTTTCTACCAGCAAATCTCTCTTTCAATTCTTTGATGTGATCTTTCACTTGTGGAAGCTCAAGAGCTCGAACGAACCGCTCAGAATCTATACCAATGGGAAACTGTAGATCAAAAATTCTATTGATATCAGTCTCGATAATACCATGATATGATGAAAGCAAATTCTGTTGCAAGTGTGAGGTATAACAAGGAACATTCTGCATGGTATTCTAATATGCCTATACCGCAGCCACACGAGTCAGCTTTCCTTGATCTTCCACACCATCAGGTGTGCCTTCGAGCCCCAGAATACGAGTGCACGCGCTTACGAAATGTCTTGCATAATCATATGTGTGGAATCTGGGAGAAAATATCAGAATTATATGTGTAAGATCTTAATAAAGAAGAATATGACATATTATGTGCATCTTGTATAAGTTAAAAAAGGAAAGATGCATGATACACTTATAAGTTCATACTTGACATTCCAGCTCGTAGTATTGAAGGTCTTTCAATGTCCTAAACAAAAGAAACAAGTTTGCACGAAAATTGTACATTGAATCATCTAACAATATATGTGAACAATTAATGCTTTTTTCTTCTATTCAACGGAAAACTTGGGATCCGTTTATTCCCTATCTATTATGTATCAAGAATAAAAGGACTCACCCAACCAAATCAGCAGCAAGAACAGATCTCAGCAGCTCTGATCTTGAAGGCAAAGTCCGATGAATTTCCGAGGAAGGGAAAGGTGTGTGGAGAAACCAACCGACTTTCATTTTGTTGTTATGCTCTTTAAGGCATTTAGGAAGAAACATCAGATGATAATCATGGCACCAGACAACATCACCATCCCTGTAATGCTCATTTACAACATCAGCAAACATCTGATTTGCTTCCTTGTAGGCAGCAAACTGAGACTGGAAGCTACGCGTGGTTGCAAGGCGGTCTTCCTGTGGAAGCCCGAGATAGTGGAAAAGAGGCCATAATATGTTGTTACAATAGCCATTGTAATATTGGTGGACAATTTCTTCATCGAGGAACACAGGGATGCACCTCTGCAATTGGTATAAAAAATAGATTAAGACATTAATTATCCTTTAAGATAAGCCGGTAAACACAATTGAGAGCATTACATGTTATCGATAATGCACAGTAATGTTCGGCTCTTGAAATGTGAGAAATCAATTAGCTTACATACCTTTTCAGCTAGCGCTTCAGTTAGTGACCTCTGTCCGATTTCATCAGGAACATTTACACCAGCCCACCCTATCCATCTAGCTTCAAACTCATTGATACCTTTAAGAGGATACAATTGGCAAAATTCTAAGACTCGTTGGATATATAAGTCATAAGTGTGCGGTTAAAATTGGAAATGCAAATCATGAAAACTACATAAGTAGCAAAGCATGAGCAACAAAATTGGCCAACTGTTTTTGACTCAACGCTCGATATAGACATAAGATATTGATTCTTACCCAAAAGAGCACTAACAAGCCCTCCTACACTTATTTCAAGTGCCCACGAGTCTTCACTCTTCCTAATTGCAGACACAGGGAGACGGTTAGCCACCACCAGTAACCTTTGTTTAGGGACTCGAGAGTCCTGTTTTCCCCAGCAGCCGTCAATCAGATGATTTGCTGAAGCATTCCCTTCAATTACATCTTCGTCTCGGGGTACCCTCTCACCGTCAGATAGGCATAGGTCATTTATGTTTCCGAAAACGTCCACGTCCCCATTGCTGTCTTTCGATTCCTCGTTAGAGTAAAAGGACTTGCTGGATTTTCTTAACTCTCTTTCTCTTAAAAGCCTTTCTAACCTAGTTGTCGGTATGGAGGAAGTAGAGTTGCATTGGTTTTCAAGCCTATGGGGGCTTTGTAATTCATCCTGCAGCAGAGAGAAATAAGCAATAATCCAAAAACTGAATAGAATTATGTCAAACTAAATGAATCAAATCAATCCAAACAATTACTCAAACACCAGATACCCCCTAAATATTTTCTACCTACTAGACATTTTTCCTTTCCAATTGACAAATTTATTTATATATATGGGGTTTCATATAAGAATACATAGCTTTTATAAAGAAAAAAAATCAAGAACTTGTTAATGCAAATTGAATGGCCTATGGACATTATCATAATCAATCTAGGACATGATACAATGAGAATGAATTTTACAAAATGATAGATGGCCTAATTTTTTTTTATCAACTAATAAAACAAAGTGAAACTGAGATACTGCACAAGTTGAGATCAAAGCCAAAACGAATACTCCTATTACAACCCAAACTATCGTTGTATGAAAAGGGCAATGAAATCACCTTAAACCCAGAGAGGAACAAATTTATCAGACACAGAAAATAATCATAAATCACAAGGAGGTCTTAAACCGGTTAAAATCAAGAAATTCAAGAAACTAAAGAACTAATTAAAAAAACAAAAACAAATTAAATCAAGGGAAATGGGGGGTTTTCAGTTTTCACCAAACTATTGGTGGGCGAAATGCTGTTTCCTTCAGGTGACGTCATCTTCTCTCTTCGGCCCGACAAGCACCGATTTCGTCATTGAAACATGGCTCTCGTACTGGGATTGACAGTCCACATAGAGACGAGAGATTGCAAGTTGGCGAAATACACGAGGATATTTTTCGGAGGCTGTGGCCAAGAAATTCGAGAGGGCAAAAAAATCTTTGATTATCTGTGAGATTTATGTAACCATATATAGGCAATGTAGAGAGAGAAAGAAAAGAGAAGGGTTTACAAATTCTGATTACTGAAGAATCTTTCGGATTGTGATCGCACACAGCACTATTCCGCCATGCAGATTTCTGCCACAGGTGAGACCCTTTTGAATTAAAATAAAATAAAATAAAATAAGATGGTTTGCAAAACTGAATGAGATGGTCTAATGAACATTGTCCACGATGAAAGAGGCGACACAAGGGGGGCAAATGGGGGCTGCTGCCCACAAAATTTTAATTTTTTTTTTACTATGTACAATTTTAAATATTAAATTTATTTATAAGGAAAATTTAGTATTCGGTCCCCCAAAATTATTCATTAATGTATTCATTGTATTCTCCCCAACTATAGTTTCCTCCCAACTGTAAATTCCTACCGCCAGTCATTGTCATGAGACGGATCTATAAGTAAATAGAATTATTTCAAATATTTTGTGTATTATACGATCGGTCTCATTAAGATACATAAGTGAACTTAAATCCAAGAGATAGTCTCGAATAAGACTTTCTTTAATAAGTCGGTTTCCCAAACTAAGGCCACGCCAAAAAGACGCCTTTGTAAGTTGTAACATCGTATGTGTGAGAGTATTATAAGATTTGGAAATTTTACATAATGTGTCTCCAAAAATTTGTGGATTAAGTGTAATGGGCCATAATTTTTGATTCTTTGATTTTTGAAGGCCCAAAAAAAGTTAAAGTTGGAGTTTTCGTACTTTTGTGACCTTGACGTATGAGAGATATTGGATAAATGGATATGCAAATATGTATATATATAGAATATTGGGTGATTTTTTTGATTTTTGTGATTCAATTATCTTTAAGAATTTGCAAAATTGATCATAGACCACACAAATAGGACTCGTATATGCAGTGTTGTGATTAATGATTGGGAGTAGGGGTGTAAAAGAAGCGAATACTTTTTATTCGATTTGGTATTCGAATTCGTATATTGACATTCAAATTGAAATAATAGAATATGAATCCAAATAAAAATATTTATTGATTTGTATATTATGCGAATACGAATATGAATATTATTATATTTGATTCGAGTATTCGAAAGAATATTCGAATAATATTATGTATATAATTATATTTATATTTATATATAGAAATCACTTATATATAATCTTTATACATATAAGTATGTAATGACTTATGTAGATTATTAATATATAATAAACCATGTATTCATTTATAAAATCCAAACCAATAAGCCCATATATAATTATATTCTTGTATTATATTATTGATGGACTTGGCAATAGTCTTTTGTTTGTTCATGTATTTGGTAATTCATATGTTATTGATATACTTAACAATTTCATGACCCATAATTATTATTTAGATTCGATTATTATTGTAATCTAATCATATATTGTAGTTAAAAAAAAAAAGATAAAGATAGGTTTAGGATTTGAATACGAATATTTGAATTGATTTGTATGTATTCGAATATATTTTCAAATAAGAATTAGAATAAGTTTTTATATTGAAATCAAACATTAAAAGAATATGAATAAGAATATTCTCAAAATGAGCCGAATACGAATAGAATATCTTGATATTCGATTTCGATTTGATTCGTTAACACCTCTAATTGGAAATAACACGTTATAAGCGGTTTGGATTTAGGATTGACTAGTTAGGGTCATAATCGAATCGACACGATTGTTTTGTGAATTGTTTTTATTGAATAAATTATTAGTATGATTATTGAATTCTAGAAAATTGTATAATGTATGTGAATTTAATTTTCAGCTTAAAAATGTCATACAACACATATAACTCATATAAATTCATAATCTAAATGTGTTGACATGTTTGTTCTCGGGTTCGTAACCAACCAACCTGCAAATTTGAGCCGAATTACCATCCCTATTGTTATGCTAGAGGCGGACCCACATATGCTGGGGGGCTCCCCCTCCATTTTATTTTTTGAATTTTATTTCTATTTAATAGATTATTGAATAGATTCTCAGAAAATAAAAAAAAATGAGGAGCATTTTGCAAATAGAAAAAGAAGATATAGACTTTACAGCAAAATAAAAGTAATTGTACCATAGCACAAATACATCACTGTAGAGTTTTTTTTTGTTTCAACAGTATGGATAAGAAGCTGGATATTTTTTCTCTTTCTTAGTAGGATAGATTCCTCTCTTAGTGTGTATATAAATAGGTGGCATCATTGGAATGATTAGAAGATGATTTGTAACAGAGCATCATTGTTCCATTTTACTGAATGAAATAGTTCCCATTCCTTCTGCTGTTGTTTTCTCTGCGTATGAACTATTCAAACTTCAATATAGTATCAAGAGCTACTGGTTTATCCAGGTCTCATCACTCAGCTTTGGTTGATCCAAAGTTTATCCTATTATTTTTTTTTTCTGTTTTTTTTTTTTTTGGCTTTTATTTGTTTCTTTTTCACTCTTTAATCTCCATATCTCT
The DNA here is from genome assembly GCA_016081115.2 of Rehmannia glutinosa. NCBI lineage: Eukaryota > Viridiplantae > Streptophyta > Magnoliopsida > Lamiales > Orobanchaceae > Rehmannia > Rehmannia glutinosa. Next base: position 217,396 of record JABTTQ020002432.1, read on the forward strand.
ATTGCTCTCAACTTGTTTGTTTTTTTTTTTCATTGAGGATTATTCATCATGTCTGATGAACTCAACCCTAAAGAAACAACTGCTGTAATATCTTGTATATTTTGGAGTGTTTCAAAAGTTTTGTGATATACTTCAGATTTTTTATAATTTGCTTTTGACTTAATCTACCCACTTTCACCAGAAATTGACTTTTTCTAAGATATTCAAAACCAAATTATATCTTATCTAAAAGCTTGACTTATTCTTCAGCTTTTATCTCAACTGCACCAAAGGGGTTCCTATTTTTGGGTTAAAAACGTTACTCAGCCTTTATAAATGGGACTATTCTTCCACTGGAAAAAGGGACGAGAAAAATTTACACTCCTACTCCTTCCCTTGTTTTCTTTTTGCTGGGTTTCAAAATCTATTCTTTGTCGTTCTAAATCCTGTTGAATCCGGGGGATTATCGAAATAAATCCTTAAGGACAGTGCTAATTTTCGCACGCCTCAGGAATTAACTTTTCCGTTTTTCTTCAATTTTTCGAACTTCACCAAATTTTCCAACAATCTTAAGGATTTATCATTTGGAGTTCGAACAAAATATTGATTCCTCTCATCTGCCAAAACCCAATTTTTGTTTATGGCATACAAATCTGTAATCAATGCTTCTTGCTACAAAAGCGGGTTTCGAGAGCAGCCGAATTGGACCATATTTCATTTGGAGAAAAAAAAAGGTGGTCTGCAGAGAGAAGCACGTGTTTTGAGTTTTGACGGCATTGAGCGCAGGGGTCGGGGTAGGCCGAGGCTCGGTTTGGTGTCGGTTTGTTTGAGAGGAAGATGGACATGAGGTTGCGTGTATGATGTCGAGTTGGACCACGAGGGAGATGGTTACGTCGACATGACCGAGTTCAAGTCGTGGAACGGGCGCGGCGCGCGAGGACAAGTCACCACGCGGAGAAAGTTTGGTTTAATCGCTTCTTAAATCTAGCTAAGTGGGATTGACGCCGTACAAAATAAGCCCACGAATAGCTTCACAATTTGCAACGTATCCAATTTGGGATGATGTCAATTTATGGATGCATGGATTAAATTATGAGAAAGTGAAAATTGGATAATAAAGATGAGGCAGGGGACATTCCAAAGTTTTTCCTCCTAGTTTCAGTGAAAACTCAAACAGAGGTTAGCATTATGCTTTCGTTTGTTTCATAAGTTATATGGCCTTTATCTGTTAATATTAGAATACCTCTTGCTGTTTTACAAAATCATATATATACATGATATATATAATCTTTAGTTGTGGCTTTTATTGCACTCGCTTTTTGTAAGAATTGACGATGGAGAAAGCCAAATGGCATTTACCACCATTTGTGATTTTATTCATAGTTTCTTCATCTGTGAGTAGTGTAGACAACATATTCACAGCATGTGTTCAAGGTAAGTAAGTTTTATGCAGGCTTACCTTACAATATTTTTTGGGTTAATTTCAAAAACTACCCCGCGGTTTAGCCCAACTACAAGAAATCCCATCTGTCTTTCAAAATTACAAATTTTCCCATGACATTTGTTTATGTTTCACAAATTCCATCCTTAAAAGTGGGGTATTTGTTAGGTTGACTCCTTTTTACTCCTGCATTAGTTGATGAATTTCTTTTTGGGTGTTTCCTACAGTCCTTGGCGAACATAGTATTTTGTCTATGTGAGGGATATGAGATCTCTAGTAAATTTTGTAATGTGTGGCTAAAATAGGATATTCTTCGGAAATAGCTTAACTCGAGGATTATCCAGTATTTTGACGATACACTTAGTCTTGGCTAAAAGTGATATTTGAATACAGTTGGTTGGTTTGAGTTATGGTTTTGGTATGTGATATATGTGGTTGATCTACATGAGTGTCATATGCTTTGCATTTTTTGTGAATATCCTGTTTTGATTATGGGAAGATGAAGAATGCCTTTTGTTGATTTTTTAATAAAAAAAAATTGGGGTGAGTGGTATATTATATATTTCTTAAAAATATTTTTGTGGTGGTGTTCATGAGACCATTCATGATTTTAGTTGGAGTCCACACTTGGGAAATGGTCACACCTTTAGCCAACCATTGGTATTAATCAATTTGATATGGTTATCGATCTTGGTACATGTATGACCTTATCTTATCTTGTTAATTGAATTAGTCAGATTTTATCAAAAATTCAAATGTTCTTCCCCATCTGATTTAAAAACTGAAGCCTAATTTTTTGGTTGGAAATATTGCTAATTTACTTTTGTAGGTAGTCATAAATTGCAGAAATGCAAGATGACTTTTACTTTATCCATTTGGATTTTTCTTTCTGCTGTTAGGGTAGAAAGATTTGGAAGACATGTGAGCTTGGGTGAATTCAACAATTTCTTCGTATGGTACTATGGATTAATTTATTTTGACCATTGGCTTGTTTTTGGACTCTTTGTGTGGTCAAAAAGAAAAAGAAAAAGGAAATATATGTAGTGAATTTGAATTACCCAAAGTCAATGTTATGGCAAAACTGCAATGTAAGCTCATATGTTTGGCCCAAAATGTATACTGTAAGCTATTGATATAATCATAGCCTTGAATATTTAAAAATGTGGGGGTGCCTAATCAGTTTTATTGTCTGATGATTTTACTTTTGTTGAAGTAAATAGATGTGATTATATAAAACTTGGTGATCATGAGTATGTAATAATTTGTTATATGTGGATTACATGCTCATATGTGGTACTATTTTTTAAATATATAAAACTAAAGAGTTACTTGCTCTAAATCTGATGTGAGGGATATGTGTGAAGCAAGTGTAATATTGAGTCTTAAAATCATAAGAGATGATGATATCATAATGTTATCTCGAGAACATTATGTTGAGAAACTTCTTAAGAAGTTTGGACATTGCTATGTCTAAACGTGAGTTAAGAAGTTTGGACATTTTAATGTCAAAATTGTGAGTACTCCTTATGATGCTAAGACTTATTAAAGAAAATTTTTGGTGATCATGTGGCTCAATCTGAGTATGCAAAGACTATTGGGAATCTGTTGCATTTGATGAATCTTTCACGACTTGAGATAGCTTATGTTGTGTGTAGATTGAGCATATATACTTATAATCCCAACCGTGATTATTGGACTGCTTTAGTCAGGCTAATAAAATATTTGAGAGGTACCATGAATTATGGTATTCTTTATAGTGGATTTTCCTCCGTACTAAATCCACTAGTGGTTATATATTCACTGTGGGGTTGCATCTACTTGGAAGTCACCTAAACAAATTATTTTTCCATGTAGACCGAGTTTGTTATCTTGGGATTAGGCGACAATGAGGTTAAGTGGTTAAAAAAATTAACCTCTTAGCATATATTTCGTTGAGTTCAAAACCAACACATTACGTGTCTATGCATTGTGATTGTCAAACAACAAAATGCAATTGTATAGAATAAAACCTTCAATGGTAAAAATTTTGTGCGAGACATCATGTGATTAAACAATTGTTAAAAGATGGAGTTATATCCATTTATTATGTGAAGTCGAGAAGTGAATTTGGCCGATTCTCCGACTAAACCTTTGGGAGAAAATTATTATTGAGACATCGAGGGAATGAGACTTAAGCCGATTGATAAATTAACGGTGACGTAAAAACCCAACTTTTGTGATTGAAGATCCCATGAATGAGGTTCATATGGGTAATAACAAGTCATTTGTTAATTCCGCTAAAGACAATAGATGATTGTCTCTTCCTATGGTGTGAGAAGTGCGAGAATGCAAGTATGAGGGTTGAGTTAATATCTCTTAATGAATTTTATATCCCTTAAGGGTGGTATATTTACTTGCAAAATATACTCGATGAAATTCACCTATATGAGTGTGGAGTGGGGCGCTCCTATGAGACGTTGGCATGTCTCTAGAGCACTCATGAATACCAGGCACACGCATGGCCTATTAGCGCAAAACCGCATTGAAGCGACAAATTTTTGAGAGAGTGTAATGTGATTGGTAAGATTTTAACTTACAAAAAAGAGTTCTTGGTTCATAGATGCTACAAGCTTCACCAAAACTCGTATTTTAAATCTTATCGTCCAGTCCGGTTCATAGTCCAAAAGACACCGATTCGATGCATTCTACACTTTTTTTTTTGTAACCCAAAGAAATCATTCTATCTTATTCCTTTTAAATCTTTTGAAACATGGGGGATTGTTGTATATTTTGGAGTGTTTCAAAAGTTTTGTGATATACTTGATTTTTATAATTTGCTTTGACTTAATCTACCCACTTCACCGAAATTGACTTTTTCTAAGATATTCAAAACCAAATTATATCTTATCTAAAAGCTTGACTTATTCTTGACTTTTATCTCAAGCGCACCAAAGGGGTTCCTATTTTTGGGTTAAAAACTTTACTCGGCCTTTATAAATGGGACTATTTTTCCACCTTTGGAAAAAGGGACGAGAAAAATTTACACTCATACTCCTTCCTTGTTTTTTTTTTTGTTGGGTTTCAAAATCTATTCTTTGTCGTTCTAAATCTGTTGAATCCTGGGGATTATCGAAATAAATCTTTAAGGACAGTCTTTATTTTTCGACGCCTCAAGAATTAACTTTTCCGTTTTTCTTCAATTTTTCGAACTTCACCAAATTTTCCAACATAATAAACAATGCTACTCGAAATGCAAAGGTTTGATTTGCCACCCCATTCCCATTGAGGATCCAAACAAACCATTCTTTCTCCCTCCTCCTTCCGACAATTCCCACACCATAGAAATCAGACCCCATTAGATGGCACAAATTACACCACGGGAGCGGGCATTCTCCCTAAGTATTTCAAAAAAAATAAGCAAGGCTTTCAGAGGAACAATTCCTATACCAGATTTTAGTGACCCTCTTTATATCCTCGCTCCGTTGTAACAATCTCATACTCACTGGCTTATCAATTTCGTCACTAAGGAAATCACATCTTCCATCATTTACATGAACTCATCCAAGGATGTTTGGGACATCCTCAAAACTAGATACTCACAGCGATAGTGTGAGAATCTATCACCTTCAACATCAACTTAGCCGCTTCTCAAGGAGCTTCTTCAATCTCGGATTATTCACCGATCGAACACCATTTGGGAAGGACTCATAAATTATAGACCCTTTCTTCATTGCGGTTGTGGGCAATGTACTTGTCAAGTCGTAAAATCTATCGGTGAGATCCAACTTTCGATTATACATTCAAATTTTTACGGGACTCAATGATTACGATTATATATTCAAAATTTTAATGCGTGTGTATATAAAAGGATCTATCTTAAATTAAATTAAAGATAGTGTATTTTCGTAATAATATCTTTGGATTATCAATTTCTAATTGATTAGTTAGTACGTTTATAAAGCAAAATTGCTAAAAAAAATTGAACCATTCACTTGTTGATTGATTTTTCTACAAGAGAGAGATGTTACAAAATTTAATAACTTAAGAATACTTTTCGACGCAAATGTAATAATTTGAATCTTGTCATCTGTCATCATATATAATAAGTATTTATGCAACTTTGATTGTTGGTCCCCTACACCGAATCTTAGCTCGCGCTCCTAGTGATGCCCGATAATTTATGCCCGTCTTAATAGTGCATAGCTATTTACTATTTAGTATCCTTGGTCAATAGAATTAGACTCCTATTATATGGAGGCCATGTCTCTTGCGAGACAGTCTAATGGATTTAGATCCGTGGGATGGAGCCTCACGGCATCCCACATCATCTCTATCTCCTAGTCCTCCATCCTCTCACTGGTCCTCTCATCTCTCTCTCCTCACGTTCACTTATCTCATGATCCTCCACTTTTTCCTCATGCCCCATCTCCTCCATCTCTCTCTACACACACAGATTTTACATACAAAAATATAATATTTTTCACTTATAATTGTAATATTTTTCATGTAAATAATATCAATTTTGTTACTTAAAAAATGTATACTTTTCGGTTGAGTCGTTAATCGGTCTAGTCGGGTGGCCCAACCAAGCCCATCGGGCTTTTAGAAATTTTCGGATCGGTTGGGCCGACCAGTTTGGCAGGGCGAGGAAATGCATGGTCCAATCCAGCCCCATATGTGTATTTTGTACATAAAAATGATTGGCGAGGCTAAAATCGGGCTAATTCACCCATGGCTCAATCGGGGACCTCGTTAAGATAATGTATTGTTTAATGGAAAACTAGTGAGAAGGTAACAAGAAAATAGAAAGAAGGTTCGGACTAATTACAAAAACCCAAAGATTTTTGAAAATGGCAAAATACACTTTTTTTTTCTAAATAACACCCTGGGGGTGGGGGATTGAGGCGTGATCCCTACATGTATATCGGATAATCAAAATGTCATACTGATGTCATGCCCGTCAAGCGGGGAAAATCAAAGAACAAATAACATATCACTACGATATCTAGAAAGACTATCAAAGAGAGAAATAAAGAATAATAGGAGAACCAATGATCTATGAAAATCAAGCTCGGATATCCGGTGGTCCATCCGAATGAGCGCAGTTGAAGGTGGTGAGAAGCCGTGCCCTCATCAACAATGTGATTGCCCAAGGTAGCAGACTCCCAACTATTTAGGTGATCTGTGGTCGATTCCCTCTCTGTGTATGTGGGAAATCGAATACTTAAGGTCATTTAGCATGTTAGAATGCGAATCAAGGTGTGTTGAACTGCCAAGAGCGAGGCCACGAAGTGATCGTGGTGACCACCGCCATTGCGTCCAACTCGATCCAAATCAAGAGAAAACCGACGGCAAGCAAGCGCATCCCATCTCGGCTAGTAGCTCAAAGATGAAAGCTAGACACCGCTGGAGAGAACAATGAAAAAGCCAACATAAGTCTCCGCCGAATGATCTCGAATCAATCCTCCTCCACCAAAGAATCAGGTGTCTCGATCAAACGAACCATCCGTGTTCGATGATCCGGGAGACGAGGAGGCTCGCCAAATCACCAACTTAGGCTGCGTGAAACCTGTGGTGGAGCATTCCCCGCAAAAAAATCACAAGAGGGAGGCATCGGACCAATCCGAAGGGCTCAAGCGCCGACCGAAACAAGAATCCGGAGATACCGCTCCACCGCCAAATAATGTGAGAAGCAAGAAAGGAATGTGTCGATCTTGCACTATTCCTTTCCGTCCATACAAACCATAAAATCAAGCGGGGAACCAAGAAACTCAGAAGTGCCTCGTGTGTGATCCGTGTGTGCGATTCCTCCAAAATGAAAGGAACAATATCATATCGGTGGTGTGTGGAAGTGTAGTGTCAAACCAAGGAAGAAAGTGATTCCACGGATTGAGCAAGATCATTCATCAAAAAAAGGTGAGGGATAGATTCGACGAGGAGATGAGTGTGGATTATTCAAGCAACACCAAAGAACGTGAGGCAAGTGAAGTGCCACGTGCCTGAAGCTCGATATCCACGGGAAGACGACACGGGAGGCACCAAAGGAAAATAGAGATAGTAGGAATAAGAGCATCGTTCCAAATGGCACCATACATCTGAAGGTTCGAGCATTTCTACCCGGGAGAGAATCCCAGCGAGAAGACATAGAGAACCCACCATGAGAGGTAAGCATCCACCGCATGATGTCCTCCGACCCAGGAAGAATCGGAACCAGGATATATCCTCGATGAGACTCTCGGGAAGCCCACATCCGGAGATGTAATCAAAACTCCACCTGGCTTACCTACTTAAATTTAAGAATTAAGATGTAATCAAATTTGAGGGGTATTTTTGTAATTTTAAAAATATCTTTGGATGTTCTTGTAATTAGTCCAAACTTCGGAGGTCTTTTGTAATTATCCCAAATAGAAAAGGAAAGCTGATACGAAGACGATATTAGCGACTCTAATGTTGAGTAACAGCGATTTTTAAAAGTACACCGTCCGTACAATTCGCGATTGTTTCCGAAAGCCAGACGAAACAATTCTCCGTCGCCGCGCCACCGCTAAACCCTAATGCCGGCCACTCCCCGTTCCCTTCTTCTGCTCTCTTTCCTCTTATTATCTTCTTCGCTGTCTCATTCCTTCTTCTTCTCCAACTATCAAAACCTATTTTCCCTCTCCCACTCCCTCCTTTCCCGCGCCGCCACCCTCCGAGCCGCCCGCGGTGATCTCGAGGGCGCGGCGCGGGCCTGGACGTTGGCCCGTAATCTCGAGCATGGGCTGGGCCTGGGATTCTACAAGTTCGCTTGGAATGTGGGATGGGATTATATGAAGAATTACGCGTGGAGAGACACGCCTTCGTTTGATACCCAAGGCGGCGTACTGTCGGACCTGAATGAGTTGTTAGGGGCTGTATGCGAGTTGAATCGGATCCGCTCGGACGCCGAGAGGTTGGCTTGGATCGGTCGAAATTATAAGAACGCACTTAGGGTTTCGAAGTCGCTCTTCGCTCGAATGCTCAATATTTTCCGCCAATCCGTACGTGTGATTATATTTGTTTTCTTGTTTGTTTCCTTAATTTGTTATTTAGTTTATATATTTTTAATCTAATGCGTGGATTAAAAAGAAACTATGTAGAACCATATCCGCATTATTTGACGAATAATATTACAGTCTAACCAGGGCAGATTGTTAATGCTCAGCGCAGAAAACAGATTATTTTGGTAGCTTAACTGATCTTGAGGATTGATAATCAACATGGGCAAAACTTGGCAGTAAAAACGAGCTTGTTTTTTCAAACGTTTGGGCTATAACATGTTAGCCAAGGAAAAGGGAAAAAAGAAGAAAAAATCCCAAATATTAGTTCAATTGATTTTTCCTGTATATTAAGTTTTTTGCAATCCCTTCTATTGGCGAACTCATTGGTTTACATGGGTGAAATTTCAACTTTTTTCTTTTTCGCTTAAGCTTTGAAAAATGGATCCTGTTATTTTGGACTAATGGTCTTATGGGATGGAAATTGCAGGGACCATTGCGGGAAGTTGTGGAGACCTTGCAGAAAGAAGTTGTGGAGGGTGAACTACTGAGGGACTGCCTTGAGTTGGGTGCTGATGACCTCAAGGGCTTGATACAAGTTCTCAAGTACATTGCTCTCCAATATTCCTCTGGTTCTCCCAAGACTGAACTGTGAAGGAAAATTTGCTGGAGGGTTACCATTTTTCGAACGGTCGAAGCAATGTTGCCTGATCAAGATGAAAAAATTAGTCTTTTAGTTCAAAGGCAGTTCTTTTACTGCAGGTGAGAGGTTTAAGTTTGATGACAATGAATCTTACAGTTTGGTGGGTTATCTGGGTGGTGAAGATAGTTGAAATACATTTTGATTGTTGTTTCTGTTGTTTCATTGAAGAATAGTTGCTCTTTGACTAATGAAGGATGTAACAAGAATGCAAGGTTTCGGTTTGATATATCAATATAACACAAGATACTTCATTGGGTATAACATTATCATATACTCACTCCGTCCCAAATATATAGTCCAGTTTGACTTTTCACACAGATTAAGAAAAATATTGGGAACGACAAATATGTTAAATATTTACTTGATTTGCCGTTATTTAATGAATAGTGTAAATTATAAAATGCATATTAAATAGTGTCATAACAGTAAAAGATGGAAAAAGTACTATAAATTTAGAAAGTGGACTATATATTTGGGACGTAGGGAGTATGAGTTTATGGTGCTGCTTCTATTTGCAGTATTCATATGGTTTAGTTGATGAAATGTTAGAATTTAGATATCAAAACATCCATAAGAACATGCACATTTGTTCTCTTTTACCTCATTGTCTGTCTGAAGTATGCATGATCTACACGACAAGCCACTGTTCGCAGCTTGCTGTTTTGTTTAAAAGGACTTTTTTAAATAGCAGATTTATACGTTCTAAGATTGAGATCTTGAAAAATCAATCTTCAAAACCTTTTCTATCTTTAAGTGCTCGTGTGGCTCATTTGAAACCTATTGGTGTTTTTTAAGTTTTATTGGAGCTTAAGGGTTTTATTAGAAGGCATAGCTATCCGAAGAAAAAGTTGGATCCCCTCGGGAGGTAGATGTGGGTAATTTCCCACGCAGCAAGTGTGACTTATTAGTCCATAGGTATGTAATTAGGACTTTTCTCTTATATAATGGAACTGATGAATTTTTATGTGGAAAGAGGGAAACACGACTGAACAAGACTCGGCTCAAACGTGTTTGGAGAAGGAATTGGCTGCACAGTTATTTTCTGAGTTTAGCTACCATATAGTTCTCTCTCTGCAACTCTAGTTGTATTTTGGTCATGTCTACGATGTGGAAGCTGAACCTGTTTTGTGGAGGTATATGTTTTATACTCCAGGTGGCGATCAGTGAATGTATTTTCATAACCAATAGGGCTAAATTGTTCAAGGAGAGGGAAAAACTGGATTGCAACTTGTGCCTGGTGCATCATCTTAGTTTCTTTCAGATATGTGCTAGTACCTTTTGGGATTCGTTTTTGTAGCAGCCTGTTGGTCATGTATTTTACTGGTTATTCATTTAGTAAGTTAAGACACACTGATGTTTTGATTTTTATAGATGTTATTAAACTTCTATCATTTTTGTTTACAATTACAATATAAACTTTTGAATATTAGGGAACTTGTGTATATGATATTTGCATAAATTGGTTGTCAATGTTATCACTTCTCATATATGTTTCTTAGTTCAATCACATGAAAAAAGAAAACAAAGATTGCAATTTACTTTAATGTATTTTAGTTCTTTTGTATTTTTAGTTTAGTCAGCTAGTTTGTATTTTAGTTAAATTTTGCTCTTCATGGAAACTTGAAACTTTGTCTTTCCTCTTCCATGTAACTTGAATCTTTGGCCTTGTCCTCCATGGAACTTGAAAATTAATCACATTATTGTTCTGAATATCTCTTTCTGCCACGAGTGCTCGTTGCACTTGATTTCTACCTGTTAAACTCTTTTGTCATGAGTTATTCTAACTGTGTATTTTGTATCTCAGCATAACTTTTCCCTGGATGCTGGAAGTAAAAGGTTCATCAGCTACTTGATGCAGTTCAAAGTAAACCCATACCGGGTTATTTACCCAGGATGGCTTGGACAGACGACACTTAAATCTTCACTGAGGTCCACACATACTCTAATTGCTATCCTAACAAAGTTTACCCTTGCCAGCACACAAAAGTGGGGTTGAGCAGAATGGAAAATTAAAAAAAAATCATACAAGTCCTAACTTTTTTATGGATAATTACAAAAAAGCCCCTGAGGTTTGGACTGCTTACTAATAAACTCATAGATTTCTGAAAATTACCAAAAAAAAACCCCTGAAGTTTGATTTTATCTTAAATTTAAGGAGATAATTGTAATATCTCTATAAAAGTCAGGGAAAATGTGAGACGAAATCAAATCTCAAGGGGTTTTTTGTAATTAGCCCGAACTTCAGGGAGGTTTTTGTAGTTACCTTTTTTTTGTTAATTTGTTAACCGTGCTTGAGCCGAAGACAGGCATGGGCCGTGGCCTAGTATGCCCCCTATCTCCGCCATTGCCTTGCAGGTCTAGATTTTCTATTTCATATTATTGTTTCTTGTATTTGGTTGTGTATATAATATTTCAGTTAAGCTATAATTTTGTAAAAAATATATCTACTTGGGCAATATGATGTGAAACATAAGACATTGACTTGTGTGATGTAAAAGACAGAGTCATGTTCTGAAGTAGACCCATTGCAAGTATGTGCTTCTACTGTTTCTTCAACTGCCTGATTTAATTGAAACAGCAGTACCATAGCTATAATCACATGTGCATTAAATGCTATCTTAGTCAATTACATTGATTGTCTTATCTTTTTCTGATCACCATGCCTTGTATTTATTAACCTTTTTTAAGCTGGCATCATATCTTTTTAGCTTAAATGTTTCAAGTTGAATTACTATTAGCTTAAATGATCTCATTGTGTTTGTTGTGAACGAAAAATTAGCATAAATGATCAAGATGAAGCTGTTAGTGTTGGTTATTCATTACTATTTAAAAAAGTTGATCATGTGACTATAGGGCGGTAGTGACTATAGGCGGTGGAAAGAAGGTCATGTAAAAATCACATTTACCTATAAAGAAGATTATTTTTCTCAAATTAGCATAAATGATGTTGTCACTAAATTTTACAATTACCTACGGAATACCGATAGAATAAAGAAGATTATTTTTCTCAAATTATACCGACAATTACCAATAGTATTAGATTTTGTAGGTAAATATTTACCTATAATGGTATTATACTATTACCTACAACGATTTTACCTACACTTTAGAATTATCTTAATATTTACCTATAATTTTTTTTTTATGGAAACTGATTTTTTCTTGTAATGTGTAGTTCCCAATTTTTTGGGAAATTAGTAACAAAATTGAGATTTTCATAAGAGTGACAAAACTATTTTGCAAAGTAGACATTTTTGCAGGACCAAAATCGAGAGTTTTCTATATGGTTATAGGTTTTTTTTACACAACTTTATCTTCAGTGGACTTTTTGGCTATCACTATAGGTTTGCCACCACAAGGCTAATTTCGCAGTTTATCTTTGAGAAAACTGTGATTTTCAGAATAGATGAGGAAATTAATTTTCATCATATGTCATATTGTATTCCCTTTTTTTTTCCCTGTTCTTCTCCGATCATGAATTTCACGACCCTCCGAGAAAAAAATATTTCTTGTCTGGAATTATGTAAATAATTTACTCATTATCTTAAAAAAAAAACAATTAAAAAAATTATTTTTGAATTATATTCAGAACTCATATGGAAGAATTTGAGTCGGTGTTAGCCGTTTGACCTGTGCAAATTGCAAATATGTTGATGGCTCGTCGGCAAGAAGCCCATCGAGTTCAACACAATAATTGTAATGTGCAATGGTGATGGAAATTAAAATTGATCAAAATAGTTGACATTTTATTTTCCAGGACTTGGTCTAAACATTAAATGTAGTAGTTTTTGCTAGCTACCTTGCATTAAATCTCATTCGATCATAACTTCTGGCCTGTTACTTTTGCTAAAATTATACCAATTTACATAACTTTCAAGGTCCATTTTTTCATGGACCCTAGTTGCATGGTAATTTTACTGCTGATGTTTTGCTCACTTTTTTAAACTGTAAGGTAGCGAATGGATATCTTTCCATTTTGAACATTTTTTTTTCTACTGCAGAATAATGATGAGAAAAATTTGAAAGAAAAAGAATGAATTTGACAATGTGATTTGATATGAGATGACAATGTAGTGATAAAGCTAATATGATATAGAAATAGTATACCTAGTGAAATTTGTGGGAAAATAATTAATAATGATGTGTTTTATTTTTTTTAACAAAAAAAGTGGATAAATGTGATTGGTGCGAGAAAATGTAAGAGTAAGTGAATATTGTATTCTCTAAAAAAAATCGCTCAAGCTAAATGAAAATAGAAAAATTTCACAACCAATCGATCCCTATAAGTAACTTGGTAAAATTAGGGAACATATTTCTTGTTTCATTTTTCTATTTCACTTCCGGTTCAACTAGGCCACATGAATACACGTGTCATTCAGATATATATGGATTGTTGATTGTCTAAGTGTCTTACACGTGTCATTCATCCAACTAAATGGAACAAGAAGTGGAATAAAAAATTGAAACAAGAAATTTGAATCGTGAAACTGCGTAGTATTATGAAGCCAATGTTTCACTTTTAGACATCGCTGAAAAACGAGTTGACAAAAAAATGAACAAGTTTGAGTAAGTATTCACAATGCATAAACTGAATCATTATGAACCTGTAGTTTAAATCATAAAAAAATTATTTGTAGCTTTCAAACATTAATTAGCAAAATTTTACTACATACTCAAATTAGTAAGAAGTGGTGAGGTAGGACTGAGTTATAGAGAAAAAATTACAAGGAACACATTAAATTTTCATTATATTTTTGTTCTAAAATAGACCTCTTGATCATAATTTTTGTCATTCGTGACCTTCATTCCTATAAGAGGTATAGTCAGACATTAATCAATATAGAAAATTCCAAAAATATTATCACAATTAAAGAAATAAATGCTCATTTTAATTCGTTAATTGCACTAAAAATATAATGCATGGCCTCTAAAAATTAAAAAAAAAATGTAAGGCATGGTTCAAGAAATGAAGACCAGGTCACTATAGAAATCTCACGTTATAGCCGCGTGAAATCATTAATGCACCTATCTAACTCCATATCCGTATAAAGATAATCCATAAATAATTCAATTCCACTTTTACATCATTTTTGTCCTTAACTTCTAATATATATATACCCACACCTTGATGCCTTAAATTTCATCACGCACAACTCCTCTTTATTTTCTTGATCCCACGTACTTTTTGCTTTTGCATTATTATTATTCCCTTTTCCATTATTTTCTTAACACTACATAATAATGGGAAGTGGGCTCAAGGGATGGACGGCGTTGTGGGTGGCCGTGGCCGCGGCGGCGGTGGTTGTGGTGGCGGAGCCCCAAGTTCCATGCTACTTCATATTTGGTGATTCATTGGTGGACAATGGTAATAACAACAATATTCAGTCCTTGGCCAGGGCTAATTACTTGCCTTATGGTATTGATTTTCCTGATGGGCCCACTGGGAGGTTTTCCAATGGTAAAACTACCGTTGATGTCATTGGTAATTTCTTGTCCATTAAATTTAATTTCTTGATATAAAAAATTACCGTTCTAAAAATCGACGTCCGGCCTCGGTTAGTCCCCGTTAAGGCGATAAGCACCCCTTGTCCGCGTATGTTATTCTTTTGATTAGGCTTTGTTAACCCTACCAGGCTTCAATCTGCAGTCCGACTAGCGCTTAGCGTTTTTTAGAATACTGTAAAATATATGGTGAAAATAATAACATTAAATCTGAAAAATAACGAATTATATTTTTCTATTTTTGCAGCTGAGCTTTTAGGGTTTGATGATTATATTCCGCCATATGCGAGTGCCCGTGGAGAACAAGTACTTAGGGGAGTGAACTATGCTTCTGCTGCTGCTGGAATTAGACAAGAAACTGGCCAGCAATTGGTAAGGGATCTTTCATTTCATAACATTAAGGGATAATTGCAACAAAAGCCTATGTAAGGCTTAGCCTAATTAATTATAAAAAAACTACAGATATCTGTCAAAATTGCAAATAAGGAAAATAGAATTTTTGTTTTTATAACTTGAACTACTTTGAAATTGAGTCATCTAAGTAGACACCTTTAAGTTTTGGTCCAATATCTTTAAAAATTTGGACATTTAGTCCGATTTTGATTGAATTTATGTATTTTTACCGCACCTGCTAACTAGGACCGATGAGAGCTTATGTGTAACAAATTAGGAAATTTAGTGAATTGACACAAAAATCGAAACGTCAAATCACAAAAATTGACACAAAATTTGGAGATTTCTATTGTTTTTGTGGTAATTTTTGTGCCAAATCACCAATTATTTGACATGTTTGCACACATGTCGGTTTTTTTGATAAAATGACACTAAATTTCTAAATTTTCAGAAGATATTGGACTAAAATTTAAAGGAAATTATTTAGAGGGCTAAATCTCAAATAGTCTAAGTTACAGGACCAAAAGATTATTTTCCCTTGCTAATACCACTTCCTCGAGGTTTGCATTTACGTAAGAAACACCCTCATCTTGAGGTGCAATTTGTAAAATAAAAATAAATGGAAGGGGATATTTGTTATTTTGAAATATAACTGATTTTTTTTTGGTAATTGAGATAAATCTCAAGGTACTTTTCATAATTAAACCTAACATTAAAACACGGATATGGGATCTCATGTTCCACTCTTTGGAATCAGATTTTCTATTGGATCTTCTTATTTCATTATTCAGATGAATGACATATGCCAATGCATTGAACTAATTAACATCACAGACAAACATAACAAACATATTTATCTTATAGACACTATTTGGATCCCCATTCTCTGTTTTATTTGATCCTCCAATATAGTAGATCGATGCCATATGTACAAAATTATATTTGTACACGTGTCATTTATCCAGTGATTAGAACACCAAACAAGATAGAGAAGGAAATAGGAGATCTAAACTGGAAAAAAAAAAAAAACAAGAATTGGCAATTTATTACATAATCACTATCGGCTAACTGTTGTTTTTTTCATTAGGGTGCTAGAATTGATTTCACTGGGCAAGTAAATAACTACAAGAACACAGTATCACAAGTGGTGGACATACTTGGTGATGAAGACTCTGCTGCAGATTACTTGAGACAGTGTATTTACTCTATTGGTGTGGGCAGCAATGACTACCTTAACAACTATTTCATGCCTCAATACTACTCGACCAGCCGCCGATACACACCTGAACAATACGCCAATGTTCTCATTCAACAATATACCCAGCAAATCAGGGTAACTCGACTCGTGTTCGCCTCGATTGATTTTTTTTATGTTGACGGTTAATTCATAAGGCTAATTATAAAAAGCCCTCTCAAGTTTGGGGTATTTACAAAAACAACCAGATAAGTTTTAAAATTACAGAAACACCCTTGAGGTTTCTTCCGTTTTATAGAAATATTGCAGTTACCCGTAAAAGAGGTTTCTTTAATTTTGAAACTTTTCTGTGTCATATTGTAAATGCTTCAAACATCATGGGCTTTTTTTTTTTTTGTAATTATCCCAATTTATAATCTTTCAAGAGAATAACAAAATGCCCCATGAGGTTTGGACTAATATAAAAAAAATACCGAGATATTTCAAAATTATAAAAAGTTGCATCAGATTTGATTTTGTCAAAAATTTAAGGAGATACTGTAATATTTCTATAAATATATCAGAGATATTTGGTGTTTGAAATTTTATTTGCTTTTCAAGGACGAAAATGTACGACAGTATTAAATCTAATGTTTTTTTTTTTGTGAATTTCAATAATCTCTAGTTTATTTTGTAATTAGCCCGAATTTTTTTTTTGTAAGTATCCCTAATTACAAAAAGCCTTTGAGGTTTGGGTATTTACAAAAGACTCAAAAAAGTTTTAAAATTGCATAAAACTTTGGATTTTTTTTTTATATTTTGCCCTCTTCACAAGCAAATTACATTTATAGAAATATTACAATTAGCATCTAAAAAGTAAGACGAGATAAAACCTCAAGAAGGTTATGTAATTTTGAAACTTCTCTGGGTTATTTATAAATACCCAAACATGAGGGACTTTTTTGTAACTATCCCAATTCATAATCTTTTTCAAGAGAATTTGACCCATTTACTACTTTTTCTTTATGCTGTTTTTTGGTTTGGCTATGTGATTATAGACTTTATACAACTATGGAGCAAGAAAATTTGCTTTAATTGGAGTAGGCCAAATCGGATGCAGCCCAAATGCATTGGCCCAAAATAGCCCTGATGGCAGAACATGTGTTCAAAGAATTAACGGGGCAAATCAGATATTCAACAACAAACTAAGAGGATTAGTTGATCAGTTCAACAGCAATTCCAGGGATGCAAGATTTATTTACATTAATGCATATGGAATTTTCCAGGACTTAATTGATCGCCCGTCAGCTTTTGGTAATGGTTTTTGCAATTTTTGACAGTTATTTGTTTTTCTTTCTTTCCCCTGTTTTTATACCTTTATTTTGCTCCTGATTTTATTTAGGGATAATTACATAAAAACCCCTGAGGTTTGGGCTAATTGCAAAAAAACCCAGACATTTCTGAAAAATTCGAAAAACCCCTTAAGGTTTGATTCTACTTAGATCTTTCCCCTTCATAAGCAAAAATATTTCAAAAACCACCTTGATATTTGTAGAAATATTACAATTAACCCTTAAACTTAAAGACAAAATCAAACATAATGGGGCTTTTTGTAATTTTGAAACATTTCTGGATTTTTTTTTGTAAATAGGCGAAATCTTGGGGGTGTTTTTGTAATTATACCTTTTATTTATTGATTATTACTATTAGGGATAATTACAAAAATAACTCTGAGGTTTAGGCTAATTACAAAAAACCCAAAGATTATTGGAAATTACAAAAAGCTCTTTAAGTTTGATGCATCTTATATTTTTCCCCTTCATATACAAAAATATTTCAAAAGCTCCTATTAGGTTTATCAAAATATTACACTTACCTCCTTAAATTTAATACAACATTAAACCTCAATTTTTTTTTTTTTAATTTTCAAAAATCTCTTGTTTTTTTTTTTTAATTAGCCCGAACATTAGGGGGCTTTTTATATTTATCCCTTATTATTATTATTATAATTATCATTAGGGATAATACAAAAATGCCCGAACCTCGGGGTGAATTACAAAAAAATCCAGAAGTTTTTGAAAATTACATTCGATCTTACATTTTCCTCAAAAAAATATTTGAGAAAACCCCGACATTTATGAAAATATTACAATTACCCCCTTAAATTTAAGATAGAATCAAACCTGTTGGGCGTTTTGTAATTTGAAACATCTCTGTTTTTTTTTTGTAATTAGCCCAAACCTTAGGGGTGTTTTTGTAATTATCCCTAATTATTTATTTATTTGTTATTTATTTTTATCTTTTATTTTTGTTTCAGGGTTTAGAGTGACAAATGCTGGATGTTGTGGAGTGGGGAGAAATAACGGGCAAATAACATGTCTCCCTTTTCAACCATCATGCCAAAACAGGGATGAATATTTGTTTTGGGATGCTTTTCATCCGACAGAAGCTGCTAATATTGTTGTCGGGAGAAGATCTTACAGTGCCCAAAAGGCATCAGATGCATATCCATTTGATATTCGCCGATTGGCTCAATTACAGCTTTAAATTTAAAACCAAGATAAGATTTGTGTGGCGTATAATTGTTATCTATAATCTGTTGTTCGATATATGTAATTTATTGTTCTAATTGTTTTATAGTTGATGTTGTCATGTTTTTGTTATAATTCTTGTATCATGGTAAAAAGTGGTTTTCATGGTTTTACATTTAAGTTTTTAAGTATTAATTGGTTCTTAATGGAGATTGTATTTTTCTAGAATGCAAGCAAGATGGTAATGTACACATATTTATCTTGTTGTTATTATTATTATTATTATTATTATTATTATTATTATTATTATTATTATATAATACTGTGTTTTATTCAAAAAAAAAAATTGTTATATAATGATGTGCAACACTTTCTAGTGAAATATAATATTGCCGACATAAAAATAATCCACTATTATGTGTAAATATTGTTGTGGCATGGGAGAAACGTGCTATCAAGTATCAACAAAATCGAAATTATGAAATCAACAGCAGAGCTAAATGATATTAATGATAGAACTGTCGTATTAAAGGTACAACAGAGCACTTGATGGTTGATTGGCTAGTGTTTGATGATTTTACTTTTTTTTTTTTTTTTTTTTTTTTTTTTTTTTACAAACTATAACTCAAATTATGTGTAGACTGAAACCCAAAAGTAGTTACTTCAAACCATTTCCAATAGTTTGCATTATTTTAGTGATATTCTACACTATTCTAGTGCAAACAAAATCGCAGACTCCATCTCAAAGACAATTTGCATTAATTTATGTACATAAAAAGAATATTCCATGATATTTTATTTTGGTGCATATGTCCTACATTGAAATAATTAACTTAATATAAAAAGAAAAAGTTTAGCGCAACTACAGTGTTTTTACAACTGGCGCAAAATTATTCACATCTTCAAAATGACGTGAGACTTTGGCGTAGTAGTACATGGAACAAGTTTTTGCTCCAACTTAAATATCGATCACTCTCTTGGGGATATTCTCAATGCAAAAACGTCTCAGTATCCCCTCCAAAATATGCAAGCTCTAAACACAGCCATGCTACAGTGTTAGAGAACGTAACTTGGTATTATTTGGCCAAGACTATTCAAATTGAATAAAATTTTGAATAGAATCTAATTTTTTCCTCCAAAAATACCTTTCATTTAAATTAATAACTTGACACCATTGCGCCCCAACCATTATTTTAAATGGCAATGATGACACAAAATTGAAATTTCAAGACTAGTCAAGTGGGAGCTTTAATTTTTAAAAAGGGAAAAATAAATAAATTTATATATAATAATTCAAAAAATGTTCAGAATTGATTGGACCTTATCATCCTAACTCAGGGACGGATTTAAATCAGAAAGATGGGAGACATTTAAATGAAAATATTTGAGAAATGAAAAACAAGATGTGAAATATTTAGGAGACAAGTGAGATATATATAAATATAACATACATATAGATATATATAAATTTAACATACATATATATATATACACACTATACAGAGAAAAAAAAATTGAGGGGGCGATGGCCCCTCCAGTCCCCCTCGGTCGGTCCCTGTCCTAACTTATTATTGCTTCTCAGCCTTCTCTCATTTCTCCTAATTGTTTGTCCCTTACACTGAATTAATTTTCGAAAAATCTCATTTCGATAATTTCCCAAGCTACCGCATTTTGTGTGGTCAATATTATAGCTCACGGATCAAGTCCAACAAAATTCATAAAGTCACCTTTTCAGTACACAAGTACATTTCTTAACCCATTATAGAATATCGTAAAACTATTCCGCATGTGAAATCCATGGTTTAATTTTGACATATGTCCAATCAAGTTAGCCCAAATAGTGCCCCTTTTCAATTATTAAATCTTCAATGTAATCTTAGCCTATTTATGGGAGTTTGTGTAGAACTTTGTTTTGCAACATACACCATTCATTTCTCTATCCAGAAAGGTTTTGATCAGGCTTTTTCAGCAAAAATGGTGTACTCTAAGCTTAATAATTTGTGCTTCTTTGTATTATTACCTCTTGTAATATTACAAATCCAAGTTCTGGGTGAACCAAAAGTTCCATGTTTCTTCATATTTGGGGACTCAGTAGTGGATAATGGCAACAATGTTTATCGTGATACTACTGCAAAAGTTAATTACTTACCTTATGGGATCGATTTTCCGGCCGGTCCGACCGGCCGGTTCAGCGACGGTCGAAATGTTGCAGATTTCATTGGTAGCTAGACCCATTTTTTAAATTTTTTTTCCTGCTCATATTAAATTCAGTAGTTGAAGCCTGCTATTGGTAGACCCACTATTTTTCGTATTAATTACTACTACTCTTTTATTGTTATTTATTTTATTTTATTTTAATTTCTCTTACAGCTGAATTGTTGGGCTTTGAAAAATATATTCCACCATTTGCCAATGCCACAAATAAGGACATCCTACGAGGAGTGAACTATGGCTCCGGTGGAGCTGGAATTTTAGATGAAACTGGACGCCAAAAATTCGTATAATCTCTCTCTCTCTCTCTCTCTCTCTCTCTCTCTCTCTCTAACCCACTTTTGTTTGGAATAATATATTACTTAGAAATTCTAATAAAAATAATAATTATTGTTTATATGAATTTTTGGAGTTTTTATATGTTGACCCATCCCATTTCATGTGCTGTCTCTAGTGCTTTGAGCCGAAAGTCAGTTCATCTCAGGCCTCTTGAAAAGAAGCCCAATCCGATTTTTTTTTATTGGGACGAGCTCATTTTAACAGCTCTACCATTGGCTGCATGTGTTTAGGGATAGTTACATAAACTATATATCCTTACAATTTGACCTAAAAGTAAAACAAATTAATTGTCTTTCAAAATTACGAACATCATTAACATAGTACAAACATCAAATAAGGTATATATTTTCTTAACAAATAATCTCTAAAAGGTGTAGTTTCGAAAATAATCGACCTTTCTGTAATTAGACTAAACCTCTAGGGTATTTTTCGTAATTAGCCATTCCGAAAACCTCAAAAATAAAATTGATGTTGGTTTCTTCTGTTTGTGCTCAAGGGTGACATAATCAGCTTCAACGAGCAATTATCCAATCACGAAGTCACAATCTCCCGCATCGCTGATTTACTAGGGATAAAACTGCAGCCAAACAGCACTTAAGCGAGTGTATATATTTCGTTAATATGGGCAATAACGATTACCTCGCAAATTATTTGCCCCAATTCCACTCCTCAACCGCCTCATACAATCCACACCACTTTGCAGCACTTCTTCTCTACCAATACTCAATCCAGCTCAAAGTAAGATTTTCTTCTTCTCTTTCTTCTTCCAAACACCGCGTTTTTCATTTTTCCCCCAATTTTTTGAGATTTTTTTGGATTTTATCAGAAGCTGTACGATTATGGTGCGAGAAAGATCGCCGTGTCTGCGCTTGGTCAATTAGGCTGTCTCCCGCAGGAAATGGCCACCTACGGCCCCTCCGACGCCTCGTCCTGCGTGGAAACCAGTAACGACGTCGTCCAGATCTTCAATGAGTTTCTCGAGCTTCTTATCAAAGATCTCAATAATCAGCTCGCCGATGCGAAATTTGTGCTCACGGGAGACAACTCAAACGCTGCTTCATTAGGTAATTACTACGATATTATGTATAAATTGTGTTGGTACTTGGTATGGTGAATGCGAAAGCAGATCTGATGATTGGGCGTATTTCGATTTCAGGTAATATTAGGGTTTTGACTGATCCGTGTTGTAAAGTGTCGAGCGACGTCGTAGGAGGTGGGCACTGTCTGCCGGGGACTGTTCCGTGCAGCAACAGAGATGAGTATATGTTCTGGGATGGATTTCATCCGACGGAGGCTGCTAATTTGATCTCTGCACAAACTGCGTACAAACATATGTCGCCATTGTATGGTGATAATCCTGTTGCTGCTTGGTGATTCATAATTTGGTATGATTATGAAGAAGTACTTTGTCATTGTGTGAGGAAGAAATAAATTGTACTATTTTGATTGTGAAAGATTTGTCTTTGATTGATTTTTTCTGTTTTTCTCTTTCTTTTTGGTTGGGGTGGGATTTTGCAGTGTAATAATTGGTTAATATAAGCAAAGTTAAGCCCAATATAAACCTGTTTAAAATAAAAGGACCAACAAGTTGAAAGCCCATTGATATTTATCCGGCCTGCTATTTTATTCATGTAATTTGCTCTATGGGCCTTCCCCTTAAAAGAAAGCCCATTAAGCTAAACTGCTCCAGTCTCCAGAAAACATACAAAAGGAAGCCCAGTGCTCCAGGAATATCCCCCTATCCCATCTTAAGAGCTCAATTAAATCCTCAAGTCATTCCTAAGCCACACATTTAGGAAGGTTTTGATAAAAATTACGACAATAAAATAAATATATCTAGTTTTTAAATGTCCATTCTCATTGGGGAAATAAAATTAAAATTTTAAAACTATTTTTCCTTCAAGACACATTGTCCCCAAAAATTTACATACAATACAAGTACAAACATTGTGGGAGGTCTCTCCTGTCCAAGGAAATTCATGATAAAGATAAAAGATAATTGATCACCATCTGGGATTGCAGTATGTTCCAAGGGGTTTTTACTATATTTATATGGAACATTAAAATTCAAGGGGTACTCTTTCTAGAAAAAGTTCAACTATTAAGAGATTTTGTGAATTAATTTAGATATACATGTCACATTTACTGTATTATTTATCGAGTACTTAAATGGTCATAACTATTCTACGGGGGTTGATCTTTATCCAAATGGATAGTCTTCAACTCTTGTGATTTTCTTATGTCAGTGTCCCATTTATAAGATATGCATTTTTTTTTCAAAAAAATTAAAATGGGACACGTCACAATCCTAGGGAGTTGACTGTTGAACATCTTACTACCCTCAAGGGGAAAAAAGTGAGTATTTGAATTTTGAACCCTTTATTAAAACTTATATTCATATCGAACTAAATGAGTTTAAATACATTAATTATACCTCATCAATACCTTTTGATTCAACTTTAACTCTTGAAAGTGCACTTTGATTTATAATTAAGTTGGTCACGTTTTTCATCACTTAAATTGGTACTTGGTAGGATTTTGGAATTTGGAGTCTATAAATTTGAAAGGTTTGGCAAGTAGCAAATGAACAGCATTATCTATGCCTCAACAGGAACTCTAGGGTTTATCATTTTCAAAGGGAATTTATTTGAGATGTGATTTTTAAGTTTGTCCTATAGATTGGCCAAATACCTATAAAAGATACATACTTCTCATACCCAATTTTTTTTATTTAAATATAGATAAAAAGTAGTGTGAGACGATACTGTGTGACGAAAAAATTGTAATATTTTTAAGTGCAAAAATAATATTTTTAGGATAAAAACTAATAGTTTGTCTGAAGATACTCTTTTTTATTGTTCGTACAATGTGTTAGTTTTTATTGTAAAAAAATATTTTTCACATTAAAAAGTTTTACTTTTTATTTCTATTGTATGGTGTGACTGCTCTGCATTTGAGACATACTCTAGAATATAATTAATTACAAAATACTCCACTGATAATTGGGGATGACTTGAATCATAGATTTGTTGGTTGTAAATTCGAGTCATAGAATTGGGGGATTCTCATATAGGTCATGCAATCGAATCGAACCGAGCCGAGCTTTTGAGTGTTTGAGTTTATCTCGTTTATTATCGAGTCGAACTCGAGCTTGAATTTTATCGAACATGTTGATGGCTCACGAACTTTTTCGAGCCTTATCGAGCCTAAACGAGCTTAGTAAATATTAATTAAAAAATTAAATATTCTTCAATTTATTACAAAAAAAATAAAAGTATTTATATTTAAAATTCACAATATATTTATTAAAACTTATAATTTTATTCAAAAAATTAATTTTATTAAAATATTTTTATATTATCTTAAGTATAAATATGAAAAAATCAAATTATTAGTTCAATTTATACGAGCTTACTATCGAGCCTATTCACGAGCTAACGAACCGAATGTCTCTAAGTTTGAGTTTGATTCGTTTATTTTAACGAGCCTCATTAAACGAACTCGAACGAATTTTTATCGAATCGAGTTCCGAATAGCTCACGAGCGGCTTGGTTCATTTGCAGCCCTACTCACATACCCTCCTTTATTTTTTTGAATACAAATCCTAGTATGAGATAAAGTTAGGTGGGAGTCGAATATCTGTATTTTAGAAATGTATTACCATTAGGTTACAAGACGATTTTCATACAGCCTCCTTTATTATATAGTATTGTATTGGAAATATAATTTATTGCATTGTGTAATGCATTTTATAGAACAAACCTAGAAAAAGGAGACAATAGTTCCTCCTGAATTAAGAAAATGCTGACTTATGAAATTAAAACGAAAACAAATTAATCCTTACATGTGAACATAATTAGAGTTGTTGACGCTAATGTATCGAATTATGTCCATAAAATCAATACTTCTTTTCCCATTAAACTATTGTATTATGACCAGAAAAATTTAATTACATTTCATTGACTTTTTTAAAAAATAGTTGACATTTTTAACCATACGGGCACGGCATCTGGCGTAGCCAAGGGGGCCAACCTGGGCCCCTGGCCCCCCCATTTTTGTAAAAAAAAAAAAAAAAATTTAATAGGTAAAAAATTTTAGAAATTTTTTTATTGAATATTTATATGATTTTTTGGTAATTTTTATCTAGCCCACCCCAATTTTGTGATCGGCCCACCCCCAATTATTTCCTCGGCTACGCCATTGGGCACGGGAATGGGTTCCTGCGGGAAATCGCGTTCTCCATTCTCTATTATTAATAAAAATAAACATAAAATCTTAATTTATAAAAAAAGAACAAGAACTAGTAAAATTATAAAAATCTAAGGGATTAGTTTTTATAATTAATAAAATAAAACGTTATAAATAGAATAAATATATATATATATATATATATAAATAAAATAAAACATTATAAATAGAATTAATATATATATATATATATATATATATATATATATATTTGGGGATTGATGATGGGGACGAAGAATACCCATTTTGTCTAAACAGGATGGGAGTGGGATGGAGATATAAATATCATCCCAATCCTATTCGCATAGATTCTAGAGAAACAAGAAATCTCATCCCGTTTTCATTCCCGATATAACCAGAGACTCCCTACCCTTTTTTTTATTTTGGTATCAAGATGATGGTTTCCTGCGGGGATTTAGTTATCCCTAACCATAGAGTAAAGAGAATGGTAAATGCAATGCATAAGTTAAAAATACATGGTAAATAAAATGTGCACTAGAATAAAATTAAAAAATGAATCTCTTTTTCTTTTTTAACAAGATAATTAGAAACATATATAATTTAATTTTGTAACATGTACATATTTTATGTATATAGCTTATAATAATCTGAATTTGATAATTGTTGAGCATCGCTAGTTCATACGCCAAAAAGTCCGAATACGTGTGTCATTACTTACTATTTTTACAAATTAGACACGTTTTTAGAGTGTCAAATACATATTTAAGGAACCTTTATTAGTACTTCCATGTTCAAGTACAAAACATTTTTAATTTAAAAATGTACTGGATACTGGAGTAAATTTTCAATATACTATTAATAAGTTTTATTCCTCAAATAAAATAAAAAATCTAATTTTACATACTATCAAAAAAAAAAACTCTCGCTCTTTGTGATCATTTTATGGCTCCACTCTTATGTATCCCCAACTTCCAACCTATTTGATAAACCATAAAGTGATTTTACCACTTTACCCTTAAAGAAAACCCAAAATCTGGCTAAATTCGCTAGGATCCATGATTTGCTCATCGGGTCGGGTTTACCCGACCCGACCAACCGCGACGAGTAACATATGAACGCCATTGATTCTCGACACAGGACTCCCGATGATGCCACATGTAAAGTAAAGTAAGCACTAATCGAGATTACTATAAGTAGCCGGTAAATATTTAGAAGGTTAATCTTTTCACTTTGTTCATTTTAACCGTTTCGCTACTTTTACTTTATTTACCTCACGACCCGATCGACTTAAGCATCGGAGGGCCTTAGCCGGGAGCCATCCATTTAGCCTAACGTGTGTTCGTGTCTCGGGTCACCCACGTATACAAACCCGAAGCTCGACCCCGAGGTCCGACCCGAGGAGAGCCTTCAGGTACCGATTTTATTTGGTTAAATCACTATTGAAATCCTAAAATTAATTTTCTTCCCACTTAGGATGTAGCCTGTAGGTAAAAAGTCGTGTTTTGTTAGGACGCTAGCTCACTTAACCATTCTAAACAAAAAAGGTTGACTACTTAGCTCTTTATATAAATTAGGCATGTAATTAATTAATCAGTGCCGCAAATTTCATACTAAATTAAAGCTACATTTTCTCATAAATTCCATTACACACGAACATACACACGCACTACAAGAAAAAATCAGTTTACCTACAGAAAAATATGTAGGTAAATATTAAGATAATTGTAAAGTGTAGGTAAAATCGTTAGGTAATATTATTATAGGTAAATATTTACCTACATAATCTAAAACTGTTGGTAAATACCTACAATATTTTTGTCAGTAAATTTGAAAACTGTCGGTAATTTATCGGTATAATTAGGGGAAAAATGGTATTTTTCATTTAGTAGGTATTCTATAGGTACATGTGAAATTTAATGACAAAATTATTTTTGTCGATAAATTATGTCGGTAAACTAGAATTTT
The DNA here is from genome assembly GCA_016081115.2 of Rehmannia glutinosa. Lineage (NCBI taxonomy): Eukaryota > Viridiplantae > Streptophyta > Magnoliopsida > Lamiales > Orobanchaceae > Rehmannia > Rehmannia glutinosa. The sequence continues at coordinate 244,838 of JABTTQ020002432.1, forward strand.
TCTTGTAGTGACGATAAGTTCATCAATTAATCTATTTAAAAATTATTTTATATTCTAGCTAGACGTTTATATATCTATAATACAAAATAAAAGTTATTTTACACTATTCAATGTACAATATCTTCTATTGCCAAACTCATTAATTGTATCCTCAATTAACATCAAGTACATACTTTATGGATATGATAATATTTTTATATACTACATATATTCTATATAATGTAATAAAGCTTACAATAAAATTACAATAAAGGTCTTTAATTTGTACTATTTATAGACATGTAGCTCATATATACAATCTATATAAATCCTCATTCACTACTGAAATTCCATCACATATCCATTTTTGCAAATTACCAAATGGCTCCAATTATTACAAAATGGATAATATTACTATCTATCCTCTCTATTTTTATGAAATTCATTCATGGGCAACAACAAGTTCCTTGTTTATTTTTTTATGGAGACTCACAATTTGATAATGGCAATAACAATTTGCTAATCACATTAGCCAAGGCTAATTATCTGCCTTATGGGATTGATTATCCGGAAGTTCAACGTGGCAGATTTTGCAATGGACAAATCATACCCGATTTCCTTGGTTATTTTCTTTTTTCATATTTCCCTTTTAAATATTTATACTCCACCAATCAAAAATCTAGACATAATTAATTAATTTCTAGTAAATTTATTTCTTTATTTTTGTATTAGATAGGATATTAATTAGTAAATGATTACTAACTAATCCCTGATTAATTTGTGCAGCTCAATTCTTAGGTTTTGATAATCCAATCCCACCCTTTGTAACTGCAAGAGGCTCTGATATTTTAAAAGGTGTAAATTATGCATCAGGAGCAGCAGGAATCCTCGACGAGTCTGGGATACTACAGGTAATTAATTTACGGGATAATTACAAAAACTCAGATTTTTTGGTCAAAATCGGGTCAACATCCATTTCTCAAGACCAAATTTCCAACAAGATATATGTCTAGCTCCTTTTGTGATTACCCTTTAAAAGTTAAGACAAAATCAAATTTGAGGGAACTTTTTGTAATTTTGAAACATTTCTATATTTTTTTTTTGCAATTAGCCCAAACATCAATTGTCTTTTTTTTTCTTCTAATGATCCCTAATTATAATTAGGGATAATTACAAAAAGCCCCCTAAGGTTTGGGCTAATCACAAAAAATTACAAAAAAACTAGATGTTTTTGAAAATTACAAAAAAAATCCCTTGAGGTTTGATTGTGTCTTAAATTTATGGAGATAAACGTAATATTTCGATAAACGTAAGGGGAGCTTTTGAAATATTTTTTGCAAATGAAGAGGAAAAATGTAAAAGCAGATCTAACCTAAAGAATTTTTTTGTAATTTCGAAAATCTTCAGGGTGTTTTTGTAATTATCCCTTATAATGGAATATTACTACTCTATAATTTACAATTAATTAATGTGAATATGTCTCTTTTCAACAAGGGTGATATAACAAAATTTAATGATTTTATAAATGATATTTTATTAAATATTATTGATGGCTTGCATTAATTAATTTTGTTGTAGGGTGATCGTTTCACCATGAACAGGCAGCTATTAAATCATCGAATAACAATTGGTCGAATTGGGGTTTTACTCAGAAATAATCAAACTACAGTTGATGATTATCTGAACCAGTGTTTGTACGTGGTTAATATGGGCAGTAACGATTACCTTAACAACTATTTTCTGCCAGTACTATCCCCAGCACGTCTTTTATACACACCTGACAGGTTTGCAGAATTTTTGGTTCAGAAATTCTCTCAACAACTAAGGGTTAGTAATTTATATATGTTTTTATTTTTTTAATCTAATTATATATGTTTCTTTTTATATTGCAAATCTTATTGTATATTGATTATCCTTCACGTATTATAAATTTTATTTGTAATTAAGCATACGCGTGATGATAATTACTGGCAGTGATACGAGGATGAAATAAGATTTAGGGAAGATATATAATTTTTTTGGAATACTTGGAGATTTAGTTCTATAAGTAGTCAAAATTGTGATCCAATATCTTTATAAAAATTGGACATCTAATTCTCCTTTGACCAAAATTATGTAATTTTATCTGAAATTGTTGACTATTATAACTAGTAAGTTACAAAATGCCAAAATTTTGGGGAAAATGTGACCTAAGCATTGAAATCCCCAAATTTTACGTATCAATTTTTGCACCAAATTATCATTAAAATTCTTGAAATTTTTATAACATCATCGATCACTGGCGGGCCCTAGTCTGCAGCTCCGGTAAAATTACGCAATCTTAATCAAAATCGGACTAAATTAAATGTCTGACTTTTTAAAAGATACAAAATCAAATTTAAAAGTGTTTACTTGGATAACTAAATCTTCAAATAGTCCAAGTTATTACAAGCCAAAAAGACTATTTTTCCCTAAGATTTACAATTAATAAGTTAAAAAGTCTGCTTGACTCAATCTTGTTTTAATTAGGAGTGTTTGCAATCATTTTTGACCAGAAAGAAACAGTTGTTAGTAGCTTTAGATTTTCGATTCTGTTTATGGTTTGACTTTTAATGATAAATAAATACTTTTACAACTAATTAATTAACCATACACTCTCGATCAACTTCTGATTTTATTTGCAAATAATACCAATTTTTTATTTTTAACTATTTTTAGTTCTACTACAATAAATCACTTCTTCTAAAAGATAAGTTTTTGCAAATACTCGGAAAGAATAACCGCTTTCTTTTTGGCACTTGTTAGACCTTGTACAACTCCGGAGCAAGAAAAGTTGCAGTTTTTGGGGTTGGTTTACTAGGTTGCCTTCCTCAACAGTTGGCCAATTTTCCTACAAACGGATCAGCATGTGTCGATTTCATCAATAATGCTGCCCAGTTATTCAATAACAGGCTAATTCCAATCATCGATGACCTCAATAACAATCTACCTGATGCCCAGTTTATCTATGTAAACATCACCAGCATTTCACTAGGAGATCCTTCAGCCATCGGTACGTTAACATACACTCTAAGATGTTTCAAATTTACAAAAAGTCCCCTCAGTTTTGATTATGTCTCAAATTTAAGAGGGTAAATGAAATATTTCTAGAAATATCAGGGGCATTTTTGAAATATTTTTTTCTGCATATAAAGGAGAAAGTGTAAGCGAAATCAAACATCAAGTTTTATTTTTGCAATTCTTGAAAAGCTGTGGTTTTTTTTTTTTGTAATTAGTCCAATCCTCTGGGTTTTTATTGTAATTTTCCCGAGGTTGGATTAATTGATTCCGTCTTATATTTTATTACCCCAATTCCGTTAGTTGATCGACGAAATTTGGCGTAATTAAATATTTTACAATTACATCCCTTACCCCAATAACGTTAGTTGATCCGACGAAATTTGTTGACATAATTAAATATTTTACAATTACATCCCTCAAGTTTTCTAAAGATTACAATTAACCCCAATTCTTCATTTAATTGTTTGTAATATTTAGAAAAATTGAGAGATGTAAATATAAAATATTTGATAAAATCGGCAAATTTAGTGAGTTCATTTAATGATTAGAATAGACAAAATCAAACTTTAATTTACCAAAACCTCAAGAGCTGTTATTGTAATTTATCCCTTTTTTAATAGTCTCGCACCATGGAACTTACAAAATAGTACTTTATATCCTATCCTGTTTTATCAAGACATGCCACGTGCACACTAAAAAATCATTAATACGCACAACATAGTGTAACGGTAAAATAGAATACGAGATCAGAATTGGAACCTAACTAGCAAATTATGATACATGATTGCTAAATAAAAGAGTGATTATTACTAATTGTAAATATATTAACTTAGTATTTCATGTTAACTTATTTCAGGTGTTCGAGTTACCAATGTTCCATGCTGTGTAGTACGGAGAACAACTGGCCTATGTGCTCCAAATCAGGTCCCATGTAGTAATAGAAATGAGTATACTTTTTGGGATAATTTTCATCCTACCCAGATTTTGAATCGTGCTACGGCTTCAAGAGCATACACTGCCACATTGCCATCCGATGCCTATCCCTTTGATATTCGAACTCTCGTACAGCAGTAAAAGTTTTTATAAATTAGCACCAAATTAAATGCAAATTACACTTATCAGTTTTGCATGTCTGTGTTGCTGTTTAATTCTTAAATAAGACAGTTTTTTGGTTTCATAAATTTAAATAACTACTTATATATGTGTCTTTCTTCAAGTGTTTGAAAGCAATTAATGAAACTTGTTATGACTTATGTGCAATTTTGATCCCATAAGTTTTAATTTGTGCAACATTTTAGTTTTACAAGTTTTAATTTCGTGCGATTTTGGTCATCATAAGTAGGTGTTTCAACATTTCATGTGTTCCCACAATACATACTCAAAATACCGAAATTACCTATGGATGCTTAAGTTACAAGACTGAATTGTTATTTTGCTAAGGAGTAAAATCGTCAAGGTCCGAAAGCGCCATATTAAAAATTTAAAGTTCTTGGACTAAGATTATCAACACTAAGAGTTACAAGACTAAAATTGCGGTTAAGCCCTAAAGGCAACTTTGAACAGACTAAACAACATATTTGTGAACCCATGAAATCGAATAACTATCTAAAAAGCTAGGCGCTAGGCGCAGACGGCGCGCATTGGTGTCTAGTGCCTGGCGGAGCCTGGGTGGGGTTAGGCGGGACATGAGCGGAGTTAGACGGGGCCTAATCGAAAGAATAACCAAGGCGAGCAAGGGGATTTTTAGAACAAATTCTGAAATTTGTAATTACAGGGATTAGCAATTTCTGGCCCAATAAATTTTTAAGTAGCAATTTTAGTCCCATAAGATTTTGATTCTCAGGCAATTTTAATTTGTGCAAAATTTTAGTTTTACAAGTTATAATTTCGTGTGATTTTGGTCATAAGTAGGTGTTTCAATATTTTATGTGTTTCCACAATAAATACTCAAAATACCCAAAACTCCTATGGATGCTTAAGTTACAAAACTCGAATTGTTATTTTGCTAAAGAGAAAAACCGTCAAGGCCCAAATCGCCGCGTTAAGAAACTAAAGTTCTTGAACTAAGATTATCAACCCTAAGAGTTACAAAGACTAAAATTACGAGTTAAGCCTAAGGGCAACCTGTTGGAAATATTTAATTTGGACTAACATATGTTAATTAAATGTGCATAGTATGTTTTACGGTTTAATCCAATTAAAGTGATCTAATAAGGTTTTAATTTTGGATTAAAAGGGTATCAAATTGTTATGGGATTAAATGTGTAGATACTATTAGGTGATTTTCTATTTGTTGAGGGACCAAATAGAAAATAAAGGGGATACTTATCCAAAACGGTTATGGTCCCCTGCGACGGTTCTTAAATAAGAGAAACGCGTCTGTTTCTCCTTCAATAGGCGTAATACGTAATGTGATGTGAAGCCCTCGATTTTTATTCGAACATGTACTTGTATCACGATCGTCTTTGTACTATTTGACAATTCTACGCGTCACTTTGTGGGTAAATATTAATGATAAATATATTTTGCATTTAATTCTTTTAATTTCTATTTGTGATCATAATCATTTATTAATTTTAATTCGCATTTATGATCACTTGGTTGACAATCATTATTATTATTGGTGTATTATTAGTCACCTTAGAATTTTAAGAGACTATTTATTTTAGGGATTATAATTTATAGAATTAAGAATTCGATTTAGATTAAGTGATCATGAGACTTATAAGTGATCAAGGACATCACTAATTATTTTGGAGATTGATATTTATTCATCTATTATCATCAATTTTTGGAAAGAAAAAAATATATGGAATTACCAAAATACCCTTAAGGGGGACGGCATTGGTGTAATTTTTGGTGTAGAAATATCTCTCAACTCTTGTACATGTACACCTTGTGTAATCCTCTTGTGTATTTATACACCATTAATTCAAACCTACATCTTAAATTAATCCCACCATTTCAATCATCCAATTGGTCAAACAAGACCAAATTAAAAATTTCCCTAAGCTTAGCATTTTGGCTCATTGTCCCTAATAAAGTTGCCTAAAAATTACTTTCTTCCCTAATTACCTCAATTATTCCCTAACTCATCATCTAACCAACCAAAGAATTTTTTTGTCTTTTTCCCCAATATGGACGGCCATAATGGCCTTGTTGAACAAAAAATTTTGTTCAAGTTTTAATCTTCCCATTCCATTCAACAACACCAAAATCATTCTAAGTCTTGAATTTCCTCATCTCTCTCTAAAAATCCTCCTACATCTCTCTACCTATCCTTCATCTTCTTCACTAACACTTAACCAAAACTTCAAGAATTCATCTCCCATTTTCTTCAAAAATTCGAACCATATACACTACACAAGGTAAGAAATTTTCTTCTTCAATCTATTCTTATACCTTCTAGCTCACCTCTTTCACCTTCTAATTTAAGTTTGATTTTTGAATTTGAGGTATACCTAGAAGACCTTTGAAGAAGTTAAGAGACTAGTCATCTTGAAGAAAAATTGTGAAGAAGTTGGACTATAAGGTAAGAAATGGAAATTTTAGTACACTTTCTTCTTCTCTTTCTATTTTCCAAATTTTTACACTCCATTTTCATTTTTGGAGTTTTAGGGGCTGACCTTGGTGGTTGACATTAAGGGTGACCAAAACCTTATACTTGGAAGCCATTACTAGTCACATTTTACTCACTACACAAGGTAAGTGTAGTATTTCCAATTTTCTCACTATCTTCTTCTTTTCCCTAAATTTTAAACCACATTCTTATAACTCCTATATTTTTTGATATTCCTTGACTTAGGGGCTGACCTAAGTCATTCCTTCACCGAGAGAGATTTATCCCATTTTCACCAACAAACCGAACTTTAAGGTGGGTGGAAAAATCCTTTCAACTTCTAGGTGCTTTAATTCATAAAAATGCATGTAGTATTTTGTTATTGAGCATTTGAGATATATATTATGTATTGCATGCTATTCTCTTGTATCAAGTTGAAAAATTTCTCAAGTGTTGCTCAAAATGCGATTTACCGAAAATTAGGACATCCATGTACACTTTATTGTCATATTTGATCAATTCTTGTATGGGATGGATATGTATGTTTATGACTCTTGAAATCTATGTTTTGTATGGCCTATAACCTGGAAAAGTCGAGCATAATTGATTAAATTTCGATTTTTGGACTTAAAATGTAAAAATGGAAAGTTGGTGGACTTAAGTGCAAGAAAATAAAACTTAAGGGACCTCTCTGTAAATTTCGATTTTTGGGACTGTACTCAGGTTCAAAAATGTTGTTTTGACATTTTAATAAAGTTTTAAGAGTTTTTAGATAAATAAAATCAACCCTTAAAAGCCCAAGGACTAGATTGTAAAATTTGAGAAGTTTAAGGGCTATTATGCAAATTTCGAAACTGTACCAGACCCTAAATTTAAAATTTGAAATTTTAACTCTTAAGGGACTGGAAATAACATATTTTAAGTGTATTCCAAAAATCCAAGTGTTTAGAGCTTGGAAAGTAATTTTATAAAACTTGAGGGACCAAATTGTAATAGATTAAACTTGAGGACCCAAATGAAATTTCCAGAACTTATACAGCCCATGTACCTGGAAATACTAATTTACCTATAACATAATTATATTTTGGATCCAAGGTTCAAATTTCATAACAATTGGACCCTAAAAGCCTTAAAGGCAATTATTTCAAAATGGGACAAAAATGAGATTTTCAAAAGTTGAGGGACCTATACTTATGACGTTTTAAAACTGCTTTTGTCCCAATATCCCACTAACCTTAGTGACATTTTCCAACTGGAATCACATTAGAAGCCCTTCCGGTTTGTGAGTTCCGATTATTTTAAACTTAAGGCCCGAAATGACAATTTTAACAAATTTGGGGCCAATGTGAGAATTTTATAAAAATCGACCTCAAAACTTTAAAAACCTGAATCTCTGAACAATTTAGAGATTTTAGGAACTGACCTCATAATTTTTCAAGGTCGGGATATTTATTTATTCAATTTTTAACCCCAAAAGTATTGGTTTTTACAAAACGGGGCTAATTGTAAATTTTTCTTTTTATCAAGGACCTAACTTAAATTATTTTTCATTTACTAAAACAGCCCTGGACCCTCTTACTTTAATTATTAATTAAAATATTTTATTTTCTCAAAAACCCTTGACTTATCGGATCGCTTGACCGATTAATACCCGATCGCGCGCTTCCTCGTCTTGCGATTTGAATCTATAATGGGACTTATGTTCCACCTAATCGTTCAAGATATCGAAGATTGCTTATCCTCCCGATAATCATCTTCATCCAAATAACTCCACCAACGCCATAATTACCTTACGCAAATTTTCGAAAACTTTTCATGAATCGCTTTCCGAATCAATATACTCGATTGCCTGGTGACTACTACGAACGTGTATTTAATTTCTTGCTGAGTCAACTTGGTGTGTCGAGCTCACATCGGAATGGATACGTCGGGGGATGGAAGGCGGCTCGGCTGCTATTCCACTCTTTCGGCCCCATCGCCCTAATCCATGGCGAGGGACGGAGTTTGTCCAAGGGAAGCGGGTCGTAGTACTTGAGGTATAATCATGATTATGACAAATCCGAGCCTTGCTAGCTCCACTGTGGATTTTGTCTTTGCTCACGGAGCGATAAGGTGACAGTCTTGGACCATCTTGCTCGGGAGTTACAAGGAAGAACGAAGGAATCATTGCCTCGATCCACACGATTCCCGAGTTAATCGGACCCGTTTGGTTGGCGCTACAAACCGCACGCAACCGCTACTTGTATTGCATAGGTTGGCGCTACAAACCGCACGCAACCGCTACTTGTCTTGCATAGGATTGGCGTTACAAATCCGCACGCAATCCTCCCGCCTGGCTTGAACCATAGTGCATGCGTGACTACTTAATCGTTTTCTTAAAATATATAAGTATGTTACTTAATATATTTATCACGACGCCATGTGGATTGGGTGTGGAATCATGCATCATTGCTCACGCGTTTTCATACAACTAAATTTCTCACATTAACTATTTATATCGCCACACTTGCACACGATCACCCCATCCACTGAGATTTCTGTCTCATTCCCTCCTGTTTTCTAACCTTTAGATGAAGAGTTCGCTGAAGACATCGAACCTACCGCAGATTGAATCCCTATCCGTGATGTGGAGCGACATTTATTTTTACTTTTATTTGTTGTTGAACTCCTTCATTTTTATTTTTGTTTGGGTGTAAGTTAATTCGGATAATCTTTGGGTTGTATTCGGATACCGCCAGACCTTAAGATTGTAATTTGTACTTGTGTTTATTTTAATTCCGCTGCATTAGACTCTATTTCACTTGGAGTTTGGTATCTTTGGTTTAGACTGTTGATTTAATTCTGTTTAAGTGATTGATCGTTGTCACGTCACGTTTGGGGGTGACAGTGTTATGGTATCGAGCTCGGCTAGTAAGATGGAAACTTACACCGAGCTAACCCGTGATAGGACCCTGATTGTGTTGGGTAGTACCGTGACTTGACTAATTAAGTTGTGAAATCGATTTCAATAATGGCATAGAACCGTATTATTGATATTTATGTTAAGTCGAATTTATACTTGGAGAATCTATAGTCATACTTGATTTGACTTAGTTGACTCTTGACCTTGATTTTCCTTAGTTATTCTTTCCTTGTTCTTCCCTATATTTTCTTACTCCGACTAATCCTTCTTAGTTTGGCTTGTTCGGGATGGAGCCGATGCCACCTATCTGGTGGGAATTATGGAGGCCCGCGCGAACGTGATTACTTCAGGGCATACACGAACCACGGCACCAGGAATACCCGAGCTATCTCGAATTGGCGGAAGAACGCCGCCGCAACCAAGAACCGACACACCTCCCCGGCAAAGAGCCAAGAGGAGAAGAACGATCTTACCCTCCTTGCTAAGGATCGCGAGGATACCATCCGTGCTCGTGAGGATCAAATCCCGGTCAATCCAGGAACACTTGGAAGTTACTCGCACGAAGATGGAACGCGCGAGGAAGGCCGCGGAAAGTGGGAAAGGGAGACATACATGTCGAGAGGCACCATCGATCGTCTCAAGATACTATCATCAAACAAATGCGGTGATAGAGGACCTCACACATGCCTTAACTCGGCGGGATCTCGCTTTGGAGGCCGCTTAGCGCCTAATGCGCCACCGTTGCCACCACCCGAGGCGGAACCCATGCCCGACTTTGAGGCCGATAATGAAGAGGATCCCGAGGAGGATCTGAAGAAGATCCAAGAGGATCCCGATGAGGATCCAATGGAAGATGAAGAGCCCGAGGCGCTTGAAGCCGCCCACTCGATGATGCTCGGATCGAGCAAAGCGGTGGCGATTTAGCCGATTTGGCCTAATCCGAGGTGGTACCTCGGCCCCGATCGAGATCCGATTATAGACGAGGCCGCTAGTGATGATGACGGCGACCTCACCGAGTAGATAACTTATATGATAGATTTTAGCCGATGCTTAATTCTATCCCGTTGTATTTTGTTTTCGATTGTACCTTAATCAAGTTGTATCCTCGACTCTAGTTTATCTTCGATTTTATATTCTTGTTGTATGAACTCATTCGGATGTATTCAAATTTTCACATTAATGGATATATCTTTTCTACTTATTCTATGTCTTGTGTACTTATGTTGCTCTCCTTGCGGTATAACTTGTTTTACGCGAATATTTATTGGAATCATTCATTTTTGTATTGTAGCTAAACTCAGATTCATGGCCGAACCGTGGGACGCGGAGACCCCGCCGTATACCCCAAAGGTACAATGATGCGCAAAGGGATCGGGCACCCTCCCGAGTGCCACCACCTCCTCCGCCAATCGCAGGAGATAACCTAACCGCAATAGCCTTGCGAGATATTAGTTTTCATGAGGCAACAAGCGGAGCCTCGTCGCCCTAACCATGAACCTACTCGAGAGACGAATGACCGCACCTTGGAGCGGTTTTTACGATTCGACCCCCCGACTTTCTTAGGGGAACCGGATGACGTGAAAGCGAGAAGAATGGATCGGAAACCGGAGAATATCTTCAATACACTCCAATACTCGGGGAACAAAAGGTTACGCTCGCCGTGTTCGACTAGAATCACCGCCGAGATTGGTGGAGAGCAGTTGAGAGAAAGTGGGAACATGATCAAATAGATAGGACATGGGAAAATTTCTGGTGAATTCAATGAACAATACATACCCCAAGTCGTGAAGGAGGCACGCAGGGATGAATTCCATAAGTTGAGACAGGGAACATGTCGGTGGCCCAAGATGAGTCCAATTCCATCGGTTATCCAAATATGCCCCAGGAACAATCAAAGACGAGAAGAGGACAAATTGTATAAGTTCACACGGGACTGCCGGAACTCCGAAACAACTTTTGATCGTTGAAATAACAACATACTCAACAAGAAGCCCTTGATAAACGGCTCTCCGCATTGAGTCGGGACTTAACCGCATTGGTCGATTCAAAATTTGAATAGGCCATCGAACACGATCTCAAAAGGACAGAAAGTGGGACAACCATCAAGGCCGCTGTTAAAATTGAAGGGGCGATTGTTAAGACGAGAAAAAGGAAAGGACCGTCTGGGAAAACGGGCCAAGTATGTACACATTGCCAAAAAGGACATCGCCAATGATCATGGCGTAAACATGGAAGGTGTTTACGTTGTGGAAGTAATCAACACCGGTGAAGGATTGTCCAGAAATACGAAGACCAGGACCAAACAGTGCAACCACGTAAGTCGGCTAACGGCCAGGGTAAGGCGGCAAGGATGCTGCTCGAGCATTTGCACTAGTGGACATGAGGCTCCGGAGGCAACGACGTGGTGGAAGGTGGTACGCTTCTAGTATCTAGCCATTACGCTAAAGTACTATTTGACCCTGGATCAACGCATTCATTTGTCGCACCACATTTTGTACACAAGTTGCATGCATGCATGGAACATATGCCTATAGGTTTAGAAGTATCAACTCCTATGGGCGCAAGTTTTATAATGAGACATTATCTATAATGCATGCGAAGTTAAAATTGATGAGATAAATTTCCTTTGATTTGATCTTGCCGCCTATATGTCGAATACGACATTATATTGGGAATGAATCGGTTGTTCGCACACCATGCACAAATGGATCGCCATCGCAAGTCCATTAAACTATGTGAACCCGATAAGCCCGAAGTGGAAATTTCGGGAAGAGCACGAGTTAAGATTGCCCCAATCATTTCAGCAATGAAAGCGAGGGGCGATCACTAGAGGGGCACAAGGGTACTTGGCGTTTGTAATAAACAAACCTAAGGTTGAGACACAAATTAATCAAGTACCTATAGTATCGGAATATACGGATGTATTTCCACAAGAACTCACCACTGCCCCCTCCGGATAGGGAAGTTGAGTTCACTATCGGGTATTACCGGAACCGCCCGATTGCTAGAATGCCGTATAGAATGGCTCTGTTGAGTTACAAGAGTTGAAGACACAATTACAAAAGCTAATGGATGTGGGATTTATTCGACCAAGCACGTCTCCTGGGGAGCACTGTACTATTTGTCAAAAAGAAAGACGGCACATTAAGACCGTGTATAGACTATCGCGGACTTAGCGTGACCATCAAGAACAAATATCCCCTCCCGAGGATAGACGAATGTTTGATCAACTTCAAGGAGCGATGGTGTACTCGAAGTTTGATTTACAACAAGGATATTATCGATTAAAGATCCGTGAAGAGGGCGTTTCCAAAAAAGCATTTCGACCGGATATGGACACTACGAGTTTGTAGTGATGCCTTTCGGTCTAACAAATGCACCAAAGCAGCGTTTATGGATCTAATGCATCGAGTCTTTCAACCTTATTTGGATCAATTCGTAGTGATATTCATTGATGACATACTCGTATACTCTAAGTCTAAAGAGGAGCATGAGCGTCATCCGAAAATTGTTTTAGAGACACTACGAGAGCAAGTCGTATGCCAAATTCAAAGCAAGTGCGAATTTTGGCTTAGTGAAGTCGCATTCTTGGGACACATAGTATCCGCACCGGGATCGCCGTAGATCCTTGAAGGCTGCATAAAGGTGGTTGAATGGAAACAACCCGAGTCCGTACAGAGATCGAAGTTTCTTAGACTAGCTGGATATTATCGAAGATTTATCCGGATTTCTCCAAGATAGCGGACCACTCACTCACCGACTAACCGTGAAGCAAGTCAAGTTTGAGTGGAATGACAAGTGTGAGGCCGATTTCCAAGAGCCGAAGAACGACTTACTACGGCTCGATCTTAGCCCTTCCAAAGGGAACGAGAAAACTTTGTCGTCTACAGTGACGCATCAAAGGAAGGACTAGGAGCGTGACTCATGCAAGAAGGAAAGGTCATTGCTTACGCATCACGGAAACTCAAACCGTATGAAGCCAATTACCCAACGCATGACTTGGAATTGGCAAAGCAATAGTGTTCGCGTTAAAGAAATGGAGACACTATCTCTACGAGCAACATTCACGGTTTACACAGATCATAAGAGCCTAAAGTATCTATTCTCTCGAAGGAACTCAATTTGAGGCAACGGAGATGGATGGAGTTAATAGAAGATTATCACTTTGATATTCAATACCATCCCGGGAAAGCTAACGTAGTAGGCCGACGCCTTGAGCAGTAAAGGCGAGTATAGCTGACTAATGATTCGAGAGTGGAGATCATTAGAAGAATTGAGCACTTGAATCCGACAAGAACCAAGACTTTCGAATTTCATGTGCTAATATTTGATTAAACCCGATCTACTAAACGAGATCAAAGTAACACAGGGGATTGACGTGCAACTTCAAAAACTAAAAGAGAAGATACTCAAAGGAGAGAGAGATCGGAATTTCGACAGGAAGATGGGATCATCGATTTGAGAATAGAATTTGTGTACCGAATGATGAGCAACTTAGAAAGAATCCTCTCGAAGCACACCGTTCGAAATACACTATACATCCCGGAGGAAACAAGATGTATAAGGACTTGAAACAACATTATGGTGGGCAAACATGAAGAACCAGGTAAGCGAGTTCGTTGCGAGATGCCCGACTTGTCAACAAGTAAAAAGTCGAACACCAACGACCATCCGGTTTGTTACAACCGTTGAGAATTCCCAGTGGAAATGGGAACACATAACGATGGACTTCGTGGACGGATCTACCAAGGACCAGGGACGAGGCGATGATCTTTATATGGGTAGTCGAGACCGACTCACAAAATCGCACACTTCCTACCCATGAAGAAAACCGACGACTTTGCGTAAACTTGCGCAAATTTACATCCGAGAGATCATCCGATTGCATGGAGTGCCAATCGACATTGTGTCGTCGACAGAGACCCGAGGTTTGTCTCCGATTCGGGAAATGCTTACATGAGGGTGGGTACCTCGCTAAGTTTAAAGACAAAGCAAAGACATCCGCAAACCGATGGCGATCGGAGCGAACAATTGAGACTGGAAGACATGTTGCGAGCCGCACATTGGATTTCCAAGGAAGTTGGGATTCGCACTTACCATTGGCCGAGTTCGCCTATAATAACAGATTATCAGGCCACGATTGGGATGGCACCTACGAAGCCTTGTATGGACGAAAGTGTAGATCCCCACTACATGGGAGATTGATGACCAATGGACTCCAAAAAGAGAAACGAAAGTCACCATCGATTCCAAAGGTCGACTTAGTTCGGGAGGCCATGGAGAAGGTCAAGTTGATCAAGGAACGAATCCGCACACTCGTAGTCGCCAAAAGAGTTACGCGGACAAGAGGAGAAAGGACTTGGAATTTGAAGCCGGAGATGAAGTATTTCTCGGACTCTTGCCACGGAAAGGATTGATCAATCCAAAGAAGGGAGGCAAACTAAGTCCGAGATATATTGGACCTTACAAGATTTTGCGGAGGATCGGAAGTTGGCCTACCGACTCGAGTTACCGCACAAAGACGCGGGAATGCACGATGTATTCCATGTATCGAGATTGAAAAAGTACCAACCGGATCCCGAGCATATTATCACTCGTGATGCTCCTCCTCTAATGGAGAATTTATCTTACAGGAACCAATCAGAATCATTGACCGTGAGATACGTCGGTTGCGAATGAGAGATTCCAATGGTTAAAGTTGTATGGCGGAACCACAACCGAGACGAAGACGCAACATGGGAGAAGGAAGAAGACATGAGGAATCAATACCCTTAACTATTCTCAAGAGAATTTGGGGACCAAATTCTTTTAAGGAAAGGGAGAATGTGAAGCCCTCGATTTTTATTCGAACATGTACTTGTATCACGTATCGTCTTTGTACTATTTGACAATTCTACGCGTCACTTTGACGGGTAAATATTAATGATAAATATATTTTGCATTTAATTCTTTTAATTTCTATTTGTGATCATAATCATTTATTAATTTTAATTCGCATTTATGATCACTTGGTTGACAATCATTATTATTATTGGTGTATTATTAGTCACCTTAGAATTTTAAGAGACTATTTATTTTAGGGATTATAATTTATAGAATTAAGAATTCGATTTAGATTAAGTGATCATGAGACTTATAAGTGATCAAGGACATCACTAATTATTTTGGAGATTGATATTTATTCATCTATTATCATCAATTTTTGGAAAGAAAAAAATATATGGAATTACCAAAATACCCTTAGGGGGACGGCATTGGTGTAATTTTTGGTGTAGAAATATCTCTCAACTCTTGTACATGTACACCTTGTGTAATCCTCTTGTGTATTTATACACCATTAATTCAAACCTACATCTTAAATTAATCCCACCATTTCAATCATCCAATTGGTCAAACAAGACCAAATTAAAAATTTCCCCTAAGCTTAGCATTTTGGCCCATTGTCCCTAATAAAGTTGCCTAAAAATTACTTTCTTCCCTAATTACCTCAATTATTCCCTAACTCATCATCTAACCAACCAAAGAATTTTTTTTTGTCTCTTTTTTCCCCCAATATGGACGGCCATAATGGCCTTGTTGAACAAAAAAATTTGTTCAAGTTTTAATCTTCCCATTCCATTCAACAACACCAAAATCATTCTAAGTCTTGAATTTCCTCATCTCTCTCTCTAAAAATCCTCCTACATCTCTCTACCTATCCTTCATCTTCTTCACTAACACTTAACCAAAACTTCAAGAATTCATCTCCCATTTTCTTCAAAAATTCGAACCATATACACTACACAAGGTAAGAAATTTTCTTCTTCAATCTATTCTTATACCTTCTAGCTCACCTCTTTCACCTTCTAATTTAAGTTTGATTTTTGAATTTGAGGTATACCTAGAAGACCTTTGAAGAAGTTAAGAGACTAGTCATCTTGAAGAAAAATTGTGAAGAAGTTGGACTAAAAGGTAAGAAATGGAAATTTTAGTACACTTTCTTCTTCTCTTTCTATTTTCCAAATTTTTACACTCCATTTTCATTTTTGGAGTTTTAGGGGCTGACCTTGGTGGTTGACATTAAGGGTGACCAAAACCTTATACTTGGAAGCCATTACTAGTCACATTTTACTCACTACACAAGGTAAGTGTAGTATTTCCAATTTTCTCACTATCTTCTTCTTTTCCCTAAATTTTAAACCACATTCTTATAACTCCTATATTTTTTGATATTCCTTGACTTAGGGGCTGACCTAAGTCATTCCTTCACCGAGAGAGATTTATCCCATTTTCACCAACAAACCGATCTTTAAGGTGGGTGGAAAAATCCTTTCAACTTCTAGGTGCTTTAATTCATAAAAATGCATGTAGTATTTTGTTATTGAGCATTTGAGATATATATTATGTATTGCATGCTATTCTCTTGTATCAAGTTGAAAAATTTCTCAAGTGTTGCTCAAAATGCGATTTCCGAAAATTAGGACATCCATGTACACTTTATTGTCATATTTGATCAATTCTTGTATGGGATGGATATGTATGTTTATGACTCTTGAAATCTATGTTTTGTATGGCCTATAACCTGGAAAAGTCGAGCATAATTGATTAAATTTCGATTTTGGACTTAAAATGTAAAAATGGAAAGTTGGTGGACTTAAGTGCAAGAAAATAAAACTTAAGGGACCTCTCTGTAAATTTCGATTTTGGGACTGTACTCAGGTTCAAAAATGTTGTTTTGACATTTTAATAAAGTTTTAAGAGTTTTTAGATAAATAAAATCAACCCTTAAAAGCCCAAGGACTAGATTGTAAAATTTGAGAAGTTTAAGGGCTATTATGCAAATTTCGAAACTGTACCAGACCCTAAATTTAAAATTTGAAATTTTAACTCTTAAGGGACTGGAAATAACATATTTTAAGTGTATTCCAAAAATCCAAGTGTTTAGAGCTTGGAAAGTAATTTTATAAAACTTGAGGGACCAAATTGTAATAGATTAAACTTGAGGACCCAAATGAAATTTCCAGAACTTATACAGCCCATGTACCTGGAAATACTAATTTACCTATAACATAATTATATTTTGGATCCAAGGTTCAAATTTCATAACAATTGGACCCCTAAAAGCCTTAAAGGCAATTATTTCAAAATGGGACAAAAATGAGATTTTCAAAAGTTGAGGGACCTATACTTATGACGTTTTAAAACTGCTTTTGTCCCAATATCCCACTAACCTTAGTGACATTTTCCAACTGGAATCACATTAGAAGCCCTTCCGGTTTGTGAGTTCCGATTATTTTAAACTTAAGGCCCGAAATGACAATTTTAACAAATTTGGGGCCAATGTGAGAATTTTATAAAAAATCGACCTCAAAACTTTAAAAACCTGAATCTCTGAACAATTTAGAGATTTTAGGAACTGACCTCATAATTTTTCAAGGTCGGGATATTTATTTATTCAATTTTTAACCCCAAAAGTATTGGTTTTTACAAAACGGGGCTAATTGTAAATTTTTCTTTTTATCAAGGACCTAACTTAAATTATTTTTCATTTACTAAAACAGCCCTGGACCCTCTTACTTTAATTATTAATTAAAATATTTTATTTTCTCAAAAACCCCTTGACTTATCGGATCGCTTGACCGATTAATACCCGATCGCGGGCGACTTCCTCGTCTTGCGATTTGAATCTATAATGGGACTTATGTTCCACCTAATCGTTCAAGATATCGAAGATTGCTTATCCTCCCGATAATCATCTTCATCCAAATAACTCCACCAACGCCATAATTACCTTACGCAAATTTTCGAAAACTTTTCATGAATCGCTTTTCAGAATCAATATACTCATTGCCTGGTTGACTACGAACGTGTATTTAATTTATTGCTGAGTCAACTTGGTGTGTCGAGCTCACGATCGGAATGGATACGTCGGGATGGAAGGCGGCTCTGTTTTGCCGCTATTCCACTCTTTCCCCATCGCCCTAATCCCGCAAGGCGGGACGGAGTTTGTCCAAGGGGAAGCGGGTCGTAGTACTTGAGGTATAATCATGATTATGACAAATCCGAGCCTTGCTAGCTCGTGCTGTGGATTTTGTCTTTGCCTACGGAGCGATAAGGTGACGGTCTTGGACCATCTTGCTCGGGAGTTACAAGGAAGAACGAAGGAATCATTTGCCTCGATCCACACGATTCCGAGTTAATCGGACCCGTTTGGTTGGCGCTACAAATCCGTGCACGCAACCGCTACTTGTATTGCATAGGTTGGCGCTACAAATCCGTGCACGCAACCGCTTACTTGTCTTGCATAGGATTGGCGTTACAAATCCGTGCACGCAATCCTCCCTGCCCGCTTGAACCATAGTGCATGCGTGACCACTTGCTGTTTTCTTAAAATATATAAGTATGTTACTTAATATATTTATCACGACGCTTAATTTGGGTGTGGAATCATGCATCATTGCTCACGCGTTTTCATACAACTAAATTTCTCACATTAACTATTTATATCGCCACACTTGCATTACGATCACCCCATCCACCGAGATTTTGTCTCATTCCCTCCTCATTTTCTAACCTTTAGATGAAGAGTTATTTGAAGACATCGAACTACCATGCATTGAATCCCTATCCGTGATGTGGAGCGACATTTATTTTTACTTTTATTTGTTGTTGAACTCCTTCATTTTTATTTTTGTTTGGTGTAAGTTAATTGAGATAATCTTTGGGTTGTATTCGGATACCGGACCTTAAGATTGTAATTTGTACTTGTGTTTATTTTAATTGCGCATTAGACTCTATTTCACTTGGAGTTTGGTATCTTTGGTTTAGGCTGTTGATTTAGTGTTTAAGTGATTGATCGTTGTCACGTCACGTTTGGGGCGTGACAACAGATCTGTAACTCTCAAGATTCTCAAGAAGAACCGCTAAATCCGGAAGACCAAAACCAGATCTAGATCCATTCTCAAGCCCTAATTTCCTAATGGATTCGTGTGACGCTTCCGCGATTAGGATTAATCTCTTCTCTTTCTCGGATTATCATGGTAGATCGGTCAAGCATGCTTTTGGGTTTTGTGAATTAAAGCATACTCTTTGTGATTACGATTTATAACAAGTGGTATCAGAGCCACTCTATTCATGATTCTCTGAGATTTGGGAAGAATTATTGATGTTCTTCGTTAAAGTGAAATTAGGGTTTTCTAATTTCTGGATGGATTTTGCCTCGTTGTATTTGTTTTGAAAATCATGATCCGTAAATATTCGGTTACTCGT
Organism: Rehmannia glutinosa; assembly: GCA_016081115.2. NCBI lineage: Eukaryota > Viridiplantae > Streptophyta > Magnoliopsida > Lamiales > Orobanchaceae > Rehmannia > Rehmannia glutinosa. Next base: position 264,565 of record JABTTQ020002432.1, read on the forward strand.
TACGATTTATGATATTCAACTTTGGGGCTTCAGGATTCAAGTTTTGATTTATGATGTATTCGTGGGTTTCAACTACTGCATGTGTGTGCACAATTGTATTTTGATTTTGAAGTTCTCGATTCAATTGTGGTCAATTGTGGTTACAGTATAATGGAAGTTTCTGGTTTTTCAAGGTTCTCCATATTAAGAAAAAAAAAAAATATTTGCAGCAGTTGGAATCCGAGCTTCTAATAAATCGAGTTTCGAGAATTGGCAATTGAAGATGATGGTTTTTTTTTTGTCATTTCCTCAAAATGTCGTGCTTGAATTGCTATGGTGTTGTTGATTAAAATATTCTGGAATTCATATATTGATGGCTGTGTTGTTGCATTTGATTATGAATTCAGTAAATTCAATATTGTTGCATTTGAATTGTGTGTAAAGGATTCAGAATGTGTTTTGTTGTAGAAGGCATTCTTTCATCCTTCTTTCTTGATTTGGGCTTCAATAGAATAAATCAATTTTCTTAGGCCCATTTAGAGTTTGAAAAGTCTGATGGCTTTCAGATTGTGTTTGGGGCTCAACTCAACTTAATAGTATTTTTATATTGGCCCCTGTAGATTAGCATATATGTATTATGTGCTAATATATGATTCAATCATTTTATTTCAGATTTGTTTGGTGCATCTCATGTCCCAATTTGTTTTGTCTAATATTTAAAGTGGATTTATTGAAACAAGAAGTCGCCAAAGTGACCTCTCTTGTGTAGATTTATTCATTAACAATATTAGATGTTTGTGTTTGTGCATATTCATGCGGGTATTAGTCGGCCCTAAGGAAGGTTAATACTTGGCCCGAAATGCACAAACACCTGTGGTGGTAAATACGTGGCAATTATAAGGTTGTCCATGTAAGTGATTTTTGTCGGCCCAAAGGAAGACAATATTACTTGACAGGATTTGTCGTGTTTGATCACTACAAGAGGTAGCCACTTACAAGTTAATATTCTTGTCCAAAGACTTGATATTAATGTTGTGCTAGGTGCCTCGAGATGTTACCAACTTATTTAAATTTAATGATTGATTATTCGGTTTAATGTGAGCATGACGGTTAATTTTGGTTTTGTTCTCTATTCACTATGATGTCCGCTACTTCTATTTCTCGCTAACACCAACAACATCCCCATGCTCAATGGGTCGAACTTTAAGGATTGGAAAGAAAACATTTCGATAATTTTGGGTCGCATGGATCCGGACTATGCGCCTAAGGGTTGAGCAACCCCTTCTCTCTACGGATGCAAGTTCGCAGAGGAAAAGCGGAACTTTGAGAAGTGGGAGCGCTCAAATCGCGTTAGTCGATGATCATTAAGCGCGGCATTCAAGCCTTCGAGGAAGAAAGGTTGAAGCAAGAAAGAATCGAGATTGCTCAACGGCCGATCTTCTAAGGATAAGGGCAAAAGGAAAAATGATGTTGAGAAAGTCGCTAATGATAAGGGTCCAAAGACAAAAGAAAAGAAAGGTGAAACTCGGGATGGCCGTTTCTTTTGTGGCAAACTGGACACAAAAAAAGGATTGTACCAAGTATCGCGCTTGGCGTGTGAAAAAAGGTACATTTCTTGCTTTGGTCTGTTCTGAAGTTAATTTAGCTTCAGTACCCGGAAACACTTGGTGGTTAGATTCTAGTGCTACTACTCACATAAGTGTTTCAATGCAGGGTTGCCTGAGCTACCGAAAGCCAACTGATGGTGAAAGATACATCTTTGTGGGTGATGGCAAATCGGTGGAAGTGGAGGCAATAGGGCATTTTAGATTGTTATTAGGAACTGGTTTTTTCTTGGATTTGAAAGACACTTTTGTTGTACCGTCGTTTAGACGGAATTTGGTTTCTATTTCCTTACTGGACAAATACGGTTTTTCTTGTTCATTTGGAAATTGTCAGTTTAGTCTTTCATTAAATTCCAATATTGTTGGTACTGGTTCGTTAAGTGCTTATGACAATCTATATATGCTTGATACTATTGTTTCATATAATGAATCCCTGCATGTTGAATCAAGAGGTACTAAGCGAAAATTAAATAAAGAAAATTCGGCTAAATTATGGCACAGGCGTTTAGGTCATATCTCAAAAACCAGAATTGAGAGACTTGTGTCAGACGGTATTTTGGATACACTTGACTTTTCGGATCTTGATGTTTGTGTTGAGTGTATTAAAGGAAAACAGACCAAAATAAAGAGATTAGGTGCCAACAGAACTTCAGACGTCTTAGAATTGATACATACGGACATTTGTGGGCCATTTCCTAAGGCTTCTTGGAATGGTCAACAATATTTCGTATCATTCATAGACGACTACTCACGCTACGGTACCTATATCTAATTCATGAAAAATCGGAGGCACTAGACATGTTCAAGGTTTTTAAGGTCAAGTTGAGAATCAACTCAAAGAAAAGAATTAAAGTCGCCGATCGACCGTGGAGGTGAGTACTACGGCGAGATATGATGGTTCGGAGAACAACGCCCAGGGCCTTTTGCTATCTTCCTAGAGCAATGTGGAATCGCCCCACAAGACACCATGCCGGGACGCCTAGCATGAATGGTGTTCTTTGAAAGACGAAACAGACTCTAAAGGATATGGTACGGAGTATGATTAGTCATTCCTCTTTGCGAGAATCACTGGGGAGATGCACTAAAGATGCAGCTTATATTCTCAACAGTACCAACTAAAGCGTTTGCTAAAACACCTTTTGAGCTTTGGATCGGGCGAAAGCCGAGTCTAAACCACTTTCACATATGGGGATGTCCGGTGAAGCTAGGCCTTATAGGCCAAATGAAAAGAAATTGGACTCCAAAACAGTTAGCGACTACTTTATTGGTTATTCCGGAAAAATCAAGGGGTTTTAAGTTTTATGATCCCACTAGAAGGTCTATTTTTGAGACGGAAATGCAAAGATTCTTTGAGGATGTTGAGTTTGGGGGAGAAATAAGGTTAGAGACATTACCTTTGAGGAGGAGTCGATCTCCACACCTACTCATCGCTTCGATGATGTTCGGGTTTCTATTCTGTCATTAGCCGAGAAGTAGATCCGAACCTCAACAGGATAATGTTGAAGAACTCCCCACTCAAGGTTGAAACTATTCGGGAAGAACAAACTCAACAACCTCAAGAACTAGTGCCATTAAGGAGGTCCACTAGAGAGAAGAGAAATGCTATTCCCGGATGATTATGTGGTATTTCTCCAAGAAAATGAGGATAATAATGGATTGATGGAAAATGATCCTATCAATTTCCGTCCAAGCCATGCAGAGATCCAAACTCTCAAAAGTGGATTGATGCCATGAATGAAGAGTATAAGTCAATGCAAGACAATCAAGTTTGGGATCTTGTCCCATTACGAAGGTGCGAAACCTATTGGTTGCAAATGGATTTTTAAGACCAAAAGGGATTCGAAGGGTAATGTGGAAAGATATAAGGCTCGTCTTGTAGCTAAAGGCTTTACTCGAGAAAGAAGGCATTGATTTTAAAGAGACTTTCTCTCCGGTTTCCACGAAAGACTCTTTCGGGATAATTATGGCATTAGTTGCACATTTTGACCTTGAGTTACATCGGATGGATGTAAAGACAGCGTTTCTCAATGGAGACATTGATGAGACGATATATATGGTGCAACGAGAAAACTTTGTGTCCGGAGACCCAAAGTCTATGGTTTGCAAATTAAAGAAATCCATCTATGGGCTCAAGCAAGCTTCTTGTCGGTGGTATCACAAGTTTCATCAAGTAGTAGTCTCGTTCGGTTTTGAGACTAATGTCTTTTGATGATTGTGTGTATCACAAGTTCGATGGGAGTAAGTGTATATTTTCGGTCTTGTATGTGGATGACATTCTCGCTTGCCACTAATGACTCAGGATTGCTACACGATACCAAGAAATTTCTATCAAAGAAATTTGAGATGAAAGATCTTGGGAAGCTTCTTTTTGTTCGGGAATCCAGATACACCGGATCGTTCTCGGGGTATTCTTGGATTATCACAAAAGAGCTACATAGAGAAAGTGTTGCAAAGATTTGGCATGCGAATCGCAAAACCAGGAGACACCCTATAGCTAAGGGAGACAAGTTTAGTCTCGAACAATGCCCTAAAGGAAACTGAAATTAAGGAAATGCGAGAAGATTCCCTATGCTTCTTTTGTTGGGAGTCTAATGTATGCTCAGTCCGCACAAGACCTGATATAGCATTTGTTGTTGGTATGTTGGCGGATATTTAAGTAACCCTGGTATGGATCATTGGAAAGCGACCAAAGCGGGTGATGAGGTATTTGAGAGAACAAAAGATTACATGCTCACATACGTAAAATCGATCGTTGGAGATCATAGGGTATTCTCGATTCGATTTTGCGGGATGCCAAGACATGAGGAGATCCACGGGCTACATTTTCTTATTGGTGGGAGCCATTTCATGGAGAAGTGCTAAGATTACACTTGTAGCATCTTCTACCATGGCAAATTTGAATTTGTAGCATGCTATGAGGCATCCAATCATGGAATATGGCTGCGAAATTTTGTCATTTGGGTTGCGCATTATTGGGAATATAGAAAGACCACTAAAGTTGTATTGTGACAATAACTCGGAAGGTGCTATATTCTAATAACAACAGAGCTCTACTAAGTCAAAACACATTGACATAAAGTTTCCGGTTGTGAAGGAAAGGGTACAGAGTGGTCGATAACTATAGAGCATATCGGGACGACTCAATGATTGCGGATCCGCTTACTAAAGGATTAACACCCGAGGGTCTTTCACGAGCACACCGCTCGTATGGGTGTAATCTGATTTCGGGATACTTTGGTTTAGTGGGGAGTCCGTAATTTTATTGCTCTATACATTATTTTGGACACATTTTGTGTATTTGGATATTTTGCACGAGATATAAAGTATTGATTTATTACACTCTGTCATTTTGGTTATGATTGATCTCACTAAGGAATAAGGTGGACAGTTGAAATAGACATGTTAGATCACATTACATGTAATTTCCATGCTACGCACCCATGATTGATCTATGTCATTTGGTTGTCTTTGGTATATGTGATTATTGATGGGTTTATTCACGCATAAAGTGATGAAAGCCTCTTTAGTCCTATATTAGTACAATCAATGGACGAGATTGTTAAGGATACTTTTATATGTGATGACAAGGTTTGAGCTCATAAGGTATTGCACATTTGTTTGGTAACATATGTAGTCCAAGTGGGAGATTGTTGGAAATATTTAATTTGGACTAACATATGTTAATTAAATGTGCATAGTATCTTACGGTTTAATCCAATTAAAGTGATCTAATAAGGTTTTAATTTTGGATTAAAAGGGTATCAAATTGTTATGGGATTAAATGTGTAGATACTATTAGGTGATTTTCTATTTGTTGAGGGACCAAATAGAAAATAAAGGGATACTTATCCAAAACGGTTATGGTCCCGGGCGCGGTTCTTAAATAAGAGAAAGCGTCTTTCTCCTTCAATAGACGTAATACTGATGCATACTGAACTCTCAAGATTCTCAAGAAGAACCGCAAATGCGGAAGACCAAAACCAGATCTAGATCCACAATTCTCAAGCCCTAATTTCCTAATGGATTCAGGTACGCTTCCGCGATTAGGATTAATCTCTTCTCTTTCTCGGATTATCATGGTAGATCGGTCAAGCATGCTTTTGGGTTTTGTGAATTAAAGCATACTCTTTGTGATTACGATTTATAACACAACCTTGAACAGACTAAACAACATATTTGTGAACCCATGAAATCGAATAACTATCTATCTCGCAAATCATAAGTCCGATAAAACAATTCATAAACACTTATCATTGTTAAAAGATGGACCGTTAATTATTATTTAGCCACCACACATGCAATGTGAGGCCGTTTACTAGGTCGTCAATTTTCATACAGGCATACAACAAGTATGCATTTTACAGTCGTCAAGAATACGACATTAAAAATGTTACACAAAAGTATATTAAACAAGTTATGTTTTAACATACATTAAACATGTGGAACATGAACTTACTCGGATAACATAATAGGAGCTTATGATCATCAATCATGAAGATTGTAGCATGACGATCCATTTTCCAAAACTTCAATTATTGCAGAAAATGGAATGGCAGCACTGGCACTTCATTTATATCAGCTATTGAGAAAGTTAAAATTCATTAAACATTAGCTTGACAATGTCGATAAAGTCGTATGTACCTATATATTTAGGGATAATTACAAAAACATTTGGTCTAATTACACCAACAAAATAAAACCCCAGAGATTTTTGAAAATTACGAAATCCCCTTGAAATTTGATTTGTCTTACGTTTTTGCCTTCCATTAATCAAGGGGTAGCAGCTGCCGCATGGTTAGCCCTAGCCCAAATTTTCCCCTTAGCTCAACATTTTTTCCTCTTATAAAATATATATAATCTTTTTTTTTATTTTCTTTCCATAAAAAAAACAGGACAAAAAAATTTTTGGGGTGGGGGGCGTAGCATAAATAAAAACATTTCGAAAATCCCCTGCCATTTATAGAAATATTATAAATTTCAAAATCCCTCTGGTTCTTTTGTAGTTAGGCCAAACCTGATGGGTGTTTTTGTAATTATCCCATATATTTATACATATGACATATATAATATATGTCTTAGAGAAGGATTATCCTCATTAATTAATTCTAAAGTGGGATTAAATCTTACACTAATTGAAGAGGCGTTTGGTCTTGCCTAGGGTAATCATCATTTGGGTTTTGCAGCCCGTTGACTTGAAAATAGTTTCGAGCATCAAACTGCTGAGGTTGACCAAGCTCAAAGTCAGAACTGCCAGGCATCAAATTCATGTGCTGCTGGACTCTCTCAGTTTCAGCTATCTACACAGTTATATACATCTAACATCATAAAACTGTGAGGGTGCATTTGGATGGGGGGATTTGGGAGGAGGGATTTGAAATCCTTAGCTAAATCCACACCCATGTTTGACATATAAATCTAAATCAATGGATTTCAAATCTCTCGTTAAGTTTTAGTTCATTTTCAAAGAATTTCAAATCCCTCCCAAAACCTATTCATTTGAAATCCATTTTTTTTCCTTTATGCTCACTTGCATATTCACACACATTTACAAACATTTACACACACTACACACATTACACACATAATCGCATACATTTACACACACACATACACATTTACACACACTCGCACACATTTACACACATATTATAATTATTTACAAAATAATAAGATTATATCTTTTATTTTTATTTATTAAATATCAATTAAGAAAATAAATAGATCTTCTAATTTTATTTTTTTTATCAAAACTTACGATGGATTTGAAATCCTTATACAATTTCACATCATCCAAACAAGAGGTGGATTTCAAATCAAATGACTTTGAAATCCATTCATTTGAAATCCCTTGGAATTTCAAATTCCTCCATTCAAATGGGCCCTGAGGAAAAGTATATGTTAAAACTACCCCATAGGTTTAGCTTAATTACAAAATAGCCAGTCATATTTCAAATTACAAATACCTCCTCTTGAGCCTCTTGTGAGTGCGGTTTTGTAAGCTAAAAACAAATGTCAAAGGGATATTTCTATAAGGCTTAATTGCAATTTTGGTCCTGCGAGTATAAGTGGTTGAAATATTTGGTCCTGTAAGTATCTTGTGTAGCAATTTTGGTCCTTTAAATTCAAAGGAATGTCATATTTGGTCTGTAAGTATGCTATGTAGCAATTAAGGTCTCGTAAATTTTTATTTTTGTGCAATTTGGGTCTTATAAGTTTTATTTTTGTGCTATTTTGGTCCCAAATTGGTAAGTCATATTTCATCTTTTGAGGACCAAAATTGCTGCGATAAGATACTTAGTGGTCCAAATATGCCAATTTTTAATGTATACAGGACTAAAATTGCTACACATAAATAATTACAAGACGAAGTATGTCACCTCCTTATATTTATAGGACCAAAAGTGCAATTAAGGCTTTCTATAATTTTAAAAGATAACAGTTTTTGTAATTAGACTAAATCTTAGGGGCTTTGTAATTAATCCTATATATGTACACACGCTTACCTTTGCTCGAAGGAACTGATTATTGTGATGTAAATCAATCTCCTGCTGCCAATTATTATTTTACATGACCAAGAAAACATAATCAGATAATTGAAAATTTAAATAGAATGCTTAAAAGAACAATACTCTTATCTGGGATGCTATAGCACCAACCATTTTCCTGACAATAATTTCTAACCTTAAAAAACTAGGGAAAAATTCGACAATTTAAAGAATTAAAATTCGAAAAAAACAAGGAATAATGGCAGATCAACATGCCTGTCAATAGAAATTTTGCTGAAATTAACAATTGGGCATAAAGTATTTTGGCTGGCTTTGAACCAGATAATAAATAATTTCAAAAGAGGTTAAATTGCATATTCAATTCAGTCCACTATGTAGGTATACACTGAGCAGTTCCGCCCACTAATTTAGGGGTTACAAAATAAGACACTAACTTTTAATTTGTTGTACATTGAGTTCAACCTTTGTTTGCAATTATGAATGCTACCAAATTTTGGGTATTTCAACAGATCCATGAGGAAATAAAAAATAATTCGATATGCCAATATCACTAAAAATGGTTGAATGGATTGAAATCCTCAAAATTTTGCAGCAATTCTAGCTGATTTCGCAATTGTCACGTATTTTGTCATGCCCCTAAATTAGTGGATGGAAATGCAACTAGCTAGTGGACTAATTATGCATTTTAGCCTTTCAAAAGATCATATTTTTAACTAAAGATGGCTTTTATTTACATGCTAAAAGAGAAATTATATATATCAAATTACACTATGAGTTAATGATAAATTACTTACCCTCTTTTGCATGTACTCAATTTCAGCAAATAGCAACTCATTCTGATCAGAGATATAAATAAGTTGCGTTAATAAGCAGGAGTGTTGTGCTGACAAGATTAAAATAGCATCAAATTATTTTAGGGATAATTACAAAACCCCCTCTAATATTTGGGCTAATTACGAAAAAAATTCAGAGATGTTTTAAGATTATAAAATATCCCATTAGGTTTGATTATGTCTTAAATATTTAGTGGGTAACCGAAATATTTTTATAAATGTCAGGAGGGATTTCAAAATAATTTTTGCTTATGAAGTCGGAAATTGTCAGAGTTTTCAAAAAATTTAGTGGGTAATCAAATTTTAATGTGTTTTTTTTGCGATTTTAATAAACCTATGGATTTTTTGTAATTAGACCGAACCTCAAAGTTTTTTTTTTTTAATTATCCCATTATTTATATCAAACTAGTGTGCACCTTCTTGGCCCGGATTCTGCTTATTCCTCTTTCGACCCTTGTCTCCAGATTTTTTAGGTCTTTGAGTTGTAAAGCCCCTAAACACTCACCAAGCATGTTCCTAAATTAAAAAAAAAATAATAGGGAAAATATCATAACAGAGAAATTGGACCAATTAAGTACATTCATGTGAATAGTATAAATAAAAGGTACCTGTTTTGATTCTGCAAATTACTGATATGAGCACGCAATTTTGATGCTTCTTGCTGGTAGTACTGAAATATTGTTGAAAAAAGTTAGAATTTTTGCTTTTTGTGACAATTAATTTGAAAAATCAACCCGATATATAAATTAATCAAATGATCACGCGCAGGTAGTAGCAAGAAGCTAGTTAACCATATTCTAACACGGGAAAGCTATCTTAAACCTTGGTTTATTCTCTGTGCCAAATAAGCAAAAACTACCTCTAGATTTGGAGTAATAACAAAAAGAACTAAAGAACTTGAGGTTTGATTCAGTGTTACATTTTTACCCCAATCAGAACCTAACGGAATTTGCTTACTTCATCAAATATTTTGCAACTACGCCGCTAAACTTTCTAAATATAACTGAATTTGGTGGATGGGATATATTTCTATAAAAAAATTAGGAAAATAAGATTTTTAGTCTCGTAAGTTGGACTTTTTGAGATTTAGTCCTCTACATTGTCACATTCATGTTTTAGTCCTTTAACTTTCAAATTTATAGATATCCAATCATTTAACTTTCAAACTTTTCTAGATATTGTCATTTAACTTAGCAACTTTACTTTTGGTCCTATAACTTAACAAATTTTAGAAATTTAGTCCTATAACTTAGCAATAGTTAAATTCAACTAATTAATTAAAAGCATAGTACTCATACTTCACATTTTTTTATAGGACCAAAAGTAAATAATTAAAGTTCAATTTTGAAAACTAATTAAATTATAAAAGCAATTAAAAATTAAGTTAATTAGATTAATAAAAAATTTAAATAAATAGAGATTTCTAAAACAATTAACGAATTTTAGGAAAATTAAAATATTTACATCAAATTAGTAAATTACGAATAATTTGTCATATTTATTTAATTAACATTTGATGAAGATAATTATCTCCAAGAAATGGATGTGGACTAATGTACAAGATTCATTTATATCATAAGGTTTAAAAATTAATGCTTGAAATATTTTTAAAAATTAATTAAATTTAAAAATGATTAATTATTTTTAAAAAATTAACTATTAATTAAAATTATTCAATATTAAAAAAAATTAATTAAGAAATAACCTTTTAATGAATTAATTAAATTTAACTATTGTTAAGTTATATGACTAAATTCCCTAAAAAATTTATATGACCAAATTTGAAATATGTTAAGTTATAGGATCAAAAGTAAATTTGCTAAGTTAAATGATGAGTGCATGTTTGAGAGCACTCATGCAAAAGTCCATTTAGTAAATGGATTTCTTAATAAATGACTTTTCAAAAAGTCTCCAATTGTAACTTCTCCGGAATGGACTTTTTTGGAGGAGTGGTTTAACAAAATTCCATTCTAAAATAATCACCAAACATCAAATATTTTTGGAATATACTTTTAAATCCAAAAGTCCATCTCAAAAGTGTTCGCAAATAAAATGTCTAGAAATTTGAAAGTTAAAGGACTAAAACATGAAGGTAACAACTTAAAGGACTAATTATAAAAAATGTCCAATTTACAGGACTAAAAATCATATTTTTTCGAATGACTACCAAAACCAAATGAAGAAATATATGCAGCTAGGGCTAACTAGTATATACAAATAAATTAAGTTTGAATTTGAATGAGAGGATTTGACGAGAGGGGTTTGAGGGAAAGATTTCAAATGATCATTATGGATTTGAAATCTACCATAAAGATTCCAAAAATAGTGTAAAATAGAATATAAGGATTTTGAATCAATTATAGAATGATCTTGTCCAAATAAGCTTAATGAACTTGTTTTATAGATTTAAAATTGTTTGAATCCATCAATCTAAATCTAAGTGTAGCCTAAAAGAATAAATCATAGGCCTGGACATAATCAAATGTAAGTTGAAGTAAATCACATCAGATTGAAAAGTTCAAGAAAAAAAAAAATTGAATCTTTACCTGAGTATTAGCTTCAGATATAGAGCCATTGTTTGTTGAATCTGAGGAAGCTTTCTTGTACCTCTCAATGGTTGCTTTGACACTGTACATTAGCATTAATTGTAATTTCAGAAATCTACAATATCCATCCTAGTATGAAACAAAAAAAAAAAAAAAAAAAAAAAAAAGACTAAGTGGTTAAAATCAATAATGTGACACTATTTCCAGCCTTAGTTGCAAGCACTTAGCTTATACTTCAGCAAAAATATCATTTTTATTTTCTTTCTCCATTCACTTTCTTCTAAGATACTTTAAACACTTGGTCCAAAATTAGTCTTGTAACTATAGGGGCCTAGCAATTTTGGTTCTATAAATATTATAGACATAAATTTTGGTCCGATTTTGTGCAAATTTGATCCTATACGTTTTAATTTGTGCAATTTCGGTCCGACAAGTTTTGATTTGGTGCGGTTTTGGTCCCAATTAGTTGATAAGTACTTCATTTGTTCCAACAATACCCTTGTCCTTTAGCCAAAATACCCGAAATATCCAAAATATGTATGACCGTTAAAAGTTAGAGGATTGAAATTGCTAGTTTTATTAAAGGGGAGAATCGTCAAGGACCAAAACTACCACATCAAGAAGTGACATGACTAGAATTGCTAGTCCCTAAAAATTATAGGACTCAAATTGCAATTAAGCCGAGTAAAAAAATTATTTTTTTGTCATAAACTAGATGAAATTCACTACATATTAACATCATTATATTCTATACTTTTTCATAATTATAAATGTTATTTTTTAGCATTATGAATACAACATATAACACTAAAAAGGAAATTCTAATACTATACACTAGCCAAACAAAATTTCCAAAAAGATTTACATTTACAATAAATTTTATTTATCCTAAAACACAAACCAAAAAAGAAAAAATTATCAGTTCCAAAAATCCAATAGGCAAAAGCATGAACAAAAAAGTGATTGAAAGGTGAGTGATTCTTTAGGTCAGATTTATTCTGTCAACTCAAAATGTCAAAGTGACATATTCTAATTTAGTAAAATGAAATGAACCCAACTGAGGCAACTCCCTCATTTCTCAGTCTTCTGCTACCTTAATTTCGTCGAGCCACTGATTGGCTGCGCTTGCCTAGCTGGCACTGAACCTAGCAATATGATTGGCCCATAGTTCTAGGACATAACTTGTAAATCCTCCTAATATACCATGGTTAATACTCATTAACCACTATTTTGAACCCTAGACAAGTTATTCCAGGATACACTGGTGATATGAGAGCAGATTTCTTGTAAGATGGTTCTACACGTGCGACTGGATTGCACTTTTAATGTAAAAAATAATACTTTTAGTGCGAAAAATGATACATTATCCGAATACACTGAATTTTAGTATATTCGGACAAAGAATTATTTTTACACTAAAATTATTTTACCCAAGTTTTAGTGCAACCGTCTTACCCAAGTTTTTGCCACACTATAACGTTAAACAAGGGAAAATAATTTCTTTGGTAATAAGCCTTGAACTATTTTGAAATATATTCCTCTAAATAGTCACATTTAAGTTTTAGTCCAATATCTTTTAAAAATTTGGATATTTTGTTTTGTTTTGATTGAAATTGTGTAATTTTATTGGAGATTGCTGACTATGACTAATCGGTGCAAACATGTCAAATAAGAGAGGATTTTTTTCATGATTTAGCACAAAAATTAGGAAAATTGCAATTTTGGTCCCATAACTATAGAGCAATAGCAATTTGGTCCGTTCAATATTTTTTGGCAAAAACACCCTATAACTTTTTGACATTCTCAATTTTAGGACTCTTTTTTGCCGAGAAAATTGAATTTCGCGGAAAATCAAATTAATTATGAATTTTGGGTTTCCTCGGACCAAATTTGAACACACCTTTGGATAGATCTAAATGACATGGCGCCTAAGTGGTCATGCCCAAGGTGATAAAATGAATTATTTTCAATTAATAATATCTTATTTAATTGAAAATATTTAAATTAAATTAAAATATATATATATATATATATAAATATAAAATAAAATAGGCAGTAACATTAAAAAGATCTTGTTTAATACTTAACAAAATTAAATTATTTTTGCAAATGAATAAATTTAGTTAATATTATCATTTAATAACTCAATTCTTAATTTAATCAACTAATCAATTACATATTAGAGAGTGAAAGCGTAACATTTTTTTAGAAGAGTAAAACTATAACATTAGCTAATTAAAAAATATTTAACCAAATAGAAAACGATATTTCTTTTTTTCTTCTCTATTACGTTCATCCTTGGAAATATTTAATCAATGAAATATATATATTTTTAAATTTAAATTAAGTATTTTGAATTAAATAAGATATTAATAATTAAAAATAAATTATTTTTTCACTTTGGCAAGTGCCACTCGAATTGAGCATGGTCATCTAGGTGCCATTTAATTAAATATATCCAGCATGTACAAATTAGCCGGAGAAAACCCAAAATCCCCAATTAATTTAATTTTAAGCAAAAATGGTCCTCAAATTGAGAATGTAAAGGAGTTGTAGGGTGTTTTTGCCAAATAAAATCTGAACAGGACCAATTTGCTATCTCTTTATAGTTACGGGACCAAAATTGCAATTTTCCAAAAATTACCACCAAAACACTAAAATCCTTATTTTGTGTGTCAATTTTGGGTGATTTGACGTCTCGCTTTTTGTGTAGAATCATCAAAATTCCTAAAAAAATTAAATGCATTAGCATCCATCGGTTCTAGTTAGCAATTACGGTAAAATTACACAATTTCGGTTAAAATTAGACTAAATGTCCAAATTTAAAAAATATGAAACTAAAATTTAACGTGGGCGATTTAGAGGACTAAATCTCTAAGTAGTCCAAGTTAAAGACTATTTTCCACCGTTAATTAATATTAAGATGAAAATTGTGAGTACTTGAAGATCGAACCGTCCATTTTAATCAGAGTTTTCATTGGTTTGCCACTCGCTCTCACTTCTGTTTATTTCCTCTTTTAGTTTCAACAGTTTCAGAAGCTTTGTGAAAGCCTCAAACTCAGTTAACATAATGAAAATGGGGACTGTTTTTTCCCATTTCAGAGAAAATTTAATTTCTGAGCTAATTTTAAACATAAATTGGTATCATCACATATTACTTCTTTTTGTCAGAAGTCAAGAACAAGAAAAATATCGTGTATGACGTTCGAAAGATTCTTTAACACTCAGAAAAATCTATAAATAAAATAAAATAAAATAAGATTTTCATTGCCAAATTTAGATTTAAATTAGTACAATATACACCAAAAAAAAGAGTTTATATTTATTGGGTCTGGATTGGTTAAATTAGCTAGATCTGTACATAGCAACAAAGATCCATCCTTTTTGAAACAGCATACGCAAAACCCACAATCAGAAATTCTAATTTGAAGAAAGATTAAGTGTAGCAAACCCTAATTAGGGTAAATTTCCATTGGAAAAACAATTTTAATAAATTTGAAGCTTGTAAAAATGTAAGAAATTGAAAACCCTGATTTTTATTTTTTTCCATCTAGTCAACCCTAATAAACATCAAGTCAAAAAAGAGATGAAAAAAAAGCCCTAATAAGGTTGTAATTTGGCCTTTGGCATCTTTCTTGAATAGTCCTTTTTTCTTTTTTCTTTACCTAAGTGATGCTAAAACTGATTTGCAATTAAACAAGTTCAAAAACATGAATGAATGGACAAATGAAAACTTGACAGCTTGGTAAGACCCAAATAGCCTTACAGATGAGAGAGAAATTAAAGAGATATATGAAGAAATTACAACTGACAGCAAATATGAAGCTAATCTCACAGTTAAATTTTGCATAATTTCCCAAAAACATTTGACTAAGTCATTTGTGAGACCGTCTCACATATTGAAATTCATAAGATTTGATTCAACCCATTTTACAAATCAAAGAAAGTGATATTCAAATTCAAATAGCCCATGAGATGTCTTATATAAGTTTTTGTCAAAACTTTTACGACAGATCTGTGCATTTATCAAAACATGGACTAAAATGGGAACATAAAATTAAAAACCCAAAAAACACAGTGACAAAACAGGAAAAAATAGAAACACAATTGAAATTTGAAATCTATGTCAAGAAAAACTTAAAATCTTCACTGCACAAAACAATATTAAGTCCTTGAGCTCAAAATCCTCCACAATATTACCAAAAACATATCAAACCGAAACTATTTAACACGACAAAACTAAATCACAACAGAAATACCCAGATCCCTCAAAAAAGTTAAAAAATAATTAATTAATATTTTTTTCTAGATAAATAAATAAATGATACATACCTGTTGTTGGCATACTCATAGAGACGGCCTCTGGTAGAGAAGACAATCAAAGCCACCTCAGCATCACAAAGCACAGATAACTCATACGCTTTTTTCAGTAACCCATTGCGACGTTTACAGAAAGTGACCTGACGATTAGTCGTGTTTTCGATCCGCTTTATCTCTATTTTTCCCCTTCCGTTTTTCCTTGATTGATCACTAGTTTGGAAATCCATTAATTTCTGCTAATAAGCACACAGAAATTAACATTACTATTAGTACAAAAAAATTGGCAGCCTTTGAGAGTTGTTTAATATCATAAAAATCATGTGAAAGCATCACAAAATTCATAACTAAACAATAATTGTTTGAAAATGTTTATGTAAAATGTTTGAAAATGGATTTGTATGTAGTTTCAGTACTAACCTGCTATGGTAATAAGGGAGAGATGAAGGAATTGAAGCTCAAATTTCTGAGGTATGCTTTTATTCACAAATCTGAAAAGGAGAAGGTAGAAATTATGGAATGAGCTGTGAAATATATAAAGTTAAAGAATTTTTTTTTACCTTTTTTATTTATTTCATAATAATCACGAAGTTAAAAATCTGCTATATATATGTGTACTTTATGGGTTTACTTGTATCTTGTAATAAATCTATGAAATGCATGCGTATTAATTTGTATTTCAATTTTGGTGGTTTGTACAGAAGGAGAGCAGAACACAATAAATGGAAGAATGAATCACACAAATTTCGCAAAAACTTATATGAGACGGTGAAAGTCCGTGAGGAGTGAGACAAATGATACTTTTAGTGTAAAAGTGATACTTGTTCAAATACACTTAAATTAGTGTATTTACTTGAGTATTATTATTACACTAAAAGTATCACTTGTTACACAAAAATATCATCGTCCCACGGTCTCACAAGAGACCTTTGCTCAAATTTAGCCTTCCTTGGCCATTCGATTTTTAATTAAAAAAAAATTAAAATTAAATTCTTACCTTTTTTGGGTCATATACCGCATTTTTTTTTCCTTCGTGTTTTATATTAATTTTATCCATTCATAAAGGATGCACTCAATCCGTGGGCCCCACTATCTCGCCCCTAAAGCTTTATGGACGAGATGAATCGCGAGATCTTGGGTGACTTAGATCGAGTCATCACAAAAGAAATTCTCCTCCAACCTTTGTTATTAGGCGGATTTGAATCTCACATCATGTCGGGTGCCAACGAAACGTACATCACATCTCCTTTGCACCGTTGAACTATGCTCGGGGCATTAATTTTATCCATTCATGAGAACATTGTGGGTGGAGAATAGCTCTAAGGAAAAAGAGTGGTAGAGTAGAAAAAGACCTCTGAAGCTGAAAGTGATATTTTATGAGATGATGGAACCTTGGACTAGGTTGCCCTCAAGTTTCACTTTTTATTGTCTATGAAAAATAGGAGTATAACACATAATTATTGGACCTCTTAATTATTTCCCATAATAACTCACGCACTTAGACTACATAATTGTTTAATTTCCTTGTAATTAGAACAAATATTGCATCTTTTAATATATTCCTTCCATTTGGTTTTGGGGATTATTAATTACCTTATTTGCGAAAAAAATATTAGAGCCGAAAATTACTTGCTAGGACTATATTTCAAGTACATCATGTGAATGCACACACAACACAATAACGATATCGGTTTATACACACGTAAACTTTCAATTAATTTATTGAAATACTAGATAAAACACATTGAGAAATACGAAATCCCAGTGTGATCAAAGGAAACATGATTGAAAAGGGGCTATGACAAAAGAAGCCACTGCCATGTGACATCCAGTCATGAACTATTAAAAGTTGAAGTTTATCAATGGTAACTTTTGACATGACAAGCAGTAATTTTGCTTTTATTTTTTTAATAAGTTGGGAGTACTAGTTGAAGAGGATCGGGAGAAAAATTTCAAAAAATTGAAAGACATAGTATTTGAATCCTGGTTGACACCCTTATAAAGGGTTAATGATAATCTTGTTGGAGGAGGGTTATCTCAATTTAGGTAAGAAAGGGTTATTTAGAAATTGGTAGTTGGAAGAGGAATTATTTTTTCTTTTAGAAGGAGTAGGTTATTTAGGCTAGAAAATATAAGAGTTTTTGGTGGATAAATATTTGCTTGTATTGATTCTTCTCAAATTTGGCTTGTTACAAAATGATCAAGACACCCTATTTATACTAGTACAACTTCCTAACCAATGGCTAGGATTTATTTGATCTAATGGCTATAATTCATCCACTAGAATCATCCTCCAAAATATCTACTTTACTAAAATATTCTACAAGATTTCCTACATATAATATCTAAGATATTTTCATAAAACTTTTCTAGATATATTCTAGAACTTGGGCCATTTGGCTTGGGCTCTCATTCTTTTCTTTTATCTCAAAATTAATCTTCTAAGCCCAATATTACTTGGGCTAAATCAAGTTTAATTTCCAACACCCCCTTAAACTTGATTTGTCATTCCGAGGAAACTTCTAAGCCGTATGAAGTCTTCATGCTTGAGTGGCTTGGTGAAGATATCCGCACAATTTGATCTTAAGACTTCACATACTCCACTTGCACATCATTTCTCGATATGTATTCTCGTATGTAGTGGTAGCGAGTGTCAATGTGCTTGCTTCGATCATGAAACACCGGATTCTTTGCCAATGCCATAGCCGACTTGTTGTCGACACAAATCTTAGTTGGATCTTCTTGTGTCATTCCCAATTCCTTTAGCAAATTTCTCACCAAACCGCATGGCAAACACAAGTTGTCGCAGCCTACGTACTCGTGCTTCCACACGGGTTGAGAGAGTGACTATCGCTTCTTTGACATCCAAGTGAATGCGGTATCTCCCATGAAGAACACAAAGCCGTAGTACTTTTTCGATCATCTACATCTCCGGACCAATCGCTATCACTATAGCCAACAAGTTTATAATCATTAGTTGTTGAATAAAATAAGCCGTAATTGATCGTACCTTTGAGATAGCGAAGAATCCTTTTAGTGACTTTCATGTGAGTAGTGGTTGGATTTTCCATGTATCGACTTATTAGATTGGTGGCATAGAGAATGTCGGGTCTTGTGCACGTCAAATACCGCAAACTTCCAACCAAACTTTTGTACAATGTCGGGTCCACTTTTTCTTCTCCATCATACTTTGATAGCTTGATCCCGCACTCATTTGGTGTGTTAATAGGCTTGCAGTTATCCATCTTGAATCTCTTGAGAATCTCCTTTGCGTAGCCTTCTTGCGAGATGAAAATCCCATCTTCTTGTTGTTTAACTTCAACGCCGAGGTAATATGCCATAAGCCCGATATCGTCATCTCAAATTCTCTCGGTCATTGCTTTCTTGAACTCTTCAAACATGTCGGATTATTTCTGTGAAGATCAAGTCATCCACATATAAACACACGATCAAAACATCATTTTTTTGACTGGACATAAAGTGCATGTTCGTGCGGGCACTTAGTGAACCCATTCTCTTGCAAGTATTTATCGATCCCGCTATTCCATGCCCTTGGTGCTTGCTTTAATCCGTATAGAGCCTTCTTGACTTCAAGACTTTATCTTCTTCATTCTTCACCACATAGCCCTTTGGTTGCTCAATGTAGACTTTTCCTCGAGAACTCCATTTAAGAAAGTCGACTTTACGTCCATCCGGTGAATCTTCCACTGTTTTGAGTCGCTAAAGAAATGATAAGCCTTATTGTTTCCAAGCGAGCGATCGAGCAAATACCTCGTCATAGTCGATTCGACTCTTTGACTATAGCCTTTGCGACTAGCCTTGCTTTATATCTTTCAATTTCTCCTTTAGCATTCTTCTTTGCTTTGTACACCCACTTGACGCCGATAGCCTTATGTCCTTTTGGAAGTGAGGTCAGCTCCCACGTGTCGTTTTTCATGATTGTTTGTATCTCCTCATCCATAGCATCTCTCCATCTTTTATTTTGATCGCTTTTTCAAAAGTCACGGGTTCACAATCTGCAAAGTAGACAGAAAAGTGTTATATCATCTATTCTCCGGTGTTCTCATAAAGATCTTCTAGACTCTTTCACGTTCTATGTCTCTTTCATTTAGAAATGATGGTGGCGAGTCTCCTCCCATTTGTTGATTGTGAAGTGGATGGAATATTTGGCTCTTCTTGAACTTCTATTGTTGGCTCGATCGGTCTTGACTCGTTTTCTTCAAAATCAGGAAAAATTGAAGTTGTTTTGGGAGCCAAAATCCCGATTTGATTCTTCATCAAACTTTACATCACGACTTATCACAAGCTTCTTAGTATTTGGATTATATAACTTATAACCTTTAGAGTTTGAGTCATACCCGATGAAGATGAATGGCTCGCTTTTGTCATCAAGTTTACTTCTTCTCTCGCCAGGTACATGTGCATACGCTTGCTTCCAAATACTTTTAGATGAGAGATACCTGGTTTTCTTCCACCAAGCTTCTTGTGGTGTTTTTCCCCAAACACTTCGGTTGGTGAACGATTTGACAGTACACCGCACACGCCATTCTTGACTTAACTCCTTTGCGACCTTTTGCTTTTGAGCATGCACCTTGCCATTTCAAGAATTGTTCTATTCTTTCTCTCGCCTACGCCATTTTCTTTCGGGGATCTTGGGACTATCAAGGGACCGGATTCCATTTGCTTCGCAAAATTCTTGGAACTCCTTAGATGTGAATTCTCCACCACGATCCGATCGCATTGCCTTGATTTTGCATCCATTTTCATTTTCCACCATAGCTTTGAACTTCTTGAATGCTTGAACACTTCGAGACTTTGTTTCAAAAAAATATACCCAGGTCTTTCTAGAGAAATCATCAATAAAGAGGAGAAAATAATTATTTTTACCGAGAGAGCTTAGCTTGATTGGTCCACAAACATCGGTGTGTATGAGCTCCGGGGGCTCCTCGGGATCTCGAGCTTGACTCATTTGGAAAACTCTTTCGAATTGTTTTTCCAATAGACATCCTTCGCATAGTTGATTGGGATGATTGATGGAAGGTAATCCTCTTACCATCTCTTTATTTGATAGTAATTCTAATCCGCCAAAATTTAAGTGCCCAAATCGTAGATGCCAAAGCCAAGATATATCTTTGTAGCAAGCTTTGAGACATTTTGCTACATCATTCGGATATTTAACAAGAACATTCTATTTCTAGACATTGGCATTTTAGTGATTAAACTATTTTTATCATCTCTTATAGAAAGACTACGATCTTTCATGTGAATGTCATAGCCTTTCTCTAAGAGTTGTCTCAAACTCAAGATATTACTTTTCATATTTGGAACGTAATAGACATTAGAAATAAATTGATGACTTCAATTCTTCAAGCGGATTAGAATTTTACCTTTTCCTTTGAGGGACTTTAGACTCATCTCCAAAAAAACATTGCCACTCATCGATTCATCAAGCTCCACAAACATGCTTCTTCCTCCACACATATGGTTGCTTGCACCAAGATCAGTACAAGTGTTGTCTTGTCTTCCATCACCACCTTTGTATGCTAGTAACAAATTGACATCTTCTTCGTTTTTATTTTCCACATAGTGGGCCTTTTCTTCAACCTTGTTTTTGGGAGCTCTACACTCGGAAGCATAGTGTCCAAATTTTTGACAATTATAACACTTAGTTTGTGATTTTTCGTACCTTGTTCTTGGATTGCTCCTCCCGCGTCCACTGGTTGGGTATTCTCTTATATCTTCATTATTATTGAAACCTCCTCGTGCATGTCCACGACCACGGCCTCGTCCGCCTCGTCCTTGGAAACGACCTCTTCCATGTTGACCACGTTCATTGCTCATGATTTCTTCTTTATCCTTCACTTGCATTTTAAAAAGTTGTTCTACAATATCTTGCTTCTTTTTATGTTTTTCTTCATATGCTTGTAATGACACCAATAATTGATCAATAGTCATCTCCTCCAAATTTTTGTTTCCTCAATTATTACGACAATATGCTCAAATTTAGGACTTAAAGAACGGAGTATCTTTTCCATAATTCTTACATCACTTAATTTTTCACCATTTCTTTTCATTTGATTAGAAACCACCAAAACTCTTGAAAAATAGTCGGAAATAGATTCGGACTCTTTCATATGTAAAGCTTCAAATTCACCTCTTAATGTTTGGAGACGCACCTTCTTTACTTGCTCGGCTCCTTTGTGAGATGTTTGAAGCTTCTCCCATGCATCCTTAGCGGTAGTTGCACTTGAGATCTTTTCGAAACCATCATCATCCAAAGCTAGGTAGATGAGATAGAGAACTTTCTTGTCTCTCTTTCTTGAATCTTTTAAATTATCCTTTTGAGTTTGGGATAGTGTAGCCTCGTCTTGTGGCTCGACATAACCTTTTTCTACAATATCCCAAACTTCATGTGCACCCAAAATGGCCTTCATCTTGATACTCCAATTATCATAGTTGCTTGTGTTGAGCATAGGGACTTGAAAGGAAGCCACACCATTTGCCATATTTTTATGTAAACCACAAGTGATCTTGTGGCTCGATACCACTTTGTTGGAAGAGGGTTATCTCAATTTAGGTAAGAAAGGGTTATTTAGAAATTGGTAGTTGGAAGAGGAATTATTTTTTCTTTTAGAAGGAGGAGGTTATTTGGCTAAGAAATATAAGAGAGTTTTTTTGTGGATAAATATTTGCTTGTATTGATTCTTCTCAAATTTGGCTTGTTACAAAATGATCAAGACACCCCTATTTATACTAGTACAACTTCCTAACCAATGGCTAGGATTTATTTGATCTAATGCTATAATTCATCCACTAGAATCATCCTCCAAAATATCTACTTTACTAGAATATTCTACAAGATTTCCTACATATAATATCTAAGATATTTTCATAAAACTTTTCTAGATATATTCTAGAACTTGGGCCATTTGGCTTGGGCTCTCATTCTTTTCTTTTATCTCAAAATTAATCTTCTAAGCCCAATATTATTGGGCTAAATCAAGTTTAATTTCCAACACCCCCTTAAACTTGATTTGTCATTCCGAGGAAACTTCTAAGCCGTATGAAGTCTTCATGCTTGAGTGGCTTGGTGAAGATATCCGCAATTTGATCTTAAGACTTCACATACTCCACTTGCACATCATTTCTCGATATGTATTCTCGTATGTAGTGGTAATGAGTGTCAATGTGCTTGCTTCGATCATGAAATACCGGATTCTTTGCCAATGCCATACCGACTTGTTGTCGACACAAATCTTAGTTGGATCTTCTTGTGTCATTCCCAATTCCTTCAAAGAAATTTCTCACCAAACCGCATGGCAAACACAAGTTGTCGCACTACGCAGAACTTCACAGGTTGAGAGTGACTATCGGCCGCTTCTTTGACATCCAAGTGAATGCGGTATCTCCCATGAAGAACACAAAGCCGGAGTACTTTTTCGATCATCTACATCTCCGGCACCAATCGCTATCACTATAGCCAACAAGTTTATAATCATTAGTTGTTGAATAAAATAAGCCGTAATTGATCGCCTTTGAGATAGCGAAGAATCCTTTTAGCAAATTGACTTTCATGTGAGTAGTGGTTGGATTTTCCATGTATCGACTTATTAGATTGGTGGCATAGAGAATGTCGGGTCTTGTGCACGCCAAATACCGCAAACTTCCAACCAAACTTTTGTACAATGTCGGGTCCACTTTTTCTTCTCCATCATACTTTGATAGCTTGATCCCGCACTCCATTTTGGTGTGTTAATAGGCTTGCATTATCCATCTTGAATCTCTTGAGAATCTCCTTTGCGTAGCCTTTCTTGCGAGATGAAAATCCCATCTTCTTGTTGTTTAACTTCAACGCCGAGGTAATATGCCATAAGCCCGATATCGTCATCTCAAATTCTCCGGTCATTGCTTTCTTGAACTCTTCAAACATGTCCGGATTATTTCTGTGAAGATCAAGTCATCCACATATAAACACACGATCAAAACATCATTTTTTTTGACCTCGACATAAAGTGCATGTTCGCGGGCACTTAGTGAACCCATTCTCTTGCAAGTATTTATCGATCCCGCTATTCCATGCCCTTGGTGCTTGCTTTAATCCGTATAGAGCCTTCTTGCCTTCAAGACTTTATCTTCTTCATTCTTCACCACATAGCCCTTTGGTTGCTCAATGTAGACTTCTTCCTCGAGAACTCCATTTAAGAAAGTCGACTTTACGTCCATCGGTGAATCTTCCATTGTTTTGAGTCGCTAAAGAAATGATAAGCCTTATTGTTTCCAAGCGAGCGATCGAGCAAATACCTCGTCATAGTCGATTCCACTCTTTGACTATAGCCTTTTGCGACTAGCCTTGCTTTATATCTTTCAATTTCTCCTTTAAAGATTTCTTCTTTGCTTTGTACACCCACTTGACGCCGATAGCCTTATGTCCTTTTGGAAGTGAGGTCCCCACGTGTCGCTTTTTCATGATTGTTTGTATCTCCTCATCCATAGCATCTCTCCATCTTTTATTTTGGATCTTTTTCAAAAGTCACAGTTCACAATCGCAAAGTAGAGAGAAAAGTGTTATATCATCTATTCTCTCGGTGTTCTCATAAAGATCTTCTAGACTCTTTCACGTTCTATGTCTCTTTCATTTAGAAATGATGGTGGCGAGTCTCCTCCACTGTTGATTGTGAAGTGGATGGAATATTTGGCTCTTCTTGAACTTCTATTGTTGGCTCGACGGTCTTGACTCGTTTTCTTCAAAATCCGAAAAAATTGAAGTTGTTTTGGGAGCCAAAATCCCGATTTGATTCTTCATCAAACTTTACATCACGACTTATCACAAGCTTCTTAGTATTTGGATTATATAACTTATAACCTTTAGAGTTTGAGTCATACCCGATGAAGATGAATGGCTCGCTTTTTCATCAAGCTTACTTCTTCTCTCGTCAGGTACATGTGCATATGCTTTGCTTCCAAATACTTTTAGATGAGAGATACCTGGTTTTCTTCCACTCCAAGCTTCTTGTGGTGTTTTTCCCCAAACACACGGTTGGTGAACGATTTGACAGTACACCGCACACGCCATCGCTTCAACCTTAACTCCTTTGGCAAACCTTTTGCTTTTGAGCATGCACCTTGCCATTTCAAGAATTGTTCTATTCTTTCTCTCGCCTACGCCATTTTTCTTTGCGGGGGATCTTGGGACTATCAAGGGACCCCGGATTCCATTTGCTTCGCAAAATTCTTGGAACTCCTTAGATGTGAATTCTCCACCACGATCCGATCGCATTGCCTTGATTTTGCATCCATTTTCATTTTCCACCATAGCTTTGAACTTCTTGAATGCTTCGAACAACGGACTTCTGTTTCAAAAAATATACCTGGTCTTTCTAGAGAAATCATCAATAAAGAGGAGAAAATAATTATTTTTACCGAGAGAGCTTGGCTTGATTGGTCCACAAACATCGGTGTGTATGAGCTCCAGGGCTCCTCGGGATCTCGAGCTTGACTCATTTGGAAAACTCTTTCAATTGTTTTTCCAATAGACATCCTTCGCATAGTTGATTGGGATGATTGATGGAAGGTAATCCTCTTACCATCTCTTTATTTGATAGTAATTTAATCCGCCAAAATTTAAGTGCCCAAATCGTAGATGCCAAAGCCAAGATATATCTTTGTAGCAAGCTTTGAGACATTTTGCTACATCATTCGGATATTTAACAAGAACATTCTATTTCTAGACATTGGCATTTTAGTGATTAAACTATTTTTATCATCTCTTATAGAAAGACTACGATCTTTCATGTGAATGTCATAGCCTTTCTCTAAGAGTTGTCTCAAACTCAAGATATTACTTTTCATATTTGGAACGTAATAGACATTAGAAATAAATTGATGACTTCAATTCTTCAAGCGGATTAGAATTTTACCTTTTCCTTTGACCAGGGACTTTAGACTCATCTCAAAAAACATTGCCACTCATCGATTCATCAAGCTCCACAAACATGCTTCTTCCTCCACACATATGGTTGCTTGCACCAAAAGATCGGAGGTACCAAGTGTTGTCTTGTCTTCCATCACCACCTTTGTATGCTAGTAACAAATTGACATCTTCTTCGTTTTTATTTTCCACATAGTGGGCCTTTTCTTCAACCTTGTTTTTGGGAGCTCTACACTCGGAAGCATAGTGTCCAAATTTTTGACAATTATAACACTTAGTTTGTGATTTTTCGTACCTTGTTCTTGGATTGCTCCTCCCGCGCCCTTTGGTTGGGTATTCTCTTATATCTTCATTATTATTGAAACCTCCTCGTGCATGTCCACGACCACGGCCTCGTCCGCCTCGTCCTTGGAAACGACCTCTTCCATGTTGACCACGTTCATTGCTCATGATTTCTTCTTTATCCTTCACTTGCATTTTAAAAAGTTGTTCTACAATATCTTGCTTCTTTTTATGTTTTTCTTCATATGCTTGTAATGACACCAATAATTGATCAATAGTCATCTCCTCCAAATTTTTGTTTCCTCAATTATTACGACAATATGCTCAAATTTAGGACTTAAAGAACTGAGTATCTTTTCCATAATTCTTACATCACTTAATTTTTCACCATTTCTTTTCATTTGATTAGAAACCACCAAAACTCTTGAAAAATAGTCGGAAATAGATTCGGACTCTTTCATATGTAAAGCTTCAAATTCACCTCTTAATGTTTGGAGACGCACCTTCTTTACTTGCTCGGCTCCTTTGTGAGATGTTTGAAGCTTCTCCCATGCATCCTTAGCGGTAGTTGCACTTGAGATCTTTTGAAACCATCATCATCCAAAGCTAGGTAGATGAGATAGAGAACTTTCTTGTCTCTCTTTCTTGAATCTTTTAAATTATCCTTTTGAGTTTGGGATAGTGTAGCCTCGTCTTGTGGCTCGACATAACCTTTTTCTACAATATCCCAAACTTCATGTGTGCACCCAAAATGGCCTTCATCTTGATACTCCAATTATCATAGTTGCTTGTGTTGAGCATAGGGACTTGAAAGGAAGCCACACCATTTGCCATATTTTTATGTAAACCACAAGTGATCTTGTGGCTCGATACCACTTTGTTGGAAGAGGGTTATCTCAATTTAGGTAAGAAAGGGTTATTTAGAAATTGGTAGTTGGAAGAGGAATTATTTTTTCTTTTTAGAAGGAGGAGGTTATTTAGGCTAAGAAATATAAGAGAGTTTTTTTGTGGATAAATATTTGCTTGTATTGATTCTTCTCAAATTTGGCT
This sequence comes from Rehmannia glutinosa, assembly GCA_016081115.2. NCBI lineage: Eukaryota > Viridiplantae > Streptophyta > Magnoliopsida > Lamiales > Orobanchaceae > Rehmannia > Rehmannia glutinosa. Next base: position 291,610 of record JABTTQ020002432.1, read on the forward strand.
TGTTACAAAATGATCAAGACACCCCTATTTATACTAGTACAACTTCCTAACCAATGGCTAGGATTTATTTGATCTAATGCTATAATTCATCCACTAGAATCATCCTCCAAAATATCTACTTTACTAGAATATTCTACAAGATTTCCTACATATAATATCTAAGATATTTTCATAAAACTTTTCTAGATATATTCTAGAACTTGGGCCATTGGCTTGGGCTCTCATTCTTTTCTTTTATCTCAAAATTAATCTTCTAAGCCCAATATTACTTGGGCTAAATCAAGTTTAATTTCCAACACCCCCTTAAACTTGATTTGTCATTCCGAGGAAACTTCTAAGCCGTATGAAGTCTTCATGCTTGAGTGGCTTGGTGAAGATATCCGCAATTTGATCTTAAGACTTCACATACTCCACTTGCACATCATTTCTCGATATGTATTCTCGTATGTAGTGGTAGCGAGTGTCAATGTGCTTGCTTCGATCATGAAACACCGGATTCTTTGCCAATGCCATAGTTTGACTTGTTGTCGACACAAATCTTAGTTGGATCTTCTTGTGTCATTCCCAATTCCTTCAAAGAAATTTTCAGCCAAACCGCATGGCAAACACAAGTTGTCGCACTACGTACTCGCCTTCACAGGTTGAGAGAGTGACTATCGGCCGCTTCTTTGACATCCAAGTGAATGCGGTATCTCCCATGAAGAACACAAAGCCGAGTACTTTTTCGATCATCTACATCTCCGGACAATCGCTATCACTATAGCCAACAAGTTTATAATCATTAGTTGTTGAATAAAATAAGCCGTAATTGATCGTACCTTTGAGATAGCGAAGAATCCTTTTAGCAGCTTTCATGTGAGTAGTGGTTGGATTTTCCATGTATCGACTTATTAGATTGGTGGCATAGAGAATGTCGGGTCTTGTGCACGTCAAATACCGCAAACTTCCAACCAAACTTTTGTACAATGTCGGGTCCACTTTTTTCTTCTCCATCATACTTTGATAGCTTGATCCCGCACTCCACGGTGTGTTAATAGGCTTGCGATTATCCATCTTGAATCTCTTGAGAATCTCCTTTGCGTAGCCTTTCTTGCGAGATGAAAATCCCATCTTCTTGTTGTTTAACTTCAACGCCGAGGTAATATGCCATAAGCCCGATATCGTCATCTCAAATTCTCGGTCATTGCTTTCTTGAACTCTTCAAACATGTCCTGGATTATTTTCTGTGAAGATCAAGTCATCCACATATAAACACACGATCAAAACATCATTTTTTTGACCTGGACATAAAGTGCATGTTCGTGCGGGCACTTAGTGAACCCATTCTCTTGCAAGTATTTATCGATCCTGCTATTCCATGCCCTTGGTGCTTGCTTTAATCCGTATAGAGCCTTCTTCAGCTTCAAGACTTTATCTTCTTCATTCTTCACCACATAGCCCTTTGGCTGCTCAATGTAGACTTCTTCCTCGAGAACTCCATTTAAGAAAGTCGATTTACGTCCATCTCGTGAATCTTCCACTGCTTTTGAGTCGCTAAAGAAATGATAAGCCTTATTGTTTCCAAGCGAGCGATTGGAGCAAATACCTCGTCATAGTCGATTCCAGCTCTTTGACTATAGCCTTTTGCGACTAGCCTTGCTTTATATCTTTCAATTTCTCCTTTAGCATTCTTCTTTGCTTTGTACACCCACTTGACGCCGATAGCCTTATGTCCTTTTGGAAGTGAGGTCGGCTCCCACGTGTCGTTTTTCATGATTGTTTGTATCTCCTCATCCATAGCATCTCTCCATCTTTTATTTTGGACTCGCTTTTTCAAAAGTCACGGGTTCACAATGCAAAGAAACAGAAAAAGTGTTATATCATCTATTCTCTCGGTGTTCTCATAAAGATCTTCTAGACTCCTTTCACGTTCTATGTCTCTTTCATTTAGAAATGATGGTGGCGAGTCTCCTCCACTGTTGATTGTGAAGTGGATGGAATATTTGGCTCTTCTTGAACTTCTATTGTTGGCTCGACGGTCTTGACTCGTTTTCTTCAAAATCGGAAAAAATTGAAGTTGTTTTGGGAGCCAAAATCCCGATTTGATTCTTCATCAAACTTTACATCACGACTTATCACAAGCTTCTTAGTATTTGGATTATATAACTTATAACCTTTAGAGTTTGAGTCATACCCGATGAAGATGAATGGCTCGCTTTTGTCATCAAGCTTACTTCTTCTCTCGTCGGTACATGTGCATATGCTTTGCTTCCAAATACTTTTAGATGAGAGATACCTGGTTTTCTTCCACTCCAAGCTTCTTGTGGTGTTTTTCCCCAAACACTTCTCGGTTGGTGAACGATTTGACAGTACACCGCACACGCCACCGCTTCACCTTAACTCCTTTGGCGCCTTTTGCTTTTGAGCATGCACCTTGCCATTTCAAGAATTGTTCTATTCTTTCTCTCGCCTACGCCATTTCTTTGGGGGATCTTGGGACTATCAAGGGACCCGGATTCCATTTGCTTCGCAAAATTCTTGGAACTCCTTAGATGTGAATTCTCCACCACGATCCGATCGCATTGCCTTGATTTTGCATCCATTTTCATTTTCCACCATAGCTTTGAACTTCTTGAATGCTTGAACACTTCGGACTTACATTTCAAAAAATATACCAGTGTCTTTCTAGAGAAATCATCAATAAAGAGGAGAAAATAATTATTTTTACCGAGAGAGCTTCGCTTGATTGGTCCACAAACATCGGTGTGTATGAGCTCCGGGGCTCCCGGGATCTCGAGCTTGACTCATTTGGAAAACTCTTTCGAATTGTTTTTCCAATAGACATCCTTCGCATAGTTGATTGGGATGATTGATGGAAGGTAATCCTCTTACCATCTCTTTATTTGATAGTAATTTAATCCGCCAAAATTTAAGTGCCCAAATCGTAGATGCCAAAGCCAAGATATATCTTTGTAGCAAGCTTTGAGACATTTTGCTACATCATTCGGATATTTAACAAGAACATTCTATTTCTAGACATTGGCATTTTAGTGATTAAACTATTTTTATCATCTCTTATAGAAAGACTACGATCTTTCATGTGAATGTCATAGCCTTTCTCTAAGAGTTGTCTCAAACTCAAGATATTACTTTTCATATTTGGAACGTAATAGACATTAGAAATAAATTGATGACTTCAATTCTTCAAGCGGATTAGAATTTTACCTTTTCCTTTGAGGGACTTTAGACTCATCTCCAAAAAACATTGCCACTCATCGATTCATCAAGCTCCACAAACATGCTTCTTCCTCCACACATATGGTTGCTTGCACCAAGATCGAGGTACCAAGTGTTGTCTTGTCTTCCATCACCACCTTTGTATGCTAGTAACAAATTGACATCTTCTTCGTTTTTATTTTCCACATAGTGGGCCTTTTCTTCAACCTTGTTTTTGGGAGCTCTACACTCGGAAGCATAGTGTCCAAATTTTTGACAATTATAACACTTAGTTTGTGATTTTTCGTACCTTGTTCTTGGATTGCTCCTCCCGCGTCCTTTGGTTGGGTATTCTCTTATATCTTCATTATTATTGAAACCTCCTCGTGCATGTCCACGACCACGGCCTCGTCCGCCTCGCCCTTGGAAACGACCTCTTCCATGTTGACCACGTTCATTGCTCATGATTTCTTCTTTATCCTTCACTTGCATTTTAAAAAGTTGTTCTACAATATCTTGCTTCTTTTTATGTTTTTCTTCATATGCTTGTAATGACACCAATAATTGATCAATAGTCATCTCCTCCAAATTTTTGTTTCCTCAATTATTACGACAATATGCTCAAATTTAGGACTTAAAGAACGGAGTATCTTTTCCATAATTCTTACATCACTTAATTTTTCACCATTTCTTTTCATTTGATTAGAAACCACCAAAACTCTTGAAAAATAGTCGGAAATAGATTCGGACTCTTTCATATGTAAAGCTTCAAATTCACCTCTTAATGTTTGGAGACGTACCTTCTTTACTTGCTCGGCTCCTTTGTGAGATGTTTGAAGCTTCTCCCATGCATCCTTAGCGGTAGTTGCACTTGAGATCTTTTCAAAACCATCATCATCCAAAGCTAGGTAGATGAGATAGAGAACTTTCTTGTCTCTCTTTCTTGAATCTTTTAAATTATCCTTTTGAGTTTGGGATAGTGTAGCCTCGTCTTGTGGCTCGACATAACCTTTTTCTACAATATCCCAAACTTCATGTGCACCCAAAATGGCCTTCATCTTGATACTCCAATTATCATAGTTGCTTGTGTTGAGCATAGGGACTTGAAAGGAAGCCACACCATTTGCCATATTTTTATGTAAACCACAAGTGATCTTGTGGCTCGATACCACTTTGTTGGAAGAGGGTTATCTCAATTTAGGTAAGAAAGGGTTATTTAGAAATTGGTAGTTGGAAGAGGAATTATTTTTTTCTTTTAGAAGGAGGAGGTTATTTAGGCTAAGAAATATAAGAGAGTTTTTTTGTGGATAAATATTTGCTTGTATTGATTCTTTTCTCAAATTTGGCTTGTTACAAAATGATCAAGACACCCCTATTTATACTAGTACAACTTCCTAACCAATGGCTAGGATTTATTTGATCTAATGCTATAATTCATCCACTAGAATCATCCTCCAAAATATCTACTTTACTAGAATATTCTACAAGATTTCCTACATATAATATCTAAGATATTTTCATAAAACTTTTCTAGATATATTCTAGAACTTGGGCCATTTGGCTTGGGCTCTCATTCTTTTCTTTTATCTCAAAATTAATCTTCTAAGCCCAATATTACTTGGGCTAAATCAATTTTAATTTCCAACACCCCCTTAAACTTGATTTGTCATTCCGAGGAAACTTCTAAGCCGTATGAAGTCTTCATGCTTGAGTGGCTTGGTGAAGATATCCGCAATTTGATCTTAAGACTTCACATACTCCACTTGCACATCATTTCTCGATATGTATTCTCGTATGTAGTGGTAGCGAGTGTCAATGTGCTTGCCCGATCATGAAACACCGGATTCTTTGCCAATGCCATAGCGACTTGTTGTCGACACAAATCTTAGTTGGATCTTCTTGTGTCATTCCCAATTCCTTGAAGAAATTTCTCACCAAACCGCATGGCAAACACAAGTTGTCGCACTACGCACTCGAACTTCACAGGTTGAGAGAGTGACTATCACGCTTTTTGACATCCAAGTGAATGCGGTATCTCCCATGAAGAACACAAAGCCGAGTACTTTTTCGATCATCTACATCTCCGGACCAATCGCTATCACTATAGCCAACAAGTTTATAATCATTAGTTGTTGAATAAAATAAGCCGTAATTGATCGTACCTTTGAGATAGCGAAGAATCCTTTTAGCGACTTTCATGTGAGTAGTGGTTGGATTTTCCATGTATCGACTTATTACATTGGTGGCATAGAGAATGTCGGGTCTTGTGCACGTCAAATACCGCAAACTTCCAACCAAACTTTTGTACAATGTCGGGTCCACTTTTTCTTCTCCATCATACTTTGATAGCTTGATCCCGCACTCCACTTTGGTGTGTTAATAGGCTTGCGATTATCCATCTTGAATCTCTTGAGAATCTCCTTTGCGTAGCCTTCTTGCGAGATGAAAATCCCATCTTCTTGTTGTTTAACTTCAACGCCGAGGTAATATGCCATAAGCCCGATATCGGTCCATCTCAAATTCTCACGGTCATTGCTTTCTTGAACTCTTCAAACATGTCCGGATTATTTCTGTGAAGATCAAGTCATCCACATATAAACACACGATCAAAACATCATTTTTTTGACCTGGACATAAAGTGCATGTTCGTGCGGGCACTTAGTGAACCCATTCTCTTGCAAGTATTTATCGATCCTGCTATTCCATGCCCTTGGTGCTTGCTTTAATCCGTATAGAGCCTTCTTGACTTCAAGACTTTATCTTCTTCATTCTTCACCACATAGCCCTTTGGTTGCTCAATGTAGACTTCTTCCTCGAGAACTCCATTTAAGAAAGCCGACTTTACGTCCATCCGGTGAATCTTCCACTGTTTTGAGTCGCTAAAGAAATGATAAGCCTTATTGTTTCCAAGCGAGCGATTGGAGCAAATACCTCGTCATAGTCGATTCACTCTTTGACTATAGCCTTTTGCGACTAGCCTTGCTTTATATCTTTCAATTTCTCCTTTAGCATTCTTCTTGCTTTGTACACCCACTTGACGCCGATAGCCTTATGTCCTTTTGGAAGTGAGGTCGGCTCCCACGTGTCGTTTTTCATGATTGTTTGTATCTCCTCATCCATAGCATCTCTCCATCTTTTATTTTGGATCGCTTTTTCAAAAGTCACAGTTCACAATCTGCAAGTAGACAGAAAAAGTGTTATATCATCTATTCTCTCGGTGTTCTCATAAAGATCTTCTAGACTCCTTTCACGTTCTATGTCTCTTTCATTTAGAAATGATGGTGGCGAGTCTCCTCCATTGTTGATTGTGAAGTGGATGGAATATTTGGCTCTTCAACTTCTATTGTTGGCTCGATCGGTCTTGACTCGTTTTCTTCAAAATCCGGAAAAAATTGAAGTTGTTTTGGGAGCCAAAATCCCGATTTGATTCTTCATCAAACTTTACATCACGACTTATCACAAGCTTCTTAGTATTTGGATTATATAACTTATAACCTTTAGAGTTTGAGTCATACCCGATGAAGATGAATGGCTCGCTTTTGTCATCAAGCTTACTTCTTCTCTCGTCGGGTACATGTGCATATGCTTTGCTTCCAAATACTTTTAGATGAGAGATACCTGGTTTTCTTCCACTCCAAGCTTCTTGTGGTGTTTTTCCCCAAACACTTCCACGGTTGGTGAACGATTTGACAGTACACCGCACACGCCACGCTTCACCTTTTAACTCCTTTGGCCTTTTTGCTTTTGAGCATGCACCTTGCCATTTCAAGAATTGTTCTATTCTTTCTCTCGCCTACGCCATTTTTTGGGGGATCTTGGGACTATCAAGGGACCCCGATTCCATTTGCTTCGCAAAATTCTTGGAACTCCTTAGATGTGAATTCTCCACCACGATCGATCGCATTGCCTTGATTTTGCATCCATTTTCATTTTCCACCATAGCTTTGAACTTCTTGAATGCTTGAACACTTCGGACTTTGTTTCAAAAAATATACCAGTGTCTTTCTAGAGAAATCATCAATAAAGAGGAGAAAATAATTATTTTTACCGAGAGAGCTTGGCTTGATTGGTCCACAAACATCGGTGTGTATGAGCTCCGGGGGCTCCGGGATCTCGAGCTTGACTCATTTGGAAAACTCTTTCAATTGTTTTTCCAATAGACATCCTTCGCATAGTTGATTGGGATGATTGATGGAAGGTAATCCTCTTACCATCTCTTTATTTGATAGTAATTCTAATCCGCCAAAATTTAAGTGCCCAAATCGTAGATGCCAAAGCCAAGATATATCTTTGTAGCAAGCTTTGAGACATTTTGCTACATCATTCGGATATTTAACAAGAACATTCTATTTCTAGACATTGGCATTTTAGTGATTAAACTATTTTTATCATCTCTTATAGAAAGACTACGATCTTTCATGTGAATGTCATAGCCTTTCTCTAAGAGTTGTCTCAAACTCAAGATATTACTTTTCATATTTGGAACGTAATAGACATTAGAAATAAATTGATGACTTCAATTCTTCAAGCGGATTAGAATTTTACCTTTTCCTTTGAGGGACTTTAGACTCATCTCCAAAAAAACATTGCCACTCATCGATTCATCAAGCTCCACAAACATGCTTCTTCCTCCACACATATGGTTGCTTGCACCATGATCGAGTACCAAGTGTTGTCTTGTCTTCCATCACCACCTTTGTATGCTAGTAACAAATTGACATCTTCTTCGTTTTTATTTTCCACATAGTGGGCCTTTTCTTCAACCTTGTTTTTGGGAGCTCTACACTCGGAAGCATAGTGTCCAAATTTTTGACAATTATAACACTTAGTTTGTGATTTTTCGTACCTTGTTCTTGGATTGCTCCTCCCCCGCGTCCTTTGGTTGGGTATTCTCTTATATCTTCATTATTATTGAAACCTCCTCGTGCATGTCCACGACCACGGCCTCGTCCGCCTCGTCCTTGAAACGACCTCTTCCATGTTGACCACGTTCATTGCTCATGATTTCTTCTTTATCCTTCACTTGCATTTTAAAAAGTTGTTCTACAATATCTTGCTTCTTTTTATGTTTTTCTTCATATGCTTGTAATGACACCAATAATTGATCAATAGTCATCTCTCCAAATTTTTTGTTTCCTCAATTATTACGACAATATGCTCAAATTTAGGACTTAAAGAACGGAGTATCTTTTCCATAATTCTTACATCACTTAATTTTTCACCATTTCTTTTCATTTGATTAGAAACCACCAAAACTCTTGAAAAATAGTCGGAAATAGATTCGGACTCTTTCATATGTAAAGCTTCAAATTCACCTCTTAATGTTTGGAGACGTCACCTTCTTTACTTGCTCGGCTCCTTTGTGAGATGTTTGAAGCTTCTCCCATGCATCCTTAGCGGTAGTTGCACTTGAGATCTTTTGAAACCATCATCATCCAAAGCTAGGTAGATGAGATAGAGAACTTTCTTGTCTCTCTTTCTTGAATCTTTTAAATTATCCTTTTGAGTTTGGGATAGTGTAGCCTCGTCTTGTGGCTCGACATAACCTTTTTCTACAATATCCCAAACTTCATGTGCACCCAAAATGGCCTTCATCTTGATACTCCAATTATCATAGTTGCTTGTGTTGAGCATAGGGACTTGAAAGGAAGCCACACCATTTGCCATATTTTTATGTAAACCACAAGTGATCTTGTGGCTCGATACCACTTTGTTGGAAGAGGGTTATCTCAATTTAGGTAAGAAAGGGTTATTTAGAAATTGGTAGTTGGAAGAGGAATTATTTTTTCTTTTAGAAGGAGGAGGTTATTTGGCTAAGAAATATAAGAGAGTTTTTGTGGATAAATATTTGCTTGTATTGATTCTTCTCAAATTTGGCTTGTTACAAAATGATCAAGACACCCCTATTTATACTAGTACAACTTCCTAACCAATGGCTAGGATTTATTTGATCTAATGCTATAATTCATCCACTAGAATCATCCTCCAAAATATCTACTTTACTAGAATATTCTACAAGATTTCCTACATATAATATCTAAGATATAATATCTCAAATTTGTCTTGCTATTTAGAACCTATTTTCTTGAAAGATAGGTCATTCTTTTATACCGAACATAGGCCATGCTTGGCATTGCTATGACAACTCAATGTGTGCTACATAAGTATATTTAATTGCAATAGTACATATTGTCAAACTTTCTTCTATCTAGATCAAATTTAAGATTACTCAGAGATAAAACATTGAATATTTTTTTACAAATTAACAGAGAAACATTACAAGAAAAAATCAGTTTACCTATATCTGTAGGTAAATATTAAGATAATTGTAAAGTGTAGGTAAAATCGTCGTAGGTAATATCATTGTAGGTAAATATTTACATACATAATCTAAAACTGTTTGTAAATTTCTACAGTATTTATGTCAGTAAATTTAAAAATTATCGGTGATATAATTTGGAGAAAATTAATTTTTTTTATTCTGTTTGTATTCGAAAAGAGGCAAACCGTAAAATTTAGTGACAATTATTTTTGTCGGTAAGTGGAATTTTCTTGTAGTGAATTCTCAAGCAAAACTTTATTGTTCTATTTTAGCCAAGTAAATAAATAATAAAAATCAGAATGTATATCTAGAAAGCTGTTAGTTGTCAGCTGTCTCCAAACTACCAAAACCAATATTTTTGTAGATGAAATAATTGCTCATGATCAATACATCATCTATAAGAAGAAAATCAAACATTGAAATTTTCTAGTTAAGTGATACCCAAAATTTAGTACTTCTAAGATCTTACTGTCTAAATTAATATTGTCGACTCAAAGGTTGTACATGCTACTATATTTAATCATGTTTAGCTTTAAACTGCTGCTATCCAATAATAATTTGGTTGGAAATGTATACTGTATCATATAGTCTAAGGTGTAATTACATACCATTAACAATCAATCTTAAAATTTCAAAGAAAAGAGCAAAAAGAAATCCCTAATTAGGTCTAAGAATGATTCATCCAAGTTACCATTTTTTTAGGATCCTAACAATTGGGGCTTACGATCCCAAAAATAATTAGGGAAAGCACCTTTTTTCACTGAATGAAAATAAGGTCAGCGATTCCCCCTACCAACACTTTACCGGTTGGCGCATCGTGACAGGGGTTTGCCTAGTGCGGTTCACGTGATTTTCAGGCTATTGCGTCGGGGCCCGAAAATCTATCAAGTGCGCACTCGAATGGTAGTGTTTGTGGGTTCCCGTCACATAAAAAAAATAAAAATTAAGCAGGTTTAAAATAATAGAAGGGAAGATGAATTTCATAGATCATGAATAGTGTGATGCTCATTTTATCTTTATGTTAGATTTTGGTGAATGCACTTTCTGAAGATACCCTTATTGGCCACAACAATAAAATCTTCTTAGTATCTAGTGTGCGGACCACAGTAACGGAAACTTTTTTTTTTTTTGGGTTAATCAAGAAGGTACCCTAAGGTTTCAAGTAATTACAATAAACCCTAGAGTTTTTGGAGCATTTATGTAGTTTATGGAAAACCACATGAGTGAAAAAATGGTATCTAATTTGTAAGACTTTGGTAGGGGGAAGGTTTTGATGTTATGTAATTTGTAGAAAGTACTACACAAGCATTTTTTGATTTTCAAGTTATTTTTTTATAATGTCGGCAAATTTTGTTAGCCAACTAATGGTTTGTGTAAAATGCTAGACAAATTAAACCTCATGAGTACTTTTTGTAATTTTCAAATTTTACTGGGTTTTTGGTAATTACTAAACCTGAGAGATGCTTTTTGTAATTAACCCTTTCTTTTTTCACTTCGATTATTTTCAATTTGGTAATTCATAAAGAGACGTAGTCATCTATTCAAATTATTACTTATGATTATGAATAAATTTTTATTGCAACTCAACATTTACCCAAACAAGCGCAATCTTATTCTTGACTATTTATTCACTTTTTGTGACTGTGGAGAATGAAAAGACAAGACTTTTTTTCTTTTTGGAAGGTAAAACTTAAAAGGCATGCTTTATAAAGAACCCTCAAATTAATGTGTATGAGAATTGAGTTTTTCCTTGCAAGCAATCAAGAAATATTGTAAGGGTTGTTGCTAGTTTCGTGGCTCGTTGGTCCTCTTCCTTGCAGGACTGCCACTCGTGTATATCCCTCATTTAAAACCCGTCTGACCAAAGAGCCTCTGGTACATGGGGGGTTCACCTTCGAACCTTCCCCTCGTCAAACAATCCGCAAAAGAACAAAACAAAGGTGCTTTTCCGCAAGGTCTATTGAGAACCAATATGCTTTCCAACAAGGGGACCACGAAGATCAAACTCTTGATTTTATTTAGGGCTTCTTTGATGTTGAAATTTTGCAGGGACTTTAATGCAAAACACCTAATCCAATAAGTGGCACCCCACAACTCCATTATTATCCATTCCACCTATGGATTTAATTAAACTTGATTGACAAATTTAACTGATATAATGATATGAAATTAGTTACATGATTTACTACTCTTAATTCCCATCAAGATGATGCCTACTCCTATATAATGTAATTTTTTAGGGACACTTTTAATAGATTGCAAAACAATCACAATCATAACTTCCATCCACATGATATTGAAAATTCATTTGAACTTACTATACAACAATATTAATTGTTTCACTCAGATATGGAAGTCCAAAACCTCCTAAGAAATTCATCTTATGTTGGTATAATTTTTCCAAAAAGGCCAAAGAGAAAAATCGGCTCCGCCAAAATTCAATCGTATTTTTGGAGCCCAGTTCAACCCATGCTTTGAAGATACATGTAAAATGCACTAGACCTACCGGCCCATTCTGGATTTTCGGGCCTATGAAAATGCAACGATCAGGCCCGCTCTTACTAATAGTCGATGCCAAAAGCATATTCGTTTTTTTAAAAAGGTAAAATTGCAAAATTAGTACTGGAACAATAGGACGGGTAGCAAAAAAGTCCTGTAAAAATCACGAATTGCAAAAAAAAAATCTTGTAACTATATAAACATATCAATTTTTAGTCCTACAAAATGCATGATTTGCAAATAGTCATGTGATTGTATTAAAATCTAAAATTTTGTCCTAATGTCACCGGAAAGTGGGAACTATATGCTACTCATGCAATTGAAATCCATTGAAATTAGTATCAAAATTGAGATTGTCACATACTTACAGGACTATTTTGCAAACCATGCATTTTGTAGGACCAAATCGAGAATTTTCTATAGTTACAAGTCTTTTTTGCAAAACATTGACATTTTTGCTACTGTCCTACGGTTCCAATTTTGCCTTTATAAAAGGGTTAATTTAATTACAAAACCTATCATTAATGTTTAATCTAATTACAAAAAGACAAGTATATATATCAAAATTACAAAATATCCTTTTATTTGCTTGTACTTTTTACATTGCACTATTGAGAAGGGTATTTGTAAAACAAAAACACACTTCAGTCTTCAAAGATATATTTGTAATTTAGAAAGATAATTGAAATCTTTTGCAATTAATCTAAACCTCAGGGTAGTTTTTATAATTTACCATTCATAAAAAAAAAAGAAAACCCTAATCAAGTCCCATCCAGAAAATGAAAATACAAATGGCAGGTCCAATAGTATTTCACAGCAACAAAATATCCACCATTAAACATATCAAACATTTGTCCTGTGTTCAAAAGCAAGCTATACTATACTACTACATATTTACAACTTAAAACAAATGTACACATTCTTTTGGCACAAAATGTATACACATACCTTATCACTTATTTTCAGCCCAAAACAAAAATGGAAAAAAATTTATTCATCATACTAACAGCACCAGTCAAACAAAGAATCTAGATGCTCCGTGTAGATCTACTAGATGAACGCTGCGTACCTAAACTGGACCCACCTTTCTTCGAGTCCGAAATCCGAAAGCATTTCAATCGTATAACCTGTATATATGACATAAAGAGCAGAGAGATCATATTAGAGGGAGAGCAAAAGGACGAAGGAGAGAGAAGGGCAAAAGAAACACCTTCCAGATATTTCTGTGTGCAAAGCGGTTGTAGATGGCATCTAGCCGAGGAATAATTTGCTTAAATGTCGGTCTATTAGATGGGTTCTCTCTCCAACACTCCTCGATCAACCTGTGTAAGAAATGCGAGGTGATCACTACTTTTGACCTTGTGTATCAAACAAAGAAATTACGGTACTAGTACAAAAACACATGAAGAATATATGTAGCAAGAGTATACAAATATTGCAATTAAATGACAGGAATATATAAAAGGGTTGTCATATTTAAGATAAGGGATAACTAAACTACCCTGAGAGGCTGAGACTTCGGTTAATTACAAAAATAAAACCACAGGTTTTTGAAAATTACAAAAATCCCCGTGAGGTTTGATTGAGTACATACTTTACCCCCTTTATAAGTAAAAACATTTCAAACACCGCCCTTATAATTAACACAAAATCAAACCTCACATGTTACTTACAAAAATAAACCACAGGTTTTTGAAAATTACAAAAGGGTTGATTGAGTATTAACTTTACCCCCTTTATAAGCAAAAACATGTCAAGCACCATCCTTACATTTAACACAAAATCAAACCTCTTACATTTAACACAAAATCAAACCTCACAGGTATCTCTCTGTTTTTTGATGATTAACCTAAACCTCAGGGGCAGTTTTTGTAATTATCCCTTACGGAGAAAAATGTTTGCTTTAGGATACTAGATAACATTCATAGTTTGAGAATATAAGGAAATAAAAAGAATATAAAAAAATACATACTCCTTTAGCCCATGGGCATACAACTTTGTTGAGGCCCTAAAAGGAGGGCGCTCTTTTGCAACATAAGATTTGGGCACTTCATGGTCTTGCTTTGAATAGAATGGGGGGCATCCTTCAATAAGCTGAGGTTGAGTACATAAGAAAAATCAATCACAGTTTTGATCATATTGTGTTGCATGCAAATAAATACTTCGCATGAAATTAGAGCCAATGTAAAGCCCACAGATTACATATAAAGTAGTGTCCACATAATTGTCCCGAAATTTATCATAATTTCCATTAATTCATGATAAGGTAATAGATACTTCACATGCATCAAGTATAGCCAAACACCCACGAGAAAATAGAAAGTACGGGTAAGAAAATTATATCCCAGTTGTTCATGCCAATTTGGTGGCGTTGACCTTAGAGCAGCCATTAGAATCTCCATCCAATATCTAAGTCATTTATCATGGTTCGAAATTAATCAAAGGCGGTAAACATTAGCAAGCAAACTAGTAGAGACTCATTCTACTTCCACTGCAAACATTACTAGAAATCTTCGTAAAATCTATGAAATAGCATAATTCCCACATTGACGGGACATCTAATGCAACTTAAAAGAAGCGAGAATCGAGATAATAAGAAAAGCAAAGCCACTATCAGTGCGTAAGTCAATTGTCTCAGGTAATTTTCTCAAATAACCGGAACTTAAGCTTTATGGCAAGCGATGAATAAACTACTGATTTCCATTCACAACCAGCATGTGCTTTTCTACTCATAAAAAGAATCATACTATTTTCAGTTTTTTTTTCCTTTTACAGCTCATTAAAAAAACCATGCAAATAAACAACAAAATTACGTTCTTAACCCAAGCCATTAAGTATAATTCCATACCTCTTGTAGAATTAACGCAAATGAGAAAACATCCACTTTAGTATCGTACTCTTCATTTCTGAAAACCTCGGGAGCCACATAGCGACCTGTTAATGCACATATAATATTTGATAGTAATGTTATTTATCGTATTAGAGTTGATCATTTGACATCAATCCACAGGTTCTGAATCTAGTCAAACTGGAGAAATACAGGAAATCTTTTTTATTTTAATGCCCACGATGACATACAATAAGATCCAAGTCTAGGCAATTTTTTGGGATAAAGAACCTTAGGTCATATTACTAGCTCTAAGAACTGCAAACTCACATGCAGTATCTTGACAAGTCAGAGGCCTGTGTTCTCTAACTCCATTGGCAACTTTAAGCAACTTGCTAACTCCAAAATCTGCAACTTTCAGGTTTCCAGAATCATCCCGCAAGATATTACTGTTATCTTAGTCAAACAAGGAAGAGTGAATTATTTGAGAAACATATACAACAAAACAGAAATGAAACTGACATGTCCCAGTAGTTTAGCACAATACACAGAAGTAGGGGAAACTACAAACTTACGAAGGCTCAAGATCACGGTGAATAATAGCTTCAGGTTTGTGTTCGTGTAGATAGTTCATTCCCCTGCAAGACCAATAACTTATTTAGACCAATACTTGTAATCTGGAAAATTTTGATTTTAAAATGTACAGCAGGACTATGCCATATCAAACTACAACCTCAACAGTCTACATTAAAAGAATTACTAAATATCTGTGCCTATGATATTTTCATCTAAATTCTTTACTAAATTATTATGCCAGACTATTTTCCTAATTTTCTTTGTGTTCTACTGTGAAACTGCATAATTGAATTTTCTCCATCCAAGTATTCACAAAATACCACAACCTGTCCCCAGTTATATTAAATGCTCACCCTGAACTTATTCAGACAAAATATTAGGGAAAGAAAGTTATGTTCTCATAATATCATGAACCTGGCAATATCCATAGCAAATCTGAGAGCTGTTGCAGGCTTAAGAGCACCTTTTCTTTTCAAATATTCGTGAAGGTCACCCTGCACATGCAAGGAATATATATCAGGTGACGTCAAAAATTGATCACAACCAAGCTTAAGTTTAACTTCAGGTATGCTATCAGGGAAGACTGCAAAAGATACAGGAAGATAAACACCAATACTAAATCATACAAAGAAAATTATGTAGCTCAAGTTCGCTCATGATACCGCATATTACCTATAACTCACTTTCTCTACATCATTAATGTCAATGAAATATTAAGGATGATGAGGTCGAAATGCAACCAGCACAATATATATATCAAAACCCCTAAGAACATGAGAAAAACAACAGAATTAATGCCATTAGTTCTTGGGTGAATGGTCTAAGAAAAGAAAACATGCAAATGAACAGGCATGTATCATTGTTTTTACTGTTCCGTATCATGAGTGAAACAATACATGATTGTCAAAAATCTAAAATATATGCCACTTCCAAAAGTGATTCATGTCCGACACCAAGTCCTTCATCTCCACAAAGACACCCTCTACACACCTTGAATACAGAAGACACCGGGAACCATGTCAAAAGATCAAGCAGAAACACAAAAACAGCAGACACGTCTCCGCACAGTTGGCACCCACAAGCATTTTTCTTGGACCATTTAGAGAATATAACGTAATGACATCACATCACATCACATCTATTGTTAGGTTTAGCTTACCATATACCCCTTTGTTACATGGTTTGATATTTGTTTGCTCGTACCACTGTAACAGAGTCAGTACGAATTTCCTTATTTTGAATTATTAGAAGTTGTATACCCTCAATTACCAAATACAGACATACATATATAACATATATTTTTACACCATAGTTTAGTCATACCTTAAGTTTTTCAACCCTGCCTAGTCATTTACAGGCTAGCCCACTCTGTGCAACTTAGAGGATGTTTGGTTGAGCTTATAAGATCTTCAAAACATCTTATAACATCTTATAAGATATAAGCTCCCTAAAGTGTTCGGTAAAGTTTTATTAGAAAATCTTACAAGCTCCCAAAATAAGACGTAAGGAGCTTATAATCTCTTTTCAAAAAGATGGGGGTTACCACCTTATTTTCAAAATAAGATCTTATTTTAACTAACCCTCTTTCACTTTGGCCATTTTAATTAAAAACATGTCATTATGAACATCTTAGAAGCTCTACCATCTTATATTATCCAAACGCGTAAACCACTTATTTTTAAAATAAGATTTAGGTGAGACATTCTTTTTGTACTTAACTGTCTATGGAGGAGCCGTCAACAAAGTACTTGTCCGTGAGGATCAGCAAGAACATAAGCTCTAGAAACATCTTATAAGATGTAGGAGCTTATAAGGTCTTTTAAATAAGTTTGGTCAAACACCCTCTTAGTGTATATACAAATTTTTACTAAGCAGGTAAACACCACCTTCCTATTCTGTCTGATAACATGGGAATACCTGTATATAATTAAAATACCATCCATAAACCTCATAGAATATCTTATGGTAAGGTTCAATATTTCTGAAAAAAGATGGCTATTTCTAATATCATATTTACTAGTTGTCCATCCACGAATACCACATTCCAATATAGAGAGGTGAGGACACATAATGCATTAATGCTATATTTAGTGCTAAATTTTTTCAAAACAACCATGAGTAGAGAGACATTTGTCACATTCTTATGGGAACCTTGTCGTTTGTAGTTGATATATTAGAATATTAGAAGAAACAAAGTCTCAAGACTTCCCATTACAGGATAATTCCACTCCACAAAAAAGGGCTACAAAAATGAGAAAGTTTGGTGGGACCTCAGTCTCAAATGAGATTAAAAAATTTGTAACCCTCTACAGAAAAGAGTAGCCATTCTCAATCATGATGAAAGTAATCAAAGTTTTCTACCAACTTGAAAGCACAGCCCACAAATCGAACCATATGTCAGATGAGGAATAGACATCCTAAACCTTTGCTATATTTTAGAATAAACCCAGTTTCGACGGACAGAATACAGTGAATCCACCCAACAGAAGAAAGGGAACTCAAAACATAACTATGCTTAACCAGATAAAACTTTGCATTGCATAAACTATTTTTCCGTAGTAGAAGGAAACATATGCACATGGTAGCAATGTTAAGTATGACGAACATAATAGACAAACACACCAAACGCAAAAATGAAAGGTGGAACTATGAGAACTAATAATCAGAAGACTTCCTAATGGATACCCTTGGTAAATATTCTGTCACAATCATCATAGGACTACTTTGCGTTACAGCGCCAAGAAACTGGACAACATTTGGATGTCTTATTTTCTGAAGCAACGAAAGCTCATCTCTGAATGCCCTCCTACAGAAATCCAGTGAGTTAGCGAGCAGTAAGCTGCAAAGAAGTACTAAATATGCCATCTGTTCAAAGCCTCACACTTTATCCTCATCAGCAGTCCCCTCCCAAAATATTTTTACAGCAACTTGTGTCCCACCCCAAGAAGCTATTCTATAGGTTCCCTGGATAAATGTTCTTACTGTCAGGCAAAACAGAAATACTTCGATAAAGCCAATATAATATAATTGTACAAAAGTAAGCAAACAAACTGACAACTCTGGGTTCACAGTAAGTAAGACGACCATGATAATTTTGACTGAACCATTTTACAGTGTTCAATGTTGAAGAATCTAGTCAGACTTATAAAACAATACGATGTGTTTACATAGGCTTGAGTTACTTTTACAGGCTACCTTTTTACATTATACGGAAACATCTCACTCTTCAGCACCTAACTCTAGAGTATTGTTAACCAGAAGCTATCTCATTTTTTCTCATGGTTAAACCGTTGAATTTTCTTTATTTCCCTCGATTTCCTGTAAGACCAGTGAAATATTGGTGAGCATCACTACCCAAGGAATGGACGGCAATATGACCATGATTGATGAACAAGATTTTGATAACTAAACGTAAGTTCTTATTCATTTTTCAATATATAGTGCAGATCACAACAATTAGTACACCAGATTAAAACTCATATTTACCAAGAAGTCAACATGAACAATTTACGCAACTTTCTAGAACGAAGACTCAATGCAGGAAACAAGACAGAATGAAAGAGAATCCTTACTAATGTTTGCCAATAGCGAGTATTAAATAAAAGGACACAGCGAAGTACCTTAGTTAATTCAATACTGTTTGTAAAATCAAGTTCTCTGGGATCAATCTCGTATTCTGGTACCTCACGGGCATTTCGTACATGCATGGGAGCCATCTAATAAAGACACCATACAACACTAAACACCAAATTGCAAGAGAAAATAACAGAAGATAGTCCCCAATACTTAAAAAACTTTACATAAGAAAACTGTGGCTCATGAAAATAAGAGACTTACTACTTGTTTTGCACCATGATTCTCCAATAGTTTGATCACGCCATGATTTTTATAATGTATGGCATCTGCAAGAGGCTATTTAAGCAAGTTCAAGGTGTTGTAGGGCAGCAGTAGAGTATGCAACAAATACAGGCTAAAACATAAATAACTATATGAATTGGAGAGACATGTCACAGAATTACAGGTACCCTTTCTAGAATTAATCATCAAATCCTTCAAATCTCGTATCTTCCATTTGAGAGTTCGAGTATATATTCTGAATAGTCATGCAGCTTGTAGTAACTCAATCTGGTAACCCAAATAATTAACTCTATTGCAAATTCTTCGATCATACAACACATATGCTCAATGAATATGACTTCCTAAACATAGCCGACTCTAAGCTAATTATACAAACAAATGCAATAGCTTCACCCTCTTCCAGAACAGCTCAACTCAAAACTCTAGAAAAGAATACTTCAAATTGAGCATAAGATTGAATTTGAAATCACGTATATCTAGGTTCTTCCCTGTCACCGAACTCATTCACCTATTATATAAACTCTTATCTTCAATGGACAATCACCAGATAACTCAAAACTAGTCTTACTAAAGGAAACTCAGAGACACCACTCAACTCAGAAAATAAGATGTAAATCCCTAAGAATTGGCTTTAATGCCGCTCTTTCTATGCATGAACTCACATAGTTGATCCCATCAAAGCAAGCAAACAATGTAAGTGGAGTAGCCTCTCCTTATGGCGCAAACTGTAAACTAGTAAGCGTACTAAATCGTTCTGACATATGTTTTAAAGTTCACACAGAGGGTATCTTCAACAAAGTTAAAGACAACAGGCTTCAGAGAAACACAGATACACACCCAGAGAGATGGAAAATATTTATAATCTCTGCATGACCACATTGATTCACAGCACAAAACAATCATCAAAATGTCCATAGGTAGCATACACCATAGTATAAACTCCAATCTAATTACGAGACAATTACGTTCACATTGAACAATTAAGAAAAATATAACACAAGGAGATACCAAAAACAAGTGTGCAAAATGTGAAATGTTTGGGTCTCAAGATTATACCGTGCTTCCCCACCGGTCTTTGGGGTCTACATCTGCTCCATTCTCAAGCAACAGCTTGGCAACATCACCGTACCCCTGACATGCGGAAACATGAAGTGCAGTCCTGTAATCGATGTCCCGGAAATTAACATCAGTACCAAAGTCTAAAAGCTCCTTGATGCTATCCACGTCACCCTCATTGGCCAAATACATCAGCTTAAACCCTGGATCAATATCACTCACACCACCATCTTCGTTATCTCCATCCAGATCATCAGGGGCCTTATGGTCCCTCTCGGGCGCCATGGATGATTGCTTCCACAAAGTAGGTTTCGCAGGCGTCATGGATTCCATTGAGAATTTTATCAACTACTGATAAAAAGATCAAGAAAACCTTTGTTGCTTGAGAAATCACGAAATCTCGAAGCAATTTTTATCAAATAGAATTCTTAATTTTTCTTTTGGCGAAAATCGCGAAATCTTGTAGAGATTTTGTAAAGTAGAAATTCCTTCGACCGGAAATCAGTGGATGAAATTAATCTGGGACGAAACCCCATATTCTTGAGGCATCTCTGCTCTAACAAAGCACATAATGGTTTATAATTATTATAAGGAAATAATATCAACCGCGGTGAGGAGTAAAGAAAATCCGAAAAGATCAAAACCCTGATATATGAAAAGAGTCTGAATTCGATCCAAAATTTTGCGAATAATAGAGTTTGGTGCTGGGTTTAGGGGAAGAGAGATATTTTTATACAGTGGCGGTGGAGCGGCTGTACAACTGGTGTACGTTGACGAATTTGAAAAGGAAGGAGAGTGGCGTTTACGCGTCCACGAAAGGCGCGTGACATTTGAGGTTTTACGTTATGGCGGCGTGAGTTGTAAGTAATAAGTGCGTCCATGCTTAATTAAAAATTATAACTTAAAAACATTAATTGGAAAATGATTAGTAATTTAAAACATTAATTAGTTATTACTCGCCTTGGGCTTGTAGTTATTATCACATAATTACATTAAAAATATGCTTGATTGTTATTTATCACGTAATTACATTAAATCAAAGACTAATTTTGACAACAGTTATAATTCGAGAAAGTGAAAGTCGAAAAAAGAAAAATAAATTGAATAACATATTTAAACCGAGATAAAATCCTTTTATGTCAAATTTCAACTAACATCATTAATTAGAAGGATTCGTTATTTTTTCCGACCCAAAATATACTCGTGTCGGAGGCACAGGCACTTCACACTTTTCAACTATGAGACATCCGTCATTCTCATCCTAATTTGAACTATGAAAACATCAATCATTCTCATGGATAATCCTAATCTGCGGAGAAGGAGGACAACTAAAATCCTCATGACATTAAGGTTGTAACTTGTAGTTACAACTCCAAAGCCCTTAGGCAAACCATCGGGGAGTTAGGAGTCGTTATAGCAAGTAGCAAGTGCAAGTTGTTTTTCTAATCTTAAAATTTTACGATATCATTCTTACACATTCAATAATATGGATTTTAATTGTATTTATATATTATGTAAATGGATAACATGAATTAGTAAGAATAAGAATTAGAAAGTGAGGCTGCAATTGGATATGGAAGACATTCCATTTCCGTTCTTTGGATAATTTTTTTAACAAACATGCGATTATTTATGAATATTTCAGAAAATATATTATTCTCACACTTTCACTTTTTTCTCACGTTTCTCCTATCAATCACATCTACACGTTTTTCGACAAAAACTTATTCATTATTACACATTCTCCCACAAATTCCACTTTTCACTCACACATGTTTAACAACCAATTATATCATATAATTATTTTACTATTTTTAAATCAAATCAACTTTGGTAATTATTTTATCATCTCACATCTAATCACACTCTCAAAATTCATCTTTTTTCTTCCAAAACCTTCTTACCACTATTCTCTAACAAAATGAGAATTTTCAAAATGAAAGATATCCAATCGCACTGTGAATTTTCCTAGCTAGTGTGCATTTTTCAAAGTTATATTCAGCTGATTTAATGAGTTGATGATGATCAAGAAGATTAGTCATAAGCACGTGAATTTTGTAGTCTTTATCCTTTGGTTGTTTGGTTATGACTCACGACAATGGTCTATGTTGATTAATTTCAATTTCTGATTGGTTATTTTATATGACTTTGACAGATTCGCTATATATCGGGCAATGGGCGAATCAAACCCAATAGTCAAGTCACAGCCCATAAAGTCATAAATTGATGTACCAAAACGATGGTTTTGAGTTCGACCAACGGCCCAATTCGCAATTTCAAGAATACATAATTTTGTTTTATTTTGGACAAAAGATATAAATAAGCATTAATCAATGTTATAACATGAACACCATTTCTCAAGTTAAAATATGACTGTAGAGTAACAACAAGGGATCATTACCATAAAAAAAAAAAAAAAAAAAAGAGGTTCGGATTCATTACAAAAATATGTAGAGATTTTTGAAAATTACAAAACATCTCTTGAAGTTTGATCCCGTCTTATATTTTTCTCCTATATAACTATATAAGCAAAAAAACATTCCAAAAAACGCTCTAATATTTATAGAAATATTACAAATAACCCCTTAAATTTAAGACAGAATGATTCTGAGGGTTTTTTTTGTAATTTTGAAACATCTCTAGGGTTTTTTGTATTAAGCCAAACCTCAGGAGGGGTTTTGTAGTTATTCCTAAAAATTAAAATGAGATATCATACAAATAACAAACCGTTAAACTGTCAGAATTGCACAGTGCAGAACTTACTTGTTATGAATTTATTGCATCTTCACACAATGTCATCTTATTCAAGGTTTACAGGAGACATTAGTTTACCCAAAGGCCAACTGCTGTAGACCTACTAAGGTTTGAGCTCACATTCAGCCACCTTCTCCCAAGATTTGCAGCTTTTGTCTTCCGTGTCGGTTTTATACAACGCTAAGCGGGATATCTGGAAATCCAAACTGCCAATGCTGTCATCAAGAACATAAGCTTTCTCTTGAGCTTTCTTCTCTTCTTCGTCTGTTAAATCCGCATAGAGGAGGCTCAGGTGCGGCATATACGCTGCAAAAATGGAACATATGCCAGCACAACAATAAGCATGTGCACAATACAACGTGGTCATGCATCGTTTCCTTAAACAAATGGGAATTGGAAAACAAGAGAGAATAAAGTTACAGCTAAGAGAATTTGTATATATAACTCATTTTTGTTTCAAAATAAACAAACATAAATATTGCTGCTAAAGATGACAGAATTAATTTTGCTTATGCGCCACGAAATGCAAATTGTGGGGATAATTGTCGTCGGCCTTCCAAATTACTTAGTTCTTCATCAAATAATGAAACTGTGAAATAAAAATATCTACATGAGAGCAACAATAGATTGAAGCACAGCAAACTGCACCTTCTATAAGAACAAGTGTGCTCAAAATTGAGAATTACTGGTGCACTATGAGTATGAATACTACAACAATTAAATAAAATTACACTAGCATTGTTCTTTACTCCCCGGCCTCTTCATTAGTATTCCTAGAAAGACTCTGAATTCACGTGCAAGACAATAAGCAAGTGAAGAATACTCACTGATGCGGACATTATATTTTCTTTGCTCGAAATGAACATCACTCATGGTTTCAACAATTGAGTTCAGATTCACCCATAATTTCTCGCATAGGAACTAGATTCATGGTAAGACTTATTCTTCATATATTTTCTCTCTTTCCTCATTTATGTTTTCGTTTTCTCATGCCGAACATATATTTTGCGTTTCCTTTAACATTCGACTTTTTGCATTCTTTCACCGTCCTCTCTTATCTCACCCATGTTTTTATCCGAGAGAGAAGGTATTAAACAGGTAAAACAATACAGAGTTTTGACATTCGGAAATAGATGGGTAGCTTACGAGTTGAGTTCTTGTAACCAAAATGACCACAGCAATGTGCACTAGCCTCCACAACCTGTTTGAAGGATAACAACAATGTGAAATCCATAACTACTATCTCACGCACAAGTTATTACAAATGCATTAAAGTAACACACCCCATCAGCAAACCATGATATGGAGAAACAAGACTGTTGAGCTATCATTTCACTAAACAGTATAAATTCAACAACTATAACTTGTCATCAGCTGAAAATCACAGGTTTATCCAAAAACTTCCCTTGTATAAATTACACGTCTCTTTCTTTGGAAATTCAATGAAATAGATGCAACATACGTTTGTTAGATTAATTTGTGTACATAATTATAGTAGAATTTTGGGAAGAGGATTTCATAGATGAACTTGCAAGAATGACAAGTCTTTTAATGATACAATACAAAACTAAATGGAGGCTTGAACAATAAATACACAAACCCTAGCTAATGACTAATAAAGGGAAAATACAAAACTACCCCCATAATATAAATACAATATAACTAACATCCCCCACAAACTCATGATGATGTAGTAGAAATCATCGAGAGTTTGCCAACCAAAAACGAAGCGCGGGAAGCGGATGAGACTTGGTGAAAAGGTCTGCAATCTGTAAGGAGGATGAGATGAAAGGTAAGTTGAGGGTCCCATGTTGTAGATGATGACGAGTAACATGACAATCAATCTCAATGTGCTTTGTTCTTTCATGGAAAATCGAGTTGTGAGCAATCGAATAAGACTTTGGTTATCGCAATGCATGGGAGTAGGTGAGGACAAATGAACACCCATATCCGCAAAAGCCAACGTAACCAAACTATTTCGGTGGTAGTAGAAGCCATTGCCGATACTCGACATCTATGGAGGATCGAGAAACAACATTTTGTTTCTTACTCTTCCAAGAAATAAGAGAGTCTCCAAGAAAAATACAAAACCAAGAGTGGATTTTCGATCGCCAGGATCACTAGCTTGATCTGCATCGAATATGCCTCAACTCTAATAGATGTGGATGGAAATAAAAGACTCTCGAAAAGAGTACCACGAAGATATCGCAAAATACGAGTAAGTAATCGCGCCCAATGAATCGTAGTGGGACAAGTGACAAACCGACTCACAATATGAACAACATATGCAATATCGTATGCGTAATGGTTAAATAAACCAAACTACCAACAATCGTGCGATATAAGGTAGGATCGGACAAAAGGTGTGCCATCGGAAGGAGAATACCTAACATTAAGTTCGAGAGGGGTATCACGGTCCGAGTATCGATAAAGACGGGCTCGATCAAGTATATCAACAATGTACTTGGACCGTGAAAGAAGATAACCTCGAGGAGCGGGCTACCTCAATACCCAAAAATATCGCAAAGGTCCCGGATCTTTCATTTCAAACCGAGAAGCTAACTCGATTTCAACAATGCAATCCCATCAACATCATCACCCGGTGATGATCATATCATCAACATACTGAGGAAAGAAGAATAATACCAAATATGTACGCTTGAAGAAAAGGGCGAGAATCATGGTTCTTGGAATTAAAACCAAGTGAAGTAAGCACGACAGAGAATTTTTCAAACCAAGCCCGTGGAGCTTGTTTGAGACCATACAATGTTTTCTTAAACTTGCAAACTTCGCCCGATTATGAGGAACTCGGTGGTGGGATCATGTAAACTTCTTCTTGAAGATCACCATTCAAGAAGGCATTTTTGACATCCAATTGAGATATGTGCCAATTTCGGATAGAAGAAACAAAGAATAAGAGTACGAGCGGTAGTCATCTTTGCAACAGAGCAAATGTTTCCTCATAATCCATACCATCTTGTTGTGAGTAACCTTTAGCAACCAAACGTGCTTTATATCGCTCAATCGAACCATCGATTTGGTTTTAATTTTATAAACCCAACGCGAACCAATTGCTCGTTTAAGGGTGGTAAAGATACCAAGTCCCAGTGTTTGTTTTATGCAAAGCGAAAGTTCTTGATCATAAAGATCGCCATAAGGGATCGAATCGCTTTCTTTATAGGAGTGTGGTTCGTAAATATGGTGAATAAAGGACAAAAATGAAGCAAAGCGAGGAGAATAAGAAGAATAAACAAAGTCGTAATCGAGTGGACTTACGTGTACGTTGGGGATATCGAGGAGACAAACGATCCACAATTTCGGGAAGCGATTGGGGTGCCGTAGGCGTAGAGCGGAGCAGCTAAAGCAGATCTCGATGAGTCACTATCAGTATTATCCGAGAATGGATCAATATGAACAAGATCGATTTTGGAGATGTTATGAGGACTAGAGGGAATAGAAAAGAATGGAATATGCTCAAGAAAAATACATGACGAGACACATATAATTTTTTGAGCAACAGGATCAAAGCAACGATATCCCCTTCCGACCTTCTCCATATCCTAAGAAAACACAAATAGCCGAACGAGAAGATAATTTGTTGCGTTCAACATGAGGACGAAGGACAAAACATGCACAACCAAAGACTCGTAAAGACGAATAACTAGGGGTGGAACCATAAAGTCTCTGAAATGGTGATAAATCAGATGTAATAGATGATGGAATCCTATTTATACAATGGACGCGGTAAGAACGGCTTCCCCCCAGAATTCACTTGGAACTGAACTAGATAGTAAAAGTGAGCGAGCAGTTTCAATGATATGCCTATGTTTTCTTTCAGCAATACCATTTTGTTCAGGAGTATCTGTGCAAGAAGTTTGATGTAAAGTCCCATCCAAAGCAAGTAATTCACGAAAATTATTAGAGGTGTACTCCCCACCCAAGTCACATCTAAAGCATTTTATGATAGCAGAGAATTGAGTTTTTACAAAAGCTCGAAATGAGGTATATATGCTCAGAAAATCAGAACGATGCTTCATAAAATAAACCCAACAATAACGAGAATAATCATCAATGAAAGAGACATAATATCGAGAACCCCCCTTTGTGGAAATGGGAGCAGGTCCCCACACATCAGAATGAACCAAATCAAATGGCGCAGTAGAAGAAGAAACACTTCGATTAAAAGGTAAAGCGGAAAATTTTGCGATTTACAACCACTACAATCGAAATATCATGAGATGACAATTTTCCTAATGAACCTGTAGAAGCCAAAAATCTTAAACGTGAAGACGAAACATGACCCAAACGAGAATGCCACAAATAAAAGCTAGGCGACGAAGGACTTAAACGAAAAGAAGACAAATCAACAAAAGGCTGCGATAGAGGGTACTCACGAGCTCATCCAAAATGTATAACTCTCCTTGCCTACGGCTGTCCCAATCGGCTTAGGGAATGTGGATCCGCACACAACAAAGAAGTAGGAGAGAATGATACTAAGTAGCCAGAATCACACAATTGGCTAACAGAAACAAGATTTAAAGTAAGTTTGGGAATATGGTAAACATGTGGAAGAGACAGTTGAGGTGTGGCTACAGATCCAATTCCTGCTAAGGGTAACAAAGTACCATCAGCAGTAACAACAGGTCTAGCATGTGTGGGTGAAATGGAAGTAAAACATGATATATCAGGGGACATATGATGAAAAGCTCCTGAATCTAATACCCAAATATAGGAAGATATACCTGATGAGCTCGGAGTTGACAAACCTGAGGCAGACAAAGCATGAGATGAGGCAAGAAATTTCTGAAATTGTTCGGCAATTGTATCCATAGAAGGCTGACTGGAGGTAAGAGTTCCAGACGTCACAGAGTCTGATGAGGGTACAGGTGCAGCAACACGAGTTGGTGGGGGCGGCCTAAAACCACGTTGATTTGGGTGAGCAAACTGATTTTGTTGAGGGCGTGGAAATTTTTGTTGAAAACGTTGTTGCCCTCCTTTATTCAACTCGGGACATTGAGCCTTCCAATGTCCTGGTTGTTTGAGAGCTACACTCATTATCGCAACCTTTGGATGGGGCCCGAAAGAAACGAGAGAAGACGGACGAGGGGCACAACAAGAAGCGATGAAGTAGGAACATGAAGAACTCCTTTCCCAGCCTGAGACTTTAGGCGTAATTCCTCTGCTAGCAATTCACTGACAACAGAATCAACAGATGGTAGAGGAATACGATGCAAAATGTTTCCACGAAGAGACTCAAAATCATCGCGAAGAGCCATCAAAATCGAACCAATCGTTGCTCCTCCCTACGAGCAATATATGGGGCAAATGCGCGAAGCTTCGGGAGATTGATAAGGGCTAGTTGATCCCAAAGGTCACATAGAATAAAATTCTTGCAGTCCATGTTTTTTTCTTTGAAGAGCCCGAATATCTATTTCCAATTGGTCTTGTTTAGCAAAATTCGATTGAGTATATAACCGCTCCAAATGATCCCAAACTTCTTTTGCATGCAGATCATATTTAGCCAATTGCATACCAATAGAGTTCTCCTGCTGAATTGTTAACCCAAGTAATAATTTTCGAGTTGTTCACCTCCCAAACCTCCATTTCTTCAACAAATTTAGTATTATCTTTTTCAACAGGATATTTTTTTGTTCGGAAATATAACTCCACAATTTTTTCCTCTCAAAAATTTCTCATCACATAACTCAAAGATGAATAATTTTTTCCGTTCAACCGTACACTAATTGATTGCAACGAATCATCTCTTTCAAGACCATAATTAAGGAAATAAACACAAACACCAACCAACAACAAGATAGATCGATACAAATATCCAACAAGTCAAGCAAATCTACCAACAAAACCTCGCAAATATCGATTCTTGAAACTAAAAGATGAGGGCAAACCCAACAAGTGCTAACAGATCGAAAATCGAATGAAAACAACACAAAGCCGCAACATACTCACCGTGACACTTTGGTACACCCACCGTGATCGACATCTTTGGTACACCCACCGGAAGTCGAGATTGCTATTGAACCAAGCTCTTGATACCATGTTAGATTAATTTGTGTACATAATTATAGTAGAATTTTGGGAAGAGGATTTCATAGATGAACTTGCAAGAATGACAAGTCTTTTAATGATACAATACAAAACTAAATGGAGGCTTGAACAATAAATACACAAACCCTAGCTAATGACTAATAAAGGGAAAATACAAAACTACCCCCATAATATAAATACAATATAACTAACAGTTTCAAATTTCAATGTCACATGTAGCAAAACATTCCATATGCTTCTAACCACTGTTCTAAAATCCCCGTCTAGCCCCGATTAGTCCCCGCCAGGCGTTTGGCCCCCTTGTCCGCCTATGTTATTCTTCCTATTAGGCCTGTCTAGCCCGCACAGTCCCGCCTAATCCCACCCAAGCTCCGCCTGTGCGCTAGGGTCCCCGTCACGCCGTAGCGACTAGCGTCTTCAGCCGCTTTTTAGAACATTGCTTCTAACATTACCAGTCAATGGAGCTGAAAAACAGACAACTAAAATAGTACAACATAATTCTCCCAGCAACTTTCTGTCATCCTTCCAAGCTAGAAATGGACAAGCCAAAAGTAGATGATTAAATTAGCATAGCAAATAACTCACTAATTGTCAGGTTAAACACAGTAACTTTTGACCTCCCAATTAACAATTCTGTCTACCAATCTTATTTCAAGAGCAATAACCAAACTAACCCTAGATCCTCCTCCCCCTGCCCACCAGCTTCAATTTACAATCAATTTACAAGAACAAATCATAATAGACGGTCGATTTCACTTTGCATTAACAAAAACAAAAGGGGAAAAAAATTCACGCAACTTACCTGAGGCGTTGGATGAAGAAGAAGAAAAACGCACTGATAATAGAATGTGCCGGTGGCGACTTTCTCCACAGTAGCACTGTACGCCTCGAGTCCCTCACACGCCTTGTTGAACTTATCACGCGCCTCGCTCTCCGTTAAGCCAATAGCACCCACGACCGTCACGTGGGGCTCGAACTCGGCCCCACCAAACTCCGATCTGAGACCCTCCATCAATTTCTTCAGCCGCGGCGTCAACTCCGGCGGCGGAAGAGCCCACACCGAATAAACATCTCTCTTGACTTCGCTTGGGGCGGTGGTTGTACTGTCCATTGAGATTCGAGTAGAAGAAAATAGGAGAAGCTAACAATTCCGAGAAAAGAGGTATCTAGTGGAGGTGGAGTTTCAGGTAAGTCAGAGGATACATGACGAATTGAAGATTGCGTGAAATACACAATCCATGTTCTCGAGATCGTTTTTTAATTTTTTTTTTTCGTTTTCTAGATTATTAGTTTTTTTATGAGTTTTGGCGGTGGCCGGTGGGTTGGTGGCGAGGTGGCGGAGGAATATGGGGAAAGATGGACTTGACACGATGACCGTCAGATCATGTGAAATCGACGCACTGGAATAATAATTAAAAAAGGCATTTCAAGGGAATAAGGGATATGCTGGTGAAATGAAATAGAGATTTGCACTCAAATAATTCAAATAGAAATTTATTATTCGGATAAGAAGCATTACATGGCAACATTATTTTTTTAGTACATTTCTTATGAGGGGAGGAACTCGAATCGAACCAAGACCTCATAGCAATATGAGAGTTTTAATCACCTGATTCTTATCCAGATTAAAAGACGTGGGAAGGACTCGTGAGAATCGATCTCAGACCTCCTGGTTTAATCGTGAGAGTCTTAATCATTGGACTACTATTCGATTCACGAAAGTATACGGCAACATGGACTTGTAAAGTGCTATGAATTGACTCGAAAATATAGTTAGCTTATTAAGTTCTTGGTCATCGATGTTTTAATCAGTCTTTTTAAAATTGGATCCAATTGATCGATTCAATGGGATTTTTTTAAACGATAGAAATATATTCATTACTCAAATAAATTTATCTTGTCATCGGCAAATGGCCACCTTGAACATACATACATTGATACATGTCAAAGGGAGAACTCCGCGAGAGGTAAAACCACCGTAATTCGAGGAGCAAAACAAGAAACTACTAAAAACACAAAACAAATAAAAACTAAGAACTCCAAAGGAAACTAAACCACCTCCGAAAGGAGGACTAAGGCACTCGCAAGGAGACTACCCAACTCAAACAAATCAGGGCATGAGCTACTACACGCACCGCAAGATCGAAATTACCGCCCGCCTACGAGTTTCGCAAATCAACCGGTAAAAAAGACAAAAGAAAACAGAAAAATCGAAAAAAAAAAAGGAAAAGAAAAATGCCTCTCCCTCACCCGATCTTCAACCGCAACCCATCACCTACTCGGCTCCAACTCTCCTCTTTGTAGCTCCGACCTTCGACTTGCCTCCACTCTTGATCGGAAAAACCGATCACCTCAGGATAACACAAGGATATATCTTCATTGGCTCCATCATGAAACATGGTTAGGGAGGGGAGGGGATAAGGGAAGGAGGAGGAGGAGGAGAAGGGAGGGGAGGGGAAGGGGCTTTGTGATGGGGAGGGAGGGGAAAGAGTTTAAAATTTTAGGGTTTTTAGAGCGAGAGGATAAAAAGAGAGGTAGTGAGAGAAAAGACGATTTTACTTTAGTAAAGCAGTTTTTTGATTCAATGGGATTGGTAATCAGTTTTATATGTATGTTTTATACATACTTGGGCTGTACTCCTTGGATACATAAACAAAATAAGAAATACTCGCAGCAGAATCTTGAGTTTTGTTTGGACTTTGATTATTATTGAGAAATGCCAAACAAATATAAGTTTTGCTGATTAGAAAACAAATTACAAATATAAATATGAGCAGCTATATAGGGCGGCCCGAGGGTAGTCACCGATGGGCGACCGCCCAGGGCTCCCGATTTTAAGGGGCCCTAATGTTACATGGCCTTTATATTGTATACATATTTTATTAAAAAAAAAAAAAATATTTATAAGGGCCCCAAAATTTTTAAAAAATACCAAATAATCCTTTTCTTTAAGATAATATTCATCACTTGACATCAAATCATTCTCAACAACAAGATGAGAAAATCATATTAATAGTATCACAACCAATGTTGTAAAAGCGCTAGCGCTTGCTAAGCGACATGGCGGCTCGAGGCTCAGTGCCTAAGCGGAGCCAGGTGGGGTTACGCGGGACTGTGCGGGATTAGCGGGCCTAATCGAATAGAAATCGTAGGCGGACAAGGGGGCCTAGCGCCTGAGAGCGAGGGATTAATCGGGGTTAGACGGGGATTTTTACAACATAGATCACAACTATATTAACTCAATCTAATGAGATAAGAGAAACATTATTTGAATTATCAAGAGTTAGTGAAGATGCTAAAACTAGGAGTGTGAAGTTTGAACCTTTAGTTACACGTTAAATTGTAATAGGAGCAAATTGTGGGAAATACCTACTTAGGTAAGAACAAAGAGTTTTTCGACATGTGAGATAAAAACTAAGTTTTCTACCCATTTTTGTGGTTCTTTTACCCAAATACCCTTATATTTTAAATGCAAAAGAGGTGGGGCCTAATCTCTTTTTTTTCTCTCTCAACTCCCTTTTTGGATTTTATAAAAATCGGTTTTTTTGTAAATTTTTTGAAAGTCTTCAACAATTTTCATTTTTTAATCCACTTTTCATTTGTTGAACAATTTTTGAGACTATTAAATAAATTTCCATATTTTAAATAATGGCAAATATTTAAAAAAAGTGTATTTATTTTTTAATTTTCATATTTAAAATAAATTAAATTTTAATATTTAGATTTTAAAATAATTATAGATTATAGATTTTTTCGATTCTTTTTTTATTTTTAAAATAAATTATAGATTTTAATATTTAGATTTTAAAATAATTTTGTGTATTTTTGATATTTTTTAATAAATTGCAAATATTTTTAAATTTTATTGAAACAATTTTCAAAATTAATAGACAATTTTTAGAATATGTACATATACATAAAAAAGGCACGATATATATCGTGCCTCGGTTAAAATATCATGTCTCGATTAAAATTAGGTACGATATATATCGTGCCCGATTAAAATTTGGTACGATATCATTTTTGTGCCAAATATAGCACGATATCGTGCCTCAATTAAAATTAGCACGATATCGTGCCTATTTTAACCGGAGGCGCGATATCTTTCCTATATTCGCACGATATTTGGTGTCTTGTTAAAAGCAAAAAGTTAAAGCAAAAAGATATCATGATATATAACAGCTTTTTTGCTGGGCTATAGGGAATCTCAATGATAAAAAATCAGTCTACAAAAAGGGAATGGGGAATAGGCCCCACACCCATAGACCCCCTTGGCCAAAGTTACGTTTGTTTTATAGGCACGATATATCCGTTTATTTTATAGGCACGATATCGTGCCTCATTTTCCGCCCAATGTTAAATGAGGCACGATAACGTGTCTAATATTAAACGAGGCACGATATGCGTGATATGCATGATATTACACGATTTTGGGCACGATATGTATATGTATATGTACATGGGGTTGTACGATATGTGTATACGATTTTATACATAGGTGTGTGTATTTGGAGGGAAGTGTACACGATTTTCAAGGAAAACATTAATTGCACGGTTTCAAAATTCAAAATCTTCAAATTAAAGGAGGAGCATTTTTGTCAAATGGGTAGAAAAGAGTTTTCTTATGTCTATGGATAGAAAACAATATTCACTATCCATAGTGAGTACTTTAAAAATTCCCTCATTGTAATAGTGATGATTATTTTCCAAATACTTCCGTTGCTTATAGAATTTTGTTAATTATACCGATTCTTGGAGCATCAACAAAGAAGTTTTTCAAAACTAAAATTGATAAAACCACACTTGCATTCAACTATGTCTCAAGAAAGTCTAAACGAGTTAACAATTTTCGTGTTGAAAATAAGGTGTTGGAAAATCTTGATTTTAATGATCTAAGTAATTATTTTGCTTTTCAAAATGCAAGAAGATCCAATTTTTTCCAATGACTATTTTATACCCTTTTTTTGTGTTTGTAAATATTGCAATCATTGAATATTCTAGATGATGAAAAATATGTTTCTTGTTGGAGCGAAGTATTTTATTGTATCTTTTTATAGGGGTCCATTTTTCTCTTATCGCCAAAGGCCCCGAAAAGACAAGGTCGGCCCTGTAGCTATAGTATATGGATTTTTTTAAATCTATTTAAGATCATAGTTTTTGTCACAAAAATAGTAAATTTAATCTACTCTTTTGATGATGTAAAAAAATTGATTTTTCCACACATGATATATTCAAACTCAACTATCAATTGAAAAACACAAAATATTTTGGATTTCAAACTGTGTATTATCTCATATTCAAATATCATCGCTACAAGCCAAGTGAAATGATAGACACCATTAATATACGCTTACGTTTGTATACTTATCGCGTTTTTCATACAAAATGAAACACATTTTGGAATAAAGGATCCCGACTGAGCCCAACAAATATTCAGTCAAGAAAACAATATATAAAACCCAAGCAAGAATCCCGATTCCACTCCAACACTGATAATAATAAGTAATAACAGGAGAGATAAAAGCAAGTAAAAAACTGATCAAATCAAGGAAACGGAGCCCTGGATTTCATATCTGTGCGCTGGACATCAATGGCGAAACCTTTGCCAGTCTGCATCCAATAGTCAGCATATTTAGGATTTGTGGACTCCGGCACTCCGATGTCTATCCTCGTTCTTGTTAGCTCGTCGGATGATATGTTGTATTTCTCATCCCTTTTCTGAATAAGCTCCGGCTTAATCATGCCCATGTTCACTCCTTGTGGTGACATCATTAGTGCAGGTGCACCTAGGGGTACCCTATCACCTGCATTCAACATTCACACAATTCTTATAGAGTCAATGCTGTAAAACCCAGACCCGATATTTAATCGAGTAACTGGAGCAACTAAATCGATCGATTGAATCTTTGTGAAAACGGAAAAAACATATACGTGTTGATATAATTAAGTTAAGAAAAAAATGTTAAACTTAGAGAGACTTAGTATCTGTTCACATCATGAAGCGTACCAAGTATAAGGGAGAATCAATTGATGATAGCATGGGTAGCTTACATGACTTACAAACAATATTTTATTCCTCTAATTAATTAATATATGACAACTAACAAATGACATATTTCAACATTGACATGCCTAATGGGACGTACAATAAAAGTTTGAAAATACGAATAAAATAAAATTTAAAAAATAATAATTTCTAATTATACGTAAAAGCACAATTTATATTGTTTATCTGTTTAAATCGTCAATTTTTTTCTTATCCAAAAAGTGTTACTAGTATCTAACTTATGGAAGAAACTATGTAAAGTGGTAACAGACCAAACTCACCACTTAGATTTTGTGAAAATGAAAAATAGTCATGTTTCCAAAAGCATATTTTCTTGTCATTTTGACAAAAAATTGATGTTCATACTATTTTTGTAATCTCTAATGAGGTATTTGGTCATTTTTTAAAAACAAAAATGGTGGGGTACATTTAGGGATGACGATTTCGATTCGACCCAATCCATTTGGGTCGTCCCGTCCCCGTGACCCGGGGGGGGGCAGTTTGGGTATCACTTACGTCCGTGGGTACTTTCGCCCATGACCCCGCCTAGTACTTTTATTTTTAAAATATATTTTGCATATATAATATATATTATAATATAATTTTTATGTATTCTTTTATTATATCTAATATTTATAAATTGACAATAATTAACTTTGTAAATAATATTTTATAAATATATATTTTTTTCATTTAATTTAATTTAAAATTGGGCAAAACGGGTCGACCCATCCCGTCCCGCCCCACGTCGTTCTAGGCGGGCGGGTATGGGTCCTATATGACCCGTCTCATTGTCATCCCTAGATACATTTTCGATGCACTCGAGATATGGACCGGTCACCAAATATGAAAAAAAAAAAAAAAACAAATTGGACCATTTGACCTCAAAAATAACTAAAAAATGTGTTTTTGAAAAACATGTCTAAAGAATTCTTTTGCTATGGAGTAGTTGCCAAAAATCCGACAGACTTATAATTAAATCTTAGATTAAAAGTAAGTTAATTATAACCTCTATCAACTTGCCAAGTGCACCAAAATTTGCCATAGGTCCGGGCCAAGTCTTGGAGTTCCGACTTCTGAATCATCTCTGGAACGCGAGGGTTAACCCACAGCCCTGATGTGATCTGCACCATAAATATTTATGTAAAAAATTATAATAAATATACTATAATTTCAAATGGTTTTTTAAAAAAAAAATGATGCAAATTAAAAAATTCATGACCTCGTAACCGTGAGAGTGCCATAGCTTCTGTTCCTCCGGTGGAAGGGTGTCAAAAATCCGGTCTGATACTATGTACTCCACACCTGGCAACCCAAACAATTCTCAGCAGGAATTGAGGATAATTAATGTGAAATTGAAAGTGTACAAAACTAATTAATTTGAGAA
The DNA here is from genome assembly GCA_016081115.2 of Rehmannia glutinosa. Lineage (NCBI taxonomy): Eukaryota > Viridiplantae > Streptophyta > Magnoliopsida > Lamiales > Orobanchaceae > Rehmannia > Rehmannia glutinosa. Next base: position 328,196 of record JABTTQ020002432.1, read on the forward strand.
TTATGGCTTAATTGCAATATTGGTACTCTAAGTATATGGCGGTGAGATATTTAGTCATTTAAGTATTCTATGTAGCAATTTTCGTTCCATAAATATATATGTGGGTGCATATTTTGGTTGTTTTAAGTATCATATGTGACAATTTTAGTTCCTTAGGTTTTGATTTTTACGCAATTTGGTCCCATAAATTTTAATTTTTTGCAATTTTGGTCCCAATATAGTGAAATATTGAAGTACTCTGGACTAAAATTACACAAGATTATAACTTATGGAACCAAAATTACACAAAAAATAACTTTATGGGACTGAAAAATTGCTATATAAAATATTTATAGGACCAAATATGTCATCCTTTCAGAACCAAATTGAGCACAAAATCAAAACATATAGGACCAAAATTGCTACATAAGATTAGGGGTGTCAATCGTGTCGTGTTTCGTGTTCGCGGGTCGAGTTCTGACACATGTATTACAATCTGACACAAACACGAACACGACCCGTTTAATTATTCGTGTCAAGACACAGGTAACCCAACACGACACGAAAGACCTATATAATTTAAAGTTGACACGAAAAAAATGGAGAAAAACTGAAATTACAAATAAAAAATACGTTAAATATTAAAAAATTACTAAAAAATATATTTAATAATTTTTCCATCTTCATATAACATGCAAACTAAAACATCAAGTAATATGTCACTATAAAATTAAATGGGTTACATAGGTCAATCATGCCGACAGGCGGATCGACCTGACCTGATCTATTTATTTTACGTGTTAATCGTGTCCGACCCGATTTTGACCCGAACATGTTAAGGGTTGTACATGCACCTACTAAATTCATGTTAAGTTCGTGTTGGGTTATCGTATTGGGTCACAAATTGACGCCCCTACATAGAATACACAGAGGACCAAATATGACACGTTCTTATACTTACCGGACCAAAATTGCTACATATGATACATAGAAGACCAAATATGACACGGCTACAGGACCAAAACTGCAATTAAGCCGAAAATTAATTACCGATGAGGCGGCCGGTGGAGTCATCGGAGTCATAAACGGCGCACTGGAGGAAATCTTGGTTCAGGCGGGTTACATAATGATGGGTCTCGATCTGACGACTCATATCGTGGCTGTAAACGGCGAAGGTGCACACATGCTGGCTCATCTTCTTGATGGGTTTAAGGGTTTGCAACATTTGGGCCCCTTTATCCAGAATATGCTGTCCCACCGTCATCGCTTTCCCCGGCGGCACGGAGCCGTCGCCGGGCGGCATCGCGCCGGGGGTTTTGTCGCTCGATGCCATGCTGGAGTGGAGCGAAAATTATACAGATTTTTTTTAGCTTTTTTCTTTGTGGCTTTTTATCAAACAGTTGAGATGTATTTTCAGATTATGAGATAGATATACGAGTAATGGAGCTATAAAGGAGCTGTGTTTTAAGACGTGGGTGCTTGTGTGGTTTTGTTAGAATAATTAACATAAGATAAATTTGGAAGAAGAATTTATATAACTTGGAGTCTTGAATGCAAGAACTTGATTAATACAAATGGAGGCTACCCAATATATATAGGAGCAAACCCTAGAAGACACACAAAGGAAATTACAAAACTACCCTCACAAATATAAACTAATAACTAATTATAATTCTAACATCCCCCCACAAACTCATGATGATGTAGTAGAAATCATCGAGAGTTTGCCAACAAAAAGAAGCGCGGAAGCGGATGTGACTTGGTGAAAAGATCGCTTAATCAGAAAGATGATGAGATGAAAGGTAAGTGGAGTGTCCCATGTTGCGGTGATGACGAGTGACATGACAATCAATCTCAATATGCTTTGTTCTTTCGTGGCGGAAAATCGAGTTGTGAGCAATCGAATAGCACTTTGGTTATCACAATGCATAGGAGTAGGTGAGGACAAATGAACACCCATATCCGCAAAAAGCCAACGTAACCAAACTATTTCGGTTGTAGTAGAAGCCATTGCCCGATACTCGCTGCCTCGTGGAGGATCGAGACACAACATTTTGTTTCTTACTCTTCCAAGAAATAAGTGAGTCTCCAAGAAAAACACAAAAACCAAAGTGGTGGATTTTCGATCAAGAGGATCACCGCCCAATCCGCATCGAATATGCCCTCAACTCTAATGAAGATGTAGATGGAAACAAAAGACTCTCGAAAAAGAGTACCACGGAGGTATCGCAAGATACGAGTAATCTGCAGCCCAATGAACGGTAGTGGGGCAAGTGACAAACTGACTCACAATATGAACCGCATATGCAATATCTGGACGCGTAATGGTTAGATAAACCAAACTTCCAACAATAGTGCGATATAAAGTAGGATCGGACAATGGTGTGCCATCGAAGGAGAATATCGAACATTAAGTTCAAGAGGCGTATCAAGCGTCCGAGTATCGCAAGACGAGCTCGATCAAGTATGTCGACAATGTACTTGGACCGTGAAAGAAGATAACCTCGAGGGGAGCGGGCTACCTCAATACCCAAGAAATATCGCAAAGGTCCCAAATCTTTCATTTCAAAGCGAGAAGCTAACTCAGATTTCAACAATGCAATCCCATCAACATCATCACCGGTGATGATCATGTCATCAACATATAAGGAAAGAAGAATAATACCAGCACATGTACGCTTGAAGAAAAGAGCAGAATCATGGTTACTGGAACTAAAACCAAGTGAAGTAAGCACGACAGAGAATTTTTCAAACCAAGCCCGTGGAGCCTGTTTGAGACCATACAATGCTTTCTTAAGTTTGCAAACTTCGCCCCGATTATGAGGAACTCAGGTGGTGGGATCATGTAAACTTCTTCTTGAAGATCACCATTCAAGAAGGCATTTTTGACATCTAATTGAGATATGTGCCGTTTCGGATAGAAGCAAAAAGAATAAGAGTACGAACGGTAGTCATTTTTGCAACAGGGCAAAAGTTTCCTCATAATCCATACCATACTATTGTGAATAACCTTTAGCAACCAATCGTGCTTTATATCGCTCAACCGAACCATCAGATTTGGTTTTAATTTTATAAACCCAACGCGAACCAATTGCCCGTTTACCAGGTGGTAAAGATACCAAATCCCAAGTGTTTGTTTTATGCAAAGCAGAAAGTTCCTCAGTCATAGCATGCTGCCATAAAGGATCAGTAACTGCCTCTTTATAGGAGTGTGGTTCAGAAATTTGGTGAATAGAGGACAAAAATGAAGCAAAGGCGGGAGAATAAGAGGAATAAACAAAGTCAGGTAACTGAGTGGACTTACGTGTACGTTGGGGATATCGAGGAGGCAAATGATCCACAATTTCAGGAAGCGATTGGGGTGCCGAAAGGCGTAAGCAGAAAGCAAAGAAGATCGATGAGTCTCTATCTGTATTTATCCAAGAATGGATCAATATGAACAAGATCAGTTTTGGAGATGCTATGAGGACTAGAGGGAATAGAGAAGAATGGAATATGCTCAAGAAAAAATACATGACGAGACACATATAATTTTTGAGCAACAGGATCAAAGCAACGATATCCCTTCTGACCTTCTCCATATCCTAAGAAAACACAAATAGCTGAACGAGAAGATAATTTGCTGCGTTCAACATGAGGACGAAGGACAAAACATGCACAACCAAAGACTCGTAAGGACGAATAACTAGGGGTGGAACCATATAGTCTCTGAAATGGTGATAAATCAGATGTAATGGATGATGGAATCCTATTTATACAATGGACAGCGGTAAGAACGGCTTCCCAGAATTCACTTGGAACTGAACTAGATAGTAAAAGTGAGCGAGTAGTTTCAATGATATGCCTATGTTTTCTTTCAAAGAATACCATTTTGTTCGGGAGTATCGTGCAAGAAGTTTGATGTAAAGTCCCATCCAAAGCAAGCAATTCACGAAAATTATTAGAGGTGTACTCCCACCCAAGTCACATCTAAAGCATTTTATGATAGCAGAGAATGAGTTTTTACAAAAGCTCGAAATGAAGTATATATGCTCGAGAAAATCGAACGATGCTTCATAAAATAAACCCAACAATAACGAGAATAATCATCAATAAAAGAGACATAATATCGAGAACCCCCTTTGTGGGAATGGGAGCAGTCCCCACACATCGAGAATAAACCAAATCAAATGGCGCGGTAGAATTAGAAACACTTCGTTTAAAAGGTAAAGCGGAAAATTTTGCGATTTACAACCACTACAATCGAAATATCATGAGATGACAATTTTCCTAATGAACTGTAGAAGCCAAAAATCTTAAACGTGAAGACGAAACATGACCCAAACGAGAATGCCACAAATAAAAGCTAGGCGATGAAGGACTCAAACGAAAAGAAGACAAATCAACAATAGAGAAGGCTGCGATAGAGGGTACTACGAGCTCATCCAAAATGTATAACTCTCCTTGCCTACGGCTGTCCCAATCGCCTTAGGGAATGTGGATCCCGCACACACAACAAGAAGTAGAAGAGAATGATACTAAGTAGCCTAGGAATCACACAATTGGCTAACGAAACAAGATTTAATGTAAGTTTGGGAATATGGTAAACATGTGGAAGAGACAAGTGAGGTGTAGCTACAGATCCAATTCCCGCTAAGGGTAACAATGTACCATCGGAATAACAACAGTCTAGCATATGTGGGTGAAATGGAAGTAAAACATGATATATCGGGGACATATGATGAAAAGCTCGAGAATCTAATACCCAAATAGAGGAAGATATACCCGGCGAGCTCGGAGTTGACAAACCCGAGGCGGACAAAGCATGAGATGAGGCAAGAAATTTCAAATTGTTCGGCAATTGTATCCATAGAAGGCCGATCGGAGGTAAGAGTTCGGATGTCACGAGAATCGATGAGGGTACAGGTGCGGCAAAGAACACGAGTCGGTGGGCGGCCTAAAACCACGTTGATTTGGATGGACAAAGCGATGTTGGGGAGGTCGTGGATTTTTCTCGTTGAAAACGTTGTTGGCCACCTTTATTCAACTCAGGACATTGAGCCTTCCAATGTCCTGGTTGTTTCTGAGAACTACACTCATTATCGGCAACCTTTGGGTGCGGTCCGAAAAAGAACGAGAAGATGGACGATGGGGCACAAAGCAAGAACGGATGAAGTAGGAACAGGAAGAACTCCTTTCCCCGCCGAGACTTTAGGCGTAATTCCTCGCTAACAATTCACCGACAAAGAATCAACAGATGGTAAAGGAATACGGTGCAAAATATTTCCACGAAGAGACTCAAAATCATCCGAAGAGCCATCAAAAATTGAACCAATCGTTGCTCTCCTCTCACGAGCAATATAGGGGGGGCAAATGCGCGAAGTTCAATAGATTGATGAAGGGCTAATTGATCCCACGTAGCAATGCATGAATATCGAGGTGGTCAAATCGCTTCAAATGCTCTTGCTATTTGGACGTCATCAATGGGGATCACCGGGCGCAAAAGAGGAAAAAAACTCGGATGGGATCTTCTATTACAACACCGTGTTTCATCTTCTATTCAAGCTGCGTGGATGATTGACATGTGTATTACACTTACCATGTTAATTTTCAAGCGAGAAATTGTAGGGTTCTAATATGGTAAGTGTAATACACGTGTCAATCATCCACACGATTGGAATAAGAAATGAAACACGGTTTTGGAATAGAATGTTGGATTTAATGCCATTAAATGGCCCATATTAATGTATGTAGGTTTCAACTTTAATGCTCCTCTTTGATGGCTAAGAGGAGATCAAATGTGTTGAAACCGGGACTTAGTAATTGTCCTCTTCCTCAACCTTAAATGAGAAAAGTGATAACTCCTCTCTTTAATATGAAAGAAACAAACGTATAGAAAATTAATATAAAAGGGAGAGTTGTGGAGTCTTCTAACCATCAAGAAGAGTGCAAATAAAAAGGCAAGGAGGAAGAAAATAATTTATATATTAAGTGTTCATTTGCTCAAGAAGAATTGCTATGGATCAAGGTAAGTATCTATACCAATTCAATGTAATTTCTGCAATTGTGAAAATCATGGATTTTAAGATGCTTGGGCATTATAGAGAATTGATAAATTTCATGAAAATTGAAAGTATGAAATTTTTATAAAATATTTACATGTGGTATCGAGCCCGTCTATGGAATTCATGATTTTCCATCATGTTCTTGCTTGTGAATTGAGAATTATATTTCCGCATAAACTTATCTCAATTCACTAATAATCTGTCCAATATGCATTAAAGAATTTATCTCTAAATGAATTTGCAAGAAAATATTTGTTATGTTGAGACGTGAATAACATATTTTTTCCTCATTAATGGCTCATGTATATATAATTAATGCACGGTCAAAGCATGATGGTTTTTAACATGTATCGTGCATATATGAAAATGATGTCTGATCTTAATGTTAATATTGTCAGTTTGTTGAGAACTAATTAATTCAATGCTATTAAGTTTTAATTTATGTAAGATGTGGTGCTATGAAAGCTTTTGGATTTTAGTGCCATGTAATTTGTAATTATGCTTCATTTCAACAAACATATAAGAAATATGGATAATAGAAATTATGGTCTATTTTGAAAGCACGTCAGAACCGATTTAGAGGAATAAAGAAATGTGTAATAACTTTGAATTGCATGTGAGGGTTTCTTTATGCAACTGTTATTTTATGAAAGGCCACAATCGTGCGTCATTAATTTTCTGATTTTCCGCATCTGAACCTAAAGCTGATTTTCTGCATGTATTTCATATATATAATTATATGTATGTAGTTATACAATGCATATATATGGAGCCTTGAAATATATTGAAAGAAATAACTCAATTAAAGTTCTTCAAGTATTAAAGTGTGTACTTCATATTTATATAGTTGGTTTAGCCACCAAAGTGGCCTAGCTGAATGGAAAAATTAGATACTTTAATTGAGCGTATTTCGATTGTTCATGATTACTGAGATGCCGTTAAAAGAATGACATAATAGATAGATTGAACAATTGAAATTATATATTATATTGCTAGGAGGTCATCCAAAGGTGGACCATTGCATATAATATATAATATTAAGGAGATTAATCTTCATACTTTAGTTAAATAGGTGTGTGTATCCAAAGATAGCATGCTTATTCGGCTATATATGTAATGATTATCTATTAAAGCATATTTATTTGGCATAAATTATGGTGTCTGTGTATTTAAGTATTGCCCAAAGGCAACCCTAAATGCATACTTAAAGTCTTTATATGAAAATTTCAATTAATTAAAATTAACTCAAAACGCTAATAGGAGAGAATGTATAAATGTTTTTGCAAAGATCGTTGAACCTCTTAGATCGGGAAATACGGTCATCAAATTTAACGGGCTAAACTATGCCGACCGTCGAGCAAGATCCATTTTACTCGGGTATTATGGATTTAGACCTTGCTATAGTGACAGATTTAAAAGCCCGCAAATCGGCGAGACTAGCTCGAAGGCGACAAGTCTCTATACGAGGCTTGGGAGCGGTCTAACAGCCGAGCTTGAACTTAATGAGAATGACCATGGGGTGAAAATATCGCCTTCGATGCCAAAGACCGATAATGCTGAGGGAATTCATGATGAAAGTCAAAGAATATTCCCAATGGATTTGGCCGACAAATCTATTGTAAGCGAAACACTTATGAATGAGTTGACTACGAAGAAATTTGATTGGTCCAAACCAATTCACGATCATGTAACCGAAATGTCCAATCTAGCAAAGAAAACTTAAGACTATGGGGATGGATGTGAGTGAATCATTCCTTGTTGATTTATCATGAACTCCTCCCCGAGAATTTGGTCGGTTCCAGGTGAACTACAACACCATTAAGGATAAATATAACTTCAAAGAAATTAAGGCCATGTTAGTGCGGGAGGAAGGGAGATTAAGAAAGATAAAGAATCACTCCGTTCACTTCACGGTCTATGATGGTGCAAGTAGCAGCAAAGTGCTAAAGGGTAAAAAGGACAAGAAAAAGGATAAAGCCCCAATGAAGGTTGGCGAGGATCAAATCTAGAAAAATATTAAGTGTTATCGTAATAAGCCAGGACACTTAAAGAAATATTGTCCTAAACGGAAGGCATGGTTTGAGAAGAAAGGTATACATTATATTTCGTATGTTTTGAATCAAACCTTATAGAAGTGCCTATTAATACCTGGTGGTTAGATTCGGTGCCACTACTCATGTGTGTCTCATATTATACGGGATTTCGCACGATCCGGCCCATAAACGGAATCGAACAATATTTATTTATGGGGCGGGATGAAGGCACGGATAGAAGAAATTGGGACTTACAGGCTGATCATGGACACTGGATGTCACATAGATCTTGAAAGATGTCTTTATGTTTCGATTGTGCTAGAAATCTTGTTTCAAAAGGAAGACCTGGATATTTTAGGTTTTCATTTTAAAATTGGTAATGGTACATTTTCGCTATTTAAGAACAAGTACTTTTATGGTTCTCGTACTTTGATTGATTCTCTTTACCGTTTTAATCTTGATAATAAATTCGTTGAATCCTCTGTATCATGTTGAAAGTAGTAGGCATTAAACGTAGTGCACCAAATGAAAGTTCAGCTTTCTTGTGGCATCAAAGATTAGGTCATATTTCCAAAGAAAGGTTATTGAGGTTGGTGAAAAATGAAATCCTTCCTCAATTGGATTTTAGTGACTGGGATGTGTGCGTTGATTGCATTAAAGGAAAGCAGACCAAAAACACACTTAAGAAATCGCCACAAAGTACTCGACTTCTTGGTGATACACACCGATATCTCGTGGTCCATTTGACGTTCTTAATCGGGACGGAGAAAAATACTTTATCACATTTATAGATGATTACTCACGTTATGGTTATATTTATCTACTGCATGAAAAATCTCAATCGGTGAACATCCTCGAGGTATTCATCAATGAGGTGGAAAGACAGTTAGATAAGAAAGTAAAAGTAGTGAGATCAAACGAAGTGGTGAGTATTATGAAAAATTCAATGAAAGTGGACAATGTCCAGGTCCATTTGCAAAGTTCCTCGAAAGTCGCGGTATTTGTGCACAATATACAATGCCTTAGACACCTCAAAGAAAATGGTATAGCCGAGAGACGAAATCGTACATTGATGGATATGGTTAGGAGTATGCTAAGTAATTGCTCCTTACCCCTGTCATTGTGGATGCATGCGTTAAAGATCGATGCATACCTTCTCAATCGGGTTCCCAGTAAAGCGATTCTTAAGACTCCTTATGAATTGTGGGCGGTAGAAACCCATTTGAGACATCTTCATGTTTGGGGTTGCCCCAGAAGTAAGAGTCTATAATCCACATGAAAAAGAAGCTTGATGCTAGGGATCGGTGGTTATTTCATTGGCTATCCTGAAAAGTCTAAGGGGTATAGATTTTACTGTCCTAACCATAGTACGAGAATAGTCGAGTCAGGTAATGCTCGGTTCATTGAGAATGGTTTAATCAGTGGGAGTGGGGAACCACGAAAAGTAGAACTTCAGGAAATTCGGGTTGAAACTCCTTCACCCGATATTTCTTCTAAAGTTGTTGTTCCTGTTGTTGTATCATCGTCACACAACATATCGGAACAACAAGTCAATATTCAAAACCCACTAAATGAAAATGTGATAAATGAACCGATCACAATTGAGCAGGAGATTAATGAACCACAAGAGGAAATAACTTTAAGACGGGTCAGTAAAGCGAGTAAAAGACCTGCTTGTTTCGATGACTATGCGGTGTATACTCTTGAGCATGAATGTGACTTAAGTATAGATGAGGACCCGATCTCATTCGGACAAGCAATGTTTAGTAACAATTGCGGAAAGTGGTACGATGCCATGAAAGAAGAGCTTAAATCAATGTATGACAATAGAGTCCGGGACTTAGTTGAGTTCGAAAGTTCCAAACGAGTTGGTTGTAAATGGGTTTTAAAACCAAACGTGACTCAAATGGAAACATTGAAAGGTATAAGGCCGACTCGTTACTAAAGGTTATACTCGAGAAAGATGGCATTGACTATAAAGAGACCTTCTCTCCCAGGTATCAAAGAAAGACTCTTTAAGAATTGGTATGTCCTTGGTGGCTCATTATGATTTAGAGCTTCACCAAATGGATGTTAAAACTACTTTTCGAATGGTGATTTGGAAGAGGAAATGTATATGGATCAACAGGAAGGGTTTAAAACCACGGGGAAAGGAAAATTTAGTGTGTAAATTAAAGAAGTCAATATATGGACTGAAACAAGCTTCCCGACAATGGTATCTTAAGTTCAATGATACCATTACATCATATGGTTTTACAGAGAACACCGTTGATCGGTGTATCTACATGAAAGTCAGTGGGAGCAAGTTTATAATATTAGTCTATATGTTGATGATATTTTACTTGCTACTATTGATGTTGGATTGTTATGTGATGTAAAGAAGTTTCTCTCTAATAATTTTGAAATGAAAGATTTAGGTGAGGCGTCTATGTGATAGGAATAGAAATATTTCGTGACAGATCACAAGGAATGTTGGGATTGTCTCAGAAATCCTATATCAATAAAATCTTAGAGAGATTTAGAATGGAAAGATGTTCCGCGGGGATAGTTCCAATACAAAAAGGGGACAAGTTCAGTCAAATGCAATGTCCCAAGAATGATTTGGAACGAAAAGAAATGAATTCAATTCCTTATGCTTCAGTGGTTGGGAGTTTGATGTATGCTCAAACTTGTACTCGGTCGGATATCAGTTTTGCTGTTGGAATGTTAGGCCGATATCAAAGTAATCCTGGTATGGACCACTGGAAGGCTGCAAAGAAAGTTCTTCGGTATTTACAAGGCACCAAAGAACACATGCTCACGTACAAGAGGTCTAATCATCTCGAAGTAATAGGTTACTCTGATTCAGATTATGCCGGGTGTGTTGACACAAGAAAGTCTACATTCGGTTATTTGTTCCTTTTAGCTGGAGGAGCGATATCATGGAGAAGTGGGTTAGTCGATGTCATTCGCATCCACTATGGAAGCTGAATTTGTGGCATGCTTTGAGGCCACTGTTCACGATTTGTGGTTGCGGAACTTTATCTCGGGACTTGGAACTGTTGACAGTATAGTCAGGCCGCTGAGAATTTATTGTGATAATTCTGCAATTGTCTTCTTCTCAAAGAACGACAAGTACTCTAAGGGTGCTAAACACATGGAATTAAAGTACTTGGTCATTGTTAAAGAAGAGGTACGAAACATAGAGTGTCTATTGAGCATATTAGCACCGATTTAATGGTAGCGGGTCCATTAACTAAGGGGTTACCACCTAAGACATTTTCCTGGTCATGTCGAAAGGATGGGTATTATAGACAAGTCCTTGTTAGCGTAATGGTAGTGTATGTGTATATATACATAACAATTATTTGCTCCTTATGTTATGACACTCTGAGCTCATTTATAGTTGTGTTTCTGCTTGTATACATATAATGTTTTAATGTAATAACATGATAAGTCTTTCTTCAAGACAGTATGGTTGAGGCTAATGATTCACCTCATTAAGGATAATATTAAGTTGGATTGATCTTGTGATACATGGAAGGAATCATGTCGAATAAATGATGTGTGACCGCCATGATCCAATCAATTTTATCTTAATTAAAGATAAGCCTAATTGACATTATGGTGAAATTTAATATAATGTGCACACTTAAAGTTGTTATTAAATTCTCAAATCATCATATGGGCCAAGTGGGAGAAATATTGGATTTAATGCCATTAAATGGCCCATATTAATGTATGTAGGTTTTAACTTTAATGCTCCTCTTTGATGGCTAAGAGAAGATCAAATGTGTTGAAACCGGACTTAGTAATTGTCCCTCTTCCTCAACATTAAATGAGAAAAGTGATAACTCCTCTCTTTAATATGAAAGAAACAAACGTATAGAAGATTAATATAAAAGGGAGAGTTGTGGAGTCTTCTAACCATCAAGAAGAGTGCAAAAAGAAAAAGCGCAAGGAGGAAGAAAATAATTTATATATTAAGTGTTCATTTGCTCAAGAAGAATTGCTATGGATCAAGGTAAGTATCTATACCAATTCAATGTAATTTCGCAATTGTGAAAATCATGGATTCTAAGATGCTTGGGCATTATAGAGAATTGATAAATTTCATGAAAATTGAAAGTATGAAATTTTTATAAAATATTTACATAGAAGATCCCATCCGAAAAACCGGGATGAGATCTCATATTCCCATTTTGTCTATTCCACTCCATATTCCATATACACGGAGCCGTTTTAGGGGTGGCCAAGGCGGCGCCGCCGCACAGAGCCCCACTCCGGCGAGAGCCTCCGAGCCCCATTTTTTTAATTAATTTAATGATTTTATATATATGTACAATTGTGACTAGGGGTGGCAATCTCTGATACGACCCGAACCCAACACGATATAAGCGGGTTAGAGTCAACCCATTTATTATTCGGGTCATGATCGTGTCAGACCCATTTAACCCGAATAATAAATGGGTCAGTTTCGGGTTGACCCGAAATGACCCACTTAAGCCATTTAACCCACTTAAAGAAAAAATCTTAATAAATTCTACTTTGATATTTGGTGATGAGTTAATTAATTTTCTTTTCATTAATATTTGCATCATAAATTTGTGTGTTCTCCTGAACCTTAATTGTGTTCTTTATTTATGTGTTAATATATTGTAGGAGTGCAACTTATTAGGAGTGTGTCTATGTTCTTGGATGTCTAACCTGATAACCCTTATATCAAATTAAATTATGATTTACATATTTTGATTGTAATTCGTTATGTTTTAATATTATATATATAAATAGCCTAAAATCCCCATTTTATCATAATAAATAGATGATTTATTCAAGATTAAAAAATATACAGGTTATTTCGGGTCGTGTTCGGGTTACCCGTGTATTAAACATGTCGTGTTCAGGTTGACCCGTCTAACCCAAATAATTAAACGGGTCGTGTTCGGGTTGGCCAAATTTGTGTAATTATAATGTCTCAAGACGACCCGCGAACCTGAACACGACTCAAATGGCCACCCCTAATTGTGACATCATCATATACATATGTCATTCATCCAATACAGTGGAATAAGAATGTAATGGAAAAAAAATCTTGGCCATAGGGTTGGGTTAATTTAGGGTAACCTTTTTATTTGTAAATAACTAATAAAAAAAATTGTTGTTATGATGTTTTTTTATCGATAAAAAAAAAATTAATAAAAATCGCACCAAAAAACAATGTTACATTCATATTAATTATTGAATTCCTAATTTTCAGTTTTTGACATGAAAATAACTATCATCCTTCGTAATCATACAAACTTTAAAGTCAAGTATGTATGGTTGTGTTTTCAAGTATTATTTTTTGTTTATTTTCCAGCTATTCTGGATAATGGGCTTATGTTTATTTATGGAAATTTTCAGCGGAGATAGAGTCATTTTCCGTGTTCACTATTTGATGGAAATAGGATTTTGGAAATACAAATTTTCACCATAATCACCTCCAAATCCATGTTATGAAAACACAGGACAAAATTTTACTAAATAGCTATAATCACCTCTAAGTCCATGTCATGAAAATATTTCAAAAACTATAACCAAATAAATCATGACTATAATCACGCAAATCTGTCACAAAAACACTTCAAACACTATAATCATACATATTTTCATTTTCAAACATGTATCATAACAGAAATTCAGAAACAAACCAAACATATTTTCGATTTAGTCTGAAAATTCATTTTCAACACTGGAAATTACAAATTGGTTACTTGAAATACATCTTTACTCTAAATTACCATCTTCCCCTCTAAATTCTGCAACTCATGCACTTTACTCTCACTAGTACTCTCAGGGCTCTCTTGCCTATACTTGTACCTCTTCGAAACAAACAGATACACACAGAAATTCAACAAGCTCAACAACGAAAGCAGCCAATAGAACAGATTCAAATGCGACCTATTGATATTATTACCCGCCAGCCATCCCCCACTCCTCGTAACATCCTTCGTCGCACTATTCACAATCTTCACCAAAATCGTACTCAGAAAATAACCCATAGACATCGACGTCCAAAGAAAACAGCTCGAAATCGACTTCAGATCCTTCGGCACTTGCGAGTAGAAAAACTCGAGCAAACCAACGTACGTGAACATATCAGCAATCCCAAATATGAAATACTGAAACGACAGCCAGAAAACGCTAATTGGGAGTGGGGGCTGTAACAGGGGAATTACGTCGAGCATGTTGTGGGCCTTCGCGATGCGTTTGCGTTTTACCTGTTGGAAAGTTTTGAAAAAAAATATTATTTTAATTTTGACCTGACAATTACTCTCTCCGTTCCAGAAATATAGACTATCTTTCTTTTTTCGTCTTCCGTTCCAAATTATAGATTTGTTTCCTCATTGAGAGTATTAATTATACAACAATTAACTAAATTACATCTATTTAATTCACTTTGAATGATATATCGCCATTTAATGCAATGGCAAAATAGGAAAAAATATGGGAAAAAAATTATAATCTTAATTACCTTTATTATGTTTTTTTAATCTGTTTGAATTGTTCTACTTGCCTATCTTTATGGGACAGAGGAAATATATATATATATATATATTTTTTTTTTTTGAGGAAAGAGGAAGTATATATTTAACTGTTATATTTTTTTCCTATAAATATGACTTATTTCTCAGATTTGGAATACACGGAAACTTACAAAAATCCATATATGTATATATATATATCTCCTAAAATTCTTGAAATTTAATTTTTTATAATTTTCAGACATAATTTTCAGTTCGTCGGAATAGATAATCCGGTTTTTTTGTCTTATATTGGGAAACAGACGTCCGAAATATGGGACAAATTTGTTTTATGGATAATGTGTTGAACACACGATTCGAGCTATTTTTATTTTGCTGTTCTTTGCAAATTTTACCGATTCAGGTCTTTTCGATTCATATAAACTGTACTAGACAAAACACTAATATTTCCCAACATTACCTCGACGATTGCGGCAACAGCCATCGACAGAGAGGAGAGGATCAGCCCGACCCCGACACGCTGGAGGTACGTTATGCCGGTGGGGATCCCGGTGAGTTTTCGGGTGAACGGGACGACGATTCTGTCGTAGATTGGGATGATGATGACTAGGAATGTGACGGGGATGATGGGGAGGGAAGCGGGTGGGATCCGGAAATTGTTGGTGATGCGAGTGTCCATGGTGACGCCTTGCTCGATGGAGAAGGTTTGGAGCTGGGCTAAACAGAGGGTCATTATGATTGTGCAGCAGAAAATTGGGACCATGTTTAGTAAGATTTTTGCGTTTTCGACTTGTGTTATTGTGCAGAGTTTCCATGGATTTGGGGTCGGAGTTTGGATTGCAGCTTTGTCCAAGAACCTGGTAAAGCGGAGAGGGACGCAAAAATTTATAGTTGGGAGGGCAAAATCAAATCTAACATAAATAAAAACAAAATATACAATACAAGGTTTTGTAACTAAATCACATGGAAATTGAGGAGGGGGACAAATTTTTTGGTTTATATTTATATATAATATATTAATTTATTAAATAATATATTATAGTGGTTTGATAACAAAGTGGGGGAGGGTCGTGTGCCGGTGGCCACCACCAGCCCCCCTATGACCGTCCTTGTGGTAAAGAATGGTTTTTTTCTTCTAATTATTAGTAAACGTTGAGAAACTTGGATGGAAGATATAAAAGTGACATATTTAATGTAATCAGTTCAGAATTCTTCAAAACAAGAAGGAAGAATTTTGATCTAATTGCAAAGATATCATATATCCAATGATCTTTAATAACTACAGTTATTCCCTTAGAAACACTTTCTTCGAGTATGTATTTTACTTAACAAATAGTCAAATACACTTCAAAGTGTGCTATTTGTAATATATAAACAAATATCAATTGGGTACTACACTATTTGTAATTTGAAGTTTTCAGGTTTCAATTTAGGGATAATTACAAAAACACCCCTGAGGTTTGGGTTAATTACAAAAACACTCGGACATGTTTCAAAACTACTAAAAATCGTTTCTTTTTGTCTTAAATTTAAGGGAATCGTAATATTTTTGTAAATATCGGGTTTTTTTTTAAACCTTTTCGAAAATATTGGGAAAAATGTAAAACGTAATCAAACCTCAAGAAGTTTTTGTAATTTTCAAAGAATTCTGAGTTTTTTTGTAATTAGCCCAAACCTTAGGGGTGTTTTTGTAATTATCCCCTTCTATGGTAGAAAAAAATACCCCTCAAAAGGTGCATTTGTAGAATAAAAACAAATATCAATTAAGGTATTTGTAGAGTTGGCAAATTTGGTTCGGCTTTGGTCCAGGCCGGTCCATGAGATAGGGCTAGGCTTTATTTTTAGTGGTCCAGAAAAAGATTGGGCCTACTTTGGCCTGGCCGAAATGACTAAACCTGATGGGCCTGACCAAAAATTCACATAAAAAGTGTTATTGGGCTAGATAGGGCCATTTGTAAATAGCGGTCTGATGGTATTTCTTGCCAAAGACAACCCGATCCGATGGAAATTGAGCGGACTAACCAGACCCATACCTCTAGGTATTTGTAAGCCAATACTAAGTTCTTTTGTGATCAAATATTCATATTGAACCTTAATGGTAATTTTGTAATTAACCAAACAATAAAGCAGGCAAACCTAAAAACATTAGTGTGAGGTAGAAATTCTGCTTGGATTGAAGCTTCCTTGTCTTTGTTAATCTCATAGAGCTCATTAGAGTCCACAGGCAGTTGAAGGTTTCTGTTTCTGAAGGCCGCAACATAAACCTATGTATTTGCACAAACAAAAAGCGGGAATACAACGTCAGAAATGCAATTTATTAATGATTAATTTCCAGATACAAAAGTAAAACTTATGATTTAGGGATAAATACAAAAGACTCCATGAGGTTTGGGCTAATTACAAAAAGACGTTTCAAAATTACAGAAAGGCCCCTCATGTTTGATTATGTCTCGAATTTAAGGGGGTAATACGAAATATCGGGGGTTTGAAATGTTTTTTTGCTGATGAAGGGAGAAAATTTAAGACGTAATCAAACATCAAGGGGCTTTTTTGCAATTTTCAAAAATCTCATGATTTTTTTGTAATTAACCTAAACCTCATGTTTTTTTTATAATTAGGGATAATTACGAAAAAAAACTCAGGTTTGGGCTAATTACAGAAAAACTAAGAAATTTTGAAAATTACAAAAATCCTGATGTTTGACTCAGATTATATATTCCCTTTCATAAGAAAAAAAAACCATTCAAAACCCCTAACATTTATAAATTATTACGTTTGGCCCTTTTAATTTAAGACAAAATCAAACATAAGGGATTTTTTTGTAATTTTGAAACATCTCTCCTTTTTTTTTCGTAAGGGGTGTTTTTGTAATTATCCCGTATAATTATTCCTATCAATGTAATATCTTTACCTGTACAATCTCAACAAGTGCACTACTCCCATTAACAACATGGATCCGATACTGCGGTAATCCCACGACAAAGATTATTAATCCCAAGAACATAGCAATAGTGCTGACACTAAAACCCCAATCCCATCCTTTATGGTCTTGGATCCAAACAACAAACGTTAGACTGATACAAGCTCCAATGCACAAAGCCAATAGAAGCCAATTAAAGAAACTGGACTTTTGTGTGGCCTCTTTTGGGTCATTATCCTCAAACTGATCCGCACAATGAGATGGCAATGCGGCTTTAACTCCTCCTGATCCAAAGCCCACTAAGTAAAGGGCCACAAAGAGAAGTACAGCATTGGGTCCACTTACTTGCTCACAATTGGAATTTGGGTCATAGATTTTGCAGACTGGTGGTTTGAGTTTTGGGTAGTGGGCTTGTAGTGCTAGCAGTCCAAGTCCCTGGATCAAGATAAGTTTAGTGATGGGAAGTATAAAGAAACAGAAAAGAAATCACTTTATTTTAAAAATATATAATTACAAAAATCACCCTAAAATTTCCCCTTATTGCAAAAAACTGCACTTATCTTCCAAAATTACAAATACAATTTGTAGAATATAAACGAATATCAGGGATATTTATAATTTTGAAAGATATCTGATTTTTTAATAATTAGACTATAATTTGAAGGGTATTTTTGTAAGTGATAATTACAAAATACCTCAGAAGGTTTGGGCTAATTATAAAAAATCCAGGATTTTTAAAATTACCAGAACCTCATAAGGTTTGATTTTGTCTTAAATCTAAGGGGTATGAGAGTAACTTTAATATTTCTATAAATTTACGGGATTTTTAAATGTATTTTTGCTTAAAAAGGAAAAATGTAAGATAGAATCAAACCTCAATGGAGTTTTTATAATTTTAAAAATCTCAGGGTTTTTGTAATTACTCTTTTTGTTATATAACCCTTTTAAAACTATTAACTAGAGTCGTAAACGAATCGAGCTAGCTAACCGAATATAGACGGTTCAAGTTGTTTGAATGTTTATCGAGCTTGAAAAATTATTCTTGAGTTTGGTTTGATTAACATCAAATCGAGCTTTAGTCGAGCCAAAAACGAATTGAGCTCGAGGAACTTGATATTTTTACCCAACTCTTTTTTATTATTAACAGCGGAGCCTTATATTTAGCCGAACGAAAGAATATTCAAATTTGGTTTGTTATTTTAACGAATCATGCTCAAATTAAACCAGATTTTAGTGATCGATCTCGAGTCAAGTATCAAGTGATTTGGTTCGTTATTCATCCTAGCTACTAGTAACCTACACTTACCAAGAACTGAATGGATATTGCCAGAAGAACTGCTTTGAATCTGCCAACATAAGCATCTGCTAAAAAAGGCAATGAGGATTGTAAGAATGTAACTAGTCCCCATAAGGTTTGTCAATTGGTTAGCTGCATCAGCTATATTGAAGTGCATCACCCCAGTAAAGTATGTCACCAGATTTACTGCTAAACACATTGTTGCCATGCTATCAAAAGCAAATGCACCTGCAAATAAATATTTATGTTTTTATTAATACCAATAATTAAAAGGGTTAATTACAAAAAACACCCTTGAGGTTTGACCTAGTTACAAAAAAACCCAGCTAGCTTTCAAAATTACAAAAGATACCCCCAATGTTTTATTTTGTCGTATTTATAAAAATATTGCAGTTTACCTCTTAATTTTAACACTGAATCAGACCTCAATGGTACTTTTTGTAATTTTAGAAGTTAGATGAGTTTTTTTTGTAATTAAGTCAAATCCTAGGGTTACTTTTTGTAATTATCCCTAATTAAAAAATATTTCCTCTTAATTGGAATCGAAAAAATAAACAATCCCCTGTGTTGGCCTAGTGGTGGTGAGGGTTGCAATCGAAACCCCGAAGTCGGTGGCGGACGCAGGATTTCGACTTTGGGGGCGGAAAACGGACCGAGTTTATAAGTATATACTATGTGAATTTTTTTTTTTCCATATACTAACCATAATTAATGGTTTTTATATTGTAAAAGACAACTATTTAAAATTTTATCAAATTTTGGGGGAAAATTGTAAATTAGTTCATTTATTTTACCTTTAAAAAATAATTTGGAAAATTTTTTGGGGGAAAAGAAATTTTTGGAAAATTTTTGGGGGAATTCTTTTTTTTTGAAAATTTTGGGGGCAATTGTAAATTAATTTATTTATTTTACCCTTTAAAATATAATTTCAAAAATTTTTGGGGGAAAAAATTTTGGAAAATTTTGGGGGCGTGGCCCCCTTGCCCCCCTTGGGTCCGCCATTGCACGAAGTCCAGGTTTGAGTTCGATTAACGTGGAGTATTGGGGTTGGGTTTTCCTCTCCCTAGGAGATTATGATAATCTTTGGAAAGGATGGATGTCACATACTTCAAGTAAGTGCGGGGATCTGTCTTAAATTTGGTGTGAGAATACTCAGTTCAAAAAAAAAAAAAAAACAAAGAAAATAAACAAGTATATACGTACCTAAAATGAGTAAAGCTGCACGAGGTCCCCCATGCTTATCTTTCCTTGCTGGATTTCCTTTCCAGTCCACTTTCCCTTCAATGAGTTCCATTTTATCCTGTGTATATGAACAGGAGTTGAAGAAAAAACGAGAATATCACAAAAAATGCACAATTTAACATAGGGTTAATTACAAAACTACCCCTAAGTTCAGCTTAATTAAAAAAAAGTCCAGTTATCGTTGTTTTAAAATTACAAATACCCACTAATATTTGTAAAATTTGCACCCTCAAGAGGGGATATTTGTTAGGTAAATACAAACTTCAGGAAATATTTGTAATTTTGAAAGTAGCAGGAGTTTTTTGTAATTAGACTAAATCTCGGGGGTAGTTTTTGTAAATATCCCTTTTAACATATTTAGTAGGGATAACTACAAAAACACCCCCAAGGTTTGGGCTAATTACAAAAAAATCCAAAAATGTTTCAAAATTACGAAAAGCCTCACCAGGTTTGATTTTGTCTTAAATTTAAGGGATTACTGTAATTTTTCTACAAATATCCGGGTGGTTTTTTGAAATATTTTTTGCTTATGAAGGACGAAGAAGTAAGCAAAATCAAACATTAAAGGTTTTTTTTGTAATTTTCAAATATCTTTGGGGTTTTTTGTAATTAGCCCAAACCTCGGGGGTTTTTATGTAATTATCCCTATTTAGTATACAAATAAGAAATACCATTGCTAACTGGAGTTTTTGAAGCTAGCCCTGTTGCAGAAAACTAGACAGGCTGTAAGATTAGGTAATTTTAGAATTAAAAGAAGCTATATTTATACATGCATGATTAATATATAATAATTAGTGCTTCTTAACCACAGATCAGGGAACAGTTCTCTTTTGTTTGAACATCCTTGTACAGAATGCAGGAATTTTGCCGACTTGGTTAGGAAGATACCTGCTGACATTGTCAGCAGCAAGCCGTGAATGCAATAGGCAAACATATACAATAGGAATAGGACAGTGACAGCAACATAATCTGCCGTAGGGTGCCAATCTCCTACACGACACGAGAACACGATTCGAACCTAATGAGTTATAAGTGGGTTAGGGTTGAGGTGTTTCAGATTCGAGTCAAAATCGGGTTCGAATCGAATAACACAAATATATACAGGTCAATTTTGGATTGACCCGAAATAACCCATTTAATCCGTTTGTAATTTGTTTTGTAATATTCATTTTTATAAAGGGATATATAATTACAAAACCCCCGAGGTTTGGGCTAATTACAAAAAGACCTAGAATTCTTTGAAAACTACAAAAAAATCCCTTTAGGTTTTATCAAATCTTATATTTTTTCTTTCATAAGCAAAAATATTTTAGAAAACCCCCTGACATTTATAAAAATATTACGATTCCTTTTAAATTTTAGACAAAATGAAACTTGAAGGAGCTTTTTGTAATTTTGAAACATCTGTGGGTTTTTGTGTAATCAGCCCAAACCTTAGGGATGTTTTTGTAATTATCCCTTTTATAAATTAACCCAAAGACCTACATAACCCATATAACCCAATAATAGACGGATTATTCAGGTCTGAAAAAACATAGGTCATTTACGGCCGGGATGCTGTAAATAGTGTCAAGTCATTGTTCTAAAAATTCCGTCTAACCCTGCTGGCGCTACGCCCCTTGTCCGCCTACATTATTCTTCCAATTAAGCCCGTTTAACCCGCTCAGTCCCGCCTAGACGTTATGCCCCGATCGATGCCCGACTAGCACCGGGCGCTTTTTAGAACATTGGACTCTCAACATGACCCAAACACGACCGAATTGCCACCCTCAGTATGCCGCCTTATGCATGCCATTTGAGTTTGATATATTTGGCGTTTTAAAGTAACCACTTAGCTTAAAATCAACATCAACATTCCATTTTTACGACAAATTATATTCTGTCACTCTCACAGATCATTGTCAGTTTGGGAAATATTCGTTGGGTTAAATGGAATCTGAGAGGTTTGGAAATATTGGGTTATCATGAAGATAGACAGACAGAAGAAACAAAATGAGGCAAACTAAAAGGGAATCTGAGAATCAGTAGCTAATCAACTTATTGACAAAACATTGTCTAATTTCTTCTTTGGACAGTCTTGTTAACGCTTGTTAAAACACTGCGTGCGTTAAGGACATCGTTCGAGAAAGTCGAAAGCTACAAGCAGAAACTGAAATGCAGCTTGTGTCATCTAGTAAAACGGTACCCAGAAAGCGTCTATTCTTGAAACCTGTCTTCGGAAAAGGCAAAAACTCGTATGAAACAGCTCATGGTTATCGTCTATAAGACGGGTCCAAATTTTAGTAGAATTCTAACTCAAACCCAAACTCAAACCCAAACCCGTAACATATTTTATGTGTTTTGTATGATTTTTCTCATGAAATTAAGTCCATGAGGCAGTCTCATATAAGACTGCTTGTTCTCAAAATTAATGATCCTACAATATGATAGCTGTTTTCCAAACTTCGCATGGAGAACTATTTTCTTTCCCCGCTTTATTTAGAGAGTATCATTTTATTTTTTTGATGCCGTCAAGAAAGGGTGTGAAACGTATAATATATGAGGACTATGACCAGTGTAAACACTCGTAGTTGAAACATGATTGATTTCATGTTCCACTTTTTCTGTTCAATTGTTCGAATGAATGAGATATGTAGAATATATCAGAACAATCAACAATTCATATTCATCTGAATCACATGTGTTATTCATCTAGTTAAGTAGAGCATGAAAATGAAACAGGAAATCTGATCCCATTAAAACAAGCCAAGGATGTTTAATAGCAAGTGATCTGCTAGGAAACGACGAACCGAAGGTATACATACGAAAACCATCATGGATTTTGGTGAGGTTTTACGCTAGCAGCAATTTGTAGGGTGTTCATCAACAGGCTACTCAGGGGATCCCTATTCCATATATTAGATAAATGACACGTGTACAATTGTGACATCATTATGTACACGTGACATCCATCCAATACATGGAATAGGAAATTTCATTCCCTACGCAAGTATATAAATGGTAATTAAGGCTTACCAACACTTTCTTGGTTGAGCGCTGTCACACACGTGGCTTGCCTAGTGTGGTTTACCTGGTTGGCGTAGTTTGCGGGGCTAGACGCCCCCCCGAGGGTTTATCCGATGCGCACTTTTCGAAGAGTAGCGGCTGCGGGTTCCCCGTTATCAAAAAAAAAAAAAAAAAAAAAATGGTAATTAAGGTGTAAGAAACTAAAACAGGCAACAAAATTCACTTTTCATTAAAGTACTTCAATAAGTAACACATCATCACTCCATTGCAAAAATGCTCAATCACATTGAATAATAACAATTATATCAACAAATGTACACAAAAATAGATCAATATAAGTCACCTATGCAAAAATTTGCTAACCTGTAAATAACAAGTAAAAATCCTAGACAAAATCATCTATCAATAGTTCAATAAAGAGTACTTCACGCGTAAAACGATTTTCCCTTTATCGACCCCAAGCTTTGCTCCGGTCACCAACCAATGACCCGGCATATCTTGGGGCCCTTTCGACATTTCCGTCATATCCACGATTTTTGCCAATTTCCCAATTTGCCCCGACCCATCCCCTTTCTCGTTCGACAACGAAGAAGAAGACGAACCATCCGATTTTTGCAGATTGGAGGGGCTATGATCCCATACAGACCGCCTTATCGTGCAACCAGGTACTTTCGAGAAGAGGAGTTTAAGGTGCAACACGCTTTTAGCACCGAAGTCCCAAACGCCTAATTGAGCCCCCGTGACAATGTGGACCCCAGAGAGATCTCCAATGCACGTGTCTGTAAATTCTATCGGTGCAGTGCTCACGTGTGAAAAATTCTTCCACTTGATCGGTTCGAACCAACGGCTGTCCTGCTCTTCGGGCCCTTGCCACCTCGGTGCACCTATAGCCATGTGGGTGTCCCAGTGGGGCTGAAGAATTTTAGGAAGAGAAACGAGATGCTGCAAGTTGATAGCGAGTCGGTTCTGTTTGATGCCTTCTAGGCTGAGTTTGAGTCCAGTGACCGGTTTACGCCCGACTGTAACCTGCAATATAGTGAAAACTTAGGAATTGATGGCTGAAATAAATAATAGGTATAATTACAAAATAACCCCCTGAGTTCGGGCTAATTAGTAATTACAAAAGAACCCAAAGGGCCTTGTTTGTTTATGTTTCCAAGTGCCTATTTTTATTTTCCAACTATTCATAAAAACGGTTTCATTTTTCACATAAAACTTCTCAAACCTATACTTTCAATTCTCAACCTATACAGTACTTACATCACTTGTCAATCATTATTCTCATTTTTTGATCCAAATATACATGTGGAACCACTATCAACTATATATACTTAAAATATTATTATTTTTATATTATATCTATCCTTTTTTAAGGAAATTATATTATATCTATCTAATGGGACCCACCATTTACAATTTTACAAATATAATATTATATATTAAAATTAAAAAATAAAAGTGGACCCCAATACTATCAACTTTTCGAATTATTATATAGATAAATATTACTTCAAAACTACTCAACCAAACATAATCTCACTTCCAAACCTATATAAATTCATTCGTTCAAATATAATTCCATTTTGCACACGAAAACCACTAAGTTTTTAAGATTCATTTTTCAACACTATTGGAAATGAACCATGGAAACATAACCATACAAGACCAGATATTTTTGAAAATTGCAAAAGTCCATTGAGGTTTGATTCCGTCTTACATTTTCCCTTTTATAAGTAAAAAACATTTCAAACCCCCCGACATTTATAAATGTATTACAGTTACCCCATAAGACAAAATCGAACCTGAGGTTTTTTTTTGTAATTTTGAAACATCTCTGGATTTTTTTGTAAGTAGCCCAAACCTGAGGGGTGTTTTTGTAATTATCCCTAAACAATAGCAAGTATATACACATTCAAATGAACGAAATAACGCAACTCTGCAATAATATTACCTGATCTGGGCTTATATAGAGCTTAGGACCCATTAAACTGAACTGAAGAGACGAACATACAGGCTCTTTCCTATGCAGGTTGTTCTGCTCTGGAGCCCAAACTCGAGGAATTTGGAAATCTAAGAAATACTGTAGATCCTCAATGGGCGGCTTGTCTGAACACAATGGAAATAACAAAAAAATTAATATATAAGAAAAAAATGGTATTTTCTAAATAACGTGTCAAGAATATCAAAGATTAGAACAAACATGTGTTCCGTTTCAGTTAAGTTCATCATGGTGCATACAGATAGAAGAACTAGTACTTGCCGACTGCATGAAACAAATGATATAAACATGGCGGCCACTTATGAAGTAAAATTAGAGGATTTTGTAAAGATATAGCATGAGTTATTAGTGTCCCTTGACTGAAAATAAATACATAGTTCCTTTTCCAAAAATTGAAATTCATTCAGTCCGGTTTCCGTATGTTGAAATTGAATTGTTATTCTTATACACTTGTATGAAGGGAAAAGTAAAAGAAAGAACATGTAAGAAGAAAAAAATCATGAAAGTGAGAGAGTTGCAGCATAATTTACAGGGATAATTACAAAAACTACCCTGAGGTTTGGGTTAATTACAAGAAACACCTAGAGATGTTTGAAAATTACAAAAATCCTTAAGGTTTGATTCTATTAAATGGGATGTTTGAAATATTTTTACTTATGAAGGAGGAAAAGTGTAATACAGATCAAATCTCATGGGGCTTTTTGTAAATTTCAAAACCCTGTGTCTTTCTTTTTTTTTTTTTGTAGGGTTAATTACAAAATGTACCCTTGAGGTTTTACCTAATTAAAAAAACCCAGCTAACTTTCGAAATTACAAAAATACCCCTGAGATTTTTTATTTTTCTAACATTTACCCCCTTAATAAGCAAAAACATTTCAAAATACCCCCTCATATTCATTAAAATATTACAGTTTACCCTTAATTTTAATATTGAATCAAACCTCAAGGGTACTTTTTGTAATTTTGAAAGTTAGTTGGATTTTTTTGTAACTAGGTCAAAAATCAAGGGTACTTTTTGTAATTAACCCAAACCTCAGGGAATCACTGAGAGGATTCAGAATTGTTGCCTTTCAAGCCACCACAACTCATAATATCAATTCTTCAGCCTAGAAACGTATTTCTAGGAATCTCCGAGAGGGTTATAGAAGAAAACCAAAAAAACATGACAATATTACTGGGAGAAATGAAACAATAGCAGAGAACAAATTCTTACACTCCAAGTATAACTCAATAGCACGACTCAAGTGTTTTATTCCAGCCACTCCATCAAGCAAAGAAACGATGGGCGTAAATGTCATGTTGATCACATCGGGCGCTCCTTCTACAGTCCGGGCCCACTTAGCATAGCTCTGTTCGAGGTCATCTCCTCCTCTCCTTCTGAAAATGACGGTAACATCCTGCGGATAAATAAACTCATTTTACTTAACCACATTCATATTGATAAGGGATAATTACAAAAAACACCCTAGGTTTGGGCTAAATTACCAAAAAAAAACTAGAGTTCTTTGAAAATTATATAAACCCCTTGAAGTTTGATTTTGTCTTACATTTTTCCCTATGATTTTCAAAAATATTTCAAAAAACCCCTCACATTTACAAAAATATTACATTTACCCCCTTTAAATTCAAGACAAAATGAAACTTGAAGGGGTTTTTGTAATTTTAAAACAACTCTGGGTTTTTCTGTAATTAACCCAAACCTCAAGGGTGTTTTTGTTGTTATCCCTATTGATAATAATTATCCCAAAGAAACTTGAACGTCCTTTGAAATTATCCCAGAACTAAGTGTCAACATTATGAGAAAAAGACGAATTTCAGAAAGATTTCTTCGATACTTTAATGCTTTGATACCTACAAAGAGGGATAATTACAAAAACTACTCCTGAGTTTTAGCTAATTACAAAAAACTCCAATTATCTTTCAAAATTACAAATACCCCCTTGAGGTTTGTATTACCTAACAAATACCCCCTCCTGATGTAGTGCAATTTGTAAAATAGAAACAAATGTCAAGGATATTTGTAATTTTGAAAGATACCTAATAATCCCGAACAAAGATTGTAATGATATAACTTAACGAATCCTGCTTTACTAACCTTATCCTTGTATTTTAAGGTGCCTGTACTTGTATTGACCTTAGAATCGGAGAACCTCTGATCTCCGATGTCTTTCACATAGTTCTCAATATCTGACGCTGATAAAGGTGACGATTGGTGCTGTCTAATATAGACTATATCCCTTCCACCAATTGTTGCAGAGGTGACAATATGGGTCCCATAGTTTTCAATAAAGCTGAGAGAGAAAACATCATATCACAGACTTAGAAATCATGACGTCGAACTTCTTCACATGCTTCAAATCAGCAACACAATTTTTTTAGCCATTTAAACTTTCAAAAAACGGAAACAAGCATAATTTTTAATGCCTATACAGTCAGTCACCTTGTAAAAAAGTAAATAACCACAAATTTTTAATAATCGCAGCAGCATATAAACCAAACAAGCTCATTTCATGTGATATCTAAGATAAAAATTAAAGGGATAATTACAAAAAAAACCCTGAGGTTTGGGCTAATTACAAAAAAAACCAGAGATGTTTCAAAATTACAAAAAACACCATAAGGTTTGATTATGTCATAAATTAAAGGGGGTAACTGTAATATTTCTAGAAATATGAAATATCATGGGGTTTTTTGAAATGTTTTTTGCTTATGAATTGGAAAAATATAAGACATAATCAAACGGGCTAATTTTTTGTAGCCCGAACCTCAATTTTTTATTTTTTGGTAATTATCCCAAAATTAAATGATAAGATTTTGATTAGTGGTTCACCTTGCCAGGGATGCAGGATCCCAAGTGTACGGAACTGCACGTTTGATTTCATCATGCAAAATTAAATTGGTATTCACTAGCTTGACACTAAATAATGGGATGATACATCCAACCATTGCAAGCGATTTTGTAGCCGCTGCATCAATTTGCCAAGAGCCACTGAAATTAAACATAGCATTAAAGCTTCCAAGAGGTATGTGGCCAGGTAAACTTGACTTTTCGTTGAAGTATTTTGCCATCTGTAAATTCAAGAGCCAATAATGCATCATTCAATCTTATAAGCTACATCATATAACATTCAGGGAAGCAGTTTTAGTGCACTATTAAGGAAAACAAACCAGGGCCGCGAATGTCGCATTTCAGAACATAAAGGGAGTGTTTGCAAAAAAAAAAAAACATTGTTTTTGTAAGAAGTGATTTATTGTTGCGAAGCTAAAAGTAGTTGAGAATCACAAGTTAGTAATGTTAACAAATAGAAGCTAAAAGTTGAATTAGTTAATTGAGTGTTCCGTAAATAAGTTGTAAAAGTGTTTATTTGTTTGTAAAAGTCAAACCGAGAAGCAAAAAGTGGCTTCCTTGTTCGAGCAAAATAAAGGGCACTTTGTCATATCTATGACCACAATATCTCGAGCATTTCCCAACCAAGGAAAAAACTGGAGTACTAATTCTCCAATCCATACATAAGTTTTCAATTACGCCGTGACCTCAAAGGAAAAGTTATCAAATATTTTCCTAATGATGAAAACATATTTCCGATTTTGAATCAATTGTCTCTTTCCTAATATTCAAACTTGAGCAAATGCTACCTCCCTCGCAACAGGGAGCATCTTTTATACTGATTAATTTTTCAAGAATGCAATTGAGAACTTTTATCGAGTGCCATTTGGATACCATCAAAAACTAATCAAGCGCTAATTTGTGCTCAAGGATTTCTACAATTTGGCTTCGTGTCGGTGTCGCTCTTTCTATTATTACCATACGTGTTAATGAGAATGGCAAGAAGAGCAAGTACAAATTCTCATTTCTAGTACCAGGGTGAATCGGGAAAAAAAAAAAGAAAAATAAAATATATAAGATGTGCTAATAATATTCTTCCATTTCAATCCGAATGTCGTTTTATCTCCTCAAATGAGACTCATCTTTCTATTATCCTTCTCAAGTACCTAACCAAATTAAAGTTTCTTCGTGCCAAATTTGTCCAAGAATTGACTTGCCTATGCATTTTTTTCCAACTAGAAAAAAGATCATATGTGATTTACATTAGGTCACGTGGTAATGGAAATAAATAGAACATTTACAGTGTTGTTTACATCCTTTCACTGAAAACTCACGCCAACACAAACAGATTTTATTACCGGGGATGACTCTCTCTTCTTTATTCAGGTCATGCTCATACCATGCTCTCTTCTTAAAAAAATGGAAAAAGAACTAGACGAAAACTAGAGATACCTTTCAACTTAGGACACAGAAGAAAGACTTTGAAAATAATGCAACCTTAAGGACGTAAATAGAGCAAAAAAAGAAACAAAAGGTCGGTTCAAAAGCACCAATGGTCAGCCATTTCGCCTACATCCAAGGCAATATGCGCAAAGGGCTATAACTTTCACTTTTCTCTCTTGAATGTTATATTACATTGACTACCTATTTTTATAGGTGAAAAATTAACACGTGAATAAAATCAAAATAAGTAGAACACTCCAATCACATTATAACAAAATCATTTTACGATACTCAATCTCACAAACAATTCTCAGAATCCTAGCCCAATCAGATTTTAATTTTAACCCTCTTGATCAATTTTCATTGAAAATAAGAATTAACATCTAAAAGAAAGGCAAGTAAAACTAAAGAAACCGGAGAAAGATCACGGCAAGATGAAGATATCTGTGTACACCATTCCACCCTTGTCAATTTTCTTCACAATTCAAGTTAAGGAAAGATATAGTACTGCTTAGTTAGCCAAGATTGCACTGAATATCAATTATCTTGCTTTTACAAGGACAATCAGCTTCACCAAGAAATGCTTATAACAAAATCTAAGGATGAAACTTTTTCACACTGTTCTAAAAATCCCCGTCTAGCCCCCATTAGTCCCCGCCAAGGTGCTAGTCCTCTCTTGTCCGCCTAGGTTATTCTTCCGATTAGACCCGCGTAACTCCGCTCATGTCCCACCTAACCCGCCAGGATTAGGCTCCAGTTTGCCGCGACTAGCGCCTAGCGCTTTTAGAACACTGCTTTTCCATCATGATGCAAACATATTCTTATATCAAGATCCATTCATCAATTTCACCTCCGATACAAATCCAATATCAATAGCCCATACCAAAAAAAAAAAAAAAAAAGCTAGATAGGAAAAAAAAAAGTGCTTCAATCCAATCAGGCATCAACCAGATAAGCTATGCACCACTTAGAGCAAAAACATAAAAACCCACGAAAGAAAACTACTGAAAAAAAAAAAAAAAAAAAAGAAAGGGTAAATAAAAACTGAAAAATTGAGATAAAAGCTGACCTCATGAAAGCTCCAAACAGGGTCTTTTCATTTTGACTATGGCCTTTTGAGCATCCAATGTCAACAGACACATTTGGGATCACACAAGATTCAGAAATTTCGAGATTTCTAGTATCCTCTTCATCAATATGAACCAAACGAGACCCAGGGGCACCCTTACAATACAACAGCCTGATGTCAGAAGTGACGTCAAAACCACGGCCCAATGCTTGGACCGAGTTGCAGAGAGTTGTTATTAATGCGTTTTCTGTAGGTGAAGCCATGGGAATAGTAAAAAATTCAAGAATGCTTCATTGCACTGTAATATATTCTAAAAAAGATGGAATTTTTGGGGGTTTCTTGATGGGTTTCTTGGGAGGACTCAGAAAAGGGGGCGATGGCGGTGTTGGTGAGTCAAAGATTGGACTTTTTTGGTTTTGGACTTAACAAATAACAATGTTGTTGTTGTAGTTGGTGTTGGGTTTGGTTGTTTGTATGTTTTGTGTTCAAATTAAATCAAAGGGGGAAGTTTGACTATAATAATGGCACGAAACGCGTTTGTACTTGTGTATGGATAATCTTGGGATTGACCAGTCTTTTTCTTCCTTCTCACTTATTGTCCCACTTTTAATCTTCTCACATTCTTGTGCTAATTAGATTTGTTTTTGAGGATGTCTTATTTGAGATCGCCTCACGCGTATCTTAAGTTCATCAAACGGATTATATAAAGTACAAAAAATTTGGATTCTTATGGATTTAGATTTGGACTGAAATTTTATTTTACATATGATTAAATCTGCGTAGATGGACAATCTTCGTGAGACATCTCATATAAGTTTTTCTTTTATTAATAATACACTTGTATGATATAGATCTACAACATTTTATATGTGTCATTTTTTTTTATTAAATATGACTCTTGTCAGTCATTCGTACACTAAACATGCCTATAAACCTGGTCTAGTACGGATATTTTTAGGTTGTAGTAGGAACACTTATAATTACCAATATTGTTAAAAGCGTTAGGTCTTAGTTGGGCGGTGGGAGCACAGGACCTAGCACCTAAATGGAGCCGTAGGAGTTGGGTTACGTGGGGCCTAAGTAGAAAAAAATGTAGGCCGACGGGGAAGCTTAGTCGGAGCTGCGGAGATTTTTACAACAAAATTAATTACTAGTCCAACTGTACATCCAGTTGCGGTCTTCTATAGCAGCAAATTGGGTTCTTAATTACAAGAGGGCAAATTGAGATTCAGATATAGCCATAGTGATCAAAGGGCTTGTTACTGAGCAAGCAGACTTAGGTTCAAATCTTATTCCCCTCTCCCTTACCAAGACGGCAAGACATCTCATTTCCCCTTTACACCCTTCGAAAAAAAGATTACAACGAAACAAATCCTTTTTGTGGAACATTTTAATCATTAAACCCCTATCTAATTAATTAAACCAATTTTATAAACGAGAATTTAGTGCATTATAACCACTGCAATTTCAATGTTTTAAACCCAAGCTAGAAAAGCTATATTTTTTGTATTAAAGCATACATACAAATATACAATTGGATAAAAAAAACAGCCCTACTTTGGACAACCCAAAAATTCCCACATGTGAACATCATAATAAGAAAATGAATCACAATAAGGCAAAAGGCTCTACTCCCTTTTTTTGACTCTGTAATATTTAGACAGGTCACTTGCATTATAGGTAACACAAATTAATTGCTTGACTGACCAAATATGGTGACATTGGCTACATTTTTCTCAATTTCCTTTACCTGTTCTAAACTGAGGCATTTCCTTGCTGAATGATATTAGAGGAAGTTTCATTTTCCCTTGTCAAAGATGTACTAACATGGATCTGAGTTTGACTCGAATCGGGATACAAATCGTCGTACTTCTGTCTGAGTGCTTGTAGCTTCAATTCACTACTATAAATGCTTGGACTGTTGTTAAACTCCTGAATACTGATATGACCTTGAAGCATGCTAACAACCTCGGACATTGTCGGTCTGAGGGCCGGAGATGGACTGGTGCACAAGAGAGCGATTCTGATCATTTTTTCTGCCTCGTTCTTATTGAAGTTCGAACCGAGTCTTGGATCTACAAGATCCATTAAACTCCCTCCCTTCTGAAGAACAAGCGCCTGAGACATAACTAGAACTAAGATCTCATGACATACTAGTTGAAAAAAGGGATCATTACAAAAACTACCCTGAAGTTTCGGGTATATACAAAAAAACCCAATGTTTCAAAATTACAAAAGACTCCTTAGGTTTGATTCCATCTTATATTTTTCCCTCCATAAGAATTTCTTTTTCAAGAGCCCACCTTAAATTTATAGAAAATTTGCAAATAACCCTTAAAATTAAGACAATCAAACCTCGTGGTAGTTTTTGAAGTTTTTCTCTGGGTTCTTTTGTAATTACTCCAAACCTCAGGGTATTTTTGTAATTATCCCTTTGAAAAAGAAAACAGAATGCTTATTTTGCTCTTCATTTTAGGAAATAGGGATAATTGCAAAAACTACACCTGAGGTTTAGCCTAATTACAAAAAACTCAATTATCTTACAAAATTACAAATACCCATTGACATATGTTTCTATTTTACAAATTGCACTCTCATCATGAGTGGTGTTGTTACGTAGATACAAACCTTGAGGGGGTATTTGTAATTGTGAAAGATAGCTGGTGTTTATTGTAATTATGTTAAACCTGAGGGGTAGTTTTTGTAATTATTCTGGAAAATAGGATGTCTTACCCAGTCGAGAAGACAAAAGAAATTCTCACTGGGGCGATATTTCATGTTGTTCTTTCCAGCAACAATTTCTAATGCCACAACCCCAAAACTGTACACATCTGCTTTATAAGATAAGTAACCCCATAGTGCATATTCTGGAGCCATGTAACCACTGAGAAACAAAAATGACTCTTTTAGTATCATTGCTAGCATTTGTTTTAAGTTAAACATACATCAAAATCACTCATGTCAGAATCAATGCAACATTAGTCCAAAGAGGATACTATGTTGCATAGAATCAATAGAATTACAAACAGGTTCAACTGAAGTACCGAAAATGCACTGTTTCTGAAGAGAATTCAATCCTCCCAAAAAGGAAAAACCGAAAAAAATAAGTTTTCATATGACTAAATGATACTGAAAGACAACTGCTGACAAATCAAGTTCGGATATCTTTGGATAAAAAATCAGTTTTTATACGACGTAAAAAATATTTCACAACTTAAAGAACAATAGCATGGCATAAATAGGTGAAAAGGAAAACTCACATAGTCCCAGCAACTCTAGTGCTGATATGGGTGTTCTCTTCTTCGTCAAGTTTGGCTAATCCAAAGTCGGCAATCTTCGGATTAAGATCTTTGTCAAGAAGAACATTATCCGCCTTAATGTCTCTGTGGACAATCTTCAAAGTTGATTCTTCATGCAAAAAAGTCAATCCGTTTGCTATGCCAACACATATCTTTTGTCTTGTTGGCCAGTCCATTTCCAATTGCCATTCCTCTGGTCCTGTAATTGACATCAGGTACGAAAAATTAATGTATGTTTTAACATAAGAAGACATACAAACAGATTTTGATTTTAGATACGTCATAGTAAAATCATACGAAAAAATAAACCAAGTAGATAAAGATTTTCTTCACCAAATAGAGCTCGAGCAAGGCTGTTGTTCTCCATGTATTCATACACGAGCAGTAGTTGACGTCCTTCAATGCAGCATCCGTATAGTTTCACAAGATTTGGATGCTGTAATGCAGAGATCATACCGATTTCGTTCACAAACTCACGGTTCCCTTGTTTTGATTTGGAAGAAAGCTGCTTGACAGCAATAATCGTGCCATCCAATAATGTGCCCTGCCATTAAGAACAAGAGCACTTATACTCCATTTTATGGTGTCATAAATATAAAGAAGCTATGAACAAAATGTTCATATTGCTACATACTTTGTAGACAGATCCAAAACCACCTTCCCCAATTTTGTTTGCAGCGTCAAAGTCGTTTGTGGCAGCTCTGATTTGTCTATAAGTGAAAAAACCGGTACGCAAATCTAATCCTCTTAAATCTTGAAAAAAAAAAAAGAAAAAAACTGATTTGAGATGCTAGATTTTCTGCAACCTTTATAATAGATCTCTTAAATTAGAAAATTTCATAATTTCTGGATTCATCAATGCTA
The DNA here is from genome assembly GCA_016081115.2 of Rehmannia glutinosa. Classification (NCBI taxonomy): domain Eukaryota; kingdom Viridiplantae; phylum Streptophyta; class Magnoliopsida; order Lamiales; family Orobanchaceae; genus Rehmannia; species Rehmannia glutinosa. Next base: position 362,721 of record JABTTQ020002432.1, read on the forward strand.
ACAATGAAATTCATTGGATGGTGTTCCAAGATCTCGACAATGAAAATATGTTTCTTGGAAAATTTATTCTTATTTAAACTCTCAGAAAATTCTAGCTATATCATCCTCATCACCTTTCTCTCTTGAAATCCTGCCTTGTATATATCGGTTCCACCAACAATAACAGATAACTGCAAGAATGAGAAATAAGGCTGAAAGCCCTGCTCCTGTTGAAATGAAAATCTTCTTTTTTCCCTTGGATGGAGGCTTGAAATCTACGTAGAAGAAGAACAGGCGGGACGAGACAGATGATGTTCAGTTTTGTTTTATACTGGAAATATAACATACAGGAATTAAATCCAATAAAAATTTAAAGTCTAGAAAACCAAGAAATATAGTAAAGTGCAAGATTAAAGAAAATAATCTTAAGTTGCATACTACATACTATTTTCTAACAATGGCAAAATACTCTTTACTTTACGAAGTGAATCATAAGTTCTGACATACTGCGAGCAGAGGTATTTAAGAGTCATAAAACATACCAGATTTCACGGAAATAGCAGATACTAAAGGGCCATAAGTTCCTCGGGATGGAACAGCCGTTGTTCCCTTCCCAGCATATTGAAAACGTATCTCCAGAGTTCTATTTTTCACAGTTGCTGTGAAGTTTCGTTTCGCGATTTTATCAACTCCTTTTGCCTCTCGCACAATATCAAAATCTTTCAACCTCCGTTCGCCCTGCATTAAAATACCCAAGTCAGAATTAACAAACGAATCAACCAAGCAACTGCATTTGTTTCGTACAAGACCTGAATATACACATCAAACATCCGTCTTCCAAGACTTTGAAATGACTGATTATCTCTGAAAATAATCTCCGCAAAGTGAAGTGTCACGGTGTAGTTTCCATTTGCTAAGCAACGCCCGTAATAAGTGAGAGATAAAGGAGAGAGGCGAGCCTCTGTATACAATTCAGAATCATTCAATCTGAGAGCAGATACGTTTTTGGCCAGATAGTCACCCATACTTACATTATGGCCCCAAAAGTGGCCTGTACTACTAGCTCCCCAGTTATTTCTTGTGTGGACGAATTTTTCGGAACCCCCTGATTCTTCATCAGCTTCAAAAACCGTGTTGCCAATTTTAGTTCTTGGTCCACCGCAGTTGACATGAAATGAATAGTAATCTGCCAAAAATCAGGATGTGGTCAAGTGGCATGATATATAGGGAGTGTTTGCAAAAACTTATGCTTTTAGAACAAGTGATTTATTGTAGTAGAAGTAGAAGTAGTTGAGAATCAAAAGTTGGCCGAGTTTGCAAATAGAACCAGAAGTTGATAGTGTTTGGTAAAAAAGTTGTAAAAGTGTTTATTTGTTTGTAAGAGTCAAAGCAGAATCGGAAATCTAAAGCATCCATCTCCCTGCTTTTAGATTCTGATTATATAAAACAGAATCATAAGCAGAAGTTGGCATTTAGAAACACTAAATAGTGGATTTTTTTTCCAACCAAAATCTGTGCAGCACTTTTTTTCAGTGGTTGCAAACAATCCCATACTGTTTAGTCCTGCTATTTAAGTCTCATTTCTTTCATGAGCAAGTTCATATATCTGCTACTTCTCTGTTCGCGCATAGAAATCGATATTCAACTAAGTAATTTGTAAACTAATTTCTCACCCTTTGAACAAGGATCCAGGCATCTGCCAAGGTCTCTGCATAACTCATTGAGGAAATAGAGTCATTCACAATATGAAGCCACAATGACCATCATCTGAAAGCTATATATATGACTATCAAATAACAACTTACTTGGTGTTTCCCCACCATAGCTTCTGAACAAGTTTCTGAAGAGAGAAAAACAAATGAAAAGAATATCAAGAACTATTAATAAGGCCTCGAAAGCATGAAAAAGGCATGATCTATGTGAAAATACGGCTCACAGAGTTTCCCGACAAGTTGATGGCACAGAGCTCTCAGAAAAGTTGTTGTAAGAAAGATCAATTCGGCTGCACATAAAATAAACAATTCTGTCAGTTTTTATCTCAAGCACTTGAAATTAATGAATTAAAAGGTGTTTTTATTAATTCAACTATTGGATCACTGCGGCATTTTTACTACTACTTTTTCATTTAAGAAACTAAAAGTGGATCGAGAGAAAAAAAAAAACACAAAAAAATTAAAAATATTGACATCACCACATTGGAAGTTACAAGAAACAAAAAGTTGGCATACTGTCTAATATCTCTGCTCTTGATCCAATCTGGAACTGGCCCGTTGAGAAAGTTACCAGTCAGATACCTAACATTACAAAACAATCAAACTTACTCAAACCTGTACATTTAGCAGATTTAGGCACATATCAATCAGGAAATGCATACATTTGCACAAGATGGACTTTATAATGAAGTGAAGTTTAACTATTGACAAGAGAAATTTAGTAACATATTACACATGCACAAGGCCAAATACCCATGCTTGGTTCTGTAAAAATGAACGAAAGACCAATTCTTCCTGTAAATCATGAAAATAAACTGAATAGTATTTATTTACTCACATGGTTTCCAGCCTCGACAGACCTTCAAGATTCGGAATCTCCCCTTCCAACCTGTTGAAACTCAGATCTCTGCCAATACATAATAGGAGTATCTAATAAAATGATTTTTTCCTTTTTCCAAAAATGCAAACGTCCCATCAAAACTGAATCAGAACATCAAAAGAAAAATAAAGACCAAGGAATTAGAATAGAGGGTTACAGAGTCTGCAAAGCTGGCATATTTGTCAAGTCCGGAGGGATTTTCCCTGAGATATTGCAGCTCCTTAACATCCTGCAACCCCGAACATTTTTCATTTCAATTAAATGTTCCCAGGAATGGAATATCAAACTCTCCGGTGGTTTTGAATATAGACTTTTACTCACAACTTGCTCATTCCTCTCATGTCTCTTAGCTGTGGAAACTCCGAAGCTCCTCCATTCAAATCACTGATCCTTCTGCACAGATATCACATTAACAGTTATTCATCACCACTAGCTATGTTAATATACGATAAATTATTTGAAATGAATTAAAAACTATTTCAGGGGTGATCTAAAAGGTCAATAACTCACAGTTCAGTTAAATTCTTCAAGACCGAAATGCTTGAAGGTATTGGTCCTTCAAAACCACTGGCCTGCAACTCTCTGTTGGTATGCTTATAAATAAGACAGAAAACAAAAATGCAGAACTATGGAAATATGTCCGAAAAAGACTTACAACATTTGGAGGTTTGTCCAACTCACGAAACTAGGTATTTTTCCGGTGAAATGATTGCTGCTAAGCCTACTGCATTTTTCTCCTCGAGAATGATTTATCAGTTAGCAATAAAACTAATAGAAAATTATTGCATTTTACCGTGTCAAAAACTGCACTAGTGTACTTACAGTTCTGTCAGCTTCTTGAGATTATTTAATTCCATAGGCAACTCGGCTGTCAGATTATTTGCACTGAGAATGCTGCATTAGCCAAAAAGAAGCTAAGTATTACGTTACTACGGATAAAAATAAGATTCAACTTTCAATCAGTTAATCAAATTGCTTAAGTCGTCAAAAAGGCCTAACAGGTTCTCTAAGTTGGTCAGGTTCCCGAGCTCTGCTGGAACCACCCCATAAAACAGGTTGCTCTCCAAGCTCCTGAAAATTCATTACTCTCAAAAGCTAGACAAGCATTCCAACAAAATACATCAATCGAGTCTTGAACTAATTAATATCTGTAAGCGTTATAGTGCATATCGTAAGAGAGAAAGTGTAACGACCCAGATTTTTATGCCTTTATAGAATTTTATTAATCATGTTATTTGTCTATTTTATGCAATAATAATGGAGAATGTAATGACGATTTTACTAGATAGTTAATTTATTAAATTTCGGATAATAAAAGTGTCTTTTTAATTGGATTGGTTAATTATTTAATTTGGGCCTTATAATGAATAATTGGACTTTTAATTAGTTTAGAGTATTAAATCAGGCCCACATTGTTAGTAAGTTAGTAATAAGCCCATGTACTCTAAACCTAGCCCAAGCCCAAAAGAGGTTAAAATAAAGATATAAGACACGCAAAACACACACGGAGAACACAAAAACACGGTAGACGAGGCGCATAAAGAGTGGAGAGATCGGCCAGGGGAGAGAGAAAGAAAAGAGAAGAAATAAAAGTGATTTGCCCGGTAGCGGTTGATTCGATAGAGGCCTGAGATGAATTGATCATCCATAAGCTAGTCAGACAAGTAATCTCTTTAATTTCATGTTGATATAGAATTAAGTTATGATTATGTTAATTGTTAGGCTTGTCGTCGAAATTATAGGAATGACTCTGTTCTGTGGGATTGATCGAGTTATCACTCGACAAGGTTTGGTTATTTTGCAATTTTAGTTTCGAAAGAATTTTAGGCGTACATCACTGCGTGAAATTCAAATATCTTTTATAATTCGTTCTTACCACGATCGTGAATTCTTATTGAACCCACCAAAATCCTCATGAACACTCATCACGATATGCATATTCATCGAACGCGTGAACAGTACACATGCATAATCAAGTTTTAGAATTGTAAATAATTGTTGAGTGACGTTTCTTTTCGAGTCAGATGTGATGATATATGGACTCATATGGGTTAGGCTTATATATTTAACGTGTTTATGCCTTGACTGCCTTCTATACATCTCAAGCTAATGTGGAAGTATATGTTTTTCGTAGTTGCATTTTTATAATATATAATATATGCTTCTCATCCTAGGGTTACTGTAGTACGGTTATGGTTGCCCGAACACGACGTTAATCGCACACTTCTATTAATTAACTATGTGGTTTTCCCTAACTAATTGAATAGGGTTTTCACCTAGCTAATTGAATATAAGATTTTCCCCTAACAAATTGAATGGGGTTCTTCCCTAACTAATTGAATATGGGTTTTCCCTAACTATTTCGATATAATGTTTTCCTAATTAATCGAGTGTAGGTTGTCCCTAATTAATTGAACGTAAGATTTCCGATTAGTTGAGCATATGGTATATCCTTGATTAATTGAATATAGGAATTTCAATGATTAGTTGAATATAGGGTTATCCCTAATTAACTAAATGTACTTTTTCCTAACTAATCGATATATGATTTTCCCTTAATTTTTGAATGTAGGTTTTTCCTAAATAGGTTTGAGTAATTAAATTTAGGGTTTTTCCTTGACTAATGGATGTAGGTTTACCCTTAACTAATTGAATGTAGAAGTTTTCCTTGACTAAATGAATATAGGATTTTCCTCGACTAATTGAATGTAGGGCTTTCCTTAACTAGTTGAAAATAAGTTTTTCCCTAACTAAATTTGAATGTAAGGTTTTTCCTAATTAATGTAAAGTATTTGAAGATATGATTTTCCTCATTTACATGTTTGATGTCCTATTTAAGTTTAATATGTTTGCTAATCAATGTGATTTAATTATTATGATATGCTCTTATGTTTATTCTCATTTTAATGAAAAGATGCATCACTTAGGTTCATGCATCATGTTAATGTATGTTCACATCATTTCACGAGCATGATAAGATGAAGTCAAGTCAAGTCAAGTCTTAAGGTTTATATTAATAATGTTTTTCAAAAGAAATGGGTGCACATTGTTCTATGATCTTTGGAGTGAGTGGGAAATGGGTGCGGGTAGAATGGCGTTCGACAATGTGCGCTTTGCGGCTAATGTTAATGTTCAAGGAAAAGGGTCTCCGGCAAAACGAATGGAAATGGGCCTTCGGGCAAAATGTTAATCGGGTTCCAAATAATGGCTCACCGCTACTGACAAGAACAATGTGTTACCAAGTGAGATCGCGTCCTAAGAACGTTTTTACGAAAAGAATGACAATGTTTTAAGTATGAATGTGAAATGTTTTTAAGTAAAGAAAATGTAAAGTCTTTCAAGGTATAAATGTAAGATATCAGACAGTATGCATTCATGCATGAGATTACTTGTTGAGCTTCTTTAGCTCATTCCACGAATGTTGAATATTTTCAGATGAGAACCCAAATGAGGAAGGAGATGGCACAGCGCAGTGACTCGGAAACCTACGTCTCTCATGATTTCATGTCTTTCAGTTTCTCTTATTTATAAAGTTTGACTTTTTAGTTTATCAAATGTCGAATGTCGTTTTATTTTCAGAATGGATGTTTTTGGATAAGTAACTATTTCAGTTATAAGCATTTAATTCCGCTGCAAAGTTTTCAAAAGAAGTAAGATTTTTATTTTTCCGTATTTTTAAGCATTCTGTTAAATTTCCTTTATTTTAATTGATATTTTCACATTAAAATCAAGTAAGCTTGAAAGGGTGCTACTGAGAAAGAGTGAGAGGCAGAGAGAGAGAGAGTCCACTCACATATATACAAGTGTAGTAATGTTTCCCAAGTATTTTGGTATGGGCCCAGATAACCGGTTTACAATAACAGACCTGCAGAAGGTTCACTCTTGATGAAACTATGAATCGGACTTGGTAAAATATTGCCCAAGATTAAGTTACAGGTGGAGCTCACATGTATTCCAATTTGGTAGATGCCCATTCCGGAGGGATAGTACCACTGAGATAGTTGCGAGTGAGGTCACTGCGACAAATAGATATGTGTCCATTAAGAATAGCGATATAGTTATTTTACGTAGAAATAGGATAGAAACTGAATTTATTGATACATTGTTTTAAGGTAGGGTAGCGTTGCCAGGGAGGGTGGGAGAACACCTGCTAAATCCTGTCCTTTAAGAAATCTGGCGTCAAGGAAACGGAGGTTTTATTAGTAAACCATACACCAAAAACCATATATGAAAACTAGAAGTACGACAAAACGAAGATTTGATATGGAATCACATAACCAGGTACGTGTTTGAGTCCATGTTTTAATAGAGACAAATCAAATTTCTTGGAATGACAAAATTCAAGCAAGATATATCAACATAAAAGTCCGCTTTGCTGTCACGGAAAAACATAAAGACCGATTATCTTGTACTAAGTTCTTTAAAGAACAACAACAGAGTAATTGATACAACTTTTCACATATTTCAAATGCTAGACTTGAAGGGCATGTCAACATGTTGAAGATTTAGAAAGCACGTGTTAAGAGTCTTGCTGATACATAATATGGTGTAGATATTGGAAATATGCTGGATAATCGAACGACTTGAAGATTGTGAAGTTCAAACTCCAGTTAAGTTACCACCTCATTGGCTCAAATGAGATAAGATTGAATTACTCTATTATTCGCACTAAAGATTTGATCGTTGTGAAACTAGCAGAAACCAAATCATATAATTTTCCATTTAACAAAATCAAGACAGTAATGAGTCCCATATGTAGCTACTTCAAATTAAAAAGAGCACCAGATTACACTTCATAATTTAAGTTTAACAGCCAAAAATGACTACTTTTAGGCCAATTCGACACTAGAAATGAATGAAAAGTCTCTTCAGAGAGAAAACTTACATTTTTCTACATGACATACTGAACCAGGGTAAGAACAATTACAAATGACAGTATTATTGTACAACGGCCTGTCATTACTTTTCGGTGTTGTCCAGTTTGAGTTCCCATCACAAGGATTTAAGTTGAAGTCCCAATCGTTTTTGCCCAACTGATCAGCTATTTCACGAAGAACATTCTCTGCAAGATCAAACCCATCACCAAGATTGAAAGATGAATGGAGACAAGTTGAATTGTTTCAAAACAAGTTAAAGTTTACACAGAAATATATTTTAACAGCCATCGGACTCACATTGAGATAAGCTCAAACTCAAATCATGAACAAAGAAGAGAACATGGTCCAACTAATAACAAGAAAGAAGAACCTTACTTTCCTCCTCAGGTAGATGACCACTCTGTGCCATAACAATTCTTGCTTCCAGGCACGGAAATATTGTCAAGTACATGAAAGTGAAAAAGATTCCTAAGATATTACGAACTGTTGACATCCTTAATATGAAATTCACTAGGCTGACACATTCATAGTCAAAGACACACACATATATATATGTAGTACTAAGGATGAGAAATTAACTTTAGGCAAGTAATGAGACATGAATAAGGTGGGACCATCATTGATATGCCATAATTCCAACTTGTTTGCTTTGATTTCCTTATTTTCCCACAAAGACATTTAGTAACTACTGTTTTTTTTTTTTAAGCTCCATCATATGTAGATCATAACAAGTTGGTGCTGTGTGATATATGTTATGAGATAACACATTAGAATTTGAAGCAATAATTCTCTCCTCTACCCTCAACTACCTCCTAAAAGAAAGGCTTAATTGCAAATTTGGTCTGTAAGTATATGGAAATGGCATATTTCAGTCCTGTAATTATTGTGTGTAGCAATTGTGTTCCTATAAATATAGACAATTGGCATATTTGGTCATCTAAGTATGTTATGTAGCGATTTCGGTCCCGTGAATTTTTTTTTGTGCAACTTTGGTCCCATAAATTAAGTTTGTGCAACTTTAGTCCCATAAATTTAAGTTTGTGCAATTTTGGTCCTAAAATGGTGAAAATGACTTATCCATTTGGAATCAAATTGCACAAAAATAAAATTTATGGGACCAAAATTGCACAAAATTTTAATTTTCGGGATCTAAATTGCTACATAAGATACTTACAAGACCAAATATGCCACGCCTTTGGATTTACAGGACCAAAATTGCTACATAAGATACTTACAGGACTAGCCATGTCACCCTCACATACTTAGAGGACCGAAATTGCAATTAGGCCTAAAGGAAATTAAGAGAACAAACATTAGAGTACTAATTCAATAAACTTTACTTCTGATAAGCTGTATCATTAAGTTTGTAGGTCGAATGAAAAGGACCTGTATTTAATTTTAGGAAAAAAGACAAATAACCAAAGCCATCCAGATCTGAATAATATCACACAAACTGTTTGCAATTTTGTGGAATACCTTCCTACCAATGTCAAATAATTTTGCACCACACGATGGCCTTCTACTTATCTATTTCTATCACAGTTAAAGTTAAAATCTCCATCAAAGCTTCAAATTAAGCCATACATTGACCATAATCAGAAAAGAACAATGCAATTAATAGTGGGCCAGACAAACCTGTAGGCTGTAGGGTTTACTATCAGTAGTAAGCCTGAAAATCAAAGTCCATGCAACCTTGGGCCCTCTCTCCGACTTTTCAAACCCTTAACACTGCCATAAAGAATAAAGATTAGAATCCCCCTCAAAAAAAATCATAAATGCGTTTTCAGTAGACGATTCTTTGAAATTTCAAGATTTCTGCACAAAATTTGCAAACACTAAGAACGAATTTTGAATTCACAAACAAAAACAAAAAGCATGAGTCGGACTTTTTTGTGGCGCCGCAGTTGTTGTCAACCAACTTGAAAATTTCTGTAGCGAGCCAATTTAATGGGTTCCCATGCAAAATCTGGAAAAGTCGCCATTAACAGTGTTATTGAGAATTGGTAACTTGGTAATGGCCCACCTGTATTTTATTACTGAGAATAATCCCAGAAGATGTACAGTGGGAACGGACACTGGAAAAAGGAAGAAATTGCCAATCTTGAAATCAAATTATTTCCCTACCAAAACTGAAGTCGCCAAGAATTTAATGCTATGCGGTAAAAACGCGTGAAGTATAGTTCCCTATTTATAATATTTACCCCTTGCTAAAAACAAACGGTAATAAAAATGCAATCAAGAAAATCATATTCTTTCGATGTAACAAGAAGAATATTACCATATTAGAAGTCGCCAAGAAATTAATGCTATGCAGTAAAAACTAAAAACGTGTGACGGTAGTTCGTTATTTATAATTTTACCCCTATGCTAAAAGCAAACGGTAACATCGATGCGAATCAAGAAAATCAATTTTATTTCCATGTAAACGACTAATATTAGAATCCGTGAGACCGAGACGGTAATACTTTTTGTAAAAAAATAATGTTTGTCTAAATACACTAATTTCAGTGTATTTTGAGAAGTGTCACTTTTGATACTAAAAATATCATTTTTTACTCTTTTTAGTTATATCTTTAGTGTAGGAAGTGATACTTGTCAAATAAACTAATTTGAGTGTATTTTGAGAAGTATCACTTTTGATAATAAAAGATCATTTTTTACGTTAAAAGATCACGTCTCACGCCGTCTCACAAGAGACCAATGAAATTAAAAATAAGAATAGGGATAATTACAAAAACACCCCTCAAAACTAATTACAAAAAGAAAACCAAAGATATATCAAAATTACAAAAAGTCCCCTCAAGTTTGATTTTCTTTAAATTAAGAGAGTAATTGCAATATTTTACAAGCATCGGGTTTTTAATAGAATAATTTTTGTTTATGAAGAGAAAAATAAAAGATCGAATCGATCTCAAGGATTTTTTTGTAATTTTAAAAATCTCTATTTTTTTTTTTTTAATTAGCCTGAACCTTAGTTATATTTTGTAATTATCCCTATGAATTACCATACATCATATTGTGTTGATTCAGCCGTTTTTTTCTTAATACAAATTTTGGGAGGGAAGAGAGCTAGATAATTAAATAGAGTTTATTTAACTATCCTCAATATAAGTTGATAATTATGAATAAGAGATTTTGAGGCCTTATAAATTAAATATAATCGTTATTAAATGTGAGTTTTATTCAACTGTTAATTATGTGCACTATGAAGTATTTTATTTAATTATCCTTATTAAATTCATATTATCGGAAGTTTAAAAGCCAATCATAAAGTAATCTAACCAATCATGTATGATGTATGATACCAGTATCATTATACATTTGATCGAAAAAAGGTATCACTGAACAAAGGGAATTAAGTGCATGTTTGGTAGCATTTATGAAAAAATGGACTTTTGAGAAGTGATTTTTCAAAAAGTCTATAATTGTGATTTCTCTAGAATGGATTCATATTCGTACATATAGAATCCTTAGATACAAATAAAATAAGAATGGATAATTATAAAAACTACCTTGAGGTTTGGAGTAATTACAAAAAAAAACCTAGAAATTTTTGAAAATTGCAAAAATTCTCTTGAGATTTGATTTTGTATTTATACTTTATCTTCTTCATTAGAAAAAATATTTCACACATCTCCTTCCTATTTGTAAAAATACAATTATCCCCTTACAGTTTAGGGTGAATCAAACCTCAAGGATAATATTGAAACTTCTTTGATTTTTTGGTAATTATTCAAATCTCGGGGATAGTTTTTGTAATTATCCCAAATAACAAATGGAAGGAAAAGTAAGGTCAAAGAAGGGAAGATAAAAAGGCTCTACACTTAATAAACACCTCGTTCATGAACCGAAAGGGATGTGACTTGTGAAGAATAAAAATATGGGCACTTCTTACAATATAAGATTCTCAGCCTAAAAATTAAATTACACATTTGGCACCAAAAAAATTACATATTTACATTACATGTGGGAATCCCACTACAATAAATACAGTTACACTACTTTGAAGCCAAAATAATATCACGAAACTCATCAATATGATAGCATATCTCTACTGATTTCATTAAAACCCGAGGTCGATGAAGAATAAGCTGCGTCCGTTCTTACATTTGTCGAATTCTGCGATTGGCTCCAAGCAGGGCTTCGAGTTTTCTTCTCTTGGTGGAAGTCTTTCATGGCTTTGAACCTTACGTCATTCGTATATGTGCTTCCCTCGGGGATTACATCTGGAATGGCCATTTTGCCTTCAAGCATTTGCACTACCTCAGACATTGTTGGCCTGACAGATGGAGTTGCATTTGTGCACAGGAGTGATACTTTTACCGTTCTCTCTATTTCGTCTCTGTTGATGAAAGAATCCAATCTCTCGTCGATGAGTTCATCGATGTTTTGACTATCTTGCAAGTGGCTAGCCTGCATAAACATTGTTTTCATGGTTGTAAGTTTTATGGGACATAACAGTAATTTTCAAGTTAGGGATATTTGCAAAAACCTCCCTGAGGTTCGGTCTATTTACAAAAAAAAAAATCCAAAAGTTTTGGAAAATTGCAAAAAGACCCTTGAGGTTGACTTTCTCTTCCATTTCCCCCTTCATAAAAAAAAGATTTGAAAAACCCCTCACATAGTTATCGAAATATTATAGTTTTCCCCTTAAATTTAAGACAGAAGCAAACACGAGGAGGCATTTTGTAATTTTGAAACATCAATGGTTTTTTTTGTAACTAGCCCAAACCTCGTGGGGGGGTTGCGGGGGTGGGGGGTGGTTTGTAATTATCCCTTTAAGTTATCAAGAAGAAAAAGGGTAAATTACAAAAAAAAAAAAAAAAACCCTGAATTTTAGCATAATTACAAAAGTTACAACAAAAAAATCCAGTTATCTTTCAAAATTACAAATATCCCGTTTAGGCATTGCAAATTTTCCCATTAGGTTTGTCTTTGCTTAATAAATATCATCCTCTCACAGGGTGCAACTTGTAAAATAGAAATAAATGGCGATGGAGTGTTCGTAATTTTAAAAGAGTAACAAGTCTTTTTCGTAATTAGACTGAATCTCAAGGGTATTTTTGTAATTTTTCCAAAAATAAACCAAAAGTGAGAGGTGAAGATTGTTTTCATACCCAATCGAGAAGGCAAACGAAATTGCGACTTGGCATGTAGTTATTGTTGCTTTTGCCACTGACGATTTCCAAAATCACAACTCCGAAGCTGTAAACATCTGCTTTATCAGTCAGATAACCCCATAGTGCATATTCGGGAGCCATATATCCTCTGCAATCAAGAAGTGACAAGTCAAGGCGAAAGCATTGGGAGCATTGCTGACAAATGTCCACATTAAAATAGATAAAAACTCACATTGTTCCAGCAATTTTCGTGCTAATATGTGTCTTCTCATCTTCGTTAAGCCTAGCCAATCCAAAATCTGATATTTTAGGATTAAGATTTTCATCTAGCAGCACATTAGTGGCTTTAATGTCGCGATGAACAATTTTCAGTCTCGATTCCTCATGGAGAAAAGCTAATCCTCTTGCAATTCCAATACATATCCGGAACCTGGTCGGCCAGTCTAGCATCAACCCGCTTCCCCTTGAATCTGGAGAATGATCCAGCAGACAGTTGTTGTCATTGAGTAAACAAGGCACAAATATAATAGAATAATTACAAATACTACCCTTGAAATTTTGTCTAATTCAAAAAAAAAAAAAAAAAAAAAACTCAATTATCTTTAAAAATTATAAATACACCTTTGCATTTGTTTTTGTTTTTTTCGCAAATTGCACTTTTTGAAGGCGGTATTCGTGAAACGAACACAAACCTTCAGGGAGTAGTTGCACTATTGAAAATAACTGTTTCATTTGTAATTAGGCAAAACCTCGAAGGTAAATTTTTGTAATTGACCCAATATAATATAATGACAGAGATTCACTGAATAAGCAAAATTACCAAACAAAACATGGGCAAGGCTATTGTTTTCCATATACTCGTACACCACTAGCAATTGATCTCCTTCAATACAGCAACCGTATAGCTTCACGAGATTTGGGTGTTGTAAACACGAAATCATCCCAATCTCATTCAAGAACTCACGGTTTCCTTGTCTTGATTTAGACGAGAGCTGCTTTACAGCAATTACAGTACCATCAGGTAGTTGACCCTGCACAAGTTTGTGCATCAGAAAATAATAATCACAAAAGGGAATATAGAATAAGCAAATATTTCAGCAAAAGTAGCACCTTGTATACTGGACCAAAACCACCTTCTCCAATCTTGTTTGCAGCATCGAAGTTGTTAGTAGCAGTTCTAATTTGTTTCAGAGTAAAAGCAACTGTTTGCAATTCTAGACCTTCAAAATCTGTCCAGAAAAGCAGAAAATGAACGTTTACTGGCAGTTGCAACTCCATTCACATTTTAGATGGCAGAAAAATTAGTACTTTGTATTGTTTAGACTTATTGGACTCCTCTTCTATTAGTGAGCAGAGATCTTGAAAGAATGTCATATGCGCAGAATATTTAAAATACCGCGAGGCACACAGCATTATTTTATTGTACTCCTATAAATTCAAATTTGACAAGCTTAACAAGAATAGTATAAAAAATGCTACTGGTTGTTGCCTGTTGGTGACAACAGGTATCAACAAATATGTTTTTATTTTTCTTTTCTCTTTTTCCTCATTGAAAATATCAGCAGTAGTTAATATGTCTATAGCAAGAAGACCTGGAAAAAAGGCGTCCAAAAGTCCAGCACACACAATATCATACGAAATGCAAGGAATAGTCAACCAAAAGGCACAAAATAAAATATTATTTTTTTCCAATAACAATTGCATGCATTCTAAACCTGAAAGTTGTGATTCATTAGAGAACTTTAGTCCAAAATGGAATCAAGTGGATATATTTCAATGTCTCTGTCTTCATGTTGTCCTATGCTTAACCACAAGGCATATGCATCAGCACCGCCAAGTAACAAGCTCTCAAGATACACGTTCCAATGCATACCTTGTCATCTGAGTTGATTCATCAGGGGATAAATAGCCTCGAGAATTTCTAGATTGACCTACCTCAAGGTGAGTCTCAAAATACCTTTAAAAGGTAGTGTTCAAAAAATTGCAGGCACAATGGCATGTTCAAAATAATTGCCAACTTTTTGAGCTAAAATAAAAATGTTTGACGTGATAAAAATAGCTACCTACGTCCTACAATGATAGTTTTCATGCAATTAACAAATCATGATAACTTATGTCTCAGATTTGTAATTTTTCTCTAAAAAAGATTCAGTAGCATACCTTTTCCAAATTGTTTTCTGCGTTTTAAGAAACATTTCCACCAAAGGATGCCCAATATCAAGAAAATAGCAAACACTGCCAAAACTGCAGCTACTATATAAGCAGTTACGTTCTTCTTGTTGCCATATGAACAAACTCTAAAATCTGCAAGGAGAAAAAAAGATAGATAAATAAGATCCTTTGGGAAGAAAAAGATGTGGGAAAAAATATATTCTGCTTTACAGAAGTTTATCTGAAACTAGTGGGTTATAAGCAAGGTGAGTGGACATTCTTATAGCATATGTAAGCTGAAGAAACCAAAAGGGCATGCAATTAAGACGTCATGACATTTGCACAAACAAAATCACAGGTAACGAAGGCAAGGAGATAGCTAACTACAACTCTCAATATATAGAAAACTCCTCAGGCAACATGTCTTCAACTGAACTTGGACTTACATGATGTAATTGCTGAAAGTAACTCTAAGGTACTACTCGTTATTAACTGCTTTTAGGACGAGGTAAATGTCTCTCGTCTCCCTCCAATATTTTGAGATGATTTTAGTTAGAACGGAATTCCAAAATAAACCCCTTCGCCAGTTGCTTTCTCATGATTATAGAAAGGGGACATCTCAATATAAGATTATAAGAATCTACAATTTTCTGTTATGTCTCACATTATACAAGAAATTTGCATTTACTAATAGGGATAATTAAAAAACTACCCATGATGTTTGATCTAATTACAAAAAACTCCATTTATCTTTCAAAATAACAAATACCCCCCTTAAAAAGTGCTACAAACACTCCCTTGAGGTTTGTATTTACCTAACAAATACGCCCCCCTTGAGATGCAATTAGTAAAATAGAAACAAATGTTAGGGGATATTGGGGTATTGTAATATTGAAATATAACTAGGTTTTCTTATAATTAAGCTCAACCACAGGAGTAGTTTTGTAGTTAACCCTTACTAATATGATACCAAGTTTAAAAATTAGAAAGATAAGAAATTGATGCAAAACAAAACCACTGAAGTACTCACTTGGGTTAACTGATATAGCTGATATAAGAGAACCATAATCTCCTCTGTTGGGGATTCGTGTCGTCCCTTTACCAGCCCAATAAAACCGAATCTCCAATGTACTATCTGTCACTGTGGCATTAAAATAGTTAACCACAGGCTTTCGAGCTCCACGAGCCTCATCTTCAATGCTAAAATCCTTCCAAACTAATTTCTCCTGATGAGAAACAGGATCAGAAAAGCAAAAAAGTCTCTCGCTAATACAATTGAGTTCTATTCATATTGAAACAACCTGGATGTATATATCAAACATCCGTCTTCCAAGACTGTTATATGAACTGTCATTTGTGAAAAGAATTTCGGCAAAGTGCAGGCTCACATTATAACTCCCATTCTCCAAGCAATAATGGAAATATGTAAGTGAAAGCGGGCTAAGGCGTGCGGTACTGTACAAGTCAGAGAGATTTGACGTCGGTGTAATTCTGATAGACCGTGAATTTTGGTAAATAGGTTCATCTATGAAGTCACCCGTGCTAGTAAAGCCCCAGTTGTTACCACTTAAATATCTCGCAGA
The DNA here is from genome assembly GCA_016081115.2 of Rehmannia glutinosa. NCBI lineage: Eukaryota > Viridiplantae > Streptophyta > Magnoliopsida > Lamiales > Orobanchaceae > Rehmannia > Rehmannia glutinosa. The sequence continues at coordinate 379,023 of JABTTQ020002432.1, forward strand.
ATCACCTCCAGTATCTCCTTCATAAATGACTTTTCTGTTGCTTTCTTTGATATTCAAATCATCCCCACCACAATTAACATGTAAAGAACATTTATCTGCTAGAGGCAAACATAAAATTCTTGATTACAAATTCAAGCTCTTAAAGTCTGCACAAAATATAGAGTAACTGAGAAGCTATAGAACCTTAAAAATTAAAATCAACTGAACAAAAAAAGGAGCTTTTACAAACTTATCACGAAAACGTTAAAGAGCCTAATAGAGTACTCATTACAACCTCAAAGGTATATGTCTAGTGGGTTTTCATAAAAAAAATTAGGTGCAGCAAGAGTCTGGCTTCAGGTAAAGATAAGAGCTCCCTAAGCAAGAGTGCCGAAGAAATTCCAGCGTATATTGAAAAACACACGGGACTTATTATTTTGAACAAGATGAGTAGCATTGATCTGTGATGGAAGAAGGAAAGTAACCTTCAGTTAAAATACCTAATACTTTAAGAAGACCTTATATAGCTCTATGAACTCTTTAAAAGCAGCCTGTAAAGACATAGAAAGCTCATTAAGAGGACTATAAAGTGAAGGATTTATTCATGATGAGTGCTCTTGATGTTTTTATTAAGATTTTAAATTATGTATAGTACTGCAAAACCAAAAGTATTCAAATTCTGTCATACTTCTATCTTGATTATGCATATTCAAATTTGAGAAAGCACGAGCCAAATTCATCTTTTGCTGAGTTATGGAGAATAAAAGGAAGAACTAATATAGAAAAGAAAAAAGATAGTCACTTCACGAGATACTTCTACTTTAAGTTTTCGAAGGAAGAAAAGGATAGAATACTTACAGTTAGGGCAGACTACATCCTTAGTACACGGAAGGATTCGTTGTCTGTTGAAGGTCAAGAAAAAGAGCAGTTAGCATGTGAACTGAAGTTGAGTATATTACTAACTTGCTCTTAGCTATTGGCCATATCAGTATTCTACTAATAGCAAAAGAAACAAGTGCATCTTACGGTGTGTTCATTGTAGATGAGCCCTTGAACAAGTTTACGTTTCTATTCCTGCTATAGAAAAAATATAGCAACAACTTATTGTCAACATCATAAAACTGAAAAGTTAACTGCACTATAATAAGAAAAATTGAATGGATTTCCTGACATGTTTGGTTGACAAGCAGGTTCATCAGAGCCTCGCAAAGTAAAATTGTTGTAGGAAAGATCACTGCACAGAATCAGTAAAGCTAGATGTCAAATGTTATTATATGGATATTAAATTAGCAAGAGCACCATAAAGAGCGGCTTACAAGTTGTAAAGATGACAAAGTTAGACTTAACATTTTTTTCAGAGTTTGCCCATAGCTCATTCACACAAAAACATAATATTCTTTTGCAGTGAAGCCACCGCAATATTAATAAGCACCACTGACATTAGTACCCTCCCATATTCTGTTTTTTGGATGTCTCATGAGATAAAATTAGCTCTCAGAAATTGAAATACACAACAATGGTATTCCCAAATTCACTCGTTTGAAGGTAACTGACATATTCATAAACTCAATTACAATATGGTAGAAAGAGGAGTTTGGATTTGAATATTTTAAACAGTGGAGGAGATTTGATGAGCACAAAAGTCAATTTCTTAACTCTGTGCCAATGGGTGGTTCATTGCGAGACAATTAGATTGCATACCAAACCCACTCCCTACCAAACCGAAAAATAATAACAATAAATAAAAGAAGAGTTGAATACACAATGAAAACAAAATGTGCAGTGAGTATTACAGATATAGACATACATATTGCTTCCATCCTTCAAAAGTGCATCAGGTATGTTTCCACTCAGCATGTTGCCAGTCACAAACCTGTTTACAGGAACAGTACGTGGTAAGTATGACTCGTAGGCTTATCAAAAAGGCAAAATTATCATTCTCTCAGATTGAAACTGTGAACAACAAAGAAGCTTAACAGAAGCTCCAGGAATCTGGCCGAAAATTATGTCAAGCAAATAGGAGGGGTACAAAGGGGACAGTAGGAGAAGATGGGCATGACTTGTTGAAATATCTCATACTCCAACAGATTATATGCAATTGAATCAAACATAATGAAATGAAAACATTGAAATTTGCACTCACACAAGTTTCAGATTTCTCGCAATGTGATCTGGAATCTGCCCCACTAACCTATTGAAACTGACATCCCTGACAATTTCATAGAACACAAAAAATAGTCAATAAGTAGAACGTCGCTTATCATAGATACATACAACTTTTTCTTAAAGAAAATCATGATCGAAGGAGAGAATATGGTGATTGGTGATTTGGTGCCAGAAGTAATATGATCAAAACATGCAGTTAAAAGTCCCATCAAGGTGACATGATATAACGAAAATCCCCCTCTCCAATCAAATTCCAATTTCCGAAAAAAATCAAAATATAAGATAGGATAAGACTTCCAAAATTTAGGTACGAATAGTACTAAATTCCAAGGGAGAAATTGTAGTGATCCCCTTTTTATCCACCATCGAATAAGGGAGTGTTTGTTAAAACTTCTGCTTTTAAAAAAGAGGTGACTTATTGTAGCAGAAGTGAAAGGTAGTTGAGAATCAGAAGTTGGTGGTATTTTCAAAGATAAGCTAAAAAGTGAATAAGTATTTGAGAGTGTTTGGTGATAGGTTGTAGAAATATTTTATTTGTGTGTAAAAGTCAACCATAATCGTAATCAGAAATCTAAAGCACTCCTCGCCTTGCTTTTAGATTCTAAATAAATTTTATAGAATCAAAAGCAGAAGTTGGCATTTGAAAACACTAAAAACTACTCCCTAAGTTCCAATCCTATAACTTATCTCATTAAAAGACATATTAGAATAAAGATAATAAATACCAAATAGTTTTCCTCACTTATAAAATATTATGTTCTAGTTCAGAATTGGAGCCACTGCAAAGATAAATGAACTTTAAATGAGATCCAGTGAATATCATCAACAAGCTAGCTTCTCATATGATACATAACTATCATTAAATATTGGGTAAAATATGCAATAAATGCTTAAATTAGGCCAGCCTATAAACAAGTCATCCTCAACTTAATTAGAATCCCAGCTTTTAGAATTATTACCACCACTAAAACCTAAAGATAGCACACTTTTTAAATTGCACTCTGAAGTGAGTAAATTTCCGTGCCACTGCTGACTATGAAGTTTAACTTCATCAGCGAACCAATTATGAAACATCAGTGGCAATGATTGATGTTTACTCATCATCAAATGGATTCTTGGTCCTTATTCCTTACATATGACATTTCCTACTGAACATGCATTAGTACCACGATCAAACAGTTGAAGCCTCGGTATATTTGGTCCAAGGCCCCGAGCATACGCTAACAAGAGCCTCTTCCCAACATTTCACGTTTTTGGACAAATTACAGCACATGTCAAATCCAAGAAGCATTTAAATATATGTGAATCAGCAGTCAAATGTTTGATAAAATAATTTGAATGCAGGACGAGAAAGTTGAACATCATTCAGACAATAACCAACCAAACCAAGCAACTTAAAAATCTCCATGTTCTTCTGAACGGTGGTTAGGTTACTTACAACATTTGCAGAACTCTTAACCTCCAAATATATGCAGGGACTTCTCCTGTAATGTTACAGTTTCTCAATATCCTATATCCAAGAAAAAAAATCATCTTAGTAGTTTATAGAAAATCAGGAACCAGGAAGCATTTAATATCCAGTGTTACTCAGCATACAATGTTACAAGGCCTGTAGTGCTCCTTAGCACCGGAAATTCCTGGGACGGCCCTTTTAGGTCACTGATTCTCCTGTTTATAAAATTCCCATCAGAAAATTCTTCAAGTTAACTGGTATGTAAATACTGAAGGAGGGAAATAACAGGTGAGGGTCAAATTTATGAATGACGTGTACTCACAAGTCTTGTAACATATTCAGAAGAGATATGTTTAAAGGAATGGGGCCCTCCAGTCCACTTGCAAACATTTCCCTTCATTGAATATCAAACAAAAGTTAGCACAACAATACTAAGAGAGAACTATCTATAATACCTCTGCAGTTTAGGATATATAGAGATCTTACAATTTAGTAAGCTGTTTCCAGTTCTGAATAAAGTCAGGTATTCGCCCACTTAAGTTGTTATCATTTATCCTACTGTAATGTGAAAGGAAACTGTTGAATATACAAGAGAATTCCAACAACAAAAAAAAATGACAAAGTATGTTCTATGCTCACAAGTCATTTAAGTTTGTTAGATGTGAAAATGATGTTGGCAAGTCCCCCGTCAGTTGGTTGGAGGACAATATCCTGTGATTCAATAACATTGCAACAAACTGAAGTTGTCAGTTGCAGTTTCAAATTATAGTTCCAGTTTAAAAAAGTAAAAATGTAGCTCATTACAAACATGAGATCTTACAGTGTCTTTAAATTTATCAACTTCCCAATGTCTGGAGGAATAGCACCTGAAAATTGGTTCGCCTCGAGGTTCCTGATCAGAGGTCATAATAATGCAGAATAAGACACACTATTAATTGTTTTTGAAGAAATATGCCAAAACATGGAACTATATAAGAATGGCTACAGTACTGATTAGAGGTAAACCACAACTATGGCCTGGTTGCTTCTTGTTTTTCCTTTTTTCTTGTTTTGGTTCACTACTTATCCATGATTTTCAAGAGAAATCAGAAAGAAAAATGATATTCAAACTGCTTTCAAAAGATTATGGCACTAATCTTGATAGCTTCATTTAATTACCACCTTCAGTCACCATATTCATGTAAGTATACAAACAGAGAAGATTAGAAAGATGACATACAGGTATGTAAGGCTAGTAATGTTTCCCAATTCCAATGGTATTTCTCCAGATAAACGGTTTACGAGGACAGAGCTGCACAAAAACACTGGCAGCATTGTTAATAATCGGAGAAAAATAATGTATTACAGCTGAGTACAAGTGTAATATAAACCATACATAAAAGTCAACTGTGTTGAAGCCCATTCTTTTGGAATTGTGCCGCTGAGGAGATTGTAGGCAAAATCACTGAAAATAAACGAAATGAAGTATTCATCGAATTTCGTAAATTATGTCTACTAATATGCTTAAATATGAAAGACAGCATAAATCACTAATCATGCTGATACTGGAAGGTGCTCTTACACATATTGGAGGTATGGTAGCTTCACGATATCAAGTGGAAGAATTCCAGGTAGATTATAACTCTTAATCACACTGCAATAAGTCGAACATGAAATAAAACCATTAAGCAACATGCCAATGCCCGGGTTTCTTCTACCATAAAAAGGGTATGGTGATAAAAAGGCCTCATCATGGACGACTATGAATTCCATATGAATTAAGTTAGATTAATATTATCCATTTCTCATCACATGCCTAATGAAGCCTTCATTTGCTTCGAGAATGAAGAGCATCGAAATGAACAGTAAACGTAATCTTTTTTGACAAATAAGAATGCCCACATCTCTTATGGACCTTATTGTACACTTGACCATCTTCGGGAATTTCAATAAACCCTATTCAATGTAAAAATATATAAATACAACAATGTTGATATAAAGCTGGATATGATGCCAAACTGGTATGTTAAGTTTTTATGAGGTCCCTAAGGAGATCTCACTTACAATTGTACATCTACTAAATAAGAATAATATATAAATAATGGCTGAACAGTAAGTGACAATAAATCGAAACTTTACATTTTTGTCACATGGCAGACAGTGTTATTGTCGAAGTTGCAATTACATTCAACATAACCCTCAGAGCCACTCGGAGGCGTTGGTGAAATCCCAACCATCTCAACTTCACATAAATCAGCATCAAATCTCCAGAATCTTGCGCCCATTTCCGTGGCAATTTGCTGGAGAGCATCAACTATGGACAAAAACAAAACAAATCACAAAATGAATCACATATGCAATAAGAAAAGACAGAAAAAACAACTGCTCCAAAATCAAGGATTTAAGTCATAGGATTCGTATTTGATAAGGATATGCACCCAAATTGTACTTAATAGTACCTGCACCGAAAAATTAACTGCTATGCTTTAAATTCATCATTCCAAATTTAGTCCCATTCGGACACAAATATAATAATATACTGAATTATGCAAATAAAAGCCAAATCAATTTGAGGAAATATCTAATTTATTATATAAAATCATCAAACTAGTATGAACAGAGACAATGTTTCACTATCCAGTATCCAGATTTCCCCATTTAGATATACCATAAATACTGGTGAACCAAAAAGTCCAGCATCTATTAATTTCTCCCTCTTTCATTACTGTAAAAACTAAACCAGATATTTTCATGATATCACTACAGATATTAATTTCTCTTTCAACAAATCTTGCTTCTAGGGTAATTCTAGCCTGTTTCTACAATCAGGAAAACAGAGTCTTACACTAAATCTTTCGTTCAACTTTTTCTTATTAGTAAATTCTACTCTGTTCTCGCTAACGAAGAAAACATAGAACAATTTTGCTTCTAAAAACCCGCCCAAAACATAAATACACTCGTAAAAAAGAAGTAGAAAAAGAAATAGTTGCTTACCTTCTTCCCGTGGCACCTGCGACTCAGAAAATCTCGAAAACCCGAAACAACAAACCGCAATAACCCAATAAACCACAGGTTTTCTGAGAAGCATCTTCAAGCACCAGAACTTTACATACACACAAGATGTAAGTATCGCTGTTCAAAGTTTTGAATGTGAGTATATGTGATCTATGGGCGGATTTGAGTCGAGTCGGTCCAAAAAAACACTAGTGGGTATAGAGAGAGAAAGCCATGAAATGAAAAAATATAACAGTGAAATTGAAACTGAGAGACTGAATAAAAGTGAATTGTTCTGTTTGAATATAAAAGGTAGTTTGGTGGTATATTTGGAATTATGTTTTTCCGTACTAGTCACTTCTCCCTGGCTATTTTATTAGGACCGGTTATTTATCCAATTTAATGTAATTAATAATAGTCGCAGACTTTGAAATGTATAATAGGATTTTGTCCAATATTTGACATAGTCACATAGTAGTGATATTTTCATACAAATGAGCGATCAAACTAGTTTATAAGCGGGATCAATTTTGTGTTCTGTAGAGTCTTGTGTTGTAAAAGTGATTAACTCTGGTTCGATTTAATACGAGTCGTGTGTCTCTTTCCCTTAATATCCAACATTGTATAAATTCTGACTTGACAAACATGACACAACCATACCATTGGATAAGAAAAAGGTTAATGACTCAATTTAAAATGATTTTATCCAAACAAACTTAATGGATTTGTTATTATGGATTTTGATGTAAATCAGTGATTACCTCCAGGTCTTGGACTTTCAGGCTTTTGATTACTGTAGCAAGGTATTTATAGATATTTCTGGCACGCGTGAAGATTCTAGTATGCCAAGTGTAACCATGGTAAATATATAGTACTTGGTTGTTAGTGAGATCAACGGTCCTCCTATAGGATCAAGTCCCTATCATTCGACGGGTCGATTCTCAACTTTTGTGGTAGGAGTATAGACCCCAATATGTTAGACTTCTCTGTAGCGGTGAAAATACTCATGCCTCCTCAGATTTGAAATTATTAGCTTCAAATCCATCAATCCAAATGGATTTTAAGTTTATATTAGTCATAACTACATTTGAATTTACCTCTACATATCATTGAAGGGTTCGTTCGCATGCTGGGAAAATGTCATTGTCAAAAGTGACAAGAGAAAAGTTGTTCACCCTTAGGTTGCATTTGTATGTAAATAATTTGGATTTGAGTAGAATTTGAGATAAGTATTTCAAATGACTCCAAAAATAGCACAAAATAGAATCGAAAGCTATAAAATTAATTGTAAAATAACATTATCCAAAAAAAGCTCAATGAATTTGTTATTATGAATTTGAAACTAATCACTTCATATATGTGAATCCAAACGAAGCCTTAGACTAGTCAAGCCAAGTCCCAAAATAGAGTTAAACAAAAAAAAAAAGGTTAACACATATTCTAACAATGCGAGATAATTAGGTGGGAAAAAAGAACAAGGAAAAAGAAAATTATTGTACTTGGTACTTGCATGTGCTTTGAAGCTTGAAGTTTCAGCATAATGCAGACATGTACCTTCATTAATTGTTGTTCTTCAGCCTTTATTAGGACGTTAAATAGTTGACACGATTTATTTATTGTTCACATTGGCGCTGAAAACGCTACAGTTTGACCTTAATCGTAAAATTTAAAAATAAAAATGACTTAAGGGCTTAATTAATAGTTAAGGTTGACTCCAGTAGTATAATTCAAAAACCCGATTCATTATTACTGGAAATTGCCAGTATTTTAGCGTGGTAGGATCAATTTAAGGAGCTAGCAAGTAGCATTTATATTTAGTTACAGGAATATAAAGAAGGAAAAACTGAAATTAAAAAGTTAGTGTGTGTTCTAAAAAGCGCTAGGCGTTAGTCGGGCGGCAGACTGGGGCCTAGCGTCTAGGTGGAGCCTGGGTGGGGTAATCGAAAAAAAACTGTAGGCGGACAAGTGAGGCATAGCGCATAGGCAGGGAGTAATCGGAGTTAGGCGGGGATTTTTAGAACAAAGGTACAAATATAGTATATATTAAGACCAAACAAGTACCATTTTCAATAATGTGATTATACAATAACAAATAAAATAAAATGTATAAATACCAATAATTATCATGTGTGTAAGTATATTTTTCCATTTTTTTCATTCAAAACCAAATTGAGTTCTCGCAAAAAATTAAGATTCAAACATAACCTAAAGAAGAAAATGCATTCAATTCCTTTTTCTTTTTTTTTTTTGGTTTTTGGCATATTGATTATGCACTTATATATAGCATCATCCTTCAATTTTTTTGAAATTTATCTCTTCCCTCTAATCACTACTCCCAATTTATTTAAAAAAAAATGGAGGAGAAACATGATAATTGCAAATTAAAAAACTAATAGCACGCACTTCGATAAAATTACGTGTTATAATTGTGAGTCTTAATACACAATCTTTTAAATTTATTATCCCAAAAATAAAAGATTCGCTCACAATTAATTTGAAAAAGTTGATGTTGGACAAAATTTAAAAGATAGCGTACAAATAATCCAAAAATCAAAATTTTTATCTACACTATCTTTTCGATTTGTTATCTTGTAAATTATATTATATTATACGCAGTGGTGTAGCCAAGACACCGTAATAGGGGTGGCCTAATACGCAAAAGTAAAATTTTATCAGATTAAAATTTTATCTTTGGACAAATCTCGTGTGACACAAAAGTGTTATTCTAGTAATTCACCGATCATGGCCACCCATTGGAACTCGAACTACTTGTCAAACATATGATGGACACTTCAAAGTTGGATTTAGTTTTCTTGCTTAACTTGAAACTAGCTTTAGTTTTCTAAATCAGGTTTTTAATTATTTCAACTACGTCAAATACACACGTTTCCTACTTTCTTTTTTTACACACAAGAGAGAGGCTGCTCCTGCTTATAGCCTAGTTTAAATACTCAAATAAGTACCTCAACTAACTAAAAGTCAATATTTTATTTTATTTTTTATTCTGCAAACGGCTGGCAGCTAGATTTTTTATGTTCCTTTTTAAATAAAGTAGTATTAATTATTGGATAAGCATGTTTCTAAAGAGTCCACGTCAGCTTTGGACAAAAATACCTAACTATCAATATTTTTTGTATAGAAATTAAAGTGTTTTTCGTAGGAATTTTCATTTTATATAAAACAATTGTTAATTATTATCTAACGGTAGGGTGCAAGAATGAATGAACCCGCCGCAAACTATTCAATCGGACCTCGGTTCGAAAAAATATTTGTTCGGGATCGTTCAGAGGCTTAACGAGCCGAGCTCGAGCCTAAAATTCAACTCAAACTTTTAAACGAGTCGAACTTGAGCTTACGGATATTCGGCTCGGAAGTTCGCGAACATGTTCATTTACATGCTCGCAAGCCTATTCGATTTCGGCTCGCGAAGGTTCGAGTTTGGTTCATTAATTGAGCTAAGCTCGTTGAAGCTTAAACGAGCCTTTTTACAAGCCGAACTCGAGCTAAGCTCGTTAAATATATTAAACGAGCTTTTTACGAGTCGAGCTCGAATGTTCACGAACCTAATAATTTTCAAACTAGCCGAGCTCGAACTCAATTATGAAAGCTAATCAAACTCGAGCCGATCCAAAAACTAAACGAGTCGAACTCGAGCATGTTCTGTTTGGCTCGGATCGGCTCATTTGCAAATTTCTATCTAACAAAGTTAATAAATTCATTTTTTTTGGAGTACAAATCCCGGGGCGGGTGGGAATCAAACCCCGATAAATCCTTAATTTGAACGCAATAATAGTGCATAAATTAAATATGTTAGAGCATGCCCAACAGACTCTCTTAATGGATAGTTTTCTTTATTTTGAAGAATCATCCACCAAAAATCATCTCCAACAAATACTTTATTTTAACATTTAGATTTAGAGAATGAGTTTTGACTCTCCAAATTTGAATAGCCAAAACCACTCTTTATAATTAATTACATTAGTTTTCTTGCAATTTGAATGACCTTTGTATGTGGTAGTTTCCAAAAATAACACAAATTTTGAAAAATATCTTAAATTACTTCCAATTATCCCATGTGTAATAAATTAATATTTAGAGAAGAGAAAACAAAGAGTTAAATATAAAGAGAGTGTTGGAATATGTAAAAATATCACTCTTTAAATTTAAAGATACTCTTTATTTTGCAATATATACTTTTTAAATTTGAAGAGTCTTTTGGGAATGCTCTTAAACTTGTAATTACTTGTCTAAATTTTCATTTACAATAATCATATCATTTTAACTTTATGAACTTGATTAACTATATTTCAGGTTCAATCATATGCCATAACTTTTGACTTTGATTTGTTTCTTACCTAATGGGCTACTAATTTGTCTATTCAAGACTTGCGTCATGTTACGAATTTGTGAAAAAGATTGAGGGTTTTAAGATTGCGTTGTTTTAACTTTTAATGCCATTCAGATTTTCACATTAGAAATTTAGACTTTTTTTTCTTGACACTTCTAGCAATTGGACTATAAGTTTTTGACACTTTTATTGTCTGTATCCAAGTCCTTGAATTTATTCTATGTTTTGACAAATGTCAAATTTTGCGCTATTTTTCATCTACACCGCAAATGATTTCTTATATGTGCTGGAATTTTGGGATTGTGAAATGAAAAGTTCTTAAATATTTTTAAGGCAAAAACTCGTATATCCCATGGGAAAGGAAAATAATTACAGCTTCCTTATGACTACATATATTTTGTGGTGTTCTTCTTTTAGCCTTACTATTTTGTAAATAAATGTAATATTGGCTAGTGCAGTATTTTGGGGGAGCTAATTTAATATATTATGTAAATAAATATTGTATTTTGGAGATAGATTTTCACAAAGGTACTATTTGCCCAATTAAATTAGTATGTGAAAATGGTATTGTTCGTCGACAAATTAGTATAGCCCGAGTAAAAAGATCGACAAAACTGGTATAATAAATAAGGTATTGTTCGCCCAACAAGATTAGCATAAAAACAAATAATCTTATAAAGAAGTAATTTCATGATTTTATCTTATAGCTAATAATATCGTAGGAGAATTCATATTTTGAAAAATATTAGTATATATACAATCAAATCAAAGTGTTGTGCCTTGAGAAAGATTACAATCAATTAAATGGTCTTGAGAAAGTATACAACCATTTATTCACACACACACTTGTATACTTTTGCGTATACATGAATGATCGACATAAGTAAATTCGGTTCCGTAAAAAACCCACATCACTCGAGGTGGGTCTCGGCCCATTTTCCATAAATTCGTCGGGTTTAGGACGTGGGTCACGCCCTAACCCACCCCGGACCCACCCTCGGATATTTAAATATGTTTTCTAAAAACTAATAATTATTAATTTAAACCAACTTCTAGTTTTAGGGTGGTTGACTAATATATCAGTTGGCAATTGTCTAATTCTTCCTTCAGCAGCTTGCATGTTCAGCTAGTAAAACAAATTTAAATCTGTTACTCATTTATTTAATGAACCCAGCTTGGATGCATTTCACGTGTTTAAATATTTTTTGATTATTTTTTACTATTGAGTAGAGCTGGTAATTTGGGCTTGGTGGCAGGCTGCCTTCATCTGGCAATACGATCAGATTGAGTCCTAAATTTGGAGACCGAAAAGAATCGAACCTATTTGACCATGTCGACCCCTGCGATTCGAAACAAAATACATTACACGGGTCAAATGGGCTTTTAGAAATATCCAACAGGTTTTACCCGGGTTGAGGGTCCCAACCCGGCCTATTGTTATATCCCTAGATGAATATTGTGCCTAAAACACTTTACCATATGTTGTATCAAAGTGACTACCTTTATGCATAGCTCACTTCGGTTAAATTCATCAAGATTTAGTGCAGAAAATTGAGTGGTTATGCATTTATTGTGCAAATAACCATATACTTTTAATGTGATTAACTATTTGCAACACATGAAGAAAATACAAGTATAAGATAAAGTGGAAGATGGCAAAACAAAGTAAAAATAAAAACCATTTATTTCCACAATAAACTTGCAGATTTATTTCTTCAACTAAATAAATGGGATTATTACCTTTACCTTAAAGGAAATTATGACAAGTCTAGCAAAATTGTAATTTTGGTCCCATTACTAATGGGGAGTGGCGAAATTGGTCCTAAAAATAACATTTTGCAAGAAAACCCTTATAATTATAAGAAATCACGAATTCAATGTTCCACCAAAAAGTAAATACTTGGGATAGTTACAAAAACACCCTTGAGGTTTGGGTTAATTACAAAAAAATCCAGAGATGTTTCAAAATTACAAAAAGCCTCCTAAGGTAGGTCGGGTTTGATTATATCTTAAATTTAAGTGGGTAACTATTTGTTTTAAATACCGAACCGTACTAGTCGGTTGACCAGGTTATCTTTGGATACTCGTGGTCGGGACCAGGTGCGGTAAGGCCCTAAATACCATTTTTTGCGGTTATCTAGGTTAAAACCGCCATACATAAGGCCAAAATCAGTCAAAACCGCCATACCGCCAAAACAGTTTAAACCGGATTTTTATACTTTTATTTTTTTCAACCTTTTTTATAAAAAGCGAAATTATAAATTTAATATTTAACATATTTATGCCATAATTCAAATCAAACAAGATTTCAAATCAATTATTCAATATTTGTGTTAAGATTAAAATCCAATTACTTGTATTTTAACTAATTCAAACAAGAATTCCAATCAATCAAAATATTCTAAATTTGGGCAAACCTCTATAATATAGACATAAACAATCAATCAAATAATTATATAATAAAAAAATAAGAAATAAAAAATATACAACTTCTCTTTTTATATCAATATATTACATTAATATTTTATATAATATATTTTATGAAAAAGGTAAAATCGGCGGTTGAACCGCTACAAGTAAAGCTTGGCTTAGGTTTGATCAAAGATTTGGTATTTAAAACATTTGTGGATAACTATAATAATTTATAAATATCGGGGTTCTTTTAAATGTTTTTTTTTTGTTATGAATGGAGGAAATGTAATACGAATCGAATCTCAAGGGTTTTTTGTAATTTTCAAAAATCTCTTGAGTTTTATGTAATTAACCCAAAAACTTAGGGAGGTTTTTGTAATTGTCCTAAATACTTTGCAGGAAAATGTGATGTGATTCACGCAAGATTGATGATCCGCTCTTAAAGCCAGAGGTACAATCGTGTTAGGAAAGTTCTGCTCTAATTTCCCACTTTCATGGAATCATATGCTTAACCTTGCCCTAATTCCAGTTTTCATGTACTGGTTTCTTCAATCGCACACACATAATAACTAAACATTGTATACGCACAACCGCCCGATGAATTTTGAGATGGGAGATTCGAAGTTAGATAATCTGGACGCCGAAGAGGAATTCGACGACGCGCTCCATGAATTCCCATTCAGTGATTGTGAAGAAACATTTACTGATTCAATCGAATCAAATGGTGGCGTGTCAGTCTCAGTTTCAGTTCCTAAGGCGTTGCCGGATGTTATAACCGTGCCTCCGGTGAATCTACGTCGCCGTAGATCACTATCTCATCGTAAATCCTCCGGTGGCGATTCACTGGAGTTGTCAAGGCTCACGGTATGTTTAGAGAAATCTTTGAACTCTAGAGAGGGAAAAATGACGCTTTCTAGCAAAATTAAGGAATGTGAGGAAAAATTGGAAAATGAAAATTCTGAGTCTGTGGAGCTCATGCACAGCAAGGAGAGTGCAAAAGATGTTTTATGTGGCCAGAATAATCAAAAGAATGATGAAAGTTCCACCCTGACTGATGCAAATAATAATGTAGGGGGCAGTTTAGTTAGGGATGAATTGAATTTGAGAGAAAACTATGAAGCACATACAAGCCTTCTTTTGACTTTAGCTGGCATAATGATTAAGGTAGTCAGCTTCCAGATTGATTTGCTAGTCAAATTGTTTATGTTTCCCTTATTGTTAATTTATCACCTGTACATGCTTGTGTTTGATCCATGTGGGGTTTTGAAACGAGGGGGATTGTATTTGGTTCAGAAAATGAAAACAAGTTGGAATCTTGTATTTGAAAATGTGCCGTCGTTTGTGTATGAATGGTTGAAAGAACACAAAGCAATTTGGAAATTAGGTTTGAAGTGCGGTTGGGGATTAGTGTGGTCCAGTTATGTTTGTGCGGTATTGGCGGGATTGTTGGTGTCGGCATTTGTGTTGGGCAGTTTACTGATGAGTGGGACGGTGGAGGAGCCAATGAGAATAAAGAGAAGTTTGAACTTTGATTATACAGAGAAGAATCCGGTGGCATTTGTACCAATAGTAGCACACCCAGAACTGAGCCATGATATATATCTTGGAGAGAATCCTGGAATTGTTAAGGATAGTGTATCAAGGTCTATAACACGGAACCTTAAGTTGCAGGTTACAGTTTCATTGACATTACCGGAGTCCAACTACAACCAGAATCTTGGGATTTTCCAGGTATGAATACGATGATGTTATAGTAGTCTTGTGCTGACCCATATGTTACATTATGTCATGAATTTATGCACATAAGTACAGGCATGTAGGTCTCTGACACAGATATGAATATAAGAATGCTGGCATTTCAATATTTTGGTACTACCCATCGTCGTCACTTATGTGGTTGAGCTTGGTTCAGAGAGAAATAATATATGATGTGCTTATAATCACTGCGGCAGTCCGCAGACCTTAACTTGGGCCCTTACCTTTGCCAATTTGACAAGTTCTAACGTCTGATTTTGTCGGTGAGCATGTCTCTTCCTAAATGATAAATATAATGCAAAATTTCCCTGTCTGATGGAGTTTATATGGGTTGTTTCATTTCCAGACAAACTCTCCAGATTTTTGTTTCAGGAAGGGGCTAGTGTACCTTCTAAAATTTGAGATTTTTGTTACTTTATTGGTCTTCCTTTTGAATCTGCCATCAGTCTTTGCTTAAATAAGAATCTTCCTACTTCATCCATAACTAATTTTATCTCAGAAATCCAGCCGCTACAATCACTACATGAGAAATATAGGATCTTCTATAGACTGATTGGATATTTCTTGCTATACAATATTTCTTTCTTAATCTTCCCAACGGTCAACATCTGACCGAGGCAAATGAAGAGACTATAAGACTCATTCTTTACCATTAAGTTTTGAAATCTGAAGGCCCCGGGCTAATGAAGAGACTATAAGACTTTTACTTTGATCTCATTTTCGAAAAATGAGGGCTCGCATTTAGTTAATATCCTGATGCAATTTTGAAATTTTGAGGCCTCATAGAAAGTAGCTCCAACATTAAATGCAAGTGACACAAATTATTTATGAATTTATGTTAATTTGGTCTAGTACTTGTTTCAGTAACTAGGCTTCTTCATTTTTTGTGTTTCTTGAAGGTTAGAGTAGATTTCCTTGCGAATGATGGTAAAACTCTTGGAAGTTCAAGGCGCCCAATGATGTTGCAATATAGAAGTCGGCCTATTCGCCTTTTGCTGACTCTCCTTAAGGTTGCTCCTATTTTAACTGGCTATGCATCAGAAACCCAGGATTTGAAAATAAACTTTAGAGGTTTTACTGAAGGTAACGTGCCAACTGCCTGCTTAAGGGTGGTTATTGAACAGAGAGCTGAGTTCCTGCCCGGTGCTGGTATTCCTGAAATTTATGCTGCTACTTTGACCCTGGAATCGGAACTTCCCCTGCTGAAAAAGGCCATATGGTTTTGGAAGAAAACATTATTTGTATGGATTAGCATGACTATCTTTATAATGGAGTTAGTTTTTGCTCTGATCTGCTGTAAACCAATTATCATTCCCAAAATAAGACTGAGGGAAACTACTAATAGAGGTGCTTTACAGAATGATCATCCCGGTCAAAGTTAAGAGTACAAGTGAGCTGCTTAATGGTGCGGAATAATTAATAGGTTGTCCGTTTTTATTCATGATACATGCTGATTTATATGTGTATAACAGATATATTCCCATTATCTCCTATAGTCCACATTCTGTAAGTATGTTCTGACACTGAGAAATAGAAAAGCTAAATTGTATATATATCTCAATTTACTACTGAGTTTGCTCTCTGGTTTATGTTCCTAGATGCCAAATTTAACTTTGACACGCCCGGATGACGTTGCAAGCATAAACGGTCCATTCACTTTGTATTGAATTGTCTAATGTGTTTGTGGCATGTTGATTTGCTAATGCAACAGGGCAGTGGACATTATTGATTTGCATTGCAAGCTTTTGCGTGGTATAGAGGATTTTATGGTATTGCTTTCTACCCCTTCTATCTAAATTAAGGTCTGTTTTTCTCTCCAAATTATCTTTTTTCTTCTATTTACAGCTTTAATTGTCCCATTTAACCGTGGTAACAAAATTATGTGTGTTTTTCTGTTAGACAGCGTTAATGAAGTTGCTGCTTCCTAAAGTGAATCAGCATTTCAGTGACGAGTGGATTCGGCCGATATAGGTAAGATTTCTGTCCTTGATATGTTAGAAAATGATCGGTTAATATCCGTAAATTAGTTTTGTTATCAAATCCAAAATTGAATCTAATTTGTTCTGACATACAATGTACTGACTTAAATTCATCGGAGTCGAAAACTGCTCCAACCACGTGATTTATTTCATTCGTATTCAATCGTCTTCTTCTTTCATTGCATGCAAGTTACAGAGAGGGGGATGTGGGGAAGTATGCATTATCAGTTGGAGGTGTTTCGGGTTGAGCTTTTAAGAAAAGATCCACTTTTTGTGATTTCACGTAGAGGTTTATCTGTGAATCTGATAATATTATAGACCCAAGCCCCAGCTATTGCTCCAGCTGTTGGGCCCACTAGGTAGATCCATATTCCCTTGTAGTTGCTCGATACTATAGCTGGCCCTAAACTCCTTGCTGGATTCATTGATGCCCCTGATATGGGCCTGCATTCCCACCAAAATAACTCAGTTATTAATCATCTAAAAAAAACGAGTAGTTTCTTGTAGACGGTCGCACGCGTGCGATGGATTATCTTTTTAGGTAAAAAGTGATATTTTGTTCAGATACACTTATTGCGGAAGGTATCACTTTTTTACACTAAAAGTATCATTTCCTCGTACTGTGCGACCGTCGTACACAAGTTTTTGCCAAAATAACATAGGCTCGCTTGAGCAGTCAACACTCAACCAATGGAATTAAGATTACATCTTCATTGGTTTGTTCAACTCTGAAAGGAAGCGAATATAATCTTTGACTTCATACAATTAAAAAGAATTTATATAAGAACAAATTAATTTATTGTAAACGTTTGATGTCATGCAAATGTATGATAAAAAAATGTGCATCTTAAACTATTAGCAAATCTTAGAGATATGATTAAATCTCATCCCTTGATCTATGAATATAGTATACATAACTAAATATATGTGTATGTACATGATCTAATTTACAGATCAGCGTATCTTAAATTAAATGACTTACGCATACGAAATATTATTTTCCCGTTAACTTGATTCCAGTGAGGGACGCAACTTCACATGGATGCAATATTAAACTTTTTGTATTTCATGTTCAGATTTGAAGAGACAAATATAAGTCATACTTACCCAGCAAACATTACATTTAGCAAAATGGTAGCTCCAACGGCTAGACCAGCAAGTTCTCCAATCTGCACCAATCAATCTCAAATATTAAATTAATTAATTACATATTATGTCATTTTCACCATGGATAAAATTAAGGAAATTAAAGTCGTTGTCTAATGGTCCCATTTATTAATTTTAATAACAATATGTAGGACCAATTATATTAGTAGTTTCCTAGCAACGTAGCCAAATTTACTTTGTCTATTCCAATTAATTCAAAATATAATAGAGGTTAATTTTGGACCAATGATTAGCTAAGGGAATTAGAATAATTACAGCTCTATTGTCCGTGGCGACACCGGAGATGACGAACATGAGGTAGAATGTGATAATAAATTCCACCACCAGCGACTGCCAGTTGGTGCGGTCGGTAGGGTTCGGCGAAGTGATCGTGCGGTCCGCTGAACAACAACCGTAGGGTTCCGCTTGCTAGGGTTGCTCCGATCACTTGAGCAGCGATATATGCGGTACCTACAAGAAAAATGATGAAATATGAAATGTATGTATATATTTTTTTATGTGAACTCAATAATCAGTATTTTTATGCTCAATAATTGTGGAAAAAGACAATTAAAAATGATGCATGCTTGTATCTCAGGACTTCATCTAACTTAAGTAAAGGAGAGTTTATATGGGAGTGTTAGCAAAAACTTATGCTTTTAAAAAAAAAAAAACGTGAAAACGGTTGAGAAGTAGAAGTTAATAGTGTTTATAAATAGAATCAGAAGTTGTGAGTGTTTGGTGAAAAAGTTGTAAAAATGTTTATTAGTTTGTAAAAGTCAAACTAAAAGCGGAATTATAAATCTAAAGCACGCGTCTCACTTCTTTTAGACTAATTAAATGAAGTACAATCATAAGCAGATAAACAGAAATTAATATTTACAAACACTAAAATATGATTAATTTTTTTTCCAGCTAAAGGCAGATATTTTTTTCTTATTGATAGAAAACACACCCATAGTTGGGACTTGGAAGCTACCCAACATGTGTGTTAATCTTTCAAGTCTTTCCAAACTGAAATACCTTGACTTGAGATCAATATCTATTAAGCCCGAATTCATGTTTACTGATTTTATTAAGAATAAAAATATTAAAATACATATGAAAAAATGGTATTCGATTCATTATTACTATATTTATTACAAGACTCAAAATAGGAATTTAAACTGTTGAATTTTTATACCTCAATTCGTCGTATAAATTAGACCTTTACCGGCACGTAAGGCCCATTTCTCTTGGTAACACACGATTTGGTTTGACTTTAAAATTATAGAAAAAAGAAAGATGTAAAGGGGAAAAAACCAAAAAAAGAAAAAACAAGTCCCACCGTTTTTGTAGTCACATTGGAAATAATTGATCTATATGCATATTTGATGTCAATAAATTTTTAACACTAATTAACCAAATCAGGCAGAAACTGATTTTGCCTTTTTGGTGACATATTAATTCACAGTTAATTTCATTAGTTTGATATATAAGTTACCTGTTTCCATGGGAACCTCTTGCAGGAGGCAAAAGCAAGTGTTACAGCGGGGTTAAAATGTGCGCCGGAGATATGTCCGACGGAGTAAACCATAACCATAACCACCAGCCCCCAAACTATAGCTATTCCCGGCAACGTCACCACCTTTTCTTTGTCGGCGTTCACCACCACCGCCGCACATCCAGCAAATATCAAAAAGTATGTCCCCAGTGTCTCCGCTATTATCTGCACACATATGCATGTTCATAAATCATAATTAATGAATATTGGCTCATCCAAATTTGAAAAAGAAAACCAAATTTTTTGTGGGTTTAACTATTAAGCCAAGATTGGCCTTTGCTGCCACAATCCGCTGAGATTCAGCACTTTGTCGCCCGATTCGTTGAAGAAAATTAATCAAGAATTTCAGCTTATAATTACCTTTTGTATAAAGGGTACGGTGACAAAGCTGCAACCTTCAATTGAAGAATTTTCACTGCTATTTGATGGAGAATTATTGGCATTCAAATCATCATCCTTTATGCTTAAGGCTACTCCATGGTGGTTGCCATTTGCTCCTAATGAAATCTCAGCCATAATTGTTAACCAAATCAACGGCTAGAGATTATTAGCTATTAATTCTTTTGTGTGCTGAGAGTGAGCAAAGATGGCCAATTTATGGATACTCCAAAGGAAAGAGATTTCTTGGACTTTTTGAGGGTGGATCAATGAATTTGACTATCGGCT
Organism: Rehmannia glutinosa; assembly: GCA_016081115.2. Lineage (NCBI taxonomy): Eukaryota > Viridiplantae > Streptophyta > Magnoliopsida > Lamiales > Orobanchaceae > Rehmannia > Rehmannia glutinosa. The sequence continues at coordinate 399,443 of JABTTQ020002432.1, forward strand.
CATCATTTATTTAGTTTTTATTCAATTTTATTTGGGTTTTAGAGTTTTTTTATATAGGATGTAATGTAAGATTTATTAACTCTCTCTTTGGAGATATCGTTGAAAAGTGTGACGCCTTTATTATTAAAAACTTTATACAAATATGGCATTGATGGCTACTTCAACAGACAACAACCCACCGGAAATACAGAGAGAGATGGATAAGATGGCAAGTAGAGATCAAATCACAACTGCTAGCTAAAGTTAAAATTTAATTTTACCAACTAATTACATATATCCACAATTCCAAATTGAAAAAAAAAAGGAAGAATCTCATCCTAAGGACCTCCACTGCCTATGGCTTAGCTTTGTGGAGGAGGTGAATCGCGGGATGTCTCAATAAGTTAGGGTCTGAAATTGCCTATAATCGAGTACCACACAAGAAATCATTCTCCACCCGCATTATTAGGGAGATTCGAACCTCCACGATGCGGATGACAAAGCGGAGATAACACGTCGCTTCATTATTTACAGTTTTTTGTGTCCGAGAGGCCACAATTCCAAATTAGGACTCAGTGGATCATCAAGTTAACTTAGATCTATTTAGAAACTGTGGATTTCAAATCTTATATTAATTTTCTTATGTCTTAGCCCTTAGGTTTCTTTGCCGACTAATCCTGGATCCCATAGAATATATTAATACACTACAAGAAAATTTTAATTTGCCTACACAAACGAGTTCGATAAAAATGATTTTTTAATTTAAATTTTACCTACCCTTGCAGAATACCTACATAATAAAAGATATTGTTTTTCCCATATTATACCGATAGTTTTTAAATTTATCGGCCGAAATATTGTAGGTATTTACCAAATAATTCTAAATTTTGTAGATAAATATTAATTTACCTACGATGAGTTTACCTACGATTTTACTTACACTTTCCAGTTATCTTAGTACTTATCTACAATTTCTTTTGTATGTAGGCTGATATTTTTCTTGTGGTGATCATTATGTGTATATTGTTGAATCATATAACAATGTAAAATATTGTGCATAAAGGGAGTTTTTTCAGAGGTTGCAATCCCTGGGCATGACATAATAACCGGTAGCGAAGTTATGGAGAGAAATCAAGCCGGGCACGAGAAACTCGAACCCGAATACGATTAACACGAATCGACACGATATTACCAATTTGTCTAAAACGTAATTATTTTATAATTTAATTATTTTTTATGTATTTTAAGTATAATTCGAATCAATCTGAAACCAAACACGAACCCGACCCATTTACCCGAATTGCCACCCCTAGTTTTTTTTTTTTTTTTTTCCTAAAAGAAAAACAGAAAATTCAAGTTAACTAGAGTGAGACAGCCGACAGAAGGGAAAATAAAACAAGAAAAAAAAAACCTCCCCAAATTTGATGCCCATAGGATGCCTCTATGTGGGAAATCGGCTTTAATTCTTAGTTATCTCCATTAAGTTAGGGAATAGGGATTGATATATATATATATATATATATATATATATATATATTATATATATTCGTGAATATTAGAACGGCTTATGCTGTTTTATTATGTTGAAGACAAATATATATTTGCAAAACAAATAACTACATAGTATAACTTAGACCTTATTTATCGACCATAGTTGTGAGACATTTGGCAGATTCCTGTTTTTGGAATATTTTAACTTTGTTCAAATCAGGAGATGTTTACATCAATGTTCATAATATTGTTCAGTTCACATCTACAATTTTTAATTAAGTAAAGAAAGTGAAAGAAAAAGCAAGAACAATGATATGTTTTTCTCACATTCTTCTTATTTGACTAAAAATAAAATTAGGATAGTTACAAAAACACCCCTGAGGTTTGGGCTAATTACAAAAAAACCTAGAGCTTTTTGAAAATTACAAAAACTCCTTGAAGCATTTTTTCTGGTGATTTTCAAAAATATTTCAAAGAACCCCTCACATTTACAATAATATTACGATTTACCCTCCTTAAATTCAAGGCAAAATGAAATTTGGAGGAGTTTTTTGTAATTTTAAAACATCTCTGTTTTTTTTTTTGTAATTAATCCAAATTTCAGGGGTGTTTTTATAATTATCCCTAAAAATTATTACATCATTGAGACATATGAAAGTTATGTAATAAATATTATTTAAGTTTTATAGCCCCACATTTATATGGAAAGTTCTTCCACTTCTACTATTCTCAAGCAATTGGTATACGCGTTTGGATACATTAATTGGCTTCACATTAACGATTTAAGATTTTAATCGAGACGATTGTTATAGAGTAAAATCTTCACTATGTAATACTAAAAAAATAAAAAATCTTCACTATTATATGTCAATTGAGACCAGATATCATGATGTTCCACGTTCTTATTCCTTTGTATTATTCTTTGGCTTAATTATAATTTCGGTCCTCTATGTATAAAGGTGTGGCATAGTTGGTCCTATAAGTATTCGATATAGCAATTTTAGTCCATAAATTTTGATTTTTGTGTTATTTTGGTCTCAGTAAATCTGAAGGGATATCATATTTGATCCTTTAAGTATCATATATAGCAAATTTGGTCCTAGAATTTTGATTTTTGAGCAATTTTAGTTCCATAAGTTCTAATTTTGTGCAAGTTAGTCCCGAATGAGTACTTCAATATTTCATCTTTCGGGACCAAAATTGCATAAAATTAGAACTTATGAGACCAAAATTGTTCAAAATCAAATTTTCCGTGATCAAATTTGCTAAATAAGATACTTAAAGGACCAAATATATTACGTCACCCCTTCATACTCGTGGGACTAAAATTGTTGTCACTTCTTTTCGCCTATGTAATTTATAATCCGATTTCCATAATTAGACAACTTCCAAACTGGTTGGTAAACAACTGCAACACAGCTTCAAAACCAATGAACGACCCAAAATTAAATATATTTACCCTGTTATACATATATTTTTAATTACTTCTATAATTTTTTTAATACAAATCCTGGGAGAGGGGAGAAAGTGGGAATCGAACCCATGCATAGACCTGAGTTTTACAAACACCTAACCACTAGGCTACCAAACGATTCACTACTTATAGAATTACAATGGCTATTTATATTAAAATTTTGATTTTTGAACCGAACAAAAAAAACAGAATGGTTTGACTTGTTCTTTTAATATGCATTCATACTATCATTTTATATATTTTTAATAATTCATTTTTTAAAAAATTGGAATGCAACGTATATAGGTTAGAAAAATCCGTATATGAGCTCTATATAGTTCCCACCAAGCAGTAGGCATTTGGCGACCATACTTTGAATGGGATGAGATCTCCTATTCCACTTTTCCTATTCCACTCTTATTCCATCGTTGGATGAAATACATGTGTGCAATGGCGGACCCAGGGGGCAAGGGGGCCACTTGCCCCCAAAATTTTCCAAAAATTTTTTTCCCCCAAAAATTTTTGAAATTATATTTTAAAGGGTAAAATAAATAAATTAATTTACAATTGCCCCCAAAATTTTCAAAAAAAAAAGAATTCCCCCAAAAATTTTCCAAAAATTTCTTTTCCCCAAAAATTTTCCAAAAATTTCTTTCCCCCAAAAATTTTCCAAATTATTTTTTAAAGGTAAAATAAATGAATTAATTTACAATTTTCCCCCAAAAATTGATAAAATTTTAAATAGTTGTCTTTTACAATATAAAAAACCATTAATTATGGTTAGTATATGGAAAAAAATTTCACATAGTATAAATTTATAAACTCGGTCCGTTTTCCGCCCCCAAAGTCGAAATCTGCGTCCGCCATCGCATGTGTGCAAGATGATGTCATGTGATGTCACAATTGACACACATGTCTTTCATCCAACATATGGAATAGGGAGTGGAATAGAGAAAGTGGAATAGGAGATCTCAACCCACTTTGAATAGGTAAGACCTAATATGGCTAACAACTTTCTTTTTTTTTTCTATAAATGAATATAGGTAATAATCTGTATAATTGGCTATCAACTCTATATACTAATGAAAAAACGAATATGACACATGTCATTATCTCATTATTTTGAGACATGTGTCAACTCCTGCATCTCTCAATTCCATATAGCGGCTTCACATTTATATATGTGACAACCTATATTATATATTTTTTCCATATATAATCTACAAGATAACAAATAATCCGAAAATCAAGGATTACATCTATACAATCTATTTTTTTCCATAAATCAAATATTTTTTCTATACAGTTTATTATACTGTAAAAGGTAAATAATAATGCAAAAATCAAAGCTTCTGTCTATACAATCTATCTGTATAATCTAAAAAAAAACTAATCTAAAAATGAAAAATATTTTTATTGGATACTTTTGATCAATAAAATTAGCATAATTAACTAAGTGATTATTTAAACGCTAAAAAATTAAATATCAGTCAGTGCAATATATAATTAATTTGTGTAAAATCAATGTGAAAACAGACGTAACAATGTAATGGAGAATTAAAAATTCACGTCATTTTGACAAGCTAAATTACAAAAAAAAAAAAAAAAACTCAAATTTAATAAAATTAGCACAAATCCAATGTAACACACAATTATTTTTCTCGTTAATATCTATTTGAGAAAGGGGAAAAAAGATTGTAATAAGAAATAATAATGAGAGAAAATGGATCCAATGTTTATGTAGGGTTTTATGACTCATTCGATCACTGTAGTCAAACTGGTAAGAATCGGAAGTCAGTTTTGGTGTTCGACTGATCAGAGACTAATGAACCGGCAATTGCGTATGGTTCGGCGTGGCCCATTAATACGCATAACGATATTCCATTATTTTTGTTTTTAAATTGTTTACTTCTCAATAGTTCATTCATTCATTTTATTTAATTATTGTTGAACAAATCTAGTCGAAGGATGTGTAATTTTAGTTACTCGATATAATTTGGGCAAAGACTGCACCATAGTTTTGTTACTATTTTTTTTATACCTATATATTAATCAGGTTAAAAAAACCAAATATGCCGCTATTTTTTTTGTATGTAGTTAATAGTTGTATTTATTTCGTGCCCAAACTTAAAGAATTCTAGAATCCCTCCCTGAATTCGTGTAGTAATAGGTTGCGAATTGTACTTTTTGGACACAAAACTGGGATACTTTATTCTTAAATAATAAATTGTCTTACATTTTAGGAGTGTACGAATGAGAATGAATCAAAGAATTTTTTTAAGTACATATTTTTTGAGGGGTTGGGGATTGGGTAATAGAAATTGAAACTCAAACCTCTAGTTTGGGTTTGAAAGTCTTTAACACTATCTGATTTTGGTAAATAATTTGGCAAAACTTGTGTAAAGCGGTCGCAAGGTGTGACGAGTGATAATTTTAGTGTAAAAAAGTGATACATTGTCTGAATACATTAAAATTAAGTGTATTCAGGCAAAACATAAGTTTTTACATTAAAAGTATCACTTTTTAAAAAAAAGTGCGATCCGCCGCACTGTATGACCGTCTTACAAAAGACCTGCTCAAAGAATTTTATTCATACAATAGGTGTTGATTTAGAGGGTGTTTGGCTAAGCTTATTTAAAAGGTATTCTAGCTACTAAAATACCTTGACTATTTTGTACATATGATCTGTATTGAATGGATAAACTTTATTTTTGTGCCACATGTTGCAGAATGGATGTCTTTTTTTTTTTTTTCCGACTATTTTTCAGTTCGCTGATAAGTACATTAACAGAAAGATTTTGCATAACATTAAATAAAGTTGAAAATCTTAAACCAATTTCCAACACTTTGAGAAACCTTGGGTATAGAACGTTGAAAAATAGAATGTGAAACCAAGTTGATGCAGATCATCAGGTGATGCAATGCGTTTTTCGCAGGCATGGGTGTTGTTGGGAAAGATAAATAAAATTATATACTATAAAAAGAACTACATTCTTAAAATTCATTGTTAATACAAAGTAAACATTCGTTCTTTTTTTTTTCTTTCTATACTGAGGTTCCATGTTCCGACGTGACTAGTCATCGGCGAAACTGCTCCGATCCTTCAAGAACTGCCCTATGTAAACCGTGAGAAATGCATAATGGCTCCTAGCTAGGTCTTTAATATCCTCAACTACCGCGCACAAGTAGTTGTCCCCCAAGTAATCGCTCCATAATGGACTCTCCTTTACGTTATTTCTTTTATTTAATTATATCATTATTTAATTATTCACTAATGTATATTAGTTATTGTGTCTAAATATTATCAATCGGTCCATGAGGCCCAAATCATTGTTGAGCGATCCATGAGACCCGTTCACTATTTACTACCACGAGGTCTACTCACTACACCATAAATGACATTAGGTAACACTCAAAAATGTTACCTAATGGCCATAAAACGTTACTTATAGACAATAGGTAGCACTTTTATGGCGCGCACAAGACTTGCCGTCTGCTACCTATAGTCTAAGGTATCACTTTTATTAGCTTTTAGTAACACTTTTTTTCTAAGTGTTACATTAAGTTTTCTATTGGTAACACTTTGAAACAATATTTCTAAAGTGTTACATATGAATGTTATGTAACACTTTTTTGTAACACTTTTTATATTTGTAACACTTTAAAAAAATACTTCTAAAATGTCACATATGAATCTTATGTAACACTTTTTTCAGAAGACTTCGTAGAAATACTATTTTTCCACCAAGTAGATTCGAACCCAGGACGCATTATGTATGGAAATGGTAATTTGCCACTAAGCTAAGTTGATTCTTATTACAACTTTTGCTTTGTTTTATATATACACATGCACACACACACACACATATATTATATGTATATATAATATATTTTATATAATAAAGATTATATTTTATAATATTTGTATTAAATTATATTATATACTTTGTATATATCAAATTTTATATTGTATAGTATATAGTCCGAAAATTATATTATATTATATATTAAAGGACACGAAAAATTAAAAATATATAAAATATATAAAATAAATTTATCGACTGTTAAATATTCAATCGGTAAAAAATATATAAAAATATAAAATTAATTTACCGACAGATAAAAAAGTTCTAACAGTAAAAAAATTAAATAATAAAGAAAATAACGAAAAAATAATTTACCAACTGAAAAAATTCCTAAGTAATTACCGACAACATCAATTTTTATTGGTAATTTTTTTTGAAAAAGTAAAAAAAATAAAAAAAGGTTAACGATGAAATTGGTCTCCGTTAGTAAAAATTAAAAAATAAATAAATAATAATAATAAAATATACATTTGCATTTTCCGTCGGTATTAAGATGGAATTAATTGCCTTCAGTAAAAAAAAAAAAGCAAAACTAAAATACTAAGAAAACAAAAATTCAGTTAAAAAAACAGAGTACATGATGTCTATAATTTTTAGGTTTGGTGACATCAATTAATTAAATAAATCTTTGACATGATTTAATGATAGTTATATAATTTTGTGTTACTAAAATATAGTTTAAAAAGTGTTAAATAAAGTGATATCTATTTGCGTTACAAAAGAAATAAAAAAAAAAAAAAGTGATACTTAAAAAGTGTTATTTATATAAAAGTGTTACATATAAGCGTTACATATTGATAAAAGTGTTACATATTTGCGTTACAAAAGAAATAACAAAAAAAAGTGATATTTAAAAAGTGTTACTTATATAAAATTGTTACATATAAGTGTTACATATTGATAAAGTGTTACAAATGTGTTACATAAATATTGTAATGTAAAAAAGTGTTACAAACATGTGTTACATATGTACCTTATGTAAAAAGTGCTACAAAATTTGTGTTACCTAATGTCATTTATGTTGTAGTGACTTCTGACCTAAGCGACCCACTTTATTATGGTAAGACCCATCATCACACATATAAAAGGTATATCCATGTTCATTATAAGTAAATCCAATTAATTATTCTAAATTACATTCTCATACTCTGGATTTTTCTCTCCTACAATCGCTGACTTGAGGTCGAAGAGGTTTCCATGGGAAAACCCAAGCGGCCATCTAACCTTGTTTTGTGTGTTGCAAACTAGTTCTCCTATGAATATTTTATCAATTTCGAAGAAGAAGTTGGACCGTTTAATCAATTTTTTCTTGACTTAAAGTGCTATGCACTTTTGAGCAACATCGTATCCAATCTTCCTATTTAGGCAAACCCTCACTAAAAACAAAACATTCGGTTCATTGATAGATAAAAAAAGTACGCTGGTATATCTTGTTACAAAATCTAAACTTCTTACCAACTGTAATAACTTATTTCAGTTGGATGATCTTTATATATATTAATAAATTCAGTAATGGAACTTAATGATAGATTATTAGAGCACCTATAAATAATCTATCAAGCGCACTCAAACATCGAGAAGCTCATAATTAGCTCGCAAAAGTGAAAAAAACATTAATGACCATAAATCAAACCACCAAACATTTAATGCAATAAATTAAGCCTATTTCTTCTCTAATAATGCGCATATTGCAACCCAAAATTCAACTCGCATGCAAAATGCAACTTCCTCCAAAGTTAACCATTATTTTGGTGGAGGATCAAATATTTCAACAGTTATATCAATTACATGACTATAATTATTTATTTAATTCATGAATTGTCTAATATTTGGGAAAGTAAACTGTTAATATTCTGGTAATCCAACGTTTTCACACGGGTTTCTTGCTCAAGAATTGACTATAGTTTTCAATTGTTTTATTTTGTGGATAAGACCAAACAAAAAGCACTTGGAATGATCCCATGATTCATGGAGGTTTTCAAATGGTTGCTTTTAATTGTTGAAGTGGCCGGCATTGAACGCCCGTGAAGTCTTCCTTTTCTTCATACCATTACCAATTCGGGCGTATATATCTAGAGCTGTCAATTGGTTGGGTTGATCCGGCCCGTGAAGTAAATCTTTGGTCGGATCGTTTGGGCCTGTTGGACTTTGGACCGTTTGATCCAAGCTAAAGTACAATCGATCTTTTTTGGCATTTGGAAATGAAGCTCAGTTCAATCCGACTGGACCAATTTTGCCAACTCCACATATATTTTCCCATTTCAATTTTTATTCTTGAATGTATGTCATTACATGATCCAGAGGCGAATCTATATGTATCTAGCACTGGGCTTGAGTGCAAAATTTCAAAAATTATATATGTAGTATTATAATTTCTATAATATTCAAAATTAGTCCACCCCAAAATTTAATGCAAAATTCAATTCCCACCCCAAGATTTAAATTCAATTTAAAAATCAAGAATGAAGGATGTGAAAATACCATTGTAAGAAAATAAATAATATTAAGAATAGAGTATGTCAATTTGATTGCTAATATAAAAATACCATTGTATTTTTCTCATATAAATTGAGAAATAGTGTAGACTTGTAATAATTTGTTATATATACATAATCTTTGTTCTTTATATACAGTGGTGTAGTTAGCCGGCTCGGTTAACCCATGCCCAAATATTTTCCCCCTAACTCAAATATTTTCCCCCCTTAAAAATATATATATAATTTTTATTTATTTTTTTCTCATAGAAAAAATGGGACGAAAAAAATTTTGGGGTGCGCAGGGGGCAGGGAGGCACCCTCTTGGCTCCGCCCCTGTATATATAGATAATTTTTCTAGTAAATTTTTTTCTTAGCCCATCCTACTATTAATTCCTGGATCCACTACTCGACATGATCATGACATAAATATGTGTTGTTGATTATTATACTTTGATTTATGTATTTTATTAATACGTGTCTTAAATCCAAACGATCAAATACACTTGGAATAGAAAAGGTGAAACAGAAGAATGAAAATCCATACGTATTTGTGTTTGTGTGTGACTATGACCTACATACATGATACATCAACTATAAGTTACAAGGAATTGAGAGTCATCCAATTTAAAAGGTTACACTAAGGCTTGTAAACCGGCCATATAATTAGTTTCATGTTTTTATCTTGCATTCCACTTTATATATAATTAGCGTCAAATCTATAATTAAAAAAAATTATACACTTTGTATGTATTTGTGATGACAAATACTAGATGAAACATCAAATTAAATCAAAAGTGACAGAATTTAGTGGAACCAAATGCTAAAATTTCAGTCACTATATAGTAGGAATTTAGTAGGAATTGGTCATCTAAGTAACTAGTGTCATCCAATTAAATTAAATACTTTTATGTCGATTTTAAGTAGATAAAAGGATGAACCAATCTTTGAGGACCACCATTGCCCCGAATCTAAAGCTTCGTGGAGGAGGTGATCAATCGAGATACGAGAGCTTCGTGGAGGAATTGAATCGAGAGATATCCTCAACGAGTTAGTGTCCGAATCGCTTTAAACCGAGTCCACGAGACAATAAATTATCCTCCATCCTTATTCACAAGATGTTTACTTTCAGGTTGAAATATGCCTTAGGCAAAGTTCGATTTTCAGTAGATAGTTTTAAAAGGAAGGGGCTCAAAGTCATGACATATATTTATGTTCACTTGTTGAGAATTAAGTAATTGGTTACTTTCGAAACATCTTTGAACTTGGCAACAGATAGGAGGAAAATTCCATTTTCCCTGTGAGTACGACTCGTTCAAACTCACAAGATGATTGCTCATTTGACTCGAGACACGACAATAATATGTATGACCTAAAGAAAAAAAAAATCGAATATCCATTTTCTCTTCTTTGGCACAAACTTTACTCTCGTCTTTATTGTTAATAATAGATCGTAGAAGTTGATCTTTTGTTCGTAATCAGCATAGAATTAAAGAAGAAGAAAAACTTGCAATTTAGTTAAACATGTTGAACCATGTATGTAATTTACCGACTATAATATTGTTGTTGTATCACTTCAACTAATCCCGCTAATGTGAATTGCTCACTTGATCACTACTTGTGTCACAAAAAGTGTTACGGGAGTCGGGATTTGCCTAGCAAATATCCTTCGATGCTAGTAATTGCTAAGTGATTGGACTTTCGACAATTAAGATCGGTGATATTTATAGGCAAATTAGGGATCCTTCACGGGCATTTTTGGTCTTAGGGCCTTAATGGACTTAATTAGGTATTAATACCCAAATTAATTAAACAACCATTAATTCAAATAGAATTAATCGTATTGGGTCTTAATTGAATCTCTGCTTATTAGAAATTATAGCCCATCAAATATTATTCTAATATGAGAAATCTATTTATTATGATTTATGTGTAATATTTATGCTGAATGATTACACAATAAACGATTCCGTCTTTAATTATGATGACCTGTGTTAAGCTTTAAAGACAAACTGATCGCTAACACAAACACAAGGCCGATTAGCTAGGCCTAGTTCGTAATGAGCCACAATGCTTTTAAGGCCCAGCTTTCACAAACTTTTGCAGATATGGAGTTAAGCCCTAAAACTACTGGGCCAAGTTAATGGGCTCAAAGAATTTTTTAAAAATATGGAGGCCTTAAAACTACTGGGCCATGTTAATGGGCGCATAGATTTTTTGAAAAATATGGAGGCCTTAAAACTACTGGGCCAAGTTAATGGGTTTGGAGTCATTCTCATATAACAACACTGGTTTAGATGTTCAAAGAGCTGTAAATATCCTCCTACCAATCAAAATGGCATGCATCCAAACATGACATAACAGCCAACACAATAACAGTTCGTAGAATAATCAGTTAATGAGGGATCAACCTTGTGCTCCAGTGGTTGAGACGTGTGTTGTAAGGGTGAATCAAACGGGTTCGATCCAATACCAGTGTGTGTGTCCCGTCACCAAATTCCCCATATTGTACTAAAAAAATAATAATCACCTAATGATGCTAACTTGGACGAGATTCAAACCCGAGACTGCTTGCTCAGTAACACGCCCTTTAACAACTCGGACTAGATTCGAATCCCTTCTTGTTTATGACTTTACAAGCATTCATTAGGCACGGAAAAGCTCGATACAAGATAAATGACTCAACAAAGTCTGTTTAGATTACAGATACACTGTCTAGTGTCTACTGACAACAAAGAAACTTGAGGCATCATCAACAGTTGAAGAACCCCTAAATCTTGGTACAAAATTTCCCTTGTTCCGAACATGTTGTACTCCATGCTTACACATTAACATTGGAAATCAATTAGACGACTTGGACAGAGAGTTCATCAATCATAAACAAGAAAAATTAGACCAGTTTGGTACTGCACTACTGCTTGTTGAATTCTACAAATTAGTATTTGGAATTTAATAGGGTTCCTAAACAACTTTGAGTCTTTGGACACTGAACACAAAATTGTCTACAACTAATCTTTCGCCTAAAGGGTTAATTACAAAAACTACTCATGAAGTTTAGCCTCATTGCAGAAAAACAAGTTATATTTTAAAATTGCATATACCTCATGACATTTGTGTTTAGTTGTTGTATTTAATTAGGCTAAACCTCACAGTAGTTTTTCGGATGAGATCTTCCATCCGCACGGATGATTGCTACGTGTATACAACTTTCCATATTAATTTTCAAGCATAAATTGTGAAGTTTTAATGTGGAAAATTGTATACACGTGACAATCTTCCGTACGGTGGAATATCAGACGAAATACAATCTTGGAATAGAAGATCTCATCCGGTAGATTTTGTGTTTATCCCTTCGCCTAAATATAAATCTTAGGAAATGAACTCTTCATCCACATTCCATTCCAAGAATTCAAATAAGCATCAGTGATATGGAAGTTTAACTAGAACATCAAACAACACCAGTTTATTGAAGATTGGAAAATCATAAGGTATTTCAATTTTCAACCACAATCTTGCCAAATGCCAACCTTAAAACCTCTCGGTTAAAAACAATACAAAGCCATAAACCTTAAAACAACCACTCATACATCAAATTCAGGAAAGCTAAACCACGTAAATACACACCTAAAAACAATCACAGCTCATAATTCAAAAAACTCTCAAGTGGTTGTATAGGTTAATACTTAATAGGTACAAAAATCAAAAACGCAAAAAAAAAAAAAAAAACAGTTAAAAGGAACAAAAAAGGGATTTATTCAGAATTCACAAGAGAAGACCTGGGACGGCAACCGCCAAGCTTCAGATTTGGAAAAGCACATATCGTCCAAGGCGTCGCTCCGGCACCATCGACACTTGGGGTTTTGACCGCATTCGGATCTGGAATCCATTTCCCCGCAGTAGCGTTTCGGGTCGACCCGATCAACGTTCTTTAGCTTCTTGGTATTAGTGGTAGAGGAGAGTAATTTTGGCCCACGGATTTGATTCCGAGAGGAATCAGAAGGAATCACAGCGGCGCCGGATAGATTGGAGATATGGGTTAGTATCGAGATTAGCCAAAAATATAAGGTTAGGAATTTAATTATCGACATTAATTAGATTAACAACGGAAAGAATCTATGAAAATGGGAGTTGGAAAGTCTGAGAATACAAAGAGAGTGAGTGAGAGAAGTGGAAATTATTTCATCTGGGCTTTTGGGGGCAGTTTGTAATTTATACAAAATTGAAGCCAAAATAGCAAAAGAAAAAACTTTTGGGGTCAGTTTGTAATTTATACAAAAAGAAGAGGAGAAGAGTGAGAGAATATTTCATTGGGCATTTGGGGGCAGTTTGTAAATTATATAAAATCAAAGCTAAAATAGCAAAAAAGAAAACTTTTGGGGCAGTTTGTAATTTATATAAAAATCAAAGCTAAAATAGCAAAAAAGAAAACTTTTGGGGCAGTTTGTAATTTTATACAAAAAAGTGGCCCATGCAGGTTTCGAACCTGCGACCTTCGCGTTATTAGCACGACGCTCTAACCAACTGAGCTAATGGGCCTTTGTTGAAGAGCTTAGACATTAAACATTATAACTATTAGAACGCAACCACAAAATAGAAGCCCACACGGCATCGCTGTCAACGACACCATAAATTAATCTAAGGTATGTCAATTCTTCTCCGTTTTTCCCTTCAACAATTTGGGGCATCAAAATTCAATTCTTGTAAATGGCTATTGGGTACAAAGGAATATAAATCCTAGTTTAAATAATAAGCTGAATTAGTGAGGTTCCAAGTGATCCGCTTCCGAAGTTAACTGATCCCAAGACTTTGGAAACCAGGGCTACCGCTTCTAATCTTCAGAAGGTCTGTAGTCCTTTTGACTTTCTGTAATGGATTGGTTGATTAGAATCTGTCTTTTTATGGTAAATATTTTAATCACAAATTGATCGAGTTGGGGTTTTGGTTCATGAGTTTTAGTAAATTTGTTTGTTTGATCACAGAGATGTTATGCGCGCAATTATGATTATTTTTGTTTCCAATAACTTGTGAAGAAAGTGAAAAAAATTCAAATATGGTAAAGCTGTATTTCTTAACTACTAATGGGGTAAATTAAGCCGGAAACCTTGTTTAAAGTTTCCCTGTACTAATGGACACGAGATTAAATGACTAAATTCAAACCCTATAATGACAACATTTGACTTACTTTGTTTAACATCCTTTACTTTGTGATGTATCTGATTTCCTCTTGCTAATGTTAGGATTGCGGGTTTCCTCCTTGAAAAAGAGTGGTACTCGCTAAGGGGCCCATCGGTTGTTTTATTAGCCAAAAAATGAATTCCCATGGATCAGATGATCTCGAACCATTTATATACCATGGGGAGGATATTTCAGGTAGCAGAAGTTTCACCGTCCAAGCTGAAGAATCTGTTTCTGACTTTTTACTTCAGCCTAAAGGGCAGGGGAGTGATGCAAAAGCTAGTCCGGTGAGCCAACACGATGAGCCGGAAAAGTCTCATGTTGAATTGGCTCAAAATACAGTCCATGTTAAGAAGAGAGACTATGTGTGCCAAGATATGGCCAAAACTGAAGAACTTGACTCTGAGTCTTCACCTGAGGAGGCAGGACATTCAACTTCTGAGAATATTGTTTCCGAATCCCAGCACACACCTAATCCCGCTGACACTGGTGATAGATTGCCTCGATATGCAGGGGAGTGCAATATCGAGAAAGGAGATCCGACGGTTCGACAAATATCTAGAAGGGAGGCATGTGATTCGTCATTAATTGCGACAAATGACGAAAAGAGCAGTGCTCTCGATCCACAAATAAACATTATCAATATTTGTGGAACTACGTCACATCAAAGTATAGAGACTGATAAAAATCAGCAGGGAGACTCGGATGCCAGGAATTACAAAGAAGGAAAGTACTTTTATTATGACACACACCCTGTATGAAGAAACAGGGATGTGGATACCTGTTTCTGTTCCTCCTATGACTGAAAATGAGCATGAAGAATGGACCAGAGGGTTCTGCTCGAATGGTGGGTACATTCCAGAAGAAGACATGGGTTGGAGTCAATGCATTGGAGAAGATAAAGAATTGACCATGTGGGATGTGGTGGTGGAGATGTTACTTGTAGCACGTGGGAAAGTGACTGCCCTTGCTTCTGGGGATATTGGGCAAATTTCGTGGATATCGACCCAATTAGTTGAGCAAGCATGGAAGGAAATGGCTCAAACTCTGACAGAGGCTAATTTCAGTAACACCCAAGAAATTCTTGAATCAGAGCCACCCAAGTGGTTGCCTGATAGCTCAGCTTCTTCCTGTATGCTTTGCAGTGTGCAGTTTCACCCGATCATGTGCACGAGGCATCATTGTCGGTTTTGTGGAGGGATCTTTTGTAGTGAGTGCACCAAAGGTAGGAGCTTAATGCCCGAAAAATTTCGGACTGGGGATCCACAACGAGTTTGTGATGTATGTTGTGTGCGCCTTGAATCTGTGCAGCCGTACTTGATGGATCAAGTAAGTCGTGCTGCACAGTTTCCAACACATGATCTGACAGACTTAAGCACTTTAAGATCCTGGGTAAATTTTCCGTGGGGACAGTCTATGGAGTATGAGATTTATAAGGCCACTAACACTATTCGTGGTTATGCTAAGGTATGAATTTGCCTTCAATACTTAATCTTATTGCCCTTTGATTTTTGCCATTAAGATACAATCTTGAGGAGCCAATAGTTACAAGACATATCCACCACTAAGTTATTCTATTTGTGCGGGAATGTTGATGCAGGTAACTGTGGTTATTTTATGTGAGTTAGCTTTTGAACCATAAACTAATACCTAATAATTCATTCTCTGGCTCATAACATGTGTAAAGATGTCTAGGATAGTAAGTTGTCACTGCAAAGAAGAGATCATCATTAGTGAATTTCAAAAGAAGAAATGTAGGCTCTCAATATCAAATAATGGATGGCAGAAATATAAACTTACTAATTTGGTTCTTTAACCAATCAAATCTACATTGTGAAACTTTGATGTTGTGTATTTGTAACATTTAGAAAAGGGACAGAGGCTGCTGTATATCTTCCCAGTAAAGCACGTTATTCCTCTGACTATTTTGTAATTCATATAACTTCAAATTTTCCTGCGTTGTATAATTTCTTAGGTCGGTTCCTTGAGAGCAGAGAAGAAAATTCCAGAAGCCATTCTAAAAGATGCAAAAGGCCTTGCAATACTTACAGTTGCAAGAGTTGGAATGATGGTCACGTATAATGTTGGAACTGGACTGGTTGTTGCTCGTCGGGAAGATGGATCATGGTCTCCACCCTCTGCCATTTCTTCCTTTGGTGTAGGCTGGGGAGCTCAGGTGAAGTAGATTCGTGCTTGCAAGAAATCTCTACTAAACTAATGAGGGCGTTATCATTCATGATGTTTCCACTTGATATTTATCGCTTAATTGCTATTTTACTGGTTTATGGCTGGGGTGTATGATGATATTTGGATGTTCTTCAAGATGGTCATTCCCATCATAATTTCATTTTGAAATCTAGGTTTTACGCGGGTCGTGTTTTTTTTTGGTTTCGTCTTATTTTATTTTAAAGTCCATCATATGTTTGATGACAATGGTGGTGCTTCCAAAAGTTTGCTAGTTTTCTGTTTGTGTATCCCTGGTGGCTTCATATATTATTTGAGTTTGTTATGTGATGTGTAGGTAATTTATAGTTTCACATTCACGTGCAGGCCGGAGGAGAGTTGACTGACTTCATCATTGTATTGAGAACAAATGATGCAGTTAAAACCTTCAGTAGTGATGCACATTTCTCGATTGGAGCTGGTCTGAGTGCCGCTGTCGGAATCATAGGACGTACTGCAGAAGCTGATATGAGAGCTGGTCCCACCGGATTTTCATCGTGTTATACATATAGCTGCAGTAAAGGTTACCTTATATCTGGCCTATTCTGCATCTTTTAAGAGTTTCCCCTTTTTTGGGGGATTATTACAGAAAAACCTGACATTTGGGCTAATTACAAAATAATCCACAGTTGTTTTAAAATTACAAAAAAAAAAAAAAAAAACTCAGGTTTGATTCGGTCTTAAATATCAGGATGGTTTTGAAATAGTTTTTGCTTATGAAGGGGAATGTAAGATGGAATCAAACCTCAAGGGGTTTTTGCATTTTGCAAAAACCCTGATTTTTTTGTAATCAACCCCGATCTTTGCAACTATTCCTTTTTTTTTTTTTTTTTTTTTTTGTTCTAAATACTGATTTGAAGTAATTTCTACATAACTGGGTCCTCACTGTTCTTGTTAGCTTATTTTAGATCAAAGGACGGAGGTTCTGATGAACTGTTTGTTATTATGAATCAAAAAATAAATGAATAGTGAAAAGCTCAAACAGTCCGGATTATATTTGGCTTGGCTTATTTTTTAGACCATTGATTGACTTTGCAATGTAGGTGCATTTATTGGGTGTTCTCTAGAAGGGAGTGTTGTCACAACTCGTGCACGAGAGAATTCCAGATTTTACGGTAGCCAGTCAATAAGCGCATCAGATATTCTTCTTGGTTCATTACCTCGGCCACCTGCTGCATCCACTCTTTATCGTGCACTGGGAGACTTGTACGTGCAGATCGAGAGATGAATGCATGTTTCGGTGGAATGGATTTGTTTATATGACTTGAAAGGCTGGGGAAACGCCCATCTTTAGGGCGGAGATCGTTGTGTATATTTGTATTATTTATCTCGAGTGTCACCACGATTCTTTAGTTGTATATAGTCGATTCTTGTACAGCATTGATGGGAAAAGGGCTGGTGAAAGGATGGTGTGTATATAGGGAAAGTGACATGCAAGAGAAGTGCATTCAATTTAATCAGTTTCAAAGATTGCTATGCAGGAAAAGTGGATTTGATTGGCTGCTTGCTCTTTGAATTGTGGAAACAAGTTTATATGGAAATGCAGTGTCTTCACAAGTACAACATACCTGGGAGATTTGCAAGTAAATATTTAAAAATTTATGCTTTTATTTATTGAAGATGATTTTATTTTGGGAGTTTATGACTTTCACATTCAAGAAGAAATTAACAAAACATTTAAGAGATCATAAAAATTTGCGATTGGATGTGGAAGAGATTCCTTTGTTCTCAAGATTTTTTTTTGTCCACACACGCGATTATTTATGAAATTTTTTATAAAATATAATACTCACTTTTATTTTTTCTCATTTTTTTCTCTTACCAAGTCACATCTACACATTTTTCACAAAAAAACTAATTATTATTACACATTCTCTCACAAATTTTACTATTCACTCACTCACACATATCTAACTACCAATCATATCCAATCATTATTTTACTATTTTTAAATCAAATCAACTTTCATCATTACTTTTTCATCTCACATCCAAACACACTCTCAATTCTCAAAATTCATCTTTTTTTCCAAAAAATTTGTTACTAATATTCTCTAAAGCAAAATGAAAATTTTCAAAATAAAAGATATACAATCGCGCCCTAAGCTTCCCAAACACCCTCAATACAGGGTTTTGTCAGTCGAATATCACCAATTTCATACTTGAATGGTTATTTGTTTTTTTTTCGAACCCAAGTTCTATGTCCCACATGACTAGTCCTCGAAGAAAACAACTTCGGCTCCTCAGAAAATGCCCCTATGTAAACCGCAAGAATGCACAGGCTCATGTCTCCCTAATATCCTCATTTCTGTGTACAAGAAGTCGTCCAAGCTAAATCAGGATAATTAATTTGAAACAGAAGATAGCTTGCTAAAATATGTGATTCACGACAGTAAAACACCTGCCAAACAACCTCGGAATGCTCTGGCCTTGGCAGAGATCCATAACAAAATTTATAATCTTTTAACATCAAAAATACATTCCAGTTACAAAATCATAGCACACAAACAAAAACGATCACTAGGAAAAAAAGAATCAAAAGAATTTGCAAGTTAAAATACAAGACGAAAAATCTGCTAAAAAATTTGCAGAGCCACAACTACATGAGCTATTTATACCTTTAACCTTTGTTTCTTTGAATGGCATAATGAAAGAAAGAGAAAATTAAAATAATAAATAAAAAAAAAAAGATAGAAATCCTGCCCATGCCGTGTATTTCAATTTCCCTGGTTCACCAAACAGTACTTTATTTCTTCCATCATTTCTTCACCTGAAATTCACCATATCTAATAATTAGTCGAAATTCACCAGAAAAAACAGCAAAATGCAAATGAAAATGGGGGGAAAAAATTAGATACTGTTTTATAAATTACCTGGTGCTAGAATTCCCAAGAGTAAGCTCAAGGTCATCCGGAACACACTCATCATGTATTCTCTCACCTTCCCATGGTTTCACTAGTCCCATCGTATTACTACCGAATGCAAACTCAGCCGAAATTGCATCCGACATCGGAACATCTGCCGTCTGGTCGAACCCTGCCGTAATAGCGGGAGAGCAAGTTCCACTTTGCCCTGGGGTCCACATACGAGAACCCCCATTCGATAATGGTTCCTTAAAACCAAACGGATTTGCCGCAACAAGGCTGAATGTCGGAGAAGAAGGCCCATCTTGAGGAGTTTGAACACCAGAAAGCCATCCTGAATCGGGTGGAGTCTGTAGACCAGGACTTTGAGGAGTCGAGGACGGTAAAAATGGAAAATGTTGCCCGACCCAAGCAGAACCATTTGTGGGGTCATCCCAGTTACCCTTCATTCTAGGAGTGCGCGCGGTCGGTGAGCTCAATGGAGGTGTGACTGGAGCACTTATAGAACCTCCGGGGATGTAAAGATGATGGGGAAGCTTAGATGAAGCTGGCAGAGTGCCGGACGATAGATTTTTTAGCCAAGGGATAAGGGAATTGGGATCAGCAGTATTATTGGCATTGGCTGTATAATGGGATGAGACGGGACTTGCAAAAGAAGACGAGACAGGGCTTGGATTGAAAGAGGCTCCTGGGCTTGGTTGATATGATGTGCATGGGCTTACTGCAGATGAACCCATGATATCCATGCGTTCGACAGGCTTGCACCCCTGTAAAAGACAGAAACAGTTAAAAAATAAGCAGACCGCGGAGAATATAGACATCACAAAAGGGTTTTAGATTTAATCATGGTAACGTCTTTCAAAATTTACCCGTGAATACACGTTAGATGGTTTTAAATTATAACATCGGATTAGAACTTGGGAAAGATTAATACTGCCAATAAGTAGATGACAATGAGGACATGAAAGAATAGGCAGAACGACTAGATGAAGAGGCGTACAAGGAAAGAGGTTAACCATCTAGTAACATGCACCTAACCCTTGATATATCCTAACACAATGACGGACTGAAAATTTGTTTAAAACTTTCCCGATATATAGGTCAACGACACTCTAAGCATTCTACGAAATATCAATTGAGAAGAATTGAGACAGCTGCTGACAGAGTTAATATGTAATCACAAGCAAAAGACACATCCCATGCTAGACTAAAGGAAACAGACTTTCAATAATACTATCTCATTTGAATCCAGGTGAGTCACAAAAACTCTTTTTAACCACAATAAAATTGACCACACTTGTCTATTTATAAACTCAAATTATCTTGTTTGAACTATTGTATACTTGCCATTTCTTACTTGTATTTTCAAATGGACTCATAAAAGGCACATGAAAGAAATTTGACATTCTTTTAGTTTTTTAAACATGCAAATCGATCAGAGCAAGTGTCAGACTGCGGAAAATATATAAATTTTACAGAGATAATTTCCTTGCTCCAAAGGAAGCAAGAGTTGTCTAAACACAATCCGCAGATTAGATTTGAAAACCATCCGATATTTCAAGCAGTTCATAATTAAAATTCTACCCAACCTAATATACACGGGTTAACAAAAGAATAAACCTCAAATGCATAATTATCTTTTCAAACCGAAAAGTACGGGTTAGACGGGTTCCAATTTATTTAGCTGTCGTACTGGGATAGACGGATTTTATTTATATTCTCTCACTACTCAATTTAGTAGTAGATGCAACTCAAAAACTAGGGGTGGCAATTCGGGTTCGCGAGTCGAGTTGGGACACTATAATTACACAAATTTATAAAGAATTATTTTAATTATTGAACGAACCACCCCACCCAAAAATGGCGGATTCAAATATTACTAAGTTGCATTTATTAATATATTAATAAAGATTTTAAATCGGAAGCAGGAAGCTTTAGGTTAAACAGTCGGAGGGAGGCTGAGGACCTCCATCCCCGTTTGTAACTAATTAAAAAACAAAAATGGAAAAATGACCCATATGCTTCACTGTTAATTTGACTGACAAAAGATGAAAAAGGGACAGGAATCTTTTGAGGTACGTAGTCTTTAAAAAGTAAAATCACATTCTCAAATGATCTATCGTACGCCGTGTAATAGATGCCAAACCCCGAAAATTTCTACCTACAAGTAAAGCCCTCACATGCTCCGGACAGCACGGCAATTGACAACTAATCACATGATAACAGTAATGACCTAATTAGCTTCCAAAAATTTAAAAAGAAAGGATATTATTAACTAAGGAGTTAGATTCGATTCCATCGCTTCTACCATGCGCCGGATGCGTACAGCGCACTTTATCTCTCGATTCTCGATGCAATACATCGATGCCCCACAGGTTTGCAGGTGCTGAAAACCTGATCAACGGCTCTAACGTATCCTATACGCATCCAGCTCATTTTAGCAACAATCCTTAAAACATCTCACTACACTGTGCGCACGTAAATCAACCGGAACAAGATCTATACACTAACCAGAAACCAAGCTAACCTACGCGGTAGAGTATTGATTGATCGTATCGTACCTTTCTATAAGTGGTGCCGTCTTCTTCCACGATCCAACCAGCTTCATTGCAGAGAGCTTTCAGGACCTCGTTGTTGTCACAGTGCTTGGGGAGCTTGTAATTGCCGTACATCCTCAGTCCGGAGAAGATCTTCGCCGCGATCGCACGGCGGCGACGCTCCCTCCGCTTGTTGTTCTCCCGCTCCTTCCATGTCGGCAGCCTCGTCCCCGATGTCATCAGTACGACACCGTTTCGTCAAATACACGAGGAGACGATCGATCGGCGATCCAAAACCGGTCGGGTTCAGAACCGGATGATGCTGAAGACCGGGTTTAATTTGTGGAGAGAGAGTATAAATGAAGAGGAGGTTTTGGTATATTTGTGATTAGTGAAGAGAGAAAGAGGAAAGATAAATAGGGGGAATGGAAATATGGGATACAAATTTGGGACTGGAAGAGGAGATTAATTACGAAAGGGCCACTGAAAGCTGGGTCTTGTATATTGATTATTGTATACCCTGGAAATGCGGGTCGTGCACGTGTTTAGTCTTTTGGAAGTGGGGACAGATGTTGGGGAGTGGGGATAGTTGCTAGGAAAGGAGTATGAAACATGGGACATGAGAACGAAATTAATACTTTAATAAATTTATTTAAAATTGGTTTTCCATATATGAAATCCACATTTTTTTCTTTTGCATTTTTGCATTTCAGATAATCTCTTGCGCTATTCTAATGACTTGTTGTGTTACAGAGAATGAGTCGATCGAATAATCGTCATCCAGTTGAGACTATAAATTGAGTTGATACCGCATTAATTTTTATTACGCATTACACATCAATTTTATCTTTAGAATCCACGTGTCAAACAATTAAATGGACATTGTGATTACGAAGAGTTGATATGGAGTGAGAAATCGAAGTATATAGTGGGATAATTCAAACATATGCTTGGTACGAGCTGAATTGACTTGTGATCTATTGATTGAGTCTTAAATGCTCGTTAATGCTTTGAATGCGAATAATTATCAACCCGTTATTTGTCACAAATGAAGGTATTTATATAAAACAATATCATATGCATCATATATCTTATTCAATGCGATGTGACCGTGCTAACATCTCCTATCCCTTCACTGCTCGAGTCGGATATCCGGATTTTTCCTCCCACCATTTTGGGTTTTGGTCGATTGGGTCAAGATATGGGGAATTGACCCTCATGTCGGGTTTTCACATGCGTGGCGTTTCTTTACTAGGTCTATAAACGCCACTGCGTCGGGCCAGGTACAATAAAGAAAAAATATCTTTAAATTATGCTTAATGAGTATTGTGATATAAGATGGACTATCAATCGTTATAATTGATTGAAAATTGATTTCCTCTAATCCATATAACAAATTAATTGGCAAGGGAACAGGATGGCTTAACCACCTGGGTCACCACAAGCAATGTGTGGTGGAGGTCGAGGTTCAAATCCCTATTCCATCAAATTGCTCCGGGGCATATGCGAACCGGTGAAGATTTGGTGGGAACTCATCTTGAATAGCATCCGTGTGGGTGCGATTCGTGGGAGAGATCGTTATTAGTAGATTGGGGTCGAACATAATTGTTCCTTTACTTGGAAGGATCTGGTTGTACGTCGCCAGACCGTCGAACACTGGTCAAATGCAGACATCCCGCATGATTTACCTTTGGCGGCAAAGAATGAAGAGTCGAGAGATGTTGCGCTTTCAGGAATAGTAATGTGTAAAGTCCGGAAGTTCGAATTATCAAAAAGTCAAAACAAAAAAAAATTAATTGGCAAGGGGAGTAAGAGAGAGGCAATTTCTACAGATTTTCTCATCACGTGATTAGCTATGGTAACGGAGATGCGGACAATGGCAGCGTGGTGACTTAGCCGTATTATGTAATGTTTTCACACGAAGACTGGCAAAAACTGCAAACTGGGCTTCTGTTGTGGGCCATCATATCCAAAATGCGTCACCTTCTCAGATTGTTCGGTTTATCCTTAGTCTTCTAATTCTAAATCTCACTAAAGCTTTAAGATCAAAGGCTTCTTCAGTTGTTGATGTGTATTTAGATAATTAAAGTATTACATAAGATATGATTTTGAAACTTATACATATTGCTAATAGTTTTTTTTTTCTAATTTTTATGATCAAATGAAAAGAAGTTATTGACATATCAAATATTAACTTGTGGGCACAGGCGGATCCAGGAGGACCAAATTGGACCTGGCTCACCCCTCTTTTCAAAAAATAAAATAGTGAGAATTTATTTTTAAAAAAAAATAGTTAAAATTTGTATTATTTTTCTTTGATTTTCTATTCTACATCCCATTTTCATATATCTACCACTCTATTAGGGTCTCTTAGCTCCGACATTACTTATGGGTTTAATGTCTTATAAAAATTTTGTACCATTTTGGTGTATCTTATTCATTACAATAAAGTCCATGTGCATGTTTGGAATCACATTTTAAATAGACTTTTAAGCTTAAAAGTCTATTTGAGATTTTGTGAGGTGTTAGGCAATTTATGTTGACAAAATTACATTTCAAAAATTTAATTATAGAGAAGTGAGAATTGTGGCTTCAGCGCTTTGTTGGAAATTGGTTTTATAAAATGGATTTTGACCGATTTTGTCCAATTATTTAAGTGGGATCATTTATTAGTTTCACAAAATAAATGATGTAATCGTAATCTACACCGCGGGTAGATGAAATTACCATTTTGAATTTCTCAAAACCAATTTTGGGTGAATTAAAAATTAATGCATAGATTTAGCCACTTAAATGCCTTTTATATAAGGAATTTAAAATGGGAGTGGGAATATGGAAAGTCATATCCCACGTAGGAAACATATTAAATGTTTGACTAGTTTATATAGAGCTTCACCACTAATAAAAAGTAATCAAGTGGAACTCTCTACAGACACCCTAGTGGACCAAGTCAATTTTGACTAACCTTTGGCTAGTTCAAATAGCACCAGGACGGCAATGAGTACCGTCCCATTTGGGCTGTCTGCACGTCGCCCATAGTCACATTGGTGCTTTAGAAACGCACCTACGCATCGTCGCGAGGAGCTTTGAGTAGCCTTAAAGTTCTCGACAAATCAAACCAGGGTTTGGTCCAAGAGCTCGGTGACATGGCATGGCGGTACTCAGGTGGCGATGACTTGGCAAAGAGTCGCCGGATGGCGACACGTGGCACGCAGATGGCACCGACCGACGCCTGTTATTGTTGCCGACCGACACAATTGTTCGGTGTGCGGGGGTGCATACTAAGGATTGTGTACCGGAAGAGATGCGATCCGGACCATCAGGTTGTGCTTGTTGATCAAAAGCGCACGATCCAATAGTCCAGATCGTCCGACCACCGATTGGACGACTTGTTCACCGACGACACGCATCGTTTAGTGTGTAGGGTGCGTCTTAAGGGTTGTGTACATTCGGAAGAGATGCGATATGGACCATCGAGTTGTGCTGTTGATCGGAAGGCACGATCCAATAGTCCAGATTGATCCGGACCAAAAAAGATGTACTGTTCTAAATAGGCATCCTTAACTCTATATAAACATACCCCCTTAACTCAATTTTCTCGCATCCGAAAATCATAGTATTTCAACATATTCTCTTTCTTTCCTTTTTGTATATTCGAAAGTTCTAAACACGAGTTTTGTTTGTTGTAAGTTCGATTTTTGCAAGTGTTGCTAAATCGAACTTGGAAGTCGTTGTATCTTAGGGACTATTGCCTCAAACGTTAGCACTTTGTGACGGGCAATGTCGTCTTGCGGAGATAATATCTAATACTAGTCTCGACTTCAAATTATGTCCCGTTATTCTGTCCATTTTTTAGAAAACCAAACACAACATACAACAAACATTTAGTTGGATATTACTAAAAACTGATACTTTTTTACTTTGTTCTTTATCTTTCTATTTAAATTACAATCATCAACCTCCTTCTAATTACATTTTATAACTTCTCTTTAATTTTATTAGCACTTTTTTAAAATGAATTCCACCAAGCATATTTTAATATGTTAACAATTCAATTATTTTTTTTTTTTGCCTGAAAAATCTAGTGAATATTAGAGATTTCAAGGTTAGTCCTTACCGGCCCTGCCATTACCTAAAAGGTCTTAATAGTTAATCCTGAAGTCATAATGGCTTGAAAAGTTCTACTACATTTTTTGGTTAATGAAATCATGTCCCTATAAGTTTAATATCCATAACCAAATCAAATAATAATATTATCTAATCTAATAAAAATTAACAACAAATGAGGTTTCTTCTATGCATTTTTATGAATAAAAAATAGCAGCAATCTAATATTCTAACAATGGAATCATGGATCATAATGTCATGTTCTTTTGTCTACTTTTATATCGTTAACATAGGTTCAACAACATTATGAATTATATACAAACTCTAAACTAGTATTTACCAA
Organism: Rehmannia glutinosa; assembly: GCA_016081115.2. Lineage (NCBI taxonomy): Eukaryota > Viridiplantae > Streptophyta > Magnoliopsida > Lamiales > Orobanchaceae > Rehmannia > Rehmannia glutinosa. Next base: position 425,954 of record JABTTQ020002432.1, read on the forward strand.
GTTGTGTACTAAGATTAAATGATAAATGAGATCAGAAATTATATTTTGTTGAGAGCTAGGTCAAAGATTAGATTTGATCTTTGTAAGATTAAGTGGTAAACTGGTAATTGATAAATGAGATAAAAAAATTAGATTCGATAGTAATATAGATATAAATTTTAAATATAAATTTACTACATACAAAAACATTATTGAAGTAAACAATAAGGGTGAGCCCGATAAATATTGGCCCAACCCTATAATTTTTTGGGTCAGGCTTATGGATGGTAATGGATTGGTCGATTGCTCCATCATGTCCGATTTTAAATTAAATTATATTAAAAAATTAAAAATAAATTGAAAAATATATATTTAGTAATTACTAAGCTAAATATAATTTCGAGTTTCTCATAAAATAGCACAGGACGGGGACAACTGGTTGTGGACCCAATGTGTCGTTATCCTGTATTCAACTACTTGCACGTGCGCGGCGGATTAGGACTTTGGAATAATTAACTCAATTGAATTTTCATAGTTGTGTCCGAAGACAGGCTTTAAGTGTGGGGTCCATTATTTTAACGGTGCATTACATTTACTGCATTTTACCTTTTCTTTTTTTCCCCCTTTTTCTTTTTTTATTTAGAAAAAAATATTCGTTCTCCGTTTTTTATAACTCAACTTACGCGCTACACGCCCCGACTATATCTCCGCGACAATAACTTTGATCAAGAACGCATACATGCATTGACCAAGATTATAATAGAATCCGCTAACATACAACAAGAACATCACATAAAGTGAACAATCATGTTCGACCCATAAAATCTAATAATAATTCAGCTCTCTCAAGTCTCATATAATTCTTCACTTTTAAAATTCTAGGCGACATGAGGATTGAGGCCTCTCTCTTTGTATCATTAATTGGGATGGGGATTTTCATATAGAATTTAAGAGAAAAGCCGAATATTTAAATGTGGTATATATCAAAGTAATAAAAGTTCACCTAGTTGACATAATAACAAATGATGAAAACTTGTCACCTTATCAAATACTGTAATCATCACTTCCTTGCGATTAAATTGTAGATATTAGTTTTAGATCTGTTCTTGCTTTTGGAGTAATATAGACTAACAGTACAACATTCCATATGATGTTTTCTTCTCTATTTCAAGATTCGGGCGTTCAGTATTTATTCGTGGTGACAGGTCAACTGTGCGATAAGCGGCAGATTTGTGGGAGCGGTGGTGTCGGATGTGGTTGTTGATTGGAGGAACGAGAGATCTTTTTTTTTCTTTGATTGCTAGGTTGTTGTTTTGTTTTATTTTTTTATTTTTCTAGTCTTTTTCTTGTTTCCTTTTTCGGTTGAAGGGCGTAATTCGTGAGGCGGGTCGATTATGTATGTCTTGCAGTGCGTGATAGTTGCTCGTGCTCGAGTGTTCCGCGTTTTGCGATCTACTTTGAGGAGTCAAGTTTCCTAGTGTATGAGTGATTTAGTTTTGGAGTGAGTTTTGGAATTGAATTGATTTTGCCAATTCCCTCGCTTAATTTATAGTTAGTCAAATCAACTCATAGCCAGGTTGGTTATAATTGTCTCATTATAGTTCCGTATTTGAGTTGTTCGTATATAAAAGCTATCGCTTGAGGAAAAAAAAGACTAACAGTACTACACACCTAGAGGTAATTGTTTTGGTTCTTAGTGTCCATGATACATACAATATTTAAAAATCACTTTTATTCTTTTTTATTAAATAACTTTTTCTTTTTACCTTTTATATTTAATTACTTCAAAAACAACTTGATCAAAAGTATTGATTGTGTGATAGTAATTTTTTAATGCTAAAATCAGAGATTAATCATATAATTTTTAAAAAGATTCGGACTTCAGATTATGGCACCTATATAAACTTAGAGCAAGTCTCATGTGAGACGGTCTCACTGGGATCTAAATCCATGAGACGGACCTCCTAAGGGCTCCGTCTTGAGAACATGAACCATGAAAATAAATTTAGAAATAATAATGAACCATGAAGAAACAAAAATAAACCCTAAAAACATGAACCATGAAGAATAAACTAGAAAAAAAAAAAAAAAAAAATAAACCCTAAAAAAACTAAAAATCCTAAAAACCCAAATCAATTAAAAATAAACCCAAGAAACAAAATAAACCCTAAAAAAATAAATATAAACCCTAAGAAAAATAAAATATAAAAAAAAAAAAACCTTTAAAACTTCACAGAGTAGGGCTCCGTCTCACGGATCTAAACCGTGAGACCGTCCTCACGCAAGTTTTTGCCATAAACTTATTACATATTGTATATAATAGTCAATAGACCCCATATAAAGTTTGCGGCTAAATTGCAATTTTTGTTGCCGTAACATTGTAACAATGGAGTGTTGGAATTGGTTTTTTGAAATTCAAAAACTCCCTAGTCAGACCGTCAATGTCTCGATTTTGTTAGACGGATATGACCCGGGGACCGGTGGCATTTCCGTAATATTAGAAATGATGGTGTTTTAGTAGTTTTCGTGTACCACCAATATTAACATCCTTCCAAAAGTATTAGTTGTCCTTCTAAAAAGTATTAACGATTTTTCGAAATGTATTATTAGTTCCCCAAGAGAATTTTAGTATTTCTCCTAAATATACTCCCGAAATGTATTAGCAGTCCCTCGAAAAAGTATTAGTAGTTCCTCGAAAAAGTATTAGTAGTTCCTCGAATATAATTAAATTTTTCTCCGAAATGTATTAACAAATTCTTTCAAGTATTAGCCGAATCCTTCTAAAACGTATTAGCATTCTTCTTCGAAATATATTAGTAGTTCCCTCAAGAGTTTTTTAGTATTTCTCATGAATATACTCCCGAAATGTATTTGATCCTCAATAAAGTATTAGTAGTTCCTCGAAAAAGTACGTTAGTTCCTTAGAGAGTATTTTAGTAATTTTTCCGAATATAATTAAATTTTTCTCCGAAATGTATTAACGATCTTCCGAAAAGTATTAGCCGTCCTTCTAAAAAAAGTATTAATTGATTGGTTTCAAAGAAGCCCGAAAAATAAACGAAAAACGTGTAATTATTCGGCAAAATTGTGTTGTTCCATTTGTTTACGAGCAAAAAGGCATTTTGTGGCCGATCCATATTTCCCGCCATTTTATTTAGATAAACATGAAAAATGGGAATCAATAATTGAATTTCTTTTTTTTATTTTTCTTCCTGGCTATGGAGGAGATGAGTAATTATATGGGATTTTGTACGTATATATAAGAGGAGGAGCATTATGTGCGGCGATTAGGGAAAACAAAAAGATGGGAAATGGTTGGAAATGGGGTACAACCGAGACGCGAGATGGAAAAAGGGTCGCAAATTGCGCTTGTAGGGAGACGATTAGATTGGATCGATTTGCTTGAGTGGGGTTTTTTCTTTTTTGGGAATCCGGTCGTGGCGATGAGTGAGGATATTTAGACCCGCCTAACGGATCTAGATCCGTTAGACGGCCCATGTAAGACTAGCTCTTTGAAATGGGTTTTGACCCAATTTTGACCAATTATTCAAGTGGGTTCATTTATTCATTATATGAAATAAATTAGATAAACATAATCTATATCTACACCGGGTAGATGAGTTTAAGCATTTTGAATTTCTCAAAACCAATGTCGGGTGAATGAGAAATAAATGCATTAGGTTAGTCACTTAAAATCCTTTTATATATGAAATATAAAAGAGCGGGAATATGGAAAGTCATATCCCATATAGGAAACATATTAAATGTTTGACTAATTTATAAAGAGTTTCACCACTAATAAGGAGTAATCATGTGGAGCTTCTTATGGTACACCCTAGTGGACAAGTCAATTTTGACTAGCCTTTGGCTAGCTTCAAATAAGCATCGGGACGGTCGTGAGTACCGTCCGAGGCGAGCCGGACCAAGCCCGGCCCGCCGCACATAGTAGCATTGGGCGCTTTAGAGCCGAGTTCTGGTCCAGTGGCTCGGTGACGTGGCGGTGGTGGTGGCGATGACTTGGCATAGTCGTCATGTGGTGACACGTGGCAAGCTAACACCGATTGGACATACGCCTCGTTCACGACGGGCACCACGACCGACACAAATGTCTAGTGTATAGAGGTGTATGCAAGAGGTGTGTTCCTTGATCCGATGCGATCGGGAACATTAGATCGCAGATTGTTGACCATAGGGCGCGATTTGACTCACGATTGATTCGGACCGAGGTTACACCCACCTCAAGAGGCATCGCAGGCTCTATAAATAGAATTCCTAGAGTTTTATTTTGCATCAAATTTTTCGAATTCATGCTTGTTTACAACATATATACAAGTATTCTTGCATAAGTTCAAAAAAGATAGTTCAAAAGATCATTGTGTTCGTTGTACTTGCGATTTGTAGTGCAAAACTATCGCAAAGAGATTGTCGTTGTATCTTGGGAGATGATTGCCGATTCTCGTGACGCACCATGAGCCGTGCAATCTCGTCTTAAAGAGAAATAGTTCAACTATTGCCTCGACATTTGTTTTCGTTTCAAACTTTGCTTAAATTTTCAACCATTCGATATACACCACCTATTTTTTCAACATAGAGATTGATAAAATTAATCCTGTAAAAACCAAGTCATTGTTCATCTAAAATTAAATATTTTGCTGGAAAATGTCACGCAAACCCTATTTTTCGCCTAATTTTGCAATTTCCGGCAAAAGGGTTACCATATTCACGATCTTTCTACATGTTTTTTTTATTTTATTTTTCAAAATGTAATTCTTACCGGACTAATTTTTTCACTCTCCTATAATTACGATATATATCCAGATCCCAATTTTGGCCTAAAATTTTACTATGTGAATAATTAATTACAGTGGTCTTGATAACTTAGAATATAAATAATCCTAATTAACCCTTCCAATCAGCAAATTAGCGGCAAAACTGACGGGAGAATGTGAGACGGACTAGTGGATTGATGGGATTGGGCCGTTGGTGGCGGGAGGAGATGGGCCCATGTTATATATGATATGCTTGCCATCTACTAGGCATCACACGCTTAACTGTTTGATGGGAGCCCATGACCATCTTTAAACACACAAAATCTTAAAATAATACTCCCTCCTATTCACAATAAGTGTCATTTTTAAGACATAAATTTTTTTCCAAAAAGAATGTCCTTCTCACATTTCAAGGTTGGTGAGAAAAAAGATTTCTCAAATTACCCTTAAATATATTGTTTCCCAACCCACATTCCAAAGTAGCATTTATTATTAATTAAGGGTATATTTGATATTTTAACACAATTTTAATATATGTGTTTTTTCCTAAAAAGACATTTATTTTGAATAGGAGGGAGTATATTTCCTAAACGCATATATATTAAGATAGGTAATTTTGTTATTCCTTCTAAAATCCTCTCTCTATCCATTTTCCTCTCCCTTTCTCTCTAACCCAAAGAACATAAACCTAATATATTCCCCTCCTTTACCCCTCCACAGCCGCCACCCTCATCCTTCCCTCTCCATGCTTTTCTCACTGGGAGGCGGGCGACAGATGATTCGTTCCTTGTGATATTCGGAGGTGACCGATATTTTCGTCCAGGGTAAAAGCGGGTCGGAGCTCCACAGAGTGTCTGAGTGAGTAGATGATGAAAGAAGAGAGTGGGGAGTTGGGTGAGGGAGAGACAATTTTTTGTTTTTTTTCCTCTCGTTTTTTAGCTATAGTTGTTGTTTTCTTATTTTGTTTGTATTTTCTTTTCCTGGTTGATTTGCTAAACTCGTAGGCGAATCGGCTTTTTTTTCTGCGCAGATGTAGTGGTTGCTCGTGCCCGGATTTGATTTTTTGGTGTGTTACGTCTCCTTTAAGGAGTGTTGAAGTCTCCGTGGAGTGGTTTAGTTTGGGGTGAATAGTTTTTAGTCCATGTTGTGAATCAATTTGTCTTACCAATTCCCCGCTTGGCTCTTAGTTAGTCTTATCGGCTCTTGCCCGTTGGCTACGATTGTAGTTGTAATTTTAGTTTTTGAGTTATTATAATAAAATACTATCGTTCGACAAAAACAAATAAACGCATATATATGTAATTCATGAGAATGCACAATCTCTCCCAAATTCCTAAGTCGCAGTTCCCATCGAATTCCAACTTACTAGACTCTCTTTATCCATCCGCAGGTTTTCATCGAGTTTCAGACTTTCCTCTCCTTTATCCGATTCGCAGTTCGAGTTCCAGCCTTCCCTCCCCTTTATCTAGGGTAAGTTCCCATCGAGCCCAGCCTTCCCACACTACCGCTTGAAGCCTTCAAGATAAATTATTCCACCATTGTGTCCCAAAAGACTCGAAACCTTGACCTTACAAAGAGAGGCAAGAGTTACCCTACCTTGACCAATAAGCCAGTAATTATTGAATTTAATCGCCTTGTTTTAGATTCTAATACTTATCGCTTGGGATTATACACGGATGTCTATACGGTTTTCCTAAGTGGGGATCTATCGGAAAAAGGATTTTTTTAAGTCAGTCAAGAAAATATTATTTAAATTTAGAAATTTTAGTCTAGAAACTAGAAAACAACCTTTTTATATTTAATTACGGATATGCTCATTTATGTCAAATTAGGAAAGACTTTTCAACCATCCAATTTAGTTGTCGATAAAATTGCGATAACATCAAACCTCAAGTTGAATGGCATAATGATTATTTATGATAATGTTCTTCAACTTAATAAAACCATTGGTTATTGCTCTTCTGTTGGTGGTAGCTCAAAAGTGAGACTCGAATACAATAGATTCCACTAGCAAATAACTAATCCAAATTACTTGAAAAGTTTAGTGAAAATAATTAATTCAAATTTATATACAAGCGTAAAAAAATAATTAAGAGATGCTTTTCCCACTATAAATGTCTTGTTATTAATTCATAGTAACAAATCTCGGATTCGAGAATAATTCGACAATCCTTAAAATTCGTATATCGGATATTATTAAGGATAAATGGGGAATAATTCGACAAAATATTGGTTATATGACAAAATTAAATGCCATACAATATACACGAATAATTGTGGAATATGGATATAAATATTTAATAAATTCCACAAAAATTATACATTTTAGTGGGAAGATTCTCAATAAATTATTCTTAGAAATTATATTATTTAATAAAAGTTTATTTAAATATAAAATTAATTAAACTAGTATAATTTTGTTAAATGGGAAAAATCGGGAATTAATTACTTTATCAACGAAAAAGTTCAGGAAATTTTGCCACATTATTATTTTGAATTAAATAGATATACGCAATTTCAACGTCGTATGAAAATATCGTTTTTATTTGAATAATTTTCGAATATTCGAGAATTTTTGTTACTATGGTTATTAGTAATATGTGATTGTGTTCTAAGTAGTGGAGGCCATATAGTAAAATATAATTAATATAGTAAAAATAATAATGGATAATAAACATTTTGGAGAAATAAAGCGTGTTCTAGAATAATAAACGCCGAAACCGCGTCTAAAATTCCACGACACACGCTTTCCCCTTCCCCAATCAACATAAAATCAGTAATTAAGCATTAATCATATAATTTCCAAATCACTGACGTCAGAAAATAGAAAATCCACAAAATTAGATTGAGATCTAGTTGAAAAATTGAACCCCAACATGCATCCAACGCATGCAGTGATAAAAACATTACGTTAAATTAAACATCAAATCAACATCCAACGACGTCGTTGCGGTCAACGCATTATAATTATAATTAAAACAGGTTTATAGTTAATATCAATGCTAAGTTATCTTGAAATTGCATAAATGCCCCTCAATTTTCGACCCATTCTATTCCAGCCTCCAGGCCCATCTTTATAACAGGTTTAAAAGGACACATGGCAGTTAATAGTTCAATGCTTTTGGTGGAAGTGAATGGTAGATATATAAAAATAAAGTAACATTTTTCTTTTTCGTTTTTGAGTACAATAAGACTATATTATTACAATCTATGATTTCTCACTCTAACGATTATTTTGTTACCCATTTAATGCATCTGAACTTGCCTTTTACATGCTTGTTTTCGTCTTGGCGATTAAGGTAACCACCCCAAGCATAAGATCATTTATAGATGTTGATAATATCCATCCAATTAATTACAACTTAATTAGGGTGATTTGACTTTATAAGTGTAAGACAAGATACAAATAAAGAAGAAGTTTATTGTGGATATCTAGCATAAATTGCAATCTTAGTTCGTATGTTATAGTGAGTTGACACTTTACAAGAAAATAGCCATGAGAAATCACAATTTGTAAAATAGTCTTGTAACATTTAAAAACTCTTGATTTCGCTTATTTGACCGCCGGAAACTAGAAATTTGCCCGAAAAATCCACTCATCCTCTTTTTCGCCACATTCGTTGACGTGGAAATCGATTTCACTTATATGACATCCTCCAAGTGAGTTTTTTTAATCTTTAACATGAGTTTTTGTCCGAATCAAGATGTCAACTCACTTGTAAGATGTCACGCAAATAAATCGGTTTCAACATCATATGATTTTGTCGTCGACATGTGGACACGTTGATTTTTTCCGCAAATTTTCCAACTTCTCACAACCAAATGATTGAAAACGAAAGTTTTTAAAAAGGTATAGGACTTTTTCACAAATTGTGATTTTTGCAATACTACTATTGTCAAATCCTTGTAGTTACAAGACTAAAGTTGCAATTTATCCTTGATATCTAAATATGATTTAAGGGAGTCACAAATAGATTAACACTACACATAGGGGCACTTTGTGCATTTTACAACAGTTGAGGGGCGTAGAAAATACAAATATAATTGAAGTCTACATACATGTGGTGTATATGATTGTTCATAAAGAAAAGAAAATTTTGCGGATGTCCTCTCATCTTAGTCATATTACATAAATGTGAAAACCCTAGAAAACCCCACCATTTCTCCACCTCGATTTGTGAAAAATTCAATCACCTAACCGCACAAACAAACGAAAGCTACCGTTGAGCGTTTGAAATTCGTCGCTGCAATCATAATTATTTCTCTCAGGTAAATTCCTCGAAAAGATGAATCTATATAACTGTACTTGTATGTAAATCCGTACGCGTGTGGATAAATTAATGTGCATGATGTGTTTTGATTGTGGCTTGAGTTATGTGTATGCGTCTGTCTCGTATTTGATGCTTTTGCTTGAAGATTGGGGCTAGAGTTACTGTTCGAACGACTTTGATGTGCGATTTATTATTAAAATTTTGGTATTTTGACCTTCTGATTCTTCTTCTTATTATTTTTTGTTCATGTGGGCACAAATGCAGGGTGTTGTTGCTGAAAGGGTTAGGATCAACGTGTTAACTTTGATCAATTTTGAGTTTTGAAAGGGCTTAAGGCGGAGAAATTGAAGAATATTGATATGTTAAATTGATGGTAAATAGTTGAATTTGGAAGGGATTGGGTGTAGAAGAGGTAAAACATTGAATTTGAAGAATTTGGAAACGAATTTAGGTGGGATCTTTATGGTTTGCTGGAACTTCTTGTGGTTTTGTTGATATTGCTACTACATGAGGGAAGTGAGGTTCACTGGTTTGACTTTAATTGGGATATATAAGGACCTTTAAATTTTTTGATTGTTTATGAGCCGAAATATAGTACTTTGATGCCTAAGGGAAGTTCCAGGGGAAATCCGCTGTTGATTCGGTGTCTTCTGGCTGAGGTGAATTTTTAGAGCGCCTGAGATTGTGAGATAAATTTACAATGATGGATGAAGCTCCATGCAGCTCTAACTCATTGCCTCCTTTCCTTGCCAAGACATATGAGATGGTAGATGATCCGTCCACCGACTCTGTTGTATCCTGGAGTCAGAATAATAAAAGTTTCATTGTGTGGAATCCTCCAGAATTTGCAAGGGACCTTCTGCCCAAATTCTTTAAGCACAACAATTTCTCCAGCTTTATTAGGCAGCTAAATACATATGTGAGTTTTTCTTTCTCGAAATAGCTTTTTCTTACTTGAAATAGCTTGAATATATTTCGGATGTGTACTTATACTGTTTGTTATGGTGAAAATGTACTTATAATAGCTTAATTGTGTTTGCTGCCTTTTATGCTTATCAGGGTTTTAGAAAAGTCGATCCCGAACAGTGGGAATTCGCGAATGATGATTTTGTTAGAGGCCAGCCCCACCTTTTGAAGAATATTCATAGACGCAAGCCTGTCCACAGTCACTCCGCACCAAATCTGCCCTCATTACCTTCGTTAACTGAATTGGAAAGGAAAGGATATAAGGATGATATCGAGAGGCTGAATTCTGATAAAGAATCACTTCATATGGAACTGCAGAGACACAAAGAGGAGCAACAAGGTCTTAAGGTGCAAATGAGGGCGTTGACTGAACGCGTGCAGAATGTGGAACAACGACATGCGAATATGTTATCCTCGTTGGCCCAGAGACTAAACCAACCGGCCTTTTCCTTGGATCTCATGCCGCAAGTTGAAGCTCATGACAGAAAGAGAAGATTTCCGGGAAGCAGTTACTTACGCCGAAGAAACCAGCAGTGAAGATAATCAGAGGGCGTCTTCTCAAATTCCGACAATCGAAAATTCAGACGGTAATACCCTTTTTGACTTTCAACAAGGAATCTTTGGAGCAGCTTGAGTCTTCTCTGATCTTCTGGGAGAAATTAGTACTTGATGCTGGTGAAGGTTTGGTGCAACCTAATTCATCCTTGGAGTTGGTAGAATCTGAAAGCTGTGTGCCCAGCCCTAGCATATCTTACACCCAACTAAATCTTGATGTTGGGGCCAAGACTTCTGAGATTGACATGAATTCTGAACCTAAAATCCCAGAGGTGCAACCTCGGGCTGAAGAACGGGCATTAGGGACTGCAACTAATGGGAGAACAGGGGTTAATGATGTATTTTGGGAACAGTTTCTTACGGAAAATCCTGGTTCGAATGATTCGTCTGAATTGCAGTCAGAGCGGATAGGTGGTGGGGAAGGCAAGAAAATGAAAATAAACCAGGTGATCATGGCACGTATTGGTGGAATATGAAGAGTGTAAATAACCTTGCGGAACAATTGGGACATCTTACTCCAGCAGAGAGAACTTGATGCTAGTAGGTTATATATGGTATACTTTTTTTTTTTTTTTTTTTTTTGGTGAATGCGTGTTTTGATGTCTAATGCCTTTTATTGTACATTCAGAGATGAGTTGTTTGATCTGGCTGTAGATAGACCATTGGTATATAAACCACATATCCTGCACATATCATCTTGTTGACTTAAAGATTTTTTGCCACTAGCACACATTGTTCTTGTTAAATAGATGAATGCTATTTGAAATTTTTGAAGTTTGGTTTATGGACAGAGACTCTTATCTCTATGTTAATCTCCTTTTGCTAATTCATGATTTCTTAAGGGATAATTACAAAAACTACCACTGCGGTTTGACTCTGTCTCTATTTGAATAATTTTTTTCTTATGATGGGGACAAATGTAACTTCACTGGGTTTTTGTTAATTTTGAAACTTCTTTTTTTTTTTTGTAATTACCCCAAACCTCAGGGTAGATTTTGTCATTATCCCTTTTCTTAATACATATTTCTTGAACATGCGCACTAACACTCTCATTTTGCCATGGAGATGTGAAATGGTACATGCTAGATATGCAGATATGGCAATCTATTCGACCCTATCACAAACACTTTAGCTACACAATTCTTCGATCATCAAGTTATTGGTCACTCTTCTTTTCAGGATCAGTAGGCATCCCTTGTGCTCAGCTCAAAACATACCTGCCGGAAAACTTTGATGATGAGTTCATGGTACCCATCACAATTCAGTGTCAGGTAACAAGCCAAGAGTTCTTCGAGCTCGTCAGATCTTGTAATTCCTTTCTCACTGATCATCTCAACCATTGAATCTCTGAAGTCCTGTTGTGGGTTAAATGAACTCTTAACCTCTGCAAAGCTATCGAGATTGTTCTGCCGTTTGTTTCCTTCTTTTGCAACCTCGTTCGTTCTTTCTTTGTGTCTTGGAGCACTCTAATTCTGCATTCTGTTTTCGGGGAGCAATCTTTTGCCCGGTTTTTTTGCTTTGTTTTTCTGCAATGAGATTTCCTGCTTATGCATGCAGACTTCGTCTGGGACTCAGGATTATTCCAAAGAGGGTTAATTCCATCTCTACCCGTTTTCGCTTCAGTTCTTTCTTCATGGAACGAAAAACTCCAATATGCACCATCGTCATCATCATCATCCACGCTGTAAAATGTCGTTTCTTTCCAACCTGTAACGGATGATGAATACTGAGTTGGAAAATCTAGTTTGCCTCTGTGTTGCTTCTTTGCTGAATTAGTCTCAGGGTTGTCACCTTTTGGCTTGAACTGGGAAAAACAAGAAACTTGAAAAACACGACTAATTATCGAAGCACGAGATGCAGAAGGTGAAAATCTCTTTCCCCCGCACTTCATTTTGGTTTTCTTAAAGGAATCTTGATGAATGTTTGTTGGAATGTTGTGAGATTTTGAGGTTTGATAGAGGATGAAGGTAGACAGTTAAATGGTGGTTAGGGTTTTAACTTTTAACAGGGAATTATATTGGGTCTTTATATATGGGTTTGAGATGGACTATATTTATTTCAAAAGAAAGAACCCGCCTTGTATGTTGTGACCACTTTTCCCACTTTATCCTGTTTTGCTAGTTTGTACTTTGTTTTTTTGTACTTTTTGTCTAACGACCCAACTCATTTTTGTTTTTGCAAAGATGCAAGTTGGAATTAGTAGAATAAACATATCATTTTGTAAAATTTAAAAAAAAATGGTTTGGTTATATGATTCTCGAAATTGAACAATGAACCCAATAGTAACTTTACTCTCAAAATCAATTGTCACAAGATCAAAGTTTGTAAGAGTTTTTCATTTCAAATTAAAAATTCACAGGTTCTCAAACTCCACTTAACAAGAACATACAAAAATATAAAGAAAAAGAATGATGTCGCTTCATGGTCACTCCCCTGTTTTTACCGGATTGAGATTTTCGATTCCGCAATCTTGTTCCACTTTCTATTCCATTGTATTGGATGTATGACACGTGTACATGATGATGTCATAATCGCATCTTTCGTGTCACTCATCCCAGATAGTGGAATAGGAAGTGGAACAGGGATCTGGTCCGCTTTTAACCTCGTACACCAAAAACAATTTTATTGATAACCATTGATTCTGGAGTTTAGGTTAACAATTTAACATCCATTCAAAAAAATTATTGATAACCATTGATTTTGGAGTTTAGGTCAACAATTTAACATCCATTCAAAAATTGGATCTTTTAGTTGAAATGATGAGATCTAAATAATGAACTTGTAGATATACATATAACAATATAACATCAACAATTTTAATGGGATTTGAAATCAAATCCTGAGATGGTTACCATAGACCTAATTGAAGAACATATTTTATATCCCCGCCTCACCTACCCATTAATTGAAAATAGATATTACGACATTTTCATTTTTTATTAAGTATATGACAGAGAGAATCTAAGCTGCTCTATTATTATAATCCTACTGTTTTACTAATCAAAAGTAGAAAAGAAAAAGAAGAAACAAAAGAAAAGGAAAAGAAAAATGGATCACTTTTTCACTTTCAGACTCTTCTTCTTTAATTCTGCTGGACCTTTTCTTTGTTCAAAGTTTATTAATCATAGGGGTAATCATAAATTTTTAGGTAGTTTTAACTTTTAAGGAGATAAGACAAGAATTGGTCTAAATAAATGATTTTAACATCCTTGTACCCAGAAATACTTAGTGAAGCCAAAAAGTGATAGTTTCCTTTTTCTTTTTTTTTTTTTTTTAAAAAAATATATGGAAAATCATCATTTCTTTTTTCTTAGGAAGAAAATTACCATATCATTTTTTTAAATTACATGGCAAATCATCATTTCTTTATACAGTGGAAATGTGACTGGAGATAGACCAGACATGAAAAATGTGGTCTTAAGTTGAAATTCTCAGCAATAGTTTCAAACAGACAGCAACAGATAATCTCAACAGAATTCCATTTGAAGGTCATGATTAACTCTATTAATTGTATGTACCTTTCCTTACAGAAGGAATATATTCCATATCTTTCCAAGGCCAAAATAGCATGAACATAATTAATACAGAGAAAGTGAGAAATAATGAATAATTTTGTACTTTGTAAAATAGCATTGTGCTTGTAGTCACAAGTTAAGTGTGGCATATATTTATTACTGTAGAATTCAATATAACATCAATTTGTTCTAAGACAATTCTTGATTTATCATGATCAATGCTTATTGTTTCTTCTGAAACTCACAAATATCAAACATAAGTTTTTAGAAGTAAAAATGGATTTTGAGACAGCCCAGATGGTGAAAATTACTGAAACTGAAAACACAGGCTATGTTAATGGAGAAGGGATTGTTTATGGAGATGATGAAAAATGGGAATCAAGGCCACCTCCATTTTTGATTAAGACATTTGAAATTGTGGATGATCCAGAAACTAACTCATTCATATCATGGAATTCCAGTGGCACTGGTTTAATAATTTGGGATCATAACAAATTTTCAGATCAGATTCTTCCTAAGATTTTCAAGACGAACAATTTCGCCACCTTCGTCTATCAGCTCAATAATTATGTCGGTATCGATCTCCAAATCTTTCACTATTTATAAATAAAAATTGTGCCTTATGTTGGATGTTCATATTTTTTGGGATAATTTCGAAAGACCCCCTGAGGTTTGGGCTAATTACAGAAAAACCCAGAGATGTTTCAAATTACAAAAAGCCCCTAAAGTTTGATTATGCCTTAATTTTAAGGGGTTAACTGTAATATTTCTAGAAACATCAAAGGGGCTTTTTATAATTTTGAAACATCTCTGTTTTTTTTTGTAATTAGCCTAAACCTCAGGGGTGTGTTTGTAATTATCCTTTTTTTTTGGTTGAATTATTATAGGAATTCAAAAAGATCAGCTGGGATCGATACGAATACGCGAATCAATGGTTTCAAGCAGGGAAAAAGCAATGGCTGAAGAACATCAAAAGAAGGTCTGAAGTCACCAAGAAACGTGCTCGTTTTACTAATCAAAATTCGATGAACGCTACAATCGAATCAAAGCTAGACGCTATGAAAACCGAGCAAAATGACATGAAACGTGAAATCCAGAAGCTCAGAGAAAATCTAGACAACATGGAAAACCAACTCACAAGTCTTGAAATACCGCGACTTCCAGAATTTAAAGACGAGACAATAAACATAACAGACTTTCTAAAGCAGTTTATGGAGTACCTGAGAAAGGAAAAACCCGAGGCAAGTGATGATAACGTGAAGAGGCCACGATTGGAAGGTCGGGAAGCACAGAACTTGCAGTGGTGCCTGCAGAAAATTGTCAGTTTTGGAAGAAATTGATGGATGATGATGATGCAGGGTTCGACTCGAACAGAGAGCGGAGATTTAACTGATCTTCATTCGAAAGCTATGATGGAATTTGATGAGATGATGGCATCAAATATAGAAATGCAAAGGGAAATTCTGTTTGCAAAGCCCTCTGATGCTTATGAGGAGGATGGCCACCTTGAATTGTGGACATAATTTGAATGAGCAAGTCTCATGTGAGACCGTCTCACTGATTTAGGATCCGTCTCATGAAATTAAGTCGTGAGACCGTCTTATTTGAGTTTTTGTCAATTTGAATTGTATGATTTTCTTCACCTGCGTTTTTTTTTTCGGTTAAAAGTGTTGATGTCTGAATTTATATGGATTTATATACCTTTCTGCATTTTATTTAGCTTTGTAACTAATCTTTTGGTTCAAGAGGCTTCCCAGAACCAGTAACCAAGTTCAAGAAATGTAAGAACAGTGGCTTTAAACATTCTCGAAAGGGATAATTACAAAAACCACCCCTGAGGTTTGGGTTAATTTCAAAAAGACCCAAAAATGATTGAAAATTACAAAAAAAAAAAACACCTCAAGGTTTGATTTTGTTGTAACATTTTTACAAATGTTTTCTTATGAAGAGGATAAAGTGTAGTACATAATCAAACCTCAATTTTTTTTTTGTAATTTTCAAAAACCTTTGGGCTTTTTTGTAATTAACCCAAACCTCAGGAGTAGTTTTTGTAATTATCCCTTCTCGAAATTACTATGAAGTTCTTGAATAGTTTTGATCACTCCCACCTTCTCAGACCACACCATATCACAAACTGAATCAAACAAACAGAATCAATACATTCCTTTATAACCTCCTTCACTTATATTAAATTTGAATCAAAAATTTGTAAATATTACAGATAAAAAAAAAATGGAGTAAAAAGAATGGGATAGTAACACCATCCCAAATGTTGCATTTCACCACTATAATACAGGCACTGAAATAGACACAGGAATCGAAACATCACCAGCAAAACTCGTATCCCTAGCCGCGCCCGAGTTTCCAGCAAACGATGCGTACCCGATATCCAAACCACCAAAATGCAAATAAGCATTTTCACACCTCTGGAAAACTCTAGCCAACGACGCTGCTTTTCTCCTAGCTCGTTTCGTCCCTGTAAACAGTAAACTCTGCAGTAAACCAGCTAATGCCGGGACCCTCACCACCCTCTCCGTTGCAGCCGCCCCACCACTTCTACATAATTCAAGCAGCGCCACCACGGCATTTTCTTTTCCCCTAGGTGTCCCACATCGCATCATTCCAGTCAACCCCACCACCGCCATTTCCTCTTTCCCGACTGCTTGGCCCCCATTGGCTGCCGAACGATCAGCGCCAATGCACCAGCTGCTTCTTCGGATACGTTTTCACAACCGAGGATCCGACTAGTGCTGCTATAGCCCCTGATTCGATCATTCTCCCACAATTCTCATTGTGAGTCGATAGATTGAATAAAGCCATGACAGCGTCTTTTTTCCCTCTATTCGTTCCTTCTTTCAACAGTCCAGCCAAAGCTTCGACCGCCCCATTTTCTCGGGCTATTTGTTTTTATAGTCATGAACGGCGGAGAGACTGAATAACGCCGCTGCGGCGTTTTCCCTCGCCTCGGTAGTGTGCCCGTTTCTCAAAACCCCGACAATCGCGCTTAGACACCCTTCTACGTCCATAATTCTGCTTTTATTCTTATCGTAAATCGACAGGTTTAGCATTGCAGTCACGGAATTTTCTTGCGCGAAGGCATCTGAAGACGAAAGTAGACTTTTCAGAAGGGGTATTGCACGGCCTCAGCAATGCAAGCCCGGTTTTCCCTTCCGGTTTTTGCTAATAGTCTAATTTCCCACGCGCTCACAGTCTTGGCTCTTGGCGTTCCGTTTTCCAGTTGTTCGACAAGTAGACGAGCTGTAGCTTTAGTAGCTACAATTGCAGCCTTGCTCGGGAGAATAGAAACTGAATTTTCAGAAGAATAATCGGCGTTCTCCGGTGGATCGTATGGAATCCCATTAGCTATACACCATTGCAAAATTAAATTTCTCAGAGCCCTGTTTGGCACCAATTTAGTATGAACAAGCATTTGCCCTGTTTTTGGACAAGTACAATGCCCCTCCTCCATCCATCTCGCAATCGATGAACGATCGTACGTCTGCCCTGTCGATATTATTACAGGATCTTGCATCAAATCCAACGATATCGGGCAACAGAAATCCTTAGGGATTTTAACAAATGTATCAGCTATCTCCTGACTGATCAAGCCTTTCTTTGTCGCCCCACGTTTCCATTTTCCCAATTCACCCTCCTCATCCTCAAATCTAAACAGCAAATATCTACAGTATCGTATAATAGCCACAAATCCATTAATAACCGATGCCGTAGGATCGATATCACCATCATGATTCACAATCTGCTCCTCCAAGAACTCAATTTCAGCTCTATAGCTTTTCACATCACAAAACCCTAATTTTTCGACAAAGAATGCGTACAGCTCGTTCCTTTCAGGGATTCTTCCATTCTCAAATTCATTCAAGAAATAGTACAGTTTTAACCTAAGTAAATCGTCATGCTTATCGATAAACAATTTCGATTTCCTTGATTGTTTCCTCAATAATTCAACTTGTTCTTTAACATCTTCAAACAAGTTCATGTCAGACAAAGGAAAAACATCCAAAAGGGTCGAGATTTCCTGATTCATATCATGGAAATGACCCGAAATTGAGTGGTTTTGAAGCAGCAGCCACAACTTACTCGACCCTTTTACATAGTCGATCAGGATTTTCGACCTGTAAAGCAGGAGGTACAACTCCTTCAAGCATAAAAACACTGTGGGAGAGATTTTCGACAATCTCACATCGGGGAAAGCATCCAGGAGAACAGAAATAACCTGGATTTTCCGGATTAAAGATCTCGAATTCTTGCCCTGAAAAAACGGCGCCGTTTGGTGTTTACCTGAAAAGGATGACACCAGCTCCGTCGAAATTGAACGCAGAGTCCCCAAAACGGCGGCGTTTGATAGATCCACCGGCGCCAGAAACGCCTCCAACGACGGCGATCTCCGCCTCCTCAACGACGAAAACATCGCCGCGGATGCCATAAATTACAACAGGAAAAAAATTAAAAACAAAACTTCTTTATCAACGTAAAAATTCAATCCAATAAACTCTTTGATCTCCGACTGTGAGTGATTTATTGGTATAGATTAAAAAAAAAAAAAAACTGTGGGTACTCAATCCGCGTGCAAAGACGAAAAACAATTTAGGGTTTTGGTTTTTGTGAGATTTTTTGATTGATGATGGATTGACTGAATTTTCAATAGAGAAATATTCTTGGGTTTTTTTCTCTCTTTAGGAAATTCTATGCAGGCTGCCTGAAAGTGACATTTTTGCCTTAGAAAAAAGCCTGGGTGATGGAGTTATCTACTAAACTCTATATTTCTGTCCATTCATTTTGTACTATCTTCTTCTTCTCTGTTTTACCACTGTACATAATGGAAATTTTATAAACTTGTGGGAGACTTTGAAATGATGATGGTGAAGTTGTAAAGGAAGTGGATGATGATATTTGGGGTGATATTGTGAATTTAGTATTTGTTACACTACTTGTTGGTAATTATTATTCAGGGTTCTATTGTCATAATATTGATTAATGGGGCATACTTTTGTGGTTTCTAGCTGTTAGAGATTGTTTTGAAGATTGACTTATGGATATAGTAATTATTATTACCACTTACATAATACACATTAACACTTTTCTAAATAGTGAATTTTATTTTTTTAAATAATCCGGGCAAGTTGTCATGAAATCAGAAGCTTTAACCACTTAATTATAAGATTGATTCTATATAGGTGGGTGTGTTCATTCTGTCTTTTGCGATGACAGATATCGTCACAAATATTTTGAAGTATTTGCTTCGATTTATCGTCGCAAATTTGTTACACGTTCAACGACGACTTATTTGTGACAATATGTTGACACTAATATAATTGTGACAACTTTGTTGCCGCAAAGATTTTTAAATAATCCGAGCCTATTGTCTTGAAATCAAGAGTTTTAACCGTTTAAATACAAAATTGAACTCGTATAAGTGAGGGCGTGTTCTTTTCGGGCTATTGTACCGCTAAAAAAATCTTTTTTTTTTTTTTTTGGCAATATAAAACTAAACTTTAGCCAAATAATTTTTCATTTTTCAATGTAAGGACAAAGGATTTTAGTATTTTAAATATCAAATATTGAAAAATCCTTCTTAAAAAGTAAAACAAAAGATTTGTGCATTATTTCTTTCTTCAATTTCCCTTTGTATATAGCTGACAATAAATCTTTTTCAAAAATTAAACTCATCGGATTCTGAGAAAAGCGTTTTGGCTCTTTCCTTAATGAACGTTGACTAAATCTTAATGCTTCATTTTTTTTTTTTTTGATAACTCACTTCCAGATTTACGCCTTGACTACGCCGAGGGACAATGACTCCGGCTTCTCATTCACGCCACCAAGGTAAACCGCGGGATGTGCACGATGGCGAGTGTTACGACGGTCCGCTAACGCACAACCAGATCCTCCAGGGTAAAAGAGAACAATTATGTTCGACCCCCAATCTACTAATAACGATCTCTCCCCGAATCGAACTCACACGGATGCTATTCAAGATGAGTTCCCACCAAATCTTCACCGGCTCGCATATGCCCCGGGGAACAATTTGATGGAGCGAGAGATATGAACCCCGACCTCCACCCCACAAACAATTTGATGGAGCGGGGATTTGAACCCCTAACCTCCACCCCACAAATGATTCATTTCTTCTCTCAATAAATAAAAAGTGTTTCCTCAAAAAAAAAAACAAAAAAAGGGTGAACTGGAAAAAATAACTATCAAAGTGGGGATGGTTTCGCAATTAATTCCATAGTTTTTTTTTTTTTTTTTTGATGAAAATGTGAAAATTTCATTAAAAAGGTGAAAGAAACTTACAAATTAAAAGGGGTATACCCGGTGAATGAAAAAGTGTGTAAAAATGGACAGTCCCAAAAAAACACACCAAAATAACAAAAATCAACAACAATCCCAAACCAAACCTCAACAGAGGTTTACTAAAAACAACGAAAGATCTCCAACCAATTAATTGAGGGCAAAAGGAAGTTGACGATGACGATCATCACTCCCAAGAGAACCTCAAATAAGGGTGGCGAGAGATTTACATGAAAATTTACAATTTGGTGGGAGGGCATACCCCATCATTACAAGAGGATCTGAGGAACTTGTACACCCCATTTAAGACAAGATGATATAAGCCCATGAGAAAAAACAAACATCTCATAGATTACCTCTAAAGGTTGCTTCAAAAAAATTTTTTCAAATAGAGAGAAACTTTGTTGGGGCAGATTGGGATCCGGCCCGCCCAAATGGTGGGGATCCAACATTTGCACCACAAGCCGTTTCGAAAAATAGAACAGGAAAAACCATGAATGGGTCCATAGCATTGAAGCCTTCCATTAAAGGCAATCTCACAAGTTCAGAGTAATCGAAAAAACCTATCGGGATGGAAAGGAGCAACAAATGTGCCTTGAGCATGTTCGTTGGGCGACAACAAGTCAGGCCCAAAAGGTGCACCAAACCATCATAAAAAACAATCAGCCCAACCAATTAATGAATTAACAAAAGAAATCATCATTTGGGCATCAACTTGTTTCAACCTGGGAGTGTACAACCTGCTTCTGATTTAGTCAAGATAAGAGCAGATACAACCATAAAGAGACCAAGCAGGAAGAAGGAACAAATCCAACATAGAAAGGGATGGCCAAGAGGCGGGGAGTTCAGGGGGAGTCCACTAGTACACGTTTGTTACAATTTACAATCCCAAAGCGATCAAATACACCCACACCGGTGAAAAATAGCCCAAATGGGTCGGGGCCTAAAAATCAACCAGGTTAATCGGGAAATGATTATAGACAACTTTATATACATCTTTTTGGATTTTAAAAAGATCAATCTTCGAAAAATTCAAGCCCTCAAATACCCGAGCGTTCACGGGCCTTCCAGATCCGGTAAATAGTGCAACAAACCGCCACAGACTCTAGCCTTTTTAGGGCGGGAGCAACTTGTTCTTTTTGGTCCATTTAAGGCCCCAAAGAATTGTGCTCATGGTATGGCTAAATTTCACCATTTTAACACGATCCCATAGTAACCTAGTGACAATACAATCAAAAATAAGTGAGATGCATTTTCAAGGTAATTGCCGCACAATTTACAAGAGGATCAACATCCAAATATTTTAAGTTATTAATAGTAGCTAATCTATCATTAATAGCAAGCCATACACAAAAGGAAAATTTGGGAGGGATAAAGTTTTTCCAAACAAAGAGAGTGCCAAAAGGCTTTAGGACTGATTCTCTAAAAAGATTATACATTTTGGAGGAACAAAGACCTTTTGGATTTGAGAAAAGAGCAAGGTGGGAGATAGCAGAGTCGGAGAACCAAACTTAGCTAAAATTTCATTTCGATATCACAAATCCTTTTCAAAAGGCAAGAATCGGTGTTTTTGGGGTTCCAAGTCCAAATAGATTGATTTTTAAGTAGAAAGAATGGACCCATCCGACCCCTAAAGTGAGTCACTTTTGAATGGATATTCCAAAGAATTTTAGCAAGAATGGCTTTGTTCCAAGAATGCACATCTCTTAAACCCACGCCTCCCTCATCGAAGGAGACAGGACTTTAGACCATTTAATGGGAGATGTATTCTTCCCCTGGAGGAAGACTCTACAGAGTCTATTAATCCTGTCGATAAACAGATCTTAGGGAGTGGAAAAATTTGAAGCCAAAAACACTCCACTCGTAGTAGATCTGATTTAATAAGAAGAAGTTAAGCTCACAAAGATAAGAGAGGAATTAGCAGTCCATTTATTAATGTAGGATGCAATTCTATCATAAAGAGGGAGTAATGGTTAACATTCACTTTTGAGCAGCCAAAGGAACCCCTAAATATCCGGACGGGGAGAGTTCCAAGGGGAAGTTCAAGAGATTGAGAATATTATCAAGCTCATCCCCATAAATCCCATGATGAAAAGATTAGATTTAAAAGAGTTAACATCTAGCCGGACGCATTTTTGAAATCATTAAGGCAATCAATCGGATCTTGGTTGAAGGAAGGTTACCCTTAGAGAATAACATAAGATCATCGCAAAAGCAAGATGTGTGATTTTAAGGGGCTTCGCACCTAGGGTGAAATTTAAAATTCGGAGTATTAGTTCTCACTTTAAGGAGGCGGGACAAATATTCCATACATAGTTGACCAAAGGAAAAAGTGCACCTCCATAGTTTTTATTTAACCCCATGTGATTTGTCCGTTTTTCTTTTAGCCGATCGACACCGTTTTACATTTTTGTCCTTTGGATTATTTTCTTTTTGCATTTGATTGAACAAATGGTATATATATTTGAGTGCAAGGGTATAATATTCAAATGTATGTAAATTGGATTGGGGAATAGAAATTCTTCTCCACTTTTTTTTTTTTAAAAAAACTCAGAATATCCTACACATCCTTCTCATGGATGGTCCTAATCTCCGGGAGAGAAGTGACAAACCCCAACTAATCCCTCACTCCACAATAGTTAATGTTTCAATCCGCGACCTTGAGGTGCAATCAGAACTTTAAGGCCACTAGGCCAGCTTTTAGGGTGATTCTTCTCCACTTTCAAGTCTAAAAAACTAAAAAAAAAAAGAAGAAGAAGAAGAAAGTAATGGTAAGGAAAGAAGTGGGCAAGGCTTAGGGTTTCCCTCTGAAAATTGAAAAATAAAACAGATGTCTTTAATGAGCAATAAAAGTTGGCAACAACCAAGGTGGGAATCACTTGAAATCAGAGCTTCATCATTATGCTTGTTTTTTTTTTTTTTTTTTTGAGAAGCATTATGCTTGTTTTGACTTATTTATAACCTGTACTTTTTCTAGCCACTCAAAATCACTTGGGCTAATGGAATTTGGGGTAATTTTTAGGGAAAATATTTTTTTAGTCCTATAAGTTGGACTACTTGGATATTTGGTCCTCTAAGTTGTCACATTAAATTTTTGGTCCTCTATGTTTGAAAATTCAGACATTTAAGTCCCATTTCCACCGAAGCACATAAAATTGCTGAGTTGGCATTTCTCGGTGATGACGTGGCAACCAATTTGGGGATTTTGCTATTTGGGCGGGAAAATTGATTATGTGGAAATTTTCTCAAAAAAAAAAATAAACTTAATGCCCGCCAACATCAATTAGGAGGGAACTTTTTTGTTTTTCCTCCAAAGCCTATCCACCATTAACTCATGTCCGCCACTCAAATACATACACCCAAAGAGAAATCATCTTCTTTCTCACATTGACGAGGAAACCTGCAAGAAATAAAAACAAGGGTTAGGAATTTTTTTGAATACTCCACAATACACCATTAACTGCAAGAAATAAAAATAAGGTAAAATCAACTCTTTGGGAGTATGCATTTGAGTGGCGCGTATACATGAGTTAATGGTGGGTAGGCTTTGGAGGAAAAACAACAAAAGTTCCCCTCCTAATTAATCTTTGGCATGACATTAAGTTTATTTTTTTGAGAAAATTTCCACATAATCAATTTTCCCGCCCAAATAGCAAAATCCCCAAATTGGTTGCCACGTCATCAGGAAAATGCCAACTCAAAGAATTTTAGGTGCTTCTCGTGGAAATCGGACTTAATGTCCGAATTTTCAAACATAGAGGACCAAAAATTTAATGTGACAACTTAGAGGACCAAATATCCAAGTAGTCCAACTTATAGGACTAAAAAAAATATTTTCCTAATTTTTATGCCACTCAAGTGGATGACCACCCACTTGTTTGTATGATTCTTGGATCAAACATACATCAATGTGGGTGTGTATGTGTACTTGATGATTTAAGGGTCATAACCCATGTGAGTGGCATAGAATAAACCTAATTTGGATGTAGTGATCAAAAGTTATGTTCTTGGTCAAGCAATCTCTATAACCTCTAAAGACATCCGATTTTCCGGTTTCATACGTCCAAAATGTAAATAAAGTTGCATATGATATTTTCTTTAATTAGTTGGGAGGAGTGGTTGGAGGATGAGATAAATAAATATCTCTGAGTTCGAATCCTAATCAACACTCTAGCAAATAGTGAGGATACCACTTGAACTATAAATTTGCAGTAAAGTTGAATATGATATTATTTAAATTTGTTTGAATTTTTTGAGTTGCAAAAAATATTTTTTGAGTTTGATTTAGTTATTAATCGAATTGGTGTAAACGAGTTTTATCATTACGAACATGACTTGATTTATTTCAAATATTTTGATATTTTCACACTTTTTTTTACCTTTTTAATGGTCAATATGGAGTGTAGTATCAATGGACAATGATGTGTTTTTAAATTTTAATTTAAAAAATTCTAATTAATCAGCAATTTTACCTATGTTCCATTGGTATTTACAATTTGCATGGACCTTGAATTATGTCCCCACCCCGACGTCACGAAAACAACACGGCAGAAACGGCGTCGCTGCCAGGCGTTGCGATCACGCCACGTAATTGATTTACCAGTCAAACGCTTACGTCCTTCACGGGTTACAAAGTCAAACTAAAATAACGGTGCTCAATTAAATAAACACGGTGCAACTGGTGCATGGACCTTGGAATTGCTACAGTCACCCCTCTGTGTATTATTGGTTGGGATAATTACAGAAAAACCCTGAGATTCGGGCTAACTACAAAAAATTCATAGGTTTTTGAAAATCGCAAAAACCCGGACATTTGATTCTATCTTACATTTTGAGTCGGGTGTTAATTAGAGTTATCGAGTTGGGTCGTGTTTGGTTTAGGTTGATTTCGGATTAGGGATGACAATGGGCGGGAACGAGATTGGTATGGGACATCCGCAGTACCATTCCTCATTTTGGGCATCCAGCACGGGGATGAGGATTACCCGTTCAGGAAAGGGTCCCCGGGGCCCGGGGTTCGGGTCCCTGTTTTGTATTTTTAATAAAAAATATTTTTTACTTAAAATAGTTAATAATTAAAATAAATAAAATATCATGAATCACTAGTTAATCTTATAATAACTCCACAATATAAAATACTTTAACAAATTGAGTTAAATACAATAATTTTTGAAATACAAAATCTTGTAATTTTAAAAATTAAAAATCATTATAGTATAAAACACATAATTTTTACGGTTTAATTTTACAATTTAATAAAATAAAAATATAAACATAATTAATATTAATATATATATATATATATATATATATATATATATCGATGAACGAGGGGACGGAGACGGGGACGGGGATGAGACGGGGATATAAATACCATCCCCATCCCATCCCCGATTTTAAAAGGGGAATCCCCATCCCCGAATTAATCCGGGATTCCCCGTCCCAATTTATTCGGTACCAACGAGAATGGTTCCACGCGGGGATTTTGCCATTCCTATTTTGATTATGCTCAAAATACATCAAAAATTAAGTAAAACATAAAACAACTACGTTTTAGACAAATTAGTAACTTCATGCCGGGTTCGTGTTAGTCGTATTAATGTCGGGTTCGTGTTAGTCGTGTTCGGGTCATGTTCGTGTTTCTCTCATTAATTTTTAGGTCGGGTGTGTCGAGTGGGGATTAACACCCTTGATTTTTCTCTTCATAAGTAAAAACTATTTCAAAATACCCTGATATTTGTAAAAATATTATAGTTAATCCCTTAAATTTAAGACAAAATAAAATTTGATGGTTTTTTTTTTTAATTTTGTAGTTTTGAAACAACTTTAAATTTTTTTGTAATTAACTCAAATTTAGGGGTGTTTATGTAATTATTCCCAATTGGTTTGCCGAAACTGCTTTTTCTCCGCGTCATTACTTTCTTGAGTTTATCGCCGACGTGGATTTTATCCAGTTGTCGCTTGGCTAGCGATACCGCCGCCAAGGTTGGCCCCCAATGCCGACTTAGCTTTGAACTCTTCCCTAATATTTGGTAGATGGATAATAAAAAGCTTTTAATATGTTGCATTTTACAGATAATTCATAACATGGGGGTATATGAATGATTATTTATTTAATTATTTTTAAAAATATTCAAATATTTGATGAATAATACAGGAGGCAACATTTATCACACTATATGTATCACGAGTTCAAATGATGGGGTAAATTGCAATTTAGTCCTATACTTAAAAGGTTGCCAAAAATTGTCATGTAGCAATCACAATTTGCAAAACATGCAGATCGCTTATGTGAACATCTTCCAATGAGCTATATATTTAATATTGGGGGCTAAATTAATAAAATTTAAATATTTAAATGTCAAAAATTAACATTTAAAAAAAGTATACACGGAGTAATGAAGTTTTTGAAAATTTTGGGGGAGGGGGACTGAGCTTTCGTTCAAGTCAACATATCAACTCATTTAGAGAATATATATAAACATCAGCGAGTTCAATCGAAAATATGAACATTTTCCAATTACCGCCCTTTTAATAACTGAAATATGGGAATTTTTTAAAAATATGATTTTGGGACTAGTTTTGTCACCCCCATATAACTACAAGACTAGAACTGCAATTTACCCAAAATGATGTTGGCGCCGCTCCTATTTTCTGAAGGGTCTACATTTTAAAAAGTGCACCGCCATGACGAAAGGCTGTTTGAAAATCACCCCAAAAAAATGTCTGAATTGTCTCCAAAATGATGATGCAGTTTTCAATAATGTTTCACAAATAATTTTTAATGACCAAATCAAATTGCTAATTGTATCAATATTGCTCCTATAGTCCTATTTCGCCATGACCTGTAGCCAAATTAAGTTGGTGCCTTGATAATAATTGTTGAAAATGATATGATGCCTTAATGTGCAAAACAGATCATCTGTGCTTTCTGAAATGCTCTCTATAGTTTTTACGACCCATAAAAAATGTGTGTTCAACTTTTGGTTGAAAAAAATGTAACTTCTGCTTCTATTTTATTTAAACAAAATCTAAAAGCAGTGAGATGAGTGTTTTAGATCTGTGAATCTGCTTCTGATTTGATTTTTACAAACAAATAAGAACTTTTACAACTTTTTCATAGAACATTCTTAACTTCTAATTCTATTCGCAAATGCTATCTCGAAAGAATTTAATGGTCCAATTCTAATGAATACGCAAAGTGCGAGTCAAAAGTGATCGCCAACACTTTGCAAAACACAACAAAGACTTTACTTAAAAATATAATTTCACAAAGTATGAAATAAAGACAGAATCAAATACAAGACACAAGAGATTGAAAATTTTGTACAAGTATAAAATACTTGTACGGTGTTCATTAGAACAAAAATATTCAAAGGATGATGTTGTTTACAATATACAAAAATACAAAGTAAATAAGGAAACTAGAAGAATAACTCCCCTTGTGTCTCTCCGAAAGCAACAACACTCCTTCACAAAATGTGAGAATACATTTAGTGCACTCCAAACACTCAAACTATAAATCTATCTCACATAAACACTCAAAACTCGAGTTCTAAAAATAATGCCAACAATGTTGCCAACATTCCCGGTATTCTGGTATGAAAAAATTTGGAAGATGAACTCTCAATTCTCCTAAAATCAGACACCGAAATTTGCTGGTTTCGATCCTTAAATAGCTATCTTCTTGAATAACTTCCCGCAAGAAAGTAGGAGAAAAACTTCCCGCAAGTTTTAAGGAAAAAACCACCCACTACACTAAACTTCCAAGGAGTTAGTAGAGTTAAAAAACCGAATTTAAACTTCTAACTTAACTACCTGGAAAACTGAAATATTAACTCGCAAAAAAAAACTGAAATCGAAAGAACAATTCGAAAGAAAGAAAAGATAATGTTTGAGGAAATTCAAACATTAACACTATCAACTTATGATTTTCAAATACGCTACAATACTCAATTCATCACTTCTTTTACATGCGGAAGTTTTTGCAAACACTCCCATACTAAATGCGGCAATCCAGTATTATTTTCCTCACGTTACCTCGGAGACATACCAGCGTAACACCTTCCACAGGAGACGAATTTCAGAAAAGCTTGTGGTTTCCTTGTTCCGATTTTTAAACGTGAAAGCTGCAAACATGAAATTCTATAATTACACAATTTCGTACAAGCATGTTTGGGAATTAATCACCTAGTTCCATTAGGAAAACATAGATCATACAATTATAAAAGATCAAATCTACTACCAAAAGACTCTAAATCATGCATCGTTTCTTCACTTCCCAATTTTATAGCTTCACCACGCAAACTCAACAATTATTTAATTTAGGTAATTACAAAAACACCCCTGAGGTTTGAGCTAATTAAAAAAAAAAACAAAGGGTTTTTGAAAATTACATAAACCCCCTAGAGATTTGATCCAGTCTTAATTTTAAGGAGGTGACTATGATATTTCTACAAATGTCAGGGTTTTTTTTAAATGTTTTTCGCTTATGAAGGTAAAAATATAAGACAGAATAACCTGAAGGGTTTTTTTTGGTAATTTTTAAAAATCTCCCGTTTTTTTTGTAATTAGACCTCAGGGGTGTTTTTGTAATTACCCCTTTAATTTAAGCACACATCACTCGGCATTCTGTTTTGGGATAATTACAAAAACACCCCCTGAGGTTTGGGCTAATTACAAAAAAACGGAAGATCTTTGGAAATTAAAAAAAAAAAAAACCTTCAAGTTTGATGTGTCTAACATTTTTCCCCTTCATATACCAAAAATATTTCAAAAGCTCCCTTAGGTTTATCAAAATATTACAGTTATCCCCTTAAACTTAAGACACAATCAAAACTCAAGGGTTTTTTGGTAATTTTCAACAAACTCTTGGTTTATTTGTAATTAGCCCAAACCTTAGGGGCCTTTTTGTAATTATCCCTTCTGTTTTCAGACATTCAGCACGTTTACCATTACCAAATATTGACAACGTTTACCAATACCAAATATTGATAATGATAAATTTCAACCATAAATATAGGATTGTTCTTTTACCTTTGGACGGGTAATATTTGTAGGGTACCAGCAAAGCAATTCCCTTGATCTTGGTTCTAGTCTCCTGCAGAAGGAAAAAAATATCAGACACTCATGAAAACTTACAGTTGAATGCAACAGTATAAAAATATAACCATAGTTACAATATCACTAAAGCTTCTTTTTCCAAATAAAGATGAATACCGTTTAAGACACTATCGGCATAATTAAACGATGAGATTATGAGAAAATTCGATAGCGCTAATTAAACAACTAGAAAGGCAATACATACAAATTTTCTTGTTCCAGCTTTTCAGCAATGGAAACTGCTCTACGCTTCGACCATCCGCCATGTTGTGAACATCCCTCTGCATGATGAATCACATGGCCGAGGGATACCTTGCCTCTAACAAGATCAAGACTCTGATTTCTGTCACCTAATTTTCTTCGTTCTGGAGAAGAAGTTGTAGTAGACGTTTGTCTCATAAATGCGCTTTCAGTATTTCGTCTGTCGGAGTCTACCTTACTCTTGGAAAAGTTATATTCTTTCGGAGAAGCTTCAACTTCAACAATTTCGCTCCTATTCGCTCCACCAGATGAAGTTTCTTTATTTTGGAGTCTTCGGATCTCGTTGTGATTTGCCATAGGCGTCGCGTTACTTGTGAGAAAAATTGGGTTGCCATCTGAATTAAAAACTGGTTCTATCCCAATGTCTTTTCTTGATTCACATCTGATCTCAATGGTCACGGGTGATCTAAGTACCGACTCAAATGCTTGTAAGATGTGCGATCTATATTTTTCCACTTCGGATTTTGTCAAGTGTGAATTGAACAGTATTTGCACTGTTGGAGCTGCAAAATCACCAAATACTGAGACATATAAGCTTTGTTATACAATCGAAAGAAAAAGGAAACTGGTGTTAGGTATGGTATCAGTATATGCAAATGCCAAATAGTCCACATTAATATTTGGGATAATTACAAAAAACACCCCTAAGGTTTGGGCTAATTACAAAAAAACCCAGAGTTCTTTGAAAATTACAAAAATGAAATTTGATTGTCTTACAACATTTTTCCCAGTGATTTTCGAAAACATTTCAAAAATAACCCTGACATTTGCAAATATATTACAGTTACCCTCCTTAAGTTTAAGACAAAACAAAACCTGAAGGGTATTTTCGTAATTTTGAAACATGCCTGGTTTTTTTTGTAATTAACCCAAACCTCAGGGGGTGTTTTTGTAATTATCCCTTAATATTACCTGCACCAAAACTGAGTGAAATCAGCTTTCCTTCCTGATACATGAACTCTTTCAAGCTATTCATCTGGATCTTTTCAAGCACTTCCGACCATATTTCTTCGATTCCATGATGGAATTTAGCTGGTAACTGAAACTCATACATTTGACTTCTATCACTTGTAGCACTACCCACCTGACCTGCAACGTGTTCTTTTCCATCCATTTCAATACCCTTCAGCTTAGAATTACAACATACATCACCAGAACTTCCAGCTTGAAAAGCATGCATTTCAGCATTGCTTTTCCTAGGTCTCTCTCTCGATACAGAATTATTCAAGACTAGTGGACTATGATTCAAAGTAGTATCTGTAGAGGAACCGGGTAGCCGTAGCATGTAGTGTTGATCCGGAGCCAGTTGCAGCAATGCAGCTGTCAGCCAAGTCATCCTGTCATTTGACAACCTCAGCTGCTTTTCTGCTTCAGACAATGTTTTCAGTGCTTGACGCAGTTTTTCCATGTCTTCTCTGGACACTGTTAACAACATGCTCTCTCTATCAGTCACAGAAAGGAAACGAAGAAAGATTAAGGGAGTGTTTGCAAACACTTAAAAAAAGTGATCAACTTTTTGCTGGAAAAAAGAAAAGATAGTTTCTAATGTTTTCAAATGTCAACTACTCATTTCTGCTTCTAATTCTACATAATTTAATCAGAATCTAAAAGTAGGGGTAGGACTTAGGAGTGCTTTGGATTTATGATTCTGCTTCTGGTTTCATTTTGAAATATGTAAAACGCCTTTAAAACTTATTCACCAAAGAATCTCTTTTAACTTAATCAACCTTCAACTTCTATTTGCAAACGCTACCAACTTGTTATTCTCAACTACTTTTAACCTCTACTACAATAAATCACTTTTTTTTATAAGCAGGCGTTTTTGCAAACACTCCCTAAATCAAATATGAGAAAGCAAATGAAAGTTCAGCAAGTGGCCTAAACTACAAATATGAAATGTTCTAATAACAGGTGCATTTTACGTTGAAGTAATATGAAAACGCGAATTCAAAAATGTTCTAATAACAGGTGCAGTATACCCAATAGCATTGACCAGTATAAACATGTGAAGATCAAATGACACTGGCTAATAAGACTCACATGCTTGCTGCTGGAAGAACTTCCTCCTAGGCCTTTCTTTCAATATATCATAGCTTCCAGCAAGAATATCAGTTATGACAGTAGCAAGCTGCGACATTAGTGCCAATGGCTCAACACCAGATTCCATGATATCTCTCAGATTCTTCACGGTGTTGACAGTGTCAGCAGATAATGCTAAATCAAGTAGATCTACCAACTTCTCATCTGAAATAAGCCCAACCTGACAAGAAACAAAAAAAGTATTTATACATTTAAAGCTTTCCACTGAGTTACAAAAATGCAAAGTAGACAACCAAGGTGATATATATACTACATCATAAAACAAAAGTAACTGTATATCACAATTCATTCATTCTTGGATTGCATAAAGACCAAATGGACGAGTACATACCAGTTCTTGCACCAGGCACAGAGAAATTTTCTGCCCAAGTAAACTCAATTGATCCAAAGTCATCACAGCATCCATTATAGATCCATCTGACCTTGATGCAATAAGCTTCAGGGCATCCTTATCGATTTCTAAATCTTCTTTGGTTGCAATCCACTGCAGAGTATATATTAATTCTGCATCCTTTAATTTAGTAAAAACAAACTTCTGGCACCTAGATACTATTATATGAGGCAAGACATCAAGCCTTGAGCAAGCAAGAACAAAAACGACCTAGGGCTCTATCAATGACCTTCAACATTGCACTCCAACAATCGGGAGAGAAAGTATCGCATTCATCAAATATGAAGACTCTGTACTGAGAGTGATGCTGGCAGGCAATCACATTGTCAAAATCTTCAATTATACTTTCAAAGTCAATATTACTAACCGGCTTATTTCCCTTATGTTGCGGCTCTTCCCGTGTCATGTGCAACGCAAGAATCACAGACTCCACATGGTTTGGGACTTTCTAGAGACTGGCAATTTAATGCTCTAGCAAATATACGTGCACAAGTGGTTTTACCAGTTCCATGAGGCCCATAAAACACATATAATAATCCAACCTTCTTTTTCAAAATAGCATTTGAAAGAGCCTGTACTACCAAGTGCTGACCCACCAGATCCCTGAATGTTCTTGGCATGTATTTCTGAGTGAGATTTTGATGTCTATTAGTGTGCTGTCTTCGAAATCTACGCTGCTCATGATATCCACCCTCTGATGCAAGATCAGAGCCAATTTCCTGCTTTAGCAGATTGTCAGCAAAAATTCCTAACTCTCCCGAATAATCATGACGCCAAGCAGCATGATCCATACTTCCCTGAGATCCAGAAGCATCAAGCAGTAGAGGAAATGCTTCTCCATCGGATTTCGTAGATGAACTCAAGTTATCTGACATGGCTGCTGGCATGTCAGAGATACCCCTTCTAGAAATAGAACCTTCTTTTTTCAACCGTGATTCGGATAAACCACAAGAAATGCTCCGGCCAGCCATGTCAATAAATGACTTTCCTCTATGATGAATTCCTGACCAGTTCCAAGGAATACCACACCCATTTCTTGGAACACCGGTGACATTCTGACCGTCATACTCTTGGGCAAACGAGTTAGAGGCCATTGACATTTCGTTTTGAGTCTCAGCATCTCGGGTAGCTATAGAAGGGCGATTTCTTCTTGCACCACAAGATTTACGCTTTTTTCCTCATTCGTATTGTTTCCATGGCTGCAAATGTTCGCTTCTGTTTCTTCAGCAATTTGTTCTACTTGGGCATGCCTCTCGTCATGATTGCAAGATAACGCTACATCATCACTATCAGCTGGGATATCTTTTAACTGATTGGCAACAGTCTTAAGGGGCCAATCTTGTTTGTAACCTCCTTTCTTCTTGACACTCTTGTCTATCAATTCAGAGGATCGAGAAACAATGTGGTGAGCCAAATGATTTCCATCTTGAATATGATCATTTTTCCAACTCTTTACATCATTTCCCAGAGACCTTCGACTTGATTTTTCTCTCTTGACTCTTCTACGGTTGCTCACAGCTGTGGCTGCCTCATCATTATGAGTGCTTAACTGAGCAACGGCTCCATTTGATACAGGTGGGCCAATAGGGGCACTTTCTGACATCTTTCCACGTTCATTAGGACGTTCTACGTTGACTGACCGTCTTCCATTGACCAAGGCATCCCTTTTCCCTCTTTTAAGAAGCATATCAACGACAGAAGGAGAATTCCATGAGTGTGGACTTGCAGAAGGATCTTTTAGAGACCTCGACCTCTGAAGGACTACAAGTTCCCTCATGAGAGCCCTATCGCCAAAATTGGACTATGCTTATGCATATGGTTCTTCAAATGAATGCAATTTGTCAAATGAATGTGATTATGTAGGTGATCACTTATATTACCATTCACATCCTTAAGAACCCTGTCGCGGGCAATCCTAGTCATGATTACAACAAAAATCGATACGCTGGAAATGTACTTGAAACAACCCAAGATGTTACACAAAGATCGAGCTCTCAACTTATGACTGTCCAAGAGCTTCTGTGTTTATCTTATTGCAGATACACAGCATAGTCTATTTAACCGAACGACTTTGCCCAAACCCAAACAACTAAACATTACAAATGTAAATTATCAACACTAATACACTTTCTTACTATAGTTCCAATCATGAACATTCCATCCCACCCAAGTACAAACCCTTCAAAACATATACTTTTACCCTTTGAGGCATCTGATGTAATACAGAGCAAACCCAAGTAAATTGCAACGACATTAAATGATAGTCATTAGCTCAACAACTCAAAGAATCTTTGCGGGTCGACACTATGATGGGTGAATCATTTTATCAAACAGGGGATAGACATTGCAAAAGGGTAAAGAATCTTTGAGTCTTTAAGGACAGAGAAAATGGGAGTGGAGAGTAGACTGCATTCACCTGAATCTTGGAGTTGTAAGCAACTACTAGCTACCGCTTTTCCAAATACCCGTTGCCGTCATAAAGTGTATTTCTGTGTTACTCCCTCTATCCCAATTTCCAGATCTCTTTCTCCATTGTTGCGCATGAATTTCAGGAGGGGTCCTTTCAGAAAACTATAGAACACACCTCTACTATGCGCTATGTCAAAAGAAGAAATACTTTGCAAGTTGCGGACTCGTATGTTGTGCAGTACAAGGTGAGATTTGGAGTGTTGCATGAAACGGGACTATAGGGAATATAAATAAAGTAGCAGTAAATAGTTTTAGGGGTGTGGTGGTGGGGGAGGTGGTGGTGCTAACGACATATTGCATTGAAAAACAAAGCAGTTTGCAAGAACAGTTGAAGAGAGTATTTGTTTTTATATCAAATGGAAAAACCAGTGTTGTAAAAATCGGACTAGTCGCCTCTAGACCGATCCAATTTTGCTAAAATCGCCCAAAGAAAAATCGTTCAGGCCAAAAATCAGGCAAGACAGCCAGAAATCGGGGCCTAGGCGGCCAGGAAATCGGGCCTAGACGGCAAAAATCGACCAAAAATTGTAAATTTTTAAAAAAAAAACAGAAAAAGATGAAAAACAATATTATATCTAGGCGCCCGCCTAGGCGCAGGGCCACTGCCTGACTAGCGTCTAGCAATTTCTGCAAACATTGGGAAAAATCGGTGTTGTAAACACCGGTCTTATTGTCTAGGTAGCCAAAAATCGGGCCTAGGAACTTATTTAGGCAGCCAAAAAATTGGTCCGAGACGCCCGTCTATGCGGTCTAGATGGCAAAAATCGGTAAAAATAATAAAACATATAGAAAAATAGTATTATTTTTAGACGCTCGTCTAGGCAGCCTAGGAGATGGGCTGCTAGTGCCTGCTACCCCACTAGTATATAGTGATTTCTGCTACCTTTGAGAAATTCTATTTTCCACAACTCACTGCCATACTGGTTGTAGATTATAAAATAATTTTATTGGAAGTGAAATAAAGTTGATAAAATCATTTTGAAGCTACTAAGTCACGTGTAACTAAGATTTTTTTAATTTTCATATATAATATTTTTTACAGATAAACAATGAATGTCGTTTTGAAATATTGTGGGACCAGACCATTCTGATTCAAAATACCGTTGAAGATGGGCCGGACTTTTAGAAGGGTAGATCAGACATGCGTTTCATTCAATTCGGTTTCACCAGAAAATTAAGCAAACATTATTACTTTACTAATTGTTTTCTTTATTACAACAAATTTATTTTTAATTACTTGTGAAGATCAGCATGAAATTGGAAGAATAGTTAGAGGCTTTTATGAAAATCTTTTCAAGGAAGAGGCTTGTCATATTGGACTTGTAGTGGATGTAATTAGCCCTTGTATTTCAGAGGAGCAGAACCAAATGTTAACTTGTCAATTCTCTTTTTCGGAGTTCACAAAAGCAATCAAGCAAATGCACCCGGACAAATCCCCTGGACCCGATGGTTTCAATCCGGCTTTTTATCAAAAATTTTGGCCGATGATTGGAGAAGAAATTTTTGGAGGATGCAAGGAATGGCTTAGAAAGGGGCGATTCCCAGATGGCTTAAATGATACCAATGTGGTATTAATTCCGAAATTAAAAAATCCGGGTAACTTGAAAGATTGGAGGCCGATTTCGTTGAGTAATGTGATTTATAAGATATTAGCTAAGGTATTGGCTAACAGGCTTAAAGGAGTTGTGGCGAAGATTATTTCCAAGAATCAATCGGCATTTGTTCCAGGTAGGTCAATTATTGATAATGTTCAGATTGCTTTTGAAATTATTCACAGCATGAAGAGAAATACGAGAAATAAGTATGGTGATGTGGCGCTGAAAATTGATATTAGTAAGGCTTATGATACTATTAGTTGGGATTTTTTGGAAGCTATCATGAAGAAAATGGGATTTGCTCGTGAATTTGTGCAATGGATTATGTTGTGTGTTTCTTCTGTTAGATATTCCATTGGAGTTAATAATGATTTTATTGGTCCGATTGTGCCGGGAAGAGGTTTGAGACAAGGTGACCCTTTGTCTCCTTATCTATTCATCATTTGTGCGGAGGGACTTTCTTTCTTGATTAAAGATGCGGAAATGAAGGGGCTGATTCACGGAACCAAAGTGTGTAAGAGGGCACCATCGATTTCACACCTGCTTTTCGCTGATGACAGCTTGTTATTTTTCAGGGCTTCTATTGAGGAATGTAATGAGATGAAAAGGATCCTTGATACTTATAAGAAAGCGTCGGGTCAAGTTGTCAATTTTGATAAGTCAGGGATTTATTTCAGCAGCAATATAAATCAGCAAAAAAAGGATGAGATCTGCAGGTCATTGAACGTCTGGCAGCTTCTTAATACAGGTAAATATCTTGGGCTCCCTTCTTTGATTGGTAGAAAAAAGAAAGAGGTTTTTCGACATGTTAAAGATAAAATCTGGAATCATATTCAGCATTGGCGAGATAAGCCTTTGTCTAGAGGAGGTAAAGAAGTGCTTATAAAATCTGTGGCTCAATCTATTCCAACTTATTTCATGAGTACTTTTTTGTTACCTTCTTCATTGTTGGATGATATTGAAAAGATGTTGAATTCATTCTGGTGGAATTCGAATAAGGATAGGAATAAAGGATTAAATTGGTTGAGCTGGGAAAAACTTTGTGATAGAAAGGAGAAAGGTGGTTTGGGCTTTAGAGAACTGTTGAGTTTTAATGTGGCATTATTGGGGAAACAAGGATGGAAGTTCTTGACGGATCTAGATGCGCTTGTGTCTAAGATTTTCAAAGCTAAATATTTCCCTAAAGGGGATTTTTTGAATTCAAAATTAGGATCTAATCCTAGTTTTATTTGGAGAAGTGTCTGGAATTCCCTAGTTGTGCTGCAAAAAGGGACTCGATGGAAAATTGGAAATGGTACGAAGGTTAAAGTGTGGGGGGAACCATGGTTACGAGATTTGAAAATTTCTCTATATGTCAAGCCCTATAAATCCAGGGGATCGAAAATTTATTTGTGTGTGATTTGTTTATCCCGGTGTAAGCAATGGGATGTGGAATTACTAGAAGAATTTTTTTGTGATAGAGATGTTAGATCGATCTCTAGTATTCCTCTCACTAATGGTTTTGAAGAGATATGAGAGTTTGGCATTTTGATAAAAAGGGTAAGTATTTGGTGAAGAGTGGGTATAGGGTGGCTACAAGTTTTAATATTAGTGGGCAAATTGAAAACTCGGGTCTTTGGAGTAAAATTTGGGATTTAAAAATCCCACTAAAGTTAAACACTTTATTTGGAGGGTGTGTCGTGATTGTCTCCGACGAGGTCTAATCTTAGCCAAGGCATATAGTTTGTGGATTTGAAATGTGTGATGTGTAATGAACAAGTGGAAACAAACATGGCATCTGTTTTTCTCTTGCTCGTTCGGTGCTTCGAGCGTGTGGAGGGTCTTTGGTATGAAAGAGGTGGTGGATGAATGAACGGGCCGAGGAGATCGAATCTGTTCAAGGCTTTGTGGCTAAGTGTCGTCATGTGATGAAGATTGGAAAATGGTTAAATGTTTGATGTTGTTATGGAGTTTGTGGAGGGAAAGGAACAATGAGCTTTGGAACAATTGTCATGCCTCAAAGAAAAGATACAAGTTATGTTGTTGTTAGTGTATTATTAGATTGGTGTGCAAAGAAATTTCAATACCAAAGCTTACAACCAGGCTTTGCGCAAAGAACTCATAATGCAGTGAAGAAGTGGAGTAAACCGGACCAATTGTATTTTAAATGTAATGTTGACGTCGCTAAATTCGGTCCGTAATGCTACAGGTATTGGAATGGTTATTAGAGATGGTAAGGGTGATTTTGTTGTGGCTAGAACAATCACTTTCCCAGGAGTTTTTGCACCTAAAGAAGCCTGAAGCTATAGGAGTTCGGGAAGCTCTCTCGTGGATTAAGTCGTTGTGTTTTCACCAAGTGGTTGTGGAATCGGACGCTAAATATGTGGTTGAAGGTATTTCGTCTATGGATTCGGGTGCTTGAATATGATAACTTGATTCAAGAGTGTCGTGTTTTATTGCAAGGAGAACCAAATATTTCGGTGTCTTTTTTACGTAGCGGTAATGAGGTTGCTCATGTCTTTAGCGAAGGAATCATTTTCTTTTGATAGCCCATCGTGTGGAATTTTCCACCTCTTTGTATTATTGAACCTTTATCGTTTGATTTATCGTAATATAATTTTATTTTGCCTCAAAAAAAAAAAAAGAAATGAAGCACTAGTTGTTGATTACAATGTATTGGTTACAATGGGAAAGCCTTCACAATGGATCAATTACAAATCGAAATGAACTATTATATTACAAACAAAAGTGAATCGAATCGTGGCCGAGTCGAGATACTATCTCTATCCGCAAGACAATTACGCCCCGGCTAGTGCTCACGGCTTCGACGTATTGCCTCCAAAGATAAAACGGCCGTCTTCTCGTGGTAAGTAGCACCACTAACACGAAGCACATTCGAACGAAAAAGTGTTGAAGATCGTCAAGTTCTTTGGACCTTTTTGTGCAGAATGCAGAAATATGGCTTTGTGTATGAATATTTGTTGTGTACCAACTGCAATGCACTCAAATGAATTTATAGACAAACACACCTGCAGGAGATAACAAAAAGTAGTGGGCATTAATCCAATTGTAACATCCCAGATGTTACACCCCACTACTCTATAACAGACAAGTAGTGGGCTCTTTTCAGATGACCACTTCTGTTGGAGTTACTAACTCCAACAAATACACGCAATCCGACACCTACAATGTCCGATTCATTTGGCTCCAACAGATCCAACGATCACTCGAACCGGGCAAGTCCATTTTCGAGTGGCAAAACTTTAGTGGACCTGGGCCCAATAAGTAGGGCCGCCGCCGCGCCCAAGCCTGTGCCCGGTCGGGCCGGGCGGCGTGTGGCCCACTTGTGATCATCCACTTGTGTTATAGTTTATACAACAAATAACACTTTATAGTAAATAAACTAGGATAAACTATGATTTGTATTCCATGTGGGATAAGGCATAAGCCTTTCATCTCCTTTACATAATCTTTACATAATGCCCACTTATGTGGGCTACCTTCGTGTATTAATTTCTTACTCACCGAAAATCGGTTTTGAGAAATAAAAATACTACGAACATCTACTCTAACGTAGATTAATAATATATAATTTAATTCCTCCAGAATTAAATATTAAGCCACCGAAAAAATGGTTAAAGTTGGGTCGACACCCACTTTATCAAAACCAAATTTTCCAACAATCCCCACATGAGTGAAAATTAATGTATGCATGAATGCGCACACGCAAACCGATCCTCAAGAGACAATATTGCATTGTAAAGGTAGCTTATGGCTTTGAACCTTCCGTAGTCAATACCATCGGGTACATTTGGCGGCTTAGTGGACGCATTGCCTTGAACTATTCTTCCACGGTGTATACCGAGTCAACAAGATTAACACAATAAGGTCTCAACACCTTCTCGTTTTCACGTTTTGTGTCCGTTTCGCCATGGACACCATTTTGGATTCATAAGTGTTACTTTGAAGCGGCCCGCACTTCTTACTTATATAGGTGATCTTCTACCCGAGTATCCCGCCATACTCGGCCTCAACGAGGTGTAGGAATCATTAAAAGTCAAACGACTTAGCCTCACCACAACTTTGCGGGTGTTTCAACACTTGGTATTGCTTTCAGGGATGGGTTATAACATTGTTTCCAAGTGTTACAACATACCCTTCATAGTTTAGTTTTCCCATTGAACCAAGTTCTTGGGATCTCCAAATCATCATGGTTGGGTTACCACTATGATAGTTATTTTACTTTGTGGACTTCAAGCCCATTCCCTCTAGCAATTTACCCAATTGATCTCGATTGATCCTTTTGTCAAAGGATCGCCAAATTGTCTTTTAACTTTACGTAGTCAATTGACATCACACCATTTGAGATCAATTGTCTAACGG
Organism: Rehmannia glutinosa; assembly: GCA_016081115.2. Lineage (NCBI taxonomy): Eukaryota > Viridiplantae > Streptophyta > Magnoliopsida > Lamiales > Orobanchaceae > Rehmannia > Rehmannia glutinosa. Next base: position 466,598 of record JABTTQ020002432.1, read on the forward strand.
TATTGTGTCTCCGAGCGAATATGTCTAGACTTACCGTTATACATATTGCTCGTGCCGCCTTCTTCCTATAGCCGCTTGGCTATCACAGCGGTGAATCATCACGTATGCACAGGCTTCCTCCAACATGGAATATCTTCCAGTAAAATTTCGAAGCCACTCGCTTCTTCACCACTTTATCTAAAGCTATAAACTCAATTCCATGGTGGACCGAGCTATACACGTTTGCTTCGTGGACTTCCACGATACCGCACCACCTCCAATGGTGAATATGTATCCACTAATGAATAAGAATCTTTCAACTGAGATCCAACTAAAGATCACTATATCCTTCAAGTACAATCGGATATCTTGAGTAGATAGCCCATAATCCAAGGTATACTTCAAGTATTTTTTAACACCTGGTTAACGCTTTCCAATGCTCATGGCTTGGATTGCTCGTGAACCTACTCAACATATTTACAGGGTAGGCCAAGTCCGGACGTGTACAATTTGTGATGTACACCAGATCGCCTATTATACGTGAGTATTCCATCTCGAGCCACCGGGTTCTGCTTTTATTAGCAACCGTGATTTATACTTAAATCAACGGGTCTTTTGACGATGAACTATCAAAAGCATTGAATTTCTTGAGCACTTTCTCCACATATAGTGGGATTGTGACAAGATAATTCCATTAGGAGTTCTCACGATTTTTATCCCAAGGAGTACATCAAGAAATCCCCATATCCTTCATGTCAAAGTTCCTCTTTAACATTCTTTTAGTCTCCATGATAGTATCATGACTCATCGCCCATGATTAACAAATCATCTACGTATAGACAAACTATGACAAATGTTTCGATGTCCCTTTGACATATACACATTTATCACACTCGTTGATTTTAAATCCATTTGACAACATCGTATTGTCAAACTTAAGATGTCATTGTTTTGGAGCTTGTTTTAGTCCGCAAGGATCCTATTAACTTGCACACCTTCTTTTTTTCGACTGGGTGCAACAAACCCTTCGAGTTGTTCCATGTATATTTCAAAGATCTATCTCTCCATTTAAACGCCGTCTTGACGTCCATCTCGATGAATCTCTAGATTGTGCAAAGCAAAGAATCGCAAGAAGACCGAATAGACGCAATCCTCGTATCGAGAATAGGTGTCAAAGAAGTCATATCCTTCTTTTTGTTTAAAGCATTTGGCTACAAGTCGTGCTTTATATTTATCAATAGTTCCATCTGTTTTATACTTCTTCTTTAAGATCCATTTACATCCTAAAGGTTTATGACGGCAGGAGATCAACCAACTCCCAAGTCGGTTCCGCGTAATGGACTCGATTTCACTATTGATAGCTTCTTGCCAGAGCGGAGCATCCGGATCGCTTAGAGCCTCTTTAATCGAGTTTGGCTCACCATCTAACATAAATGTTATGTAATCGGCCCAAAAGACTTAGCCCGCCTTAGACCTCTTAGTGCGTCTCGCTTCTTCACTAATTGGTGTTGAACCACTTCTGCGTTCGTGAGTTCTTTTATTAGTACTCACTTCTAATTTTTCTACAAGGGTAGACATCCTCAAAGAATACATCATTCCTTGATTCGATTATGGTACCTTCGGTCATTTCCGGATTTTCCGACTTATGTATCATAAACCTATATGCACTACTTTGGTATGCATATCCCACAAAGACACAATCAATCGTCTTTGGTCCAATTTTAACTTGTTTTGGTTCGTATTGCTACCTTAGCCAAACACCCCCACACTTTAAGGTATTTATAAGAAGGCTTACGATTTTTCCACAATTCGTAAGGTGTCTTATCTTTCCCTTTAAGTGGTATTTTATTCAATATGTGGTTGGTCGTTAAAAGCCTTCCCCACATATTCTCGGGGTAATCCGGAACTTATCAACATGGCATTCATCATCTCTTTTAGTCCTGGTTTTTTTTATTCAAAGAACACCGTTGGGGACGCGGGTGAATATGGTGTTGTTGTTTGATGATTTATGCCAAACGGGTACATAGTTCTTCAAATGGTGCAACATATTCACCACTCTATCACTCCGAATTATTTTAATCCTGCCAAGTTGATTTTCAACTTCATTTTTATAATTCTTAAAAGCCTCTAATGCTTCATCTTTGCTTCTTAACAAGTATAAGTAGCAAAATCTTGTGCAATCATCAATAAATGTGATGAAATATTTTTTACCACCTTTAGTTTGCACAAATTTTAGACCACACACACATCGGTGTGTATCAACTCTAAAGGTGAAGTGCTCTTTTCAACCGAATGAAACGGTAATTTAGCCATTTTAGCTTCAACACAAACTTCACATTTTCTTTGTGAGTTTACTTGTGTAAATTAATTAATTCTAAATTTACCAATCTTTTTTATAGCATTTGATTTACATGTCCTAATCTAATATGCCATAAATTAGAGCACTCAACAATATAAATGAAGAAGATTCATTCTTATTCATATTCTCGCCAAAACGGCGACAAATATTACATTCATTTTGAACAGTCCTTTGTCTAGATAACTCCTACCAAGGAATCGTCCAAATTTGCTAAGTATAAATTTTTCGACTCAAAAACTAGTCTAAACCCATGGTTAACCAAAGAAGCCGAACCCGAAACTAGATTTTTGCGGATGTCTAGACATGCAAAGACATCCTTCACTTCAACTCCTCTCCGAAGTAAGCTTTAGCACCACCGTTCCAACGCCAAAGAACATCAAGAGGCATGATTCCCTATATGGAGCTTCCTTCCGGCCGATAGGATGTAAGAAGAGAATGCATCCTTATCGAACAGACATGGCAAGTGGCACCGATATCCACAAACCATTCTTTCGGTTATCCACCAAATTGGCTTCAAACACCACCGCCGACATGTCAACTTCGTCGCGCCTCCTTTCTTCAACCACATTGGACTGCGGTTTGGTTTTCTTTTTTTGGTTGATGGCGTCCTTTGCCATATGGTTCGGATTTTTGCGATTGTAGCAAGCTCCCCGGAATTTTCCACCGGTTTCTTGCTTTATCGTTAGGTTTTTCTTCGAGTTACTTGACGAGTCGTGCTCCATCAAGTCAAGCTTTTGACTCCCATAGGGACAAGCTTGGACTTAGAGTCAATCCTCCTATTGTCTTCCTCAATCCGAGTTTGACAATCGATCATCTAGTCTCATCTCCTTTCGCTTATGTTTGAGATAATTCTTGAAATCCCTCCAACTTGGGGGCAATTTCTCAATCAAGGCGCCACTTGAATGCTTCGGCAAAGCCATTCCCTCGGCAGAGATTTCATGTAGGATCAACTGGAACTTCGAACTTGTTCCATCACGGTTTTAGAATCAACCATCACAAAATCCAAGAACTTACCGACAACAAATTTCTTTGTGCCAAGCATCCTCGGTTTTGTACTTCTTCTCCGAAGAATCCCACAATTCTTTGGAGGATTTCACAAAGACAATACACACCGTAATGTGCATCACTAAGTCCGTTTAAGACATAGTTACGACAAGAAATCACCCTAGCCCCATGCATCAAACGCAGCGTTGCCAAAGATTCATTTCGCTTTCAAAGAACAACGGTGAGCGTCCCTGGTCGATATCTTCGCACTTAGTAGGGTAGTCGGGTAGAACATCATTTTTGTCGCCACCTCTTGAAGTCGAAACCCATGAATTTTTCGGGTTTCTCATCTTGAGCAGGGAGGGATGATCGGCGTCTCGCTTATGCTTGCCATCGTGAAGTTCGAATAATTGTCTTGCGATTGTTGATTACAATGTATTGGTTACAATGGGAAAGCCTTCACAATGGCTCAATTACAAACCGAAATGAACTATTCTATTACAAATGTAAAAACACGAATCGAATCGTAAGTCGAAGTCGAGATACTATCTCTATCCGCAAGACAATTACATCCCGGCTAGTGCTCACGGTTTGACGTATTGCCTCCAAAGATAAACGGCTTCGCCTTTTCTCGTGGTAAAGAAGCACCACTAACACGTAAGCACCTTCGAACGAAAAAGTGTTGAAGATCGGTTGTTGGACCTTTTTGTGCGTAATGCGTAAATATGGCTTTGTGTATGAATATTTGTGTACCAACCGCAATGCACTCAAATGAATTTATAGACAAACACACCTACAGGAGATAACAAAAAGTAGTGGACATTAATCCAATTGTAACATCCCGGGATGTTACACCCCACTACTCTATAATGCATAAAGTAGTGGGCTCTTTTCAGATGACCACTTATGTTCGAGTTACTAACTCCAATAAATCACACGAATCGGACACCTACAATGTCCATTCATTCATCTGGCTCCAACAGCCCAACAATCACTCGGGCGCCAAGCCCATTTTCGAGTGGCAAAACTTTAGTGGACCTGGGCCCAATAGGGTGTAAGTCCAAGCGCTACGATAATCTGAGGGGGTGAATAGATTATCTCCATCTTTTTGATTTCGCCCTCTTTTTAAAACCGAATGCTCAAATATGATAATAAAGGTGCGGAATGTAAACAACACACGCCGATTTAAAGAGGTTCAACCCACCTAGGGCCTAATCCTCTACCACCCCAAAGATATCAGGGATGGATTTCGAAAGAAAAAGAATTTTATTAATTACCAAAATTAATACAAATTCAACTTACAACACCTTGAAGAGCACCACACTCTTCTTTAACACCACCTTTGGAGATTACCACAATCTCCCTTTGAAGATTACCACAATCTTCCTTCAACGCACCTTGTGAAGATTACCACAATCTTCAACCTTGAAGAATACCAAATTCTTCAACACCTCAATAAGAAGATTACCACAATCTTCTTGTACCTATCACCTAGATCATCCAAGTGTGCTCTTACCACAAGAACACTCACAAGGATATCTTGTGTTTGAATGATAACCAAAAATCAAGATTACAACTCAATAATGAATAATACAATTTGAGTGCAAAGTGTAATCAAGAATAGCCTAGACCTCAAGGATGTGAAAGTGATAAGCTAGGCAAGTTTACAACAAGAATGATAACAATGAAAGACCAAGTGTTTTGCTTGAAGTGTATCTTGTTGTGTTGTATCTCTATTGTAGTTTTGGTTGCTCCAAAACTTCCTCTATTTATAGGAGATGATTGATCAAGCATAGCTCCTCTTGGGGACCGAAAATCTACAGTAAAATAGCAATTAAAATCAAGAATATAGTGTTAGAAATCAATCCCACAATTTAAGGAAATGTGTCTCATTGGCCAAACGGTCATATTTTTTTGTCATTAATACAGGCGACCGGCCGTCGCACAGAGATAAGAGAAAAAGAGAACACTTTGAAAAAATACAACAGATGACAGGCGGCCGACGAAGCGTAGGCCACCGGCCACTGCCTCAACCGGTCCCCCAGGCACAAAAACGGCGGGTTAAGTTCTGCTTTCAACATGGAACTTGCAGTGCAGTATCGGCCGATCATTGGCGACGGCCGACACCCAGCGGCATGATCGGTCGACCGCTTGTTTTTCCTTCCGTCTCATTTTTCTGTTTCTAAAAACATCTTCGTGTACGGGTTGCCTATGGGCGAATTTGGTCGACCACGAGACGTAAATGTTGTCCAATTTTTGTCGGAAATAAAACCCAAGAAATACTCCGAAAATTTAGTAAAAACATTTTAAACCAATCGAGAGTATTTAGACAACATTTAGAACCTTGTTTAGGAGTGAAAAATCCATTGATATAAAATCATTAAAAGTGTTGTCCATTATTATCAAAAATAAACTTGAGGAAATACTCAGGAAAATATTAAAACCATTTTAAATCATTTAGGAGTATTTGGACAACCTTTAAAACCATTGTTTTGGTGACAAAATAAAATCATCAAAATTAAGATAAAAACATGTATCAAACAATCTCCCCTTTTTGATGATTACAAACCAAAACAATTTTTACACAAACTAAGAGAGCAATTTTCGAAATGATTTTCCGGTAAAAAACATTTGACCGTTTGGAAGCAACCAAAATTTCCAAAGAATATTAAAGCAACCAAGTAGGAGTAAATATTTTTCAATAATAAGCACAAGCTCCCCTATCAACAAGCATATCAAGAATAATGTAAAAGCAATTATTCATAAGCTAAAAGCTTTAGCTTTTACAATTTGCTCAAGAGCTTATAAGCCCCCTGTCACAAAACATCATTATATAAGTCCATCAAGCAACAATTGGACTAAAAATAAATCACAACTTATGGCTTTTATGAGCCATAGCTTATAGCTTTTATATCGAGCTTTTTTATTAGCTTTGAGCTAACGAGCCAATATCCTGTTTTTCTCCCCTTTGGAATCATCAAAAAGAATGTTAGGATGGTGAAAACACCATACAATAATATCAAAGCATGTCAAATGGACGGTGAAAAAAAAACCGTTTGAGCAATTTAAAGCATAATCATCAAGGAAAGTGAGAGAATTGAAACATAAAAGATCCATAAGCTCATTAGTATGCTAAAAACATGATTTCAAAAAGATTTTACGACATTTGAAGCAAGAGAATCATGTAGAAGTTGGAAGTTTCATTGCGACATTACAACGAACACCTTGTGTGTGTGAAAAATAAAAGAGGTTGTATGTAACCCTTGTAAATGGTTCAAGCCAAAAATTTTCATATCATCAATCAACCTCATTCTAAAAAAAATCATATGCAACAAATGCAACAATAGTTCATCAAGTAAGTGAGCTCAAAGTAGATTCTCAAGGGTTCAACCCAATTGAGATAAGCTAAGAATGATCAAGGCATTACAAATGCCAACAATTAGAGCATCCATCAAGTAATTAGTCATGCTTTCAACATACATGTATCAAATGTCCCAACATATCCATCTAAGCATAATGAACAAGGCGATAAAAAAGCACTTTTACCATCAAGTACTTCATACCAATTATCAAACAATGCTTAAGAGTATTTTTACCATCAAATACTCCATGATCATTCACAAGTCATTATCAACTCGCAATTATAATCCTTTAAGAAAAAACAAGCAAATATCATTAGTACAAAAGAGTTTTACAAAAGTTCATAAAAGTACAAAGCAACTTAAATGAAAATGCTAGAAAGTAAAGGGGTGGGGTAACATCATTCCTCATCCGAGGAGAAGCAAGATCCGGAATAAAGTCCTTGATGAATTTCTTCAATTTTCCGATAGACTTTTGCATTTTGGAGGTCTTTTGCTCCAAAGCCTCATATCTCGTCTCATGAAAAGTCCTCATCTCATCAAATTCGGCTTGAGTATACCTCCTAGGCGGTTGAGCACCTAGTATTACCCTCCGGATTGCTCGGTTCACCCTCTTCCGCCAATCTTGCGGCCTCGGTGTCATCAAAGTAGTCATTAGGATCGGGGACTCTTGACCTCTTCCTCTAGCCATTTTGGTTGGTCGGATGTCCATATTCTTGCGCATCGTGACTATTTGGGAGATATTATCAATGTCGAAGTCATTTTGAAAAAATTCCGAGTTAAACTCCGACGGGAAGTCCCGATTGAATAAGAAGTTTACAAATCCAATTTCCCATAACCAACTTCTTATTACCTCGAGTAATGGACTCGATAAGACATTGAATAAGTATGGCACCAAAGTTAAGTGGTTCCTCCTAGCAATCTTATAAGTCAAAAATAATCCATATTGCTAGGCATCTTTCCCGACTTACCACAAATGCAATATGCGACAATGACCGATAAAATACGATGCTCAAGTGTCATTGCCAACAAAGAATACTTTGGCCATACTCCCAAATACGTCTTAACTTCTTTCATCGACACCCCCAACATTTCATCATTCCAAGTCCCACAAGAGAAATAATCCCAACCACCTTCTCTAACATGTAAAAGCCGGCAAATATCATGGGAGTCCATCTAAAATGACGACCCTTTATAAGCGAATTAACGGCAATCGGTTTTCTTTCATTATCATATTGCACCCACATATTAGCATAAAAATGTTGGATAATATCATCATCATACAACACATAAGCATGCTCCCATAAATACATCCAACCTTGCTCCTCAAAAAATCCTCTTATAGTAGGATACTTATTTGTAAATGAACTAAAACGACACATTTTAGTCCGAGCAATAGATTTACCTTTCATCCCGAATCCTCATAGTACCATTCCGCATACTTATTGATGAAATTAATAGCATTGCGGGAATTAGGAGCTTGAGTAACAAAAGATTTTTTACCTTTCGCCCAACGGCAATTTTCGAGCGAAATTGTTCGCTGGAGCTCGGTGATTTGGGCCCGAGAGATAATGGGATTTTGAACATCATCACCTTTGAGCCACATTTCTTTGAGCGGCTCGAATATCCCTTTGTTCGGCCGTCTCGCCGATTTCTCAAATACCCCTCCGCCCCTTTCTTCTCTTAGAAGTGGGATTTTGATCGGTGGAATTTCTTGGAGGTGCCATATATATGAAGTTCTTGCAAAAAGAAGTGAATTAGCAAGAAAAATTTTAAGGATTGATGAAGAATTGAGGATTTTGGAAGAAAGGGGGTGATATTATCATTGTTAAGGGTTTGAGAGAAATTTTCTTTCTCGTTTGAAACGAAGAACATAACATATTTAATCGATGATTTTGCAATCGGGCGGCCGAGGTAGGGTGCGACGGCCGAGTGCGGGGTGACCGGTCGCCCTGCTTTGACCGCCCCAAAGGTAATTTTTCTTTCACAGATTTTCCAAAATTCGATTTTTCACCCCAAAGGTTTTAAAACTTTGCAAAAGGATAATTTTGGACTATATCCAACAAATATGGGTTTTGGGAGAAACATATAAACGATAAAATCAAGACTAAACACGTAGTGCCTTTTAAAAAAAAATTTGCAAAAACAATTAGGGGCACTTAAGGGGTCAAAATGAAATATCTTGAAAGATATGTGCATAAGCATAAAATCGAGTTTAAGGAAAAATACGAGTAGACATACCTCGATGGTTTAAGAACCTTGATGACGTAATAGCCAATGAGTATGAAATATGTATCCTACACAATTCTTAGACAACATTTTCATAGAAAATTCAAGTGTAGCAAGTAATATGAGATATCAAAAAGAGCTTATGCTATAAGATTTCATAAGAGATAATAAGCCACATGAGTCTAATAAAATGCTCAAAAGTTTTAGAAAATCATGCAAGGTCTCTTTTAAAAAAATTGAAATTCATAAATTTATAAGAGACCTATATAAAAAAAATACTTGAAAATTCATTTTGCAATTAAGACACAATTAAAAGTATGCATAGATTTAAAAATAAAATGCATATACAAATGGGGAGATACGGTTTACCAATTACGCTGCGTTTCCATGGGTTGTGTCTTTCCTATTGTTGATGATATCTTCCCATTGAGAAGTCACTTTGTTGATGATGACTTCTCCATTTCCAAGTTTGGTTACCTTCCCATGGTTGATGGTTTCTTCTTCTTTGAAAATCATCTTGTTGATGATGTCTTTGCCATTTCCAAGGATTGTGTTCTTCCCATTTTTGATTATACGCTCTCTTGGAAATTGGCTTTGTTGAGAGTAGTTTCTCCTTCTTTGATCAAATGAAACGTTCATTTGATGTTTTCTTGGTGGCATGAATTTTCTCCGATTTTTGCTTTTTCGGGTACCTAATAAAGACATTGTATTGTGGTACCTCATGTGTTTGGGTCCTTTAAGATTAGCTTTGAGACTTTTAGGTCTCCAACAATATTTAGAGCTATTTCTAGCCCGACAAGAATTAACCGTATGACCCTTTTTGCCACAATAAAAACAAGTAATAATTCTAGGAGCATAATGACCAATATGCATAGTGACTTGATCCTTTTTCATATGATTAACAACATTAGGCTTATGATCAAGTCCTTTATCACAATTATTAATATCAACAATATTGGACATTTTATTGGTACTCAAGTTGGATTTTAATAAATCCTTTTTCATGCAATCAATATTCACAACAAGAGTACTATTTTCTTTTTCAAGGTTTCTAACCTTGTCAAGTGTGGTGGTGTGAGCACATGATAGTGATTCATAAGAAGTAAATAAACTATCCTTATCATTTTTCAAAATATTGAATTCCTTTTTCAAATTTTTGTATCTAACAAGCAAGCTTTGGAATTCATTTTGAAGTTCATCATAATCATTTTGTAAATCATCGTAATCATTTTGAATGACAATATCATAGGAAGTAGAGGGTTTAAGACATACCTCATTTTCTTTATTGATGCCCATAAAACAATATTCAACTTCTTCATAATTGGAAGTTGTAGGAGCTTATTCCTTAGATTTGAGCTTGTATGATCTTGAGAAGTAGATGCTTTTGTTTGACTCCTTTCATTTGCAAATACTCCATAGATGGCTTCTAATTTTTGCCATACTTCATGTGCCGTCTTTATTCCTACAATATGTTCATATTCTAAATTAGTAAATGAACAATACAAAATATTTAAAGCCTTACCGTTTAAGGAGATGATTTTCTTTTCTTCATCATTGAGCTTTTTGAAGCCTTTTGAGGTGTATGGTGTATCTTTCGTCGGAATGGATTCTCCATTAATGACGGTGTTCCAAATGTCGAACCCGCAACCTTGTAGATAGCATTCCATTCTTTCTTTCCAAAAATTAAAATTCTTGGAATCAAATAGTGGTGGCTTGGTGGTGGAGGTGTTAGGATAGATGAGCTTCGTCAGAGTCGTCGATCGTTTCTCTTTACTCGCGATGTGAAACGAGCTTGCCAAAGAGTTTGGCTTTGATACCACTTGTAAGTCCAAGCGGCTATGATAATCTAGAGGGGGTGAATAGATTATCTCCATCTTTTGATTTCCCTCTTTTTAAAACCGAATGCTCAAATATGATAATAAAGGTGCGGAATGTAAACAACACACGCCGATTTAAAGAGGTTCAACCCACAGGGCCTAATCCTCTACCACCCAAAAGATATCCAGGGATGGATTTCGAAAAGAAAAGAATTTTATTAATTACCAAAATTAATACAAATTCAACTTACAACACCTTGAAGAGCACCACACTCTTTCTTTAACACCACCTTTGAGATTACCACAATCTCCCTTTGAAGATTACCACAATCTTCCTTCAACGGCACCTTGTGAAGATTACCACAATCTTCAACCTTGAAGAATACCAAATTCTTCAACACCTCAATAAGAAGATTACCACAATCTTCTTGTACCTATCACCTAGATCATCCAAGTGTGCTCTTACCACAGTTAACACTCACAAGGATATCTTGTGTTTGAATGATAACCAAAATCAAGATTACAACTCAATAATGAATAATACAATTTGAGTGCAAAGTGTAATCAAGAATAGCCTAGACCTCAAGGATGTGAAAGTGATAAGCTAGGCAAGTTTACAACAAGAATGATAACAATGAAAGACCAAGTGTTTGCTTGAAGTGTATCTTGTTGTGTTGTATTCTATTGTAGTTTTGGTTGCTCCAAAACTTCCTCTATTTATAGGAGATGATTGATCAAGCATAGGCTCCTCTTGGGGACTGAAAATCTCAGAAAATAGCAATTAAAATCAAGAATATATTGTTAGAAATCAATCCCACAATTTAAGGAAATGTGTCTGGTCAAACGGTCATATTTTTTGTCAATACACAAGGATGACCGGCCGCATACGACAGAGATAAGAGAAAAAGAGAACACTTTGAAAAATACAACAGGCGACCGGTCGACGAGGCTTCGACCGGTCGACTGCCTCAACCTGGGCCCCCAGGCACAAAAACGAAGGGGTTAAGTTCGTTTCAACATGGAACTTGCAGTGTACCGGCCGATGGCTGGCGATCGGCCGACACCTGCATGATCGGGTCGACCGCTTGTTTTTCCTTCCGTCTCATTTTTTCTGTTTCTAAAAACATCTTCAGTACGGGTTGCCCTATGATACGGCCGACCACGAGACAGTAAATGTTGTCCAATTTTTGTTGTCGGAAATAAAACCCAAGAAATACTCCGAAAATTTAGTAAAAACATTTTAAACCAATCGAGAGTATTTAGACAACATTTAGGAACCTTGTTTAGGAGTGAAAAATCCATTGATATAAAATCATTAAAAGTGTTGTCCATTATTATCAAAAATAAACTTGAGGAAATACTCCTAGGAAAATATTAAAACCATTTTAAATCATTTAGGAGTATTTGGACAACTTTAAAACCATTGTTTTGGTGACAAAATAAAATCATCAAAATTAAGATAAAAACATGTATCAAACAATCTCCCCCTTTTTGATGATTACAAACCAAAACAATTTTTACACAAACTAAGAGAGCAATTTTCGAAATGATTTTCCGGTAAAAAACATTTGACCGCTTGGAAGCAACCAAAATTTCCAAAGAATATTAAAGCAACCAAGTAGGAGTAAATATTTTTCAATAATAAGCACAAGCTCCCCTATCAACAAGATATCAAGAATAATGTAAAAGCAATTATTCATAAGCTAAAAGCTTTAGCTTTTACAATTTGCTCAAGAGCTTATAAGCCCCCTGTCACAAAACATCATTATATAAGTCCATCAAGCAACAATTGACTAAAAATAAATCACAACTTATGGCTTTTATGAGCCATAGCTTATAGCTTTTATATCGAGCTTTTTATTAGCTTCTTTGAGCTAACGAGTCAATATCCTGCTTTTTCTCCCCTTTGGAATCATCAAAAAGAATGTTAGGATGGTGAAAACACCATACAATAATATCAAAGCATGCCAAATGGACGGTAAAAACCGTTTGAGCAATTTAAAGCATAATCATCCAAGGAAAGTGAGAGAATTGAAACATAAAAGATCCATAAGCTCATTAGTATGCTAAAAACATGATTTCAAAAAGATTTTACGACATTTGAAGCAAGAGAATCATGTAGAAGTTGGAAGTTTCATTGCGACATTACAACGAACACCTTGTGTGTGTGAAAAATAAAAGAGGTTGTATGTAACCCTTGTAAATGGTTCAAGCCAAAAATTTTCATATCATCAATCAACCTCATTCTAAAAAAATCATATGCAACAAATGCAACAATAGTTCATCAAGTAAGGAGCTCAAAGTAGATTCTCAAGGGTTCAACCCAATTGAGATAAGCTAAGAATGATCAAGGCATTACAAATGCCAACAATTAGAGCATCCATCAAGTAATTAGTCATGCTTTCAACATACATGTATCAAATGTCCCAACATATCCATCTAAGCATAATGAACAAGGCGATAAAAGAAGCACTTTTACCATCAAGTACTTCATACCAATTATCAAACAATGCTTAAGAGTATTTTTACCATCAAATACTCCATGATCATTCACAAGTCATTATCAACTCGCAATTATAATCCTTTAAGAAAAAACAAGCAAATATCATTAGTACAAAAGAGTTTTACAAAAGTTCATAAAAGTACAAAGCAACTTAAATGAAAATGCTAGAAAGTAAAGGGGTGGGGTAACATCATTCCTCATCCGAGGAGAAGCAAGATCCGGAATAAAGTCCTTGATGAATTTCTTCAATTTTCCGATAGACTTTTGCATTTTGGAGGTCTTTTGCTCCAAAGCCTCATATCTCGTCTCATGAAAAGTCCTCATCTCATCAAATTCGGCTTGAGTATACCTCCTAGGCGGTTGAGCACCTAAGATTACCCTCCGGATTGCTCGGTTCACCCTCTTCCGCCAATCTTGCGGCCTCGGTGTCATCAAAGTAGTCATTAGGATCGGGGACTCTTGACCTCTTCCTCTAGCCATTTTGGTTGGTCGGATGTCCATATTCTTGCAAGATCGTGACTATTTGGGAGATATTATCAATGTCGAAGTCATTTTGAAAAAATTCGAGTTAAACTCCGACGGCTGAAGGAAGTCCCGATTGAATAAGAAGTTTACAAATCCAATTTCCCATAACCAACTTCTTATTACCTTGAGTAATGGACTCGATAAGACATTGAATAAGTATGGCACCAAAGTTAAGTGGTTCCTCCTAGCAATCTTATAAGTCAAAAATAATCCATATTGCTAGGCATCTTTCCCGACTTACCACAAATGCAATATGCGACAATGACCGATAAAATACGATGCTCAAGTTGTCATTGCCAACAAAGAATACTTTGGCCATACTCCCAAACACGTCTTAACTTCTTTCATCGACACCCCCAACATTTCATCATTCCAAGTCCCACAAGAGAAATAATCCCAACCACCTTCTCTAACATGTAAAAGCCGGCAAATATCATTGGGAGTCCATCTAAAATGACGACCCTTTATAAGTTTTTCGAATTAACGGCAATCGGTTTTCTTTCATTATCATATTGCACCCACATATTAGCATAAAAATGTTGGATAATATCATCATCATACAACACATAAGCATGCTCCCATAAATACATCCAACCTTGCTCCTCAAAAATCCTCTTTATAGTAGGATACTCATTTGTAAATGAACTAAAACGACACATTTTAGTCCGAGCAATAGATTTACCTTTCATCCCCGAATCCTCATAGTACCATTCCGCATACTTATTGATGAAATTAATAGCATTAAGGGAATTAGAGCTTGAGTAACAAAAGATTTTTTACCTTTCGCCCAACGGCAATTTTCGAGCGAAATTGTTCGCGGAGCTCGGTGATTTGGGCCCGAGAGATAATGGGATTTTGAACATCATCACACCTTCGAGCCACATTTCTTTGAGCGGCTCGAATATCCCTTTGTTCGGCCGTCTCGCCGATTTCTCAAGATTACCCCTCCGCCTTTCTTTCTTCTTGAAGTGGGATTTTGATCGGTGGAATTTCTTGGAGGTGCCATATATATGAAGTTCTTGCAAAAAGAAGTGAATTAGCAAGAAAAATTTTAAGGATTGATGAAGAATTGAGGATTTTGGAAGAAAGGGGGTGATATTATCGTGTTATAAGGGTTTGAGAGAAATTTTTTTTTCGTTTGAAACGAAGAACATAACATATTTAATCGATGATTTTGCATCGGGCGACCGATCGAGGTAGGGTGCGACGGCCGAGGTGCGGGGTGACCGGTCGCCCGCTTTGACCGCCCCAAAGTGCAATTTTTCTTTCACAGATTTTCCAAAATTCGATTTTTCACCCCAAAGGTTTTAAAACTTTGCAAAAGGATAATTTTGGACTATATCCAACAAATATGGGTTTTGGGAGAAACATATAAACGATAAAATCAAGACTAAACACGTAGTGCCTTTTTAAAAAAAAAATTTTGCAAAAACAATTAGGGCACTTAAGGGGTCAAAATGAAATATCTTGAAAGATATGTGCATAAGCATAAAATCGAGTTTAAGGAAAAATACGAGTAGACATACCTCGATGGTTTAAGAACCTTGATGACGTAATAGCCAATGAGTATGAAATATGTATCCTACACAATTCTTAGACAACATTTTCATAGAAAATTCAAGTGTAGGCAAAGTAATATGAGATATCAAAAAGAGCTTATGCTATAAGATTTCATAAGAGATAATAAGCCACATGAGTCTAATAAAATGCTCAAAAGTTTTAGAAAATCATGCAAGGTCTCTTTTAAAAAATTGAAATTCATAAATTTATAAGAGACCTATATAAAAAAATACTTGAAAATTCATTTTGCAATTAAGACACAATTAAAAGTATGCATAGATTTAAAAATAAAATGCATATACAAATGGGGAGATACGGTTTACCAATTACGCCGTTTCCATGGGTTGTGTCTTTCCTATTGTTGATGATATCTTCCCATTGAGAAGTCACTTTGTTGATGATGACTTCTCCATTTCCAAGTTTGGTTACCTTCCCATGGTTGATGGTTTCTTCTTCTTTGAAAATCATCTTGTTGATGATGTCTTTGCCATTTCAAGGATTGTGTTCTTCCCATTTTTGATTATACGCTCTTCTTGAAATTGGCTTTGTTGAGAGTAGTTTCTCTTCTTTGATCAAATGAAACGCTCATTTGATGTTTTCTTGGTGGCATGAATTTTCTCCGATTTTTGCTTTGCGGGTACCTAATAAAGACATTGTATTGTGGTACCCTCATGTGTTTGGGTCCTTTAAGATTAGCTTTGAGACTTTTAGGTCTCCAACAATATTTAGTGGACTGGGCCCAATAGGCCGGGCCGCCCGCCCAAGCCCAGCCCAGCCGGTCGGGCAGGCATGCGGCGTGCCGTGTGGCCCACTTGTGATCATCCACTTGTGTTATAGTTTATACAACAAATAACACCTTCTAGTAAATAAACTAGGATAAACTATGATTTGTATTCCATGTGGGATAAGGCATAAGTCTTTCATCTCCCTTTACATAATCTTTACATAATGCCCACTTATGTGGCTACCTTCGTGTATTAATTTCTCACTCACCGAAAATCGGTTTTGAGAAATAAAAAATACTACGAACATCTACTCGGAACGTAGATTAATAATATATAATTTAATTCCTCCAGAATTAAATATTAAGCCACCAAAAAATTGGTCAAAGTCGGGTCGACACCCACTTTATCAAAACCAAATTTTCCAACACTAGTGCACTACCAAACTCTCATATAAGTAGCAAAGAAAACGTCGAGGAAATTAAACAAGTTGGGCTTGGGTTTTCATTTTGTTAATTTGTTTTTTAGAAAATAGTTACTATAATGATGTGCAATTGAAATATAATAATGATAATTGATGTGGCTATAGCAGGGCGTAGCACTGATCGGTTACCCCAAACCCAATTTTTTTCCCCTTATTTCCCCTAGCTCAATTATTTTTTCCCCTTAAAAAAACACATATGTTAGTCCAAGTGGCTACGATAATCTAGAGGGGGTGAATAGATTATCTCGGTTTTTCAGATTTTGCCTCTTTTTCGAATAATCAACCAAAGACGAGAATGTAAATGCGGAAATAAAACAACACTCGTCGATTTAAAGAGGTTCAACCCACCTAGGGCCTAATCCTCTACCACCCCAAAGATATCGGGATGGATTTCAAAAGAAAAAAAGATTTTATTAATTTACCAAAAATTAATACAACACCTTGAGGATTACCACAACCCTCTTACACCACCTGAGGATTACCACAATCCTTTACAACACCTTTGAAGATTACCACAACCTTCAAACACCTATCACCTAGATCACCCAAGTGTATTCTTACCACAAGAATACTCACAAGGATGTCTTGTGTTGAATGATGACCAAAATCAAGATTACAACTCAATAATGATTGATACAATATGAGTACAAGTGTAATCAAGAATTGAAAGCCTAGACCTCAAATTTGTGCAAGTGAAAGTGCTAAGGCTAATACAACAAGATATATGAAAGTGTTTGCTTTGTTTGCTTTGCTTGTATAGAGTGTTGTCTCTTGTTGCTTGAATGAAGCCTCTATTTATAGGAGAGGTCTTGGCTTTGATTTCCAGACATGGCTCCTCCTCGGGGGAGTGATTTGCTGCAAAAGAAACCATTTAAAATCATCAATATAGCTTTGTTAGAAATCAATCCCACAAAATAGGGAAAAGTCATTCAAAACACAACGGATAGTTCTTTGTCAAACATGGGGTTCGATCGGTCGCGCAGAGATAAGATTGAAATTGAATTCTGCGAATTTTTACACAGGGGGACCGGTCGAAGAGGTGCGACCGGTCGCCTCACCGTGGACGGTTGCCCTTGACGCGTTTTTTACGAAACAGAGAAGTCCGGAACAAAAATCCAACTTGCGGTGCTGTGTCAGGTCGCCCGGCGGTCGACCGGCCGACCACACCGTCGCCCACCTGGTCGATGGCCGTCGCCGCTTTTTTTTCTTACGCCCCATTTTCTGTTTCAAAACTCAACTCAGTACGGGTTGCCCTATAGGCGACCGGTCGAGCTGAAACAAAAGTGTTGTCCAATTTTAAATCGAAAATAAACTCCCAAGAAATACTCCGAAAAATAGTAAAAACATTTTAGATCGATCGGAGGTATTGGGACAACATTTAGAGACATTGTTTTGGTATAAAAACTCATTTTAATAAAATCATCAAAATCATGATAAAAACATTTATCTAACAAACTCCCCCTTTTTGATGATTACAAACCAAAACAATTTACAAGAGGACGATTTTGAAAACAAAACAATTTTCCGGTTTTAGAGTAAACTATCCGTTTAATAACATTTTACAAAAAGCTCCCCCTATCAATAAGCATATCAATAAGAAGTATTGTATAAGCTAGAAGACAAGCTTTTACAAAATAAACAACAACTTCATGAGCTAGAAGCTCCCCCTGTCACAAATACTTAATATCCATGCAAACAAGTCCATAAAACAACCATTGGACTAAGTTTTCTTCACAACTTATGGCCTAAACAAGCCATAGCTTATAGCTTCTATATCGAGCTTTTATTAGCTTCTTTGAGCTAACGAGCCATTTTCCTGTTTCTCCCCCTTTGGAATCATCAAAAAGAATGTTAGGACAATAAAAACATCATACAAGTATATCAAAGTGTGCCAAAGAGACGATTTATCAACCATTCGAGAAGATAAGCTTATAATCCAAAAAAAATGGGAGAAAAGTATCATTTGATATCCATAAGCACGTTTTAAGTGTCAAGACATGATCTCAATAAGTATATAAGACATATGAAAGCATAAGAGTCATGTAAAAGTCGAACAATTCATTGCGACAATTCATCGAACACCTTGTGGGTGTAAAATATAAAAGAGATTGTATAAAGCCCTTGTAAGAGATTCAAGCCAAAAATTTTCATCACCAAATCATACCAAACATCATACAATACAGCATAATAACTAAGCTCATCATGATCACAAAATAATTTCATCAAGTAATATACAAGAAAGCCATAAACTCGATGGTTCAACCCATTTGAGCAAAAGGAATAGAATTCTTACCATTCGATCGGTAAAGATGAGCGATGATGATGATAAACAAGTCATATAAGGTGTATGATATGAATTGAATTCATGAAAACAAATTTTGAGTGAAATTTGTGTGAATTTGGCAAAGGGGACGAAAAATGGCCAAAAAGAGTGAAAATGACTAATGCTGAAGACAGAACAATTTTAAACCAAAAATGGCTTAGGGGCGACGGTCGTGGTTGAGGGCGACGGTCGACGTTGAGGGCGACGGTTGCCCTCAACCTCTTCAGCCCACTGTTTTGCAAATTTTCCAAAATCCGAATTTTCAACCAAAAATCCGATTTTTCGCCCCTAAGTTTTAAAAACGTGCAAAATACAAACGTAAATTTCATTCAATATGCATTATGCCTAACCGAGCTCAGATCGACGCAAAAGTCTCGGAAGTTAGCGGTTTTGTGAAAATATCCGCTAATTGATCTTGAGATGGTACAAAAGATATCTCAATTTTTCGTTTTGAGACACAATCCCTTAGAAAATGATGTCGAATCTCAATATGTTTAGTACGGTTGTGATGAACCGGTTTTGAGCAATATTTATAGCGGATATATTATCACAAAATATAGGAATATTTTCAAAAGAACATTTGTAATCCGCTAAGGTTTGTTTCATCCAAAGAAGTTGAGTACAACAAAAGGCGCGGAAATATATTCGGCCGGCCGTTGAAAGTGAAACACAATTTTGTTTCTTTGAGAACCAAGAAACTAGGCAATCGCTTAAAAATTGACATGATCGAAGTACTTTTCCGATCATCAATATTTCCCGCATAGTCCGAATCACTATAACCTTTAAGAGAAAAATTTTCATTCTTTGGATAAAATAAACCATATTGAATGGTGCCTTTCAAATATCGAAAAATCCTTTTAACGGCACTCATATGAGATTCTTTGGGATTGCTTTGAAAACGAGCACATAGGCATACGGCATGAAGAATGTCCGGTCTACTAGCGGTTAAATAAAGTAAACTACCAATCATACTCGATACTTGGATTCATCAACCGACTTGCTTTTTTCATCTTTGTCAATTTTGACATTGGTTGCCATAGAGTCGAGATGGTTCTTCCTTCTTCAATGCCGAACTTCTTCAAAAGTTCTTTTGTATACTTTGATTGCGAAATATAAATACCTTCTTGGCATTGCTTAATTTGAAGTCCAAGGAAGAAGTTTAGCTCCCCATCATACTCATCTCGAATTCACCTTGCATTAACTCTTGGAGAATTTTTCGCACAAAGATTCATTAGTAGCACCAAAGATAATATCATCAACATAAATTTGCACAAGTAAACAATCTTGCCCTTTTTCAAGAACAAAGAGTGTAGTATCAACTTTACCTCTTGTAAAACCATTTTGCAAAAGAAAAGAGCTAAGTCTATCATACCATGCACGGGTGCTTGTTTTAAACCATACAAAGCCTTTTTAAGTTTATAAACATCATTAGGCCTAGAAAAATTTTCAAACCCGGAGGTTGTTTTACATAGACTTCTTCTTGAATAATACCATTTAAGAAAGCGGATTTAACATCCATTTGGTAAAGTTTGAAATTTTTGAAACAAGAATAGGCAAGTAAAATACTTAATAGCTTCTAAACGTGCTACGGGTGCAAAAGTTTCATCATAGTCAATACCTTCTTCTTGACAATACCCTTGAGCTACTAACCTTGCCTTATTTCGAACAATGTTGCCTTGATCATCAAGTTTGTTAGGAATACCCATTTTGTACCAATAATTGTTTGAGATGGAGGACAAGGTACTAATTCCCATACATCATTTCTTTCAAATTGATTCAACTCCTCTTGCATTTCCAAAAACCAATCTTCATCCTCAATAGCTTCCTTAGCATTTTTAGGCTCTTTTTGAGATATAAGAGCTTTCTCGGCAAAATTCCTTCGAGTCATTACTTTATCAAGGGGATCACCAATAATAAGATCTTTTGGGTGATCTCCTTAAATTTCAATGCTACGGGAAGATTCAAGTATCACCCCTATCTTCTTGAGGGACATTTGAACTTGAAGGTTGATCATTATGAGCATCACTTTGAACAATAGGTTCAACAATATCCTCTTCATCACTATCGTCATTGGGTATTCTTTCAACACCCGAGGCTTCATTAAATTTGACATGAATAGATTCTTCAACAACCATGCTAGTCTTGTTGTAAACCCGATATGCTTTGCTCTTGGTTGAATACCCCATAAATATTCCTTCATCGGCCTTAGGATCAAGTTTGTCCAATTGATCCTTAGTATTTAAAATAAAGCACTTACATCCAAATATTTTGAAATAACTAATATTTGGAGTTCTTCCTTTCCAAAGCTCATATGGAGTTTTATTCATTTTAGGACGAATATAAACTCGATTAGTGACATAGCAAGCGGTATTTACGCTTCGCCCAAAAATATTTTGGAAGAGAAAATTCATTGAGCATGGACCGACTCATTTCTTATAGCGTCCGATTCTTCCTTTCGGCTACACCATTTTGTTGAGGTGTCCTTGGAGCCGAAAAATTGTGCGTATATCCCTTGGTTTCACAAAAGACTCTAAACTCACCGTCAAATTCTCCGCCTCGATCACTTGAATAGTTTTAATAGTATCTTCCTTTTCATTCTCAATGCGTCTACACAACTTAACAAACTCATTAATTAAGATCGCTTTTATTTGCAAGAAAAAGAGCCCAAGTGTATCTAGAAAAATCATCGACAATAATGAAAGTGTAATGTTTTCCACTTAGACTAGCCGTACCAATATCCCCATACAAATCAAGGTGAAGCAATTGTAGGGGTTTGGTAGTGGAAATTTCATTTTGGGCTTAAAACTACTCTTAACTAATTTGTTTTTGAGTGTCACATAAGCCAAGATTTTCAAAATTCAATTTGGGTAGTCCTTTTACATGTTGGTTTTTGTAAATATTTTTCAAATTCTTGTATCCAACATGTCCGAGTCGCCTATGCCATAAACTCGTTAAATCATTATTGGCGACAAGACAAGAAACATTTTGACTAACCAAATCACTAGTACAAATTTTGTAAAGATTGCCTTTTCTATTTGCTTCACAAATAATATTACCATTTTTAAGAATAAGGCATTTTTCTTTATTAAAAGAAACATCATAATTTGAATCACAAAGTTGGCTAACACTTATCAAATTAAACTTAAGCCCTTCTAATTAAAGAACATTACAAAGAGAGAAAGAAGAGTTACCAATTTCTCCATTTCCAAGAATTTTTCCTTTGCCATTGCCGAACATGACCATACCCTCTTCTTGGAGCTTGATGTTGGTAAAAAGCTCTCTCCTCCCGGTCATATGGCGTGAACATCCGCTGTCCACGAGCCATTTCGAATCCTCCATGGTTGTTATAGCCCCTATTACCTACAAAATCATTTCTTTTAGGTACCCTATAATAATTTTGGGGTCCATGGGGTTAGTTTTGAGACCTTTGGGTCTCCAAATATAACTAGAGCTATTTCTCAATTTGCAATTATTAGCATAATGTCCAATTTTGCCACAATAAAAACAAGTAGGAGTATGAGAGCTACTAAAGACGTATGAAAGTCGGACCTTGGTTATTTTTCTTAAAGACTTTTTGAAATGGTTTGTAACCAAGTCCTTGTTTTGAATGCTCACCTCTTTGTGCATCTAAAATTTTAGTAACCTTATCCGTGCTTAAATTAAAACGATGCACATCCTTTTTCAAATTATCAATATCATTAGTGAGCATTTGTTTCTCGGTTTCAAGAGTTTGAATTTGAGTAAGGGTAATAGCATGAACATGATCAAGAGTCTCATAAGATGTAAATAATTTATCCTTTTCTATTTTAAGCTCTTTATGCTCCTTCTTTAAACTCTTGTATTTAACAATTAATTTTTGAAATTCATTTTGCAACTCATCAAAATCACATTGCAATTCATCAACTAAGGAGGAGGTAGAGGAGTTAGAGCATACCTCATTATTTTCATCATCCATAGCCATAAGACCATGTTCGGTTTCACCTTCCTCGTCGGATGTCTCGAGTAGCTCATCCCAAGTTTTGACATCCGCATTTAGAGCCTTCTTTTTCGGAAAAAGCTTCTTTTTCTTTTGTTCCTCCTCATTGAGTTTTGGGCAATCGGCTATGAAGTGCCCGGCTTTCCGCACTTAAAGCAAGCATTATCTCTTTTTTCTTGCTTTATTTTTATTCACAAATTTTGCAAATTTTCGAACAAGTGCGCCGTCTCTCTCATCATCATCATCATTATCATAGTATGCATTATTAGAAGAGAAGCAAGACCTTTAGGAATATTTTGCATACCCGATTGATTGATGGTTGGTTTGGTATTTTTCCTCTCCTCGAGATAGACTTCATAGATGAGGAGGTTCCCGATGAGCTCGTCAAACTTGAGTGTCTCAAGATTTTGTGCTTCCGTGATTGCCGTCACTTTTTCGGACCATGAGCGGGAAGAGCATTCAATACCTTAGTCACTTTTGTCTTCTTCTTCGGAGATGACTTTACCGAGGGCCACAAGAGGATTGACAATGTTGTCAAGCCTTTCCACCATCTTGGAGATGCTTTCACCATCATACATGTTAAAGTTTTCAAAGTCTTTAACAAGCATGGTCTTTCTAGCTTGCTTGACCTTCTTTGTCCCTTCATATATAGTCTCCAATTTTTCCCAAACCTCATGTGCCGACCTTATGCCTCGTATGCGATTGTACTCGGTGGCATGTAAGTGAGCAATGCAAAATATTTAAGGCCTTACCGTTTAGAGAGAAAGCCTTCTTATCATTTTCATCGAACTCCTTGAAAGGTTTAGGAGTCGAGGTGCCATCCTCCAATTTTTTCGTTGGTTGATCAACTCCTTCAATAACCACATTCCATATGTCAAATCCGCACCTTGTAGAAAGCACTCCATACGGTCTTTCCAAAATGCGTAGTTGTTGGCGTCGAACAATGGTGGCTTGTTGGTGGAGGCGTGGTGAGATAAGCGTCATTCGTAGCCATGGATCTTTCCTCTTTACTCGGAACGAGCTAGCCAAAGAGTTTGGCTCGATACCACTTGTTAGTCCAAGTGGCTACGATAATCAGAGGGGGTGAATAGATTATCTCGGTTTTTCAGATTTTGCCCTCTTTTTCGAATAATCAACCAAAGACGAGAATGTAAATGCGGAAATAAAACAACACTCGTCGATTTAAAGAGGTTCAACCCACCTAGGGCCTAATCCTCTACCACCCCAAAGATATCAGGGATGGATTTCAAAAGAAAAAAAGATTTTATTAATTTACCAAAAATTAATACAACACCTTGAGGATTACCACAACCCTCTTACACCACCTCGAGGATTACCACAATCCTTTTACAACACCTTTCAAGATTACCACAACCTTCAAACACCTATCACCTAGATCACCCAAAGTGTATTCTTACCACAAGAATACTCACAAGGATGTCTTGTGTTGAATGATGACCAAAATCAAGATTACAACTCAATAATGATTGATCAATATGAGTACAAGTGTAATCAAGAATTGAAAGCCTAGACCTCAAATTTGTGCAAGTGAAAGTCTTAAAAAGGCTAATACAACAAGATATATGAAAGTGTTTGCTTTGTTTGCTTTTTGCTTGTATAGAGTGTTGTCTCTTGTTGCTTGAATGAAGCCTCTATTTATAGGAGAGGTTGGCTTTGATTTCCGTGACATAGCTCCTCGGGGGAGTGATTTCACGCAAAAGAAACCATTTAAAATCATCAATATACCGTTAGAAATCAATCCCACAAAATAGGAAAAGTCACCGAAAAACGCAATGACGGATAGTTTCTTTGTCAAACATGGGGTTCGACCTGGTCACAAGCAGAGATAAGATTGAAATTGAATTCTCGCGAATTTTTACACGGGGGACCGGTCGAAGAGGGGTGACGGCCGCTCTCCCGGACTGGACCGGTTGCCGAGCGTTTTTAAACAGAGAAGTCCGGAACAAAATCCAACTTGCAGTGCAGTGTCGCCCGGCCGACCGGCCGACCACACCACACCCGCCCACCTGGTCGACCGGCCGCCTCGCTCTTTTTTTTCTTACGCCCCATTTTTTGTTTCAAAACTCAACTCAGTGCGGGTTGCCCTATAGTAGGCAAATTTGGCCGAGTCTGAAACAAAAGTGTTGTCCAATTTTAAATCGAAAATAAACCCCAAGAAATACTCAGAAAAATAGTAAAAACATTTTAGATCGATCGAGGTATTGGGACAACATTTAGAGACATTGTTTTGGTATAAAAACTCATTTTAATAAAATCATCAAAAACATGATAAAAACATTTATCTAACAACATATACATTTTTTTCATTTTTTTCCACAAAAACGGAACAAAAAAAAATTGGGGTCTTGGGGGGGGGTGGCCCTCTAACTACGCCCGGGCTAGAGTAAATAAACAACTCTAGTAAAACTAGATTTGTTGATGTAGATGTGCTTTATTTTCTATGGATACAACTCTAGTATACCGTTTTGTTCAAAATTCAAAGGGGAAAGACGCAATGGCGGAGCCAAGAGACTCTAACGAGTGTGGTCGTTATACGAAAATGGGGAGAGCAGGATAGAAAATAAAAAAATATATAAATTATAACTATTTTTACTTTAAAAATTGGGCCGGGTCCAGTTCCGCCAGTGGGACAACGTATCCTTTTCTCGATGTGTTGGGCAAAGTTTTATTCAGATGCATAGGACATAGTAAGATCATAAAAACAAAATTACAAATCAGACAGATCTAACTAATTCGTAGAATCAAAAACATGCATGTACTAGTGACTCAAATTCTATGTATATGTAGCATAAGTTTGATGTTGTTTTCAACGTGTTCCTGTCTGTACATGCATTCATTCCTGCCAACTTGGGGGTTTATTTCCTTATATTCATCATAACTAAGAACAATGTAACACTTTTTGTGGCAATAATTGGGATCGATAATTGGGTTTTAGACCCACCAGAGATGGACCACACTCAACGGGCCTTGGATCTCTCTTCATAGTTATAATTGTTACTCCACCTGGGCTTTTACCCATGCCATGTGCATGAACCTCCTTTTACCAGATAGGTTAATTTCCCCTTTTATTTTGGCCAGTTTTGACATATTAAAATTGGCGTAATTATTTAGTATACTTACTTTGAGGAAATGGGGATGATAAAAGTCCCATAACAAATGTGCACAACAATCTTTAAGTAATCATGAATGTTGACATTTTGAGCTAAAGTTAGTGTACTTATAAAGTTATCATCGTACTTCTTCAAAGCATATAAATTAATTTAATGAAAAGTAATAGTAAAAGTTGATAGAACTAAAGTCACTTGAAAAACCAAGTTACACCTACAAAAAAGCATGATGAACCTATGAAATGTGAAAGTAGAGAACATATGAAAACCTACATGCCTAAAACCTTAGATCACGTGCACATGAGTTGTCATTACATTGGATGGCAATATGCATGCACCACTGGCTCAGATGATTAACCTAATAGCTCTAGCCTCTAGGGAAATAACCCTTTGTCAGAAGAAAATGATGAACCCCATCTCCGGGGCCTCCAATGTCCCCCCTAGAGTTTCGTGGAGGAGATGAATCGAGGAATATGCATCAACTGATTAACAAGTCAGTCCGATTGCTTTTTTGATCGAAGCCACCACACGTTAAAATCATCAACACCCTATTAATAAGGACATTCAAACTTTCACGATGTGGGTGCCAACGAAACATACATCACATCACTCACGTCTTTTACCAGTTGAACTATGCCCCTAAGGGCAAAACAATAGCACTCTTTGTTCAATTTAACCTATAAATATTATTGAAGATTAGTTACCTTGTTAACCTCCCATTAAAATTTTAAATACATGGGGGTGGAGAACATCATACTATTTTTATTGAGAAGCTCGTTTATGTCTAGTTCCGAAGAGACACTATCTCGAGTATAAGAGCCCATCTCTTTAATTTTTCTTCCAAGTTTTCTTCAAAACTGAGAATATGGTGACTTAGTTCTCACGTCGATTTACTGTATTTTATTGATATCACTCACATGCAATGATGCAAACAAACCTTAGACTTAGGGTAGTCATGATTTATTTTGAATCACATCTCCTATTCCATTTCTTGTTCCATTTTGTTTTTCATTCGTTGAATGCATGATACACAATCTAAAGAATCAACAACACATTTTATCCTATAAACATGTGTCCGATATGACAAAGGGGTGACTTTGTCAGAACGTAAACTCACCGCCAAGATTTTTGAGATAACAAACATTGTACCTAAGACTCAACCGCCACGATTTCGAGGACTATTGACCGGCCCCGCTCACGGACCCACCTAATGTCCGCTTTATAAATTTGAAATATTAAAAAGTATATATATTTTCAAAATGAACACCTACGAAAATATTTTAGAAGATATGTTTTGAAAATATAATATTACATAAACACATATATATTTCAAAAAAAAAAGAAAGAATTTGAAGGATAAAGACCAAGACCCACCAGCCCGATTTTAACTACAAAAACCCACCCCAAGCAAATAGGGTTCGGGATGGCTGAGTGGGTCCTAATGTATACAACCATCATTCCCACGGGTAATGAGATGCTACTCAAGTGGATAGTACCCAAGCCCTACCCACCCAAAATATCTAGATTTACATCTTTAGAGACTTTAGTACAATGGTCTATGAATACTATAGTTTTACATGTATATTGTTCAATGTTGTAAAAAGCATTAGACACTAGCACGCGGGAGGTCGGGCCAAAGACTTAAAGCGGAGTTAGGCGGGCCTAATTGGAAATAAAATCATAGGCGGACAAGGGGAGCCTAGCGCCGTGGTGATTAGTCGGGGCTATGCAGGGATTTTTACAACAGAGATATTGTTGGACACGAGCAAGGGCGGATCCGAGTTGGGCCAACCTCGGGCCTTGGCCCAGCCCCATTTTTTATAAAAAGAAAAAAAGTTAGTGGAGAATTTTAAAAAAATTAGTTAAATTTGTATTGTTTTTCTTGGATTTTCTATCCGGCCCACCCCATTTTCGTGTATGGAACCACCCTACTAAATTGTCCTGGCTCCGACCTTGGACACGAGATAATCCTCTGCATATAAATGTGGTGTGTGTGTGTGTGTGAAAGAGGGGAAGGGGGTGGCAATTATGAAGAGATAGAAAGGAAACATGAGAAGTTTTGCTCTCATTTAAAGGAACAAAGACAAATTGTTTCTGCAAAAACCTAAACCCAGAAAATGAAATAAATAGAACAGCTCCTAAAACCCAAATAATATGCTTCTTTGGGTGTCCAAAATAACTGCACCAAAAGTGCAATACGGAACTACATATTCTTTCGCCACGATGTTACTTTGCAGGGCTCGAAATGCGATCAATTTTAGAAACAAAATCATACCGAGACCAATTTACACGATGTACGAAAAATCCTTTTCTTTTCAACTTTCACGAATCAGGTTTGTCGGCTCGCTCAAAACATATTTGGGTAGCTCGTACTTGGCACCTGCAAAGACATTTTACGATTTAGAAAGAATACTGGAACCAAATTGATTAAAAGAAGCACAATTAACTACAAACCTCTCTCGTCATAGCAGATTGTTAAATCGGGATTTTGAACAATAACACCAGCACTGTCCACAATTGCTTGTGCAAGGCTCAAATCAGCCTCTGCTGCAGCCCGGAGAGCATCCCAGATCTCTGATGACAATGAAGCAAAAGAGGAAATTAAACAGAATCTCAATAGTTGCCAATATGGTTCAGCTGATAGCGTAAACTAAAGACAGTTAAAAAGTGGAATAGAAAACAGAGATGCTTTCTATTTGTCGAAAGATAAAACACAAAAGCTATCCATTCTCAGGTTGGGCCATCTCTGCCTTTCAACTGACAACGTGAGCTGCTGATAACGCCATACTCCTATTACAACTCGACGACACATGCCATAATAAATATTATACAGAACCATTTCATCCACATACTTTATTTCCAGTATGCCTATGAACAAGAATGATTTATTACTTGCATAGCCTGTGTTCTCCAGGTAACATTTTACAATTTATCCAGCTTCTAACAACCCTGCAGGTCATGCTTAGGTTAACCTTGAAACGCAACAAGTATGTTCACCATTTGCTAATTCATCATGAAGAGGCTAAAAGACATTTAACACAAGTAGATTTTATGTACACCCGCATATAATGTCTTGTTCTCCACAGACACTTCAGTTGGGTCAATGCACAAATATGAGGAAATATATGACAAAAGGAAGCTTAGCAAGAGGGCTTTTTGCCAAAACATGGCAAAATTCATAATAATTTGTCAAAATTGTACGTCCATGGCAAGTCTTGACATATTAAACGGAGGCGCAACAAGTGATTGCACCTGGAACAAAAATACAAGTTTGTTCCAGGAGCAATATCTTCTTGCGCCTACTGAAAAAGGAAAAAAAATTTGTATTCCAGGCGCGTAGTGAACTTGCGCCTAGATGAGTTCTTCTTTTAAAAAAAAGGGTTTGATGAACGTTTTTGTCGTGTGGTGGCCTGATGGATGGGTTTGGGGGAGTGGGATCTTTTGGCTAATTAGATGTATTTTACAAATTGATATGTCAAATTGATAAATGTTCTTTTTTTTTTTACAATGATATATATATATATATATATATATATAAATTCTATCCAATTTCAGTTCTTATTTCAATCTTTCATTACCATACTTTTATTTTTTAAAGTTGAAATAAAATATTTTATTACCCATGTTTTTTCCCATAAACATCATGATATTCATGTTTACATTTTTACGTGCATTAGGGGCTCACCACTGCCTTAAATGTTATATACATAGAAAGTAATTTTATTTTAATCTCTTTTTTTTTGTACACAAATATTTATACCCTTTTTCAACTCTATTCTATTTTTAATTATCCTATTATTATTTTATGTTTCATTTAATAAATTAAATTCTGTCCATTATTATTATTGACTAATTACACCACCATACAAGTGAGAAATAAAAACACTATAATGAAACATGAGATTGAAATTCTTATATAATTTTGAAACTAAAATTTAAGATGTGTAATATAAAAGGAATCTACTATTTTATAACTCGTGTTCTGAATGGAAATATTGGACAAAAAGAGGCAAAAATTTAAATTTTGAAACTAACAATATTCAATGATTTGTGACAATGCATCTAATTTGTAACAAGATCCCACTCCCCCAAACCCATCCCACCACCCACCACACGACAAAAGCATTCATCAAACGTTAGTGTGTGTTTTTAAAAAAAAAAAAAAATTCATCCAGGTGCAAGTTCACCATGCGGCCGGCATACAAAGTTGTTTTTCTTTTCTTTTTCAGTAGGCACAAGAAGAGATTTCGACTGGAACTAAAATTGTAAATATGTTTCAAGCGAAATATCTTTTTGCGCCTCCCTTATATATTCTGTATTTCCTGGCGCAATCTCTTGTTGCGCTTCCACTTAATATGTCAAGCCCTACCATGCACATCCTATTTTGACAAATTGTTCTCAATTTTGCCATGTTTTGACAAAAGCCCTAATCAAGAAGCTAAAAGTTGGCATTAGACTTGAAAATTTGTCCTATTAAACCAGTTCGATGGAGCATCAAAGCTCTAATGCAGCAGAATTTTGAGGTATTGCTATTCATTCAAAACAAATAGTATTATAACATCGCATAAAGGTCTTATGTTTTACATACCTTTCCTGCCACCATAGTGTGGAGCAGTGTCCCAGAACTCCTCTCGCATCTGCGTTAGCTGTGCCCTAGTTATGGCTTCAGAATGCTTCCATGCCTTGGGTTTCCGTATCTTCTTTGAAGTTTCTGATTCAGACCAAGTGAAGCAAGAAGTTAAGGGCTCAATTATCAGGCAAGCAACATCAAGTAGACTCTTCAGAGTTTTATGATGCAACACATGTTTATGGCATTAACTTAAAAACCAGAACCAAAGCTAAGAAAAGCATCTTCTTTTGTTAACTTTGAATCTAACAGATAGGACATCCGCTTAGAAAATGAAATTTTCTATGTGTTAAAATTGGAGGTCCTGTAATTATAAAGGATGCCTTTGAGCAATACAATGACTAGGATGTTAAGAAATGAAAATGCGAGCCGAGATTCATCTAGAACATCATAAACCAAACAAGAACCTTAACTTGAGTTAAATGGAGCCAAAAGAAAGTCAGAATCTCATTCACTGCGATGCACCTAATGTAGGGTAGGTCCATGTTTCTTAGAATAAAATAGTGCAGGACAATCATCAAATATCAGTAGGGGGAAAAAACGATGGGAACACTATCTGCAATTCAGGAAGATAGAAAATAAAAAGCCAAACGAATCAAAAAAGAAAAGCTCGCCTCAGAACATAAAGCAAGAGATAGCATCAACTAACAAATTACAATTGATCTTTACCTAGCGACACCAAAAATATCTGTGCTCACTGATGCATAAAAAACTAAAGGAAAATGAAACATAGTTGACAACAAAATCAACTCAATAAAAATGTATTACTTGGAACTTCTGGGGAAATAAGGGCAGCACGTCACAAAAATGACATCCAACACAACTAAATTCCCAAGATCAACCAGAACTTTATTAGTAAAAGCTTATTTAATATATCAAATGAGTAGCACAACAAGCCAATTGAGGCCAACGTTGAGAAATTTCATCGTTATTTTCATAAATGAATGATACTTCATCTATTAGGAGAAAATTATTCCAATATCACATACCGTGCAAACTTTTTTACCAACGAAGGTATTGAAAGAACTCTTTCCTAATGTTTTTCTGTATTATTTGAATTACAAACTCAAAGTATATAGGTAAGAACTATCTCCTAAAGTTTTTCCTGTTTTCTTTGAATCACAAACTCCAATTATATAGCATTTCCACAAGTGCGAAGCTATTAGTTCACCTAATATTCTCATTCCAGTTCACTTCACAATGGATTCGATAGTAGGAGCACAATTGGAGTTCAGAGCAAATTGCAGTCCAAAAAAAATTATGTATGGTTCCCAGTGTTGGCAAGAAAATTTGATGTACAACGGAAAAAGGAAGTAGCACCACTATGTAAAGGTTCATTTTGAAATGCCACCTTTTCCATTAAATAATGATTCAAAAGCAAACAGTTACATACTATTCTCAAACTTTCAGATTGTGATACCAAGGCATGACACTGTGGCTTAAATTAATCCTATAAAAACTATTCTGATTAAATAACTTTGTACTTATAAAAATAAAAGACAATGTATAAATTAATAAAACAATAACATTTTACCAACCTATAAAATCATTTTATATAACCATTCCTAGGTAATTTGTTCTCCATCACATAATGACTCACGTTACCAGCATGAGTGATGGCAACATGTCAATCCATCCGTAACAGAAGCAAAAATATAACAGTGTGATATATGCAATCTCATAAATAGAATGAATCAAGATACAACAATATATCAAGGAATCACACTGATAGAATTTGACAGATATAAAATCCAGAAGATTCAGAAAAGATATAGTGCGAAATTCATCAAACTAACAGAGGCACATATGAGTCTGATGGAAAATGAAAGAAACTAATGCCCACGGCTGGTGAATCTCTCAAGGACTTAAAGTAGATTTGGAAATTGGAACTGCATGCCCCATTGAATTTACCAATCCCACATCTCGTAGGCGATTCCACTCACGGACTAGTTATGAGTACTGAATCTTCCATTTTGTTCTACAGGCAAGTCATACTTCATTCAGTTTTCTTAAACTTATCCCCTCTAAAATCAACCGGATCTTGATAGTTGATGAGATATCCAGCATTCCCTATGCAGTGGTTTTTCAAAATAATACAAGTCCTACTCTTTTTGTTCCTTTAACAAAAAAGATGATACTAATAGGATATTTTAATGTATTTGGTAAGTGTAAAGAGAAATGAAAAGTCATCCAATTTTCTTTTTCCCCCCATAGTAACATGAAAGAGAGGCATCAGATATCAAGACAATTCATAGCTAATTTTACTAACAGCAACTTAACAGAGATATCCAAATAGTTAACAATCTGGTCTGAATTCATATTCAGAACTATGAACCAAAGGTCCACAACATATTGCTCAAAAAAGATAACACATGGGGGCAAAAGTAGTGCCCCCTTTGTCAAGCCAGACTTATCATTCTCAGTATGAAACTTCTGGAATTCTTTATGAGTTTTCTTTCTGTTTTTTCTCTTAAAAAGAAGCAGAGAAAGTTTTAAAAACAAAAACCCAGAAACTTAATAAGGAAAAGGAAAAAGAAAAAAAGAAAAATATTGGTTTGAAACAAGTCAACAGAACTCAAGAATGAAACTTCAAACAGGGAAAAGGTAACCTGATCATTGTCACAACTGCAATCAAAAACAGTAACAAAACTACATGAAACACAAGAAAAATCACATACTATTTGTCTCGTTATTGATATCGTATATGTTTTACCCGAACACTGAAAAGAGAGTGGTTAAAAAAACACGTCTACAAACTTCAAGAGTCGAAATTAAAATATCAAACAAAAAAAAGGGTTAAACTCTTCACAGAAAACACACCACGTTCAGCAACCCATAATCAAATACATACTACTACAAAATGCAGAGAAAAAACAAAACCAAATAATATTCGCCATATCATCATTAGAAAAAAATCAAAAAATATTACCCTACAATCAAAAACTCGCTCATGAACAACATATCACTCACTACTCATTAATACCATAAACTCGATAAAGAAGAGTCAAAAATCGAGTCAAAAAACTCAAGAAAAACTGTACCATCTACTTTATCACGCGATCCAGCGCAACCCATGTTGTGACGGCACACTATTTCTCTCCGGGTGAAGATTTTCAGTGCCCACAATTCGAATATCGAAGTAAAAATCGGAAAGAAAAAATTAATGCGAAAATTAGATAGAGGGACAAATTGTCAAATTGCAATTAAGAGTTTGCGTGAGCACGACTTTCTATCTCTTTCCCTCCATCTCTCTCTCTCTCACTGACGTCTATCTATGTGTGAGAGAGGGGAATCTTCAGTTTTCTGTGGGGGTGAGAGTGGGGAAGGTGGAGATTGGGAGTCCACTATCTTTCAACGATCTGCAGAATTTGATGGAATATATATTGCCAGTTTTGATTAGGTTTAGTGTTAAAAAAAGTCAAAACAGCTAACAATTATTGGCTTTTTGCTATTTAAACATAATAATAATTTTAGTTTCTTCAATTGCAATTTCCTATTTGTATGTAACACATGCCCAATTTAATTGAATCGTTCTCACAGGGTTCTTAGAGATATTAAATTGCCTTTTCATGTTGTAGAATTAAATTGAAGTTATGTTTGTTTGATGAAAAACTAGTTTATTTTTTCTAAATAAATCGTGAAAATAGAAAAAAGTAAGTCCCATTAATTTTAAATAGGTTATGATCATATTGATAATTTTATAACGAAAATATTTCAAAATATGTGTCCAAATATTATATATATTACATTTATACATTCATAGCATTATATGTATTTATGTAAGAAGAAAATTAATTTTGTTTCATGGAAAATTGTATTTATTAATAGTTTTTATATATAAAACTATATTTTATATATATTAACGCACTTTCATGTTTATAGAAACTATTTTTATATTTATCAATGTATTTTGATATACGAACTTTAAAGTTGTACATTTTGAATTAGATATGCACGATTTTTGTTTAATTTCTTTAATAATTTTGACAACTATTGACTTATTAACGCAACCAAATATTGGCAAAAAAAAAACTTGTATAGTGCTTAATCTTATATATAAATGGGATTATGACCCCAAACACAAACTCATTAAAAAAATCCATTCTTTTTGTGTTTTGTAAGATTTGTCTCATGAGCTTAAATCAATAAGACGGTCTTATACTAAACCACATCAAAATATTTTGTATTTAATAGGTTCTTTAATAGTTTACAATAATTCATTCTCTATTGATTAATGGTGTGGTTTATAATCACACCAATTTATTTTTATATTTAATTATTTATTGAAATTCTAAACTTTTTGCAATCACTAAGAAATAGTTTATGAAAACACAGTTCATGCATAGCAGGAAAAAAATACCAAAAATGAGAACATGGATATAGCATAATAATTAAAAGACCCAAACAATATAATACAAATCACACAACAAAATTTCGAAAAACACAAAATTGACTTAACAACGTAAATAAATAAAATACTTTATTAGAACCTACACCAAATTAAAAAAATATATTGTAGGTATTGATGGCAAAAAAGCTTACTTTAAAAGCAATTACTTTGGCAAATGTAACTTCTTTAGGAATTTGCAATATTTTGTTAAATTTGCAAAAAGGCACGCACTATATATAAATTTTGTTTGACAATACGACAGTACATAACTACATGTAGTGTTTACTGGGAAAATTTTATGTCGCCAGCTACCCAATTGGGTGAAAGACCCTTGGACCAAACACACACCCACATGAACATGTATGCTTGTGTGATGATCCAAGGTGATGAAGCCAGAAACTTCGTGTAGGGGGGCAACTAACATTAATGTAAAAATAAAATATAATATATAAACTCTTAAAATAAAACTATTATACAATCTAATTTTGATAAAGTCAATTTATTAATTCAGTTACATCTTAATGTTCAAAAAGGAAAAATATAATTCAATTATCACTATGTCATAATATTTCTCTTCTATTTTTCATATTTTGAAATCTTTGCATAATAGTATCATTGCTAATATTTTAAAAAGATAATATTGGGGAAAATATAAAAATCTTTGATGGATTTGAAAGAAAATATACAAAAGTTATGATGGGGCAAAAGAAAATATACAAATTTTTTAAAAAGGAAAAAATGAACAAGACTTCAAGATTTTTTTCAAGATTCACAAATGGGAAGGGAAAAGAAGAATGAACAAATTGAAGATTTGTTTTATTTTTCCTATATTATGTATTTTTGGAGGTTATAAAGTGAAATTAACAAAATACCCGATTTTTTTCCCCAAAAATTTAGGAGGGTCCAAATTCCAATAACTCCCTTGCTCCATAGTGGCTTCGCATTATGGTACCCACTTGGGCAAGCATCTGATAGACCCAATTACTATTATAAAATAATAAGATGAGAAATATATTAATAAAAGTATAGTATGGAAACTAATTTTCTCAAAGTAAGGCGCGATTGTATATCTTTTCATTAATGAAAATTTTTATTTTGCAAGAGAATAGTGGTGAAAAATTTTGGAAGAAAAAAATGAATTTTGAGTGTGTAATTGGATGTGAGATGAAAATGTAATGATGAAAGTTGATTTGATTTAAAAATAGTAAAATAATGATAGGATATGATTGATAGTTAGAAATTTGTAAGTGAGTGAATAATGAATTTGTAGGAGAATGTGTAATAATGATTACTGTTCTGTGAAAAAATGTGTAGACATGATTGATAAGAATAAAAATGAGAAAAAGTAAAAGTGAAAAAATAATATATTTTTTGAAAATTTTCATAAATAATCGCATATTTAGTCAAAAAATTATCTAGCGGACGAAAACATCCAATCGCGCCCTAATATTCTGAAAAGTAAAGGTCGAATGTACCCTTATTAAAAAAACAAATAAGAAAAAAAGGAAGTCACGCTAAAAAGAGCAAACTGGTCCTGCTGTATACGTGGACGCTTTACTCGGTTTCCAACTGCCACGTCAGCTCCCCACCATTTTCCAATTTCTCGCTTCCCAATTTTCATTAATTGTATTAAATTAAAATCCCACGAAATTCCCACCTCCTCCTTCATTTCTGATATCAGAATTTCAATTGAAATTTAATTTTGTCAAACTCCAAAACCTCCTCCCCCTTCACCCTCTCCAAAAAAACGCCGAAAAGAAAATCGAATTCTCGAACTTTCTTCAAAAAAATTGCAACCATGAATATATTTAGATTTGCCGGTGACATGACGCATTTGATCAGTATTTTAGTTCTTCTTCTTAAAATTTATGCCACAAAATCATGTTCAGGTTAGGTATTTTCACCCTAATTCGAGTTTCTTTTGTGATACATTCATTTGTATGTTTATTTGTTAAGGTTTTAAGTTGAGCTAGCTGTAATGGACTTATTGATCGAGTTGCGAATAACTTAAATTTATTTTTTACGTGTTGCTATTCTTATTCATGTATACTGTAGCAGAATCTGGAATGGGTTAGGTTAGGGTTTCATTTTGTGGTGTAACGTTGTTTATACATGTACGGCGGGATGCAGTTCTGTTCTTGCATGCGCTTATGATATTCAGGATATTAGCTTCGCACTTCTGCTATTTTTCAAGTTTTTTTGGTAAAACTAAATAATTTTTATTTTGTTGAAAAGATATGGGGGGTTGGGATTATCCAAGGATCTCCTTTTTCTATTGCATTATGTTTCTCTTGGAATGTCTATGGAGATTTCAATTTATTTTCTGGCTACATTATTGCCTGCTCTTGAGGGTCTCATCTATATAAGTGACTGGAGCATGTGTGTTTGTGTATGTGAGGTATTTTGACTATTTTCATATTCACTTATGAATATGCATATGCCCATCTATGCGCATATGCAGGTGGATGCCTGTAAATTATTTAAGAGACATTGGTCTGCTTAAGTACGCGAGACAAGATTTTACTTCATTTCAAGTTTATGACAAAAGTACACACACACAAGGTTTTCCCTTGCTCTTACTTTTTTTAGCATTGTTGCACTATCGACTGATTAGTGATTTGGTCATCATCATTTATAGATACAAGTATTTAATTTGTATTTGGTCCTTAATAGCTGTTGCATATAATGCAGTGTACAGTAATTTGGTATCATTTGCAATTGTCTCTGAGTTTGGCAATTTAATCTAATGCCTTATTGAGAGGAGAATATTTTATTATCCAGAGACTTCTAGTTTGGTGACCAGAAGACTCATAGATGCACGTGAATGGCCTATCATTGTCACGCTTGTATGCATATCTTTATGTTTCAGCTTGTGTTATTTGTGAAATAGTGCACACATGCAGCTGGGTGGTCATTGAGTCAAGTGTATCTGTGCTGGTAAAGTGTTAAATTATGTTGTAGCCCAGTATATTACCACATCTGTAGTTTTTGTCTCCCAGTCTTGAACCACTATATTATATGGTAAAAGTGTAAGAAGGTATGAAAGTGAAAATATTTTGATTCACATTACTACTTGTTCATTTATGCAGTTGCTTTTTTAAATTAATGTCATTGAGGTTTTATGAATCATTATTTGATGGAACTGAAGATGTTCTGTGCCCTATGAGTACATTGATTTCTGAATTGCCATTTTGCTGGTTTAAATGAAATTGAATGCTTCTACTTTTGGTGCTCATATGCTTCAATTATAAATGCGTTTATGAGGAATTATCATATATTATGACTATATGAGATAGTGCAATTAACAAGCATAAATTCTGTTCAGGGATATCCTTGAAGACCCAGGAATTATACGCAATTGTCTTCTTTGCTCGGTACCTTGATTTGTTTACCGACTTCATTTCAGTTTATAACACTATAATGAAGCTGGTGTTCATTGGAAGCTCTTTGGCAATTGTGTGGTGCATGAGGTTTCACCGAGTCGTGAGGCGATCTTATGACCGTGAACTGGACACCTTTAGACATTATTTTCTTGTTGGAGTTAGTTTTATCTTGGCACTTCTTGTTCACGAGAAGTTCTCGTTTCAGGAGGTCAGTTTAATCTCCATTAGATTGGGATTATTTTTAAGTTATTTGAACTGAATAACTGGTGGGGCTATGATCATATTGCTCGGTGTTGGATGTCTTAGAATCTTATGTTTGTTTTAGAGGATTGCATGTATTTACTTAATATAATTTTTGAATGCCCTGTTTCTTTGTTCTCGTGCTTGGTTGAATCACATTATATGTGTATTTAGTTTCCAAAGATTTTGTATGTTGTTGGTTTTTATGGTGCTCAATCTTATGTCAGATACAGGACTATGCATTTTCACTTAGCACTAGACATCAATTTCTTGTTAATAACATGAGATTTTGCACATCTTTTAGTCTTTTAATGAGAAAATGCAGTATGCTCACACCTAATGTATTAGCATGTGAATTCTGTCAAACCTTGTATTCAACATTTGATGTCCTCATCTTTTAAGTTTTGTGTTATCATTTTTCATGTTGAACTTGAGAACTTCATATATATTGATATATTTTGAGTATATGGTCTGGCCGTGTTCTTTATATATACCACTTAATTTGGTTAATTACTTTTTCCAGATATTTTGGGCATTTTCAATATACTTGGAAGCTGTTGCAATTCTACCACAGTTAGTCCTATTGCAAAGAAGTGGAAATGTGGACAATCTGGCTGGACAATACGTTTTCTTTCTCGGGTAATTTTATTTTCCTTTTTGGCTGATTGGCGCATGAGAGAAATGATAGTTCAAACAAAACATGATATTTTATTTGTCCATTTTTCAGCATATGCATTATGTTTCAATTTGCACAACTTCGTCTCATGGAATAATTAAATACTAATCACTTACCAAAATTGGATTGTCCATTTGATTATTTCTGTTTGTGAGCTTCCTAATGGTTTCATTACTGTTTGGAGTACCATTTGTTGCATATTTTACCACTGAAATGCTGAATCTTGCATGTTTTTAAATTTTACCCAAATTGAGTTTTGAGACATTTGATTTTGGCATAAACATAAACGTGAGATTATTCTATTACTGTGCATCAAATGGGCAGGTTCCATTTGGAAGAAAGGTACAAAGAATCTAAAGGAAAACAAAAAAAATCAGCTTGTTAACTGAAAGTTACTACCTTCGGACGCTATTTTTTATATCACCCTTTGCTCTTTCATAATTTCATTACTTCTCCCGGGAAACCTCTCGACTTTACTGCATTAAGTGATTTGATTCTTATTATTATGAATGAATACTTACCTGACAAACAAAGGGTTATGTTTGTAACAAATAGATTTTGAAATAAAGACTCATTTTTTTCTCTTCCTGTTTGGTTATCTAAATTCTCAATGTTTATTTGAAAACTTGATTATGCTCTTGCTGGTTTTCTAGATCTTTCTTTACTTCTTGGTCAATGGGCAGTAAACTATATTAAAAATCTGAAAGTGGATATTATCTATTTTATGGATACAGCCTGGCTGTGATATAAACTGTCTAGGAAAATTTGGTGGAACTTTTAAGTGATTATTGGAGGATAAAACATTCCGCGTTTTTAGTGCATAAATGCAGTTGATTGTTTTTATCTTCGATCCTTACCCTGAGAACCTCTGTTGTATAAATTATGCAGCTCAGATTGCTAAGTTTCTGAAAACTTTTGATGTCGTTTTTGTTTACAGAGCCTATCGAGCATTTTACATTTTGAACTGGATATACCGCTACTTCACTGAGGATCATTTCGGTCGATGGATTTGTAAGTCATGAATAAGTTGGTTAAAGGACTCTTTTGTTTGCTTTGATGTCTGATCACGTTTCCTTTTCTCCATCAGCTTGTGTCTCTGGGCTTGTCCAAACAGCTCTTTATGCCGACTTCTTCTACTATTACTTTATCAGGTGATTATTATTTATTAGCCCCCAGACATCATATAACCTATCCTTATTGTTATGTCGGAATCTTTTCAAACATTCAACATTTACTCTCTTGTTGCAGCTGGAAAAATAATGTGAAATTGAAGTTGCCGGCATGAAATAACGAGATAAGAGTGGTAGATAGATACGACACAACCTGCATTTCTCTGCTTATGGCCCATCTATATATCTGCAGCAGCACACTATCACTTATGAACTGATTAAACTTTCTTGATGGAGTTAAGTTGGCAGTCTGACATTTAGGACGGGAGGTTTATATTCCCAGATCACACCTGGCTTTGATAGAGAAAGAGAGGGGAAAAAGGAAAAGAAAAAAGCCGTGTTCATTTTATGCATTTACATGTAAAGGCTTGAAAAGTTTTTAAACTTGCACGGTGTTGTAATTCATGTAATCTCTTTGTAAGTGCAGGTTGTGAATTCCAAGGGCAAGAGTTCTTCCTCTGTATGTTTACAGCTGTGTGTGTGTGTGTGTGTGTGTGTGTTTTGTGTTCTTTTGTATATGAGAATGAGAAATACGAGATAAGTAAATGATTATATTGCTGCTCTGCTACCATGTACCGTTATTTAGGATTTTTATTGTGATGATAAATGTCCTATTCCATGCGCATAGGATCTGGGCTTGATGGAAACATGCTGCAAAACTTTATATGCTGGTCATTTGGTTAGAACCCATAATGATATGGTCTGAAAGATGTGAGCATTGGTTTCCATATTTATTTTTCCTGATATTTGTTATTGTTTTTGAATTAACACCGTCTCTCATGCGAGTTGGGACTAACTAGTACATGTGAAAATAGGAGGTAACAACTCATAATCTTTTCTTTCTTCTTCTTTACATTTTGTTTGAACTCATTTCCCATAACACAAAAACTCCTGTCAGGCCCGTTATACGTATCTGACCCGCGGATCCGGTGGTGTTTTCGTAATATTAGTAGTGTTGTTTTAGTGGTTTTGGTGAGCACGAAGATTAGCGATCTACGAAAAGTATTAGTCGCCCTTCTAAAAAGTATTAGCAGCTCTTCTAAAATGTATTAGTAGTTTCCTGAAGAGTTTTCAGTATTTCTCATGAATATACTCCTGAAATGTATTAGCAATCCTTCAAAAAAGTATTAGTAGTTCATCGAAAAAGTATTAGTAGTTCCTTGAAATAAATTAAATTTTTCTCCCGAAATGTGTTAACAGTCCTTCTGAAAAGTATTAGTCGTCCTTTTAAAAAGTATTAGCAGTTGTTTTGAAATGTATTAGTAGTTTTCCTGAATATAATTAAATTTTTCTCTTTCTCCCGAAATGTATTAACATTCCTTCTGAAAAGTATTAGTCGTCCTTCTAAAAAGTATTAATAGTTCTTTTGAAATGTATTAGTAGTTCCATGAAGATTATTTTAGTATTTCTCATGAATATACTCCCGAAATGTATTAGCAGTCCATCAAAAAGTATTAGTAGTTCCTTGAAAAAGTATTAGTAGTTTCCCGGATAGTATTTTAGTAGTTTCCCTAATTATAATTTAATTTTTCTCCCGAAATGTATTAGATGTCTCTCAGAAAAGTATTAGTAGTTTCTCGAAAAAGTATTAGTAATTTTCTAGAGAGTATTTTAGTAGTGCTCCTACAAAGTATTGGTTTTTCTTGTAAAATGTATTAGTATTTCTCTATAAAAGTATTAGTTGATACTAATACTTGTATCATTTAGTGTTTCATATACTAATACTCTGTCATCTGAAGAAAAAAAAAAACAAAGCAAATGTCAGAGACGACGACGAAGAACAAGAATTTCGATCCGAGTAATTTTCTTAGGCCATACTTGACTGCGAAAAAAAAAAATGCAGTGGAAGTTTTTGTTCGGGTTGGCGGCATTGATCGACGGTGGCGTCGGCCGCCATGGGTGATTGTGCTCCGTCAATGGAAGTGTCTTGTTCAGGAAAAGAGTACTTATCTTGAATTGGTTTGAGTCCTGCCATGGTTTTTGACTTGCTTTCTTGTTTAATATTCACAAATCCAAGCCTGTATTTTTCCATTATAAGGTTTAAATTCCAAAGCTCTTATCCAAAAATATTTGAGTGCATATCTCGAGTAAATAAATCAATCACAATTGTAGAATAGGAGAAGAAAGCGTCGACACCTTTGATTATTTGATTTTTTTTTTTTTTTTTTTTGATAACTCAGCCTTGCGCTACGCCGACTACGCTGAGGACAATGACTCGGCTCCTCATTCTTTGCGCAAGGTAAACGCGGATGTGCACGCACCGGCGATGTTCAGCGGTTCGACGGCTTCGGTCTGGCGACGTACAACCAGATCCTCCCAGGTAAAGAGAACAATTATGTTCGACCCCCAATCTACTAATAACGATCTCTCCCCGAATCGAACCCACACGGATCTATTCAAGATGAGTTTCACCAAATCTTCACTAAAGACGCATATGCCCGGGGAGCAATTTGATGGAGAAGAGATATGAACCTGCGCTCCACCTCACAAACAATTTGATGGGGCGGGGATTTGAACCCCGACCTCCATCCCACATTCTTGTGGTGGCCAAAAAAGCTAAGCCACCAGTTACCTTTGATTTCTTCTATATGCATATCAACGTTAGCACCGTTTTTTTTTAATGTTGAATGGTGCGCAGTATTTTGGAGTGGAAAAGGTGGAAGGCGGCCGGACTTTTAATTAGGGCTATTGCGTATGTGGGTTTGGGTATTGGGTAACCCGTCTAACAGATTTAGATCCGTTAGACCGTCTGATATGAGACCAACTCTTCCCATAATTGGCTAATTGGCTCTGTTATATGTCTAACCTTGTTAAGGAAGAGCGAAATAGGGGTAAATGAGTCACGCTGGCATACCTACTACCGGCCAGTGGCCCAATCCGTCGCTTTGTGATTTTGCTAAGTGTCTCACTATGACATATGCATGTGATTTTTTTTTTAAAAAAAATAAATAAAATGGGACACATGTCATAATCCTACGGGAGTTGGGCATTACCCACATAACATCGACTTACTCGTGTTTTTGTGCCAAAAGAAGCGACCACAATTATGTGGTAATCAGACGTGTCCTCACAAGTCACAAGGTTAACAAAGAAAAAAAGTTTGATTTGAGATCAATATATTTAACCACAAACACCAAATCCGAGTTGTTTTCGGATTGTATATAAATTTTGAAATCGAAGACCCTAAATACCAATTCTACTTAGATTTAGACTTAGAAGTGGGTCGAAACTTTACTAATAGGCCTAATAAAGGCCTTATTTGGCGTGAGATGTACAGAAAAAGAGTGCAAGGTTATTTCCATAATCAATTTTTGGTGTTGAAAATTTAATTTTTTA
Organism: Rehmannia glutinosa; assembly: GCA_016081115.2. NCBI lineage: Eukaryota > Viridiplantae > Streptophyta > Magnoliopsida > Lamiales > Orobanchaceae > Rehmannia > Rehmannia glutinosa. The sequence continues at coordinate 510,367 of JABTTQ020002432.1, forward strand.
AAAATTTATTAATTTTCGTATGAAAATTGAAATTGTGGTTGGAATAGCGAATGAAAACTAGATTGTATGTAGGTTTATAAATAAAAATATATTTGATCGAGTAGTTTTAAGTGAATTTTAAATACAAAAATACGTGGCAACAATGTTAATTCAGGTGGGAAAAAAGAAAGTAAAATGGTAATTTTCAAATAAACATGATTCTATTTTTTTATATTGTATAAATCCGATATTCTAATTTTTGTTTTTCCAGCTAGTATGAGAAAATATACAATACTCGGACACGTCATTATTAGCATCCGATGAGTTGAAATTTCATTGGCCGAACCTCGTGGCACAAACCAACTAATCCCACCTGCCACGTTCACACCCAAAAAGCGAACTCATCGAAACAGATTTTTATATATGAGCCCAATTTAAAGCATCTAACGCCTGTACTCCATTACGTTATCTAAGAACCCGATCGCCCGACCCGACTCGACCCGGTTCGGCCGAATAGTCTCCCATAAGAACCCTTCCCTATTTCAGGCATTCCCACAGTAAGGCTTCGAGCTTTTCAGATCTGTAGCTTCACTGTGAGTTTCTTTTCTCTTTTTGTTCTGGATATGGCTATGCATGTGACTTTTTGTTTGCGTGTAATCGGAATCTGCAATTTTTGTGTGCGATTTCATTTATTTTCATTTTTTAATTTTCCGATGCGTATGTTGTTTAAGGTTATTATATAATGAAATGAATTGATTGTTCTAGAATCGGAATTATGGAGATGAGGCTGTTTTCGGTACTTTTGATTTGGTGTTGAGATCTTATTTGCCTTATTTATGGACAGGACGGTCAATGCTTATTCATTTTTTCGTGAATTATTATTGATGTTCGTTTTGTAATTCATTGTTTCTTTTTTCTTGTTGTTAATCACACTGATTTTAGTATAATAGGATAAGTTTTATTATTTGTAAATTTCTTGGTGATAAGAATTTCAATCACTACCGAAGCTCTCTACCCTGGGTTTTGGTGTTTGTGATGCCGAGATTATGTGTAATTTCTCATGATAGAGCACTAGAAGTCTAGAATTATTTCCGAATGCCATTTACTTTACAATATTGACATTGTTTTGTGCGTGTGATAGTTTGAATTAATTGCTCATGATATCAAATTAAGTTGTAAAAATTGTTTATGAACTGCTTGAAATTTGCATTGAGTTGACCATGTCAGGCGGTGTATCATCAGCTGATTTTGATACCCCCTTTTATCCATATACATGTTTTACTAATTAAAGAGTTTTGCAGCCCAGGCTTTTAGAGTTTTGGAGTGCTGGTGCTATTTTGTCACGCTTATTATCTAAGAATGTACATGCTTTCTATTTCATTTTTCACAAGTTATGAGTTACATATGCAGTTTATGATGGAAGTTAGAACCTCATATTCAAAGAGGTATAAAGCAAATTTAACATGTTCTTTTTGGTGTCAAATGCAGGCTTGAGAGGTTGTGTTCGTCTTGTGAAACATGGGAGGAGGATTCAGGGTGCTGCATCTTGTCAAACCATTCCTTTCTTTTTTGCCCGAAGTTCAAAATGCTGACAGGAAGATTCCCTTTAGAGAGAAGGTCATATACACTGTGATTTCTCTTTTTATCTTTTTAGTATGCAGCCAGCTTCCGCTGTATGGTATACACTCCACTACCGGTGCTGACCCTTTCTACTGGATGCGTGTTATTCTTGCCTCTAACCGTGGAACTGTCATGGAGTTGGGTATCACACCCATTGTGACATCTGGGCTAGTGATGCAACTCCTGGCTGGGTCGAAAATTATTGAAGTTGACAACAATGTTCGTGAGGATCGTGCGCTATTGTAAGTTATATGCAGTGTGCTTTCCTCCGATCTTTCAATATGAAATTGTGTGTTTTACAATTCTTGTTGTACCTTTACGATAGATTAGTCTTGATTTTGATCACTTGATTTTATCTATATCACGGAATCTGTTTAATATTCACTGTCATTGTCATTTTTCCCTAGGAATGGTGCTCAGAAGCTTTTGGGTATCTTGATTGCGGTTGGCGAGGCTGTTGCTTATGTTCTCTCGGGAATGTATGGAAGTGTCGGTCAACTTGGCGTCGGAAATGCTATTCTTATTATTCTTCAACTAATCTTTGCGGTATCATTGTGATTTGCTTAGATGAGCTTCTCCAGAAGGGTTATGGTCTTGGTTCTGGGATATCCTTATTTATTGCTACCAATATCTGGTAACAGTGGGACTTTTTTCAACTTTTTAATTTGCTTAAACTAATCGTAGTAGTTCTGTAGAATCACTGCTTATGGCTGTTTAATTATAAGCTCTTTACTGTCATTTTCAGTGAAAGTATTATCTGGAAGGCATTCAGCCCTACTACTATCAATAGTGGCCGAGGAGCTGAGTTTGAAGGTGCTATCATTGCATTGTTCCATTTGCTAATAACCAGAACTGACAAAGTCCGTGCACTGCGAGGCGTTTTACCGTCAGAATCTTCCAAATGTGACTAATCTTCTTGCCACTGTATTGATCTTCCTCGTTGTGATCTATTTCCAAGGTTTTCGAGTGGTGTTGCCTGTGCGATCTAAAAATGCCCGCGGACAACAGGGTTCTTACCCAATAAAGCTTTTCTATACGTCCAATATGCCTATTATTCTTCAGTCCGCACTTGTTTCCAATCTTTATTTCATTTCTCAGGTAACCTACTTGCATGTTGCTAATTTTCTTGTTTTATGTTGTACCTATCTGTTAGTCGTGTAATAACTTCAACTGTCTTCATACAGTTATTATACAAGAGATATGGTGGAAATTTCTTGGTCAACTTGCTTGGCAAGTGGAAAGAATCTGAATACTCAGGTCAATCGATTCCTGTTGGCGGCCTTGCTTATTATGTTACTGCTCCATCAAGGTAAAACATAGTGCTGTTTCTTAAATTATGATCATCTCTTTGACAGAGAATTCCTTGCGTCAAATCAATTGTCAACACTACCTTTTTCTAAGGTTCATCGAGTTATTAAGATTCAAGCTAATATGGAGTGAAGTGTGTGATTCGTTTTCCCAACCTGATACGTGATGTGTATCTGCTATAAGTGCTTATTGTTTTCCTTTCTTTACCATCATTTTTCAGCTTAGCAGACATGGCAGCAAATCCTTTCCATGCACTTTTCTATATAGTATTCATGCTCTCTGCATGCGCCCTGTTTTCAAAGACCTGGATTGAAGTTTCTGGATCCTCCGCCAAAGATGTTGCCAAGCAGCTCAAGGCAAGATTTAATGAACTCTATACTTATCTTTCTAGAAGAAATATGTTGCATATCAGGGGACCTAATTAAGATACCTGCTTGTGAAACCCACTTTGCTTGACTGCAATTCTGCATATGATCATTGTTGCTTTGCTGATGATGTATATTCCTACGTTTAGTTTCCATCTTTGAGGTATATTGTATAACTGCTGGGAACAGTTGGAGCATCTCCTGCTGAATTTCTCAATTGTTTTCAATCCTTGGAACTGAGGAAAATGACCAACCAGGAGATTCAATGATGTGATTCTACAAGTTTTTCCTTGGGGGAAAATCAAAGAAATGTAAAACTGTTCTGAAAGTGTATAATTTCATACCCTCTTGTTTTTTTTTTTTTTTTTTTTTTAATTTTTTGGTGTGGAGGGGGGAGGGGCTAAAATACTTGCAAATCTCTGGTGTTGGGGGACTGCAGTGGAAGAGGATTTTATCTTGGATACCTTTGTGCTTGATTGCAGCATCACGATGCATACTTGATACTTGTCAGTTGTTTGATTGTTTTCTGGTTGTGTTCTTGCACTTTTGCTATAGATCAATTGTGGGATATGATGTACTCATTGCATTAATAGAATAAACTTTAGGGGTAATTTCAAAAAAATCTAGAGATGTTCTTATGAAGGGGAAATGTAAGACGGATCAAACCTAAAGGTTTTTTTTTTTTCAAAAATCTTTTGGTTTTTTGTAATTAGCCCGAATCTCGGGGTGTTTTTGTAATTATCCCTAAAATCTATCATACTTTCTTCCATGTTTCATTTGTCTGGAATCCAACCAATTTACCTGTATAATTCCATGAACATAATTTTGGCAACCAAAAAAAAACGGTCCTGATATATATTATCTTGCTGATATTTTTCAGGAGCAACAAATGGTTATGCCTGGGCACAGGGACTCCAATTTGCAGAAGGAACTGAATCGCTACATACCAACTGCTGCAGCTTTTGGAGGAATGTGCATTGGTGCATTGACAGTGTTGGCAGATTTCATGGGTGCTATTGGTTCAGGAACTGGAATTCTTCTTGCTGTTACCATCATCTATCAGTATTTCGAGGCGTTTGAGAAGGAGAAAGCAAGCGAACTTGGTTTCTTTGGCTTTTAAGCCGTAGCTTAGGTTTTCAGATCTCCTTGAAGCGCTAGTGATGGTTTTAGTCAAGTGAGATGTACGTTAAGTATAGATAATACTGCGGAAATTGTAGGTTCAAGAAGAACTCACTGATGTTCCTTTGATTTAGAGTCGGAAAAACAGTTTAAAGCAAATTCAGGAAAGCAAATGTGGTTGAAAATTATACTAACTGTAAAAGCTTTAGTACTTTTCTGCATTTCGGTGCTGTGTTAGGTCATTAGAATTTCAGACCCCCAAAGCAAACGATGCACCTGGGTTTGTTTACTCAGTTCTGTTTAAGCTTGAAACGTTTCGAGGACTTGATCTGTGCGGTAAGTTAGCACTAAGGTTCAAAGATTTACTAATATCATTTTTACTTTTGGAATTTTAGCTAATTGGCAATGAGAATATTTGATATTTAAATTTGGGTCCTTTGTGCACATTGATGTTGCATTTAAGCAGCTGATCTATTTTTGGTGATATGACATTATGGGGGTCAAGTGCCTGGAAACAACAGCTGTTTTGCATACTACATTTTCTTGTTTCGTCTCATAACATTATTTGAACCCTACTTTTCAGGAAATTGTCCTTCAAATTGGTAGGTACAATGTGGCCACTTGATCTTTAGTCTCTTGGATAGCATAGTTGGAATTTAAGCATCTTTTTTCCTATTCTGGGATTTGGAGTTCTATCAATTGTCAGCTTCCAAAATTCAGAAAATTGATGCATATTACAGTTTGAGCAGGTCTCTTGTAAGACATCGCACGGGGTGACGGACAGACTTTTAGTGTAAAAAGCGATATTTTGCCTGAATACACTAATTTTAGTGTATTTAGACAAAGTATCACTTTTTACACTAAAAATATCACTTTTTACACTAAAGTATTACCGTCGCATCGTGCGACCGTCTTGGCACAAATTTTTGCCTTACAGTTTATTAATCAATGGTCTAGGTTGTCTAAGACCAGGCTTTGTGCATGTATGTCCTTTTTGAGACTCGAGGTACACAATTTTTGTGGACTATTGTTCTTAATATGAAATTAATTCGATTAATAATGAATATTGAAAGAAATTACAAGCCATTGTTGGTGGAAAATGGAAATCAGTGAACATTTCGAATATAATTGTTAGTCGAAAGCATGCCAAAAAAGTAAAGACTCCTGTGGATAGAATGGAAATTGAGTACCCACATCCACACGGAGAGATGATGGTTTTTATATTCCTCTGGCCATGAACCATCATTTTAGACCCTATTTCATCATTTTCTAAAGGGGCTATTTCTTTGTGAAATATTTCAATGTAAAAAACCCATCTAAATAAACTAAAAAAAGTTTAATAATTGTAACAAATAGGGATAAGATGGATATCGAATAGTCAAAACATCATCATGTACAAAATGTGCGGGGAATCGCTTAGTAGTCTAAGTAACACATTTATAAAATCCAGACACGTGTATGGGTTAAAATCCCACATAGCTCTTTCCCCTGCCAGGATGCATACTCAAAAAAACATTTACAAAATGTGCAAGTGAACCACATAAGATATAATGGGAGTGGTTGCAATCACTAAAAAGAAAAAAAAAAACTTCTTAATTTTTTGGTTGAAAAAATGACTTTGGATTGTTTGTAAATGTCAATATCTGCTTCTTATTCTACTTTGGATATCGGTTTCTACTTCTAGTTTGACTTCCATAAACAAATAAGCATTTTTTCAACTTTTTCACTAAACACTCTTAACTTCTCATTCTATTTTCAAACAATGCCAACTTTTGATTCTCAACTACTTTTACTTATACTACAATAAATCACTTCTTTTAAAAACAGAAATTTCAAATACTCCCATTGTCTCTTTTCTTTTTTATTTTCTTCTTTTTTCCTTCTATTTTAAAGGAAAGAAATCCTATTGCTTCTTTTTTCTATATTTGTTTATATTTCCAAAGACTGAGAGATGATGGCTTTTTCTAGCAAGCTTAACCCTCATACTTTTTTAAGGATGTTTGCAAGATTAATAATTATGAAATTGTCCACTGATAATTTATGTTTTTCATCATTGGTATCCTCAATTTTATCCTTCATTAAACTCCATGGTTTTCCAATCATTAGCCGAACAACTTGACACATAAATAAGGTTTAGTAGATGCTACTTGCGGAAGAATATACCATATATAGTATTTTACCATAGATTTACATACAATACGCGTCTATTATATGTGATTGTGTGTAATTTGTATATATTCACAATAGATCTACATTATAATTATTCACATGGAGTATTCCTCCGGGTGAAAAATGGATAAAACCTAAACATAACACAATAACACATTAATTTCAAAATTTATTTTGCCGATATTTTGCAGATCTGGTGTATATGGGGACATTTGCTTGACGTAAAATCAAAAATGTCTACCCAACCAATGGCCAAAATAGTAACGCAGAAGCTGAATAATTGATTATTATGATTATTATCATTGCAAAATATAGGTACTAGACTTCATTCCCACGTTAATCAATCTGATCCTCAAACTTAACAATTTTCGTAACATGGTAGGCCAGGCTATTAACTTAACTATTTATTTCATAATTGCCAGACAATGACATAATAATTCACACAATCTAATTAACTGTGTTCATGACGCCTAAAGCGGTTGGAAAAATGGTCAAATATTTTGACAAAACATGTTTGTGAATCCCCAATAGCATCTTTAATTGGACTATATATAAATCAGGTTTAAGTGCAAAATTAGTCTTCTAACTATACCGGGCCATCAATTTTAGTCCTGTAAATATTTTAGGTAGCATTTTTGATCAAGTAAGAATTTGATTCGGTGCAATTTTGAATCTACAAGTTTTAATATTGTGCGATTTTAGTCACATCTACGTGTTTTAGTATTTCATTTTTTTCACAATACTCTTGTATATTTAACCAAAATACTTATGATCATTAAAAATTACATGACTAAAATTGTTCTTTTGACTAAAGGGTAAATGGTCAAGAACAGAATTTACCACATCAAAAAGTTACAATTAAATTTTCCCAACAATTTGGCCCCCTTTTTATGCTCTTAATTGTGCAATCCAGTGTTGGGTGCCCGACGTTCGTCGGCCCAGGCGGCAGTGCGTTAGCGACAGCATGTTGTCGCTATTTACATCTTTCGTGGAGATATTTGACGTCTCAAAAGCTAATAGTCTAAGATTGTGAACCCCAATAGAGAGGATTGAAATTATAATTAATCCTTCAAATTATTATATTTATTAAAATAAAGACAATGATCCACAACCAATGAGTCTTAATTTACACAAAAGGAAGATGAAACAATCATTTGTATTCATTGGTTGATAGACCATGCCAGAGAATTTCAACTTTTTTCAAGCACTGCCTTTTGAATTAATTACATTGATAAGAAGCCATAGTTGTCTGCTAATGATGTCCACTCCCACTTTAGGTTAGATCCATCAAACGTATTTTACTTAGTAAAATTCTTCATTTTATACAGTCAAAGGTGACAGTGACCACCAATAAATTTTATAAAATTTTAACATATGATTATAATTCCTTTTAATAAATTATGGGTTCAAGTAGCACCACATCAATGAAGTGGTGGTAACCCATTCTTATTTCTTTAGAAAAAATAAAAATTGAACCTATGACAGTGGGCCCTTAACGATTAATTGAGAGTTGAGACTCTCTATGGTAAACTTGTATTTTATATTATCAACATAAAATTCGAATTACTAAATAATATATGTATTTTATGTAAACAACTCTTGAAATCTAAGATAATTGATTAAGATATATAAATAAGTGATTTTGTTTACAAAATAAAAATCTTGAACGCTTAATAGCATGTTTCTGATTATTAAAAAATAAATAACTTATTTGGAATGCTTAGGTAATGGAAGGGAAAATAGTCTTTTTATCTTGTAACTTGTACTTATTTGGAGATTTAGTCCTCCAACTAGTCACCTTTAAATTTTATTCCAATATATTTGAAAATTTCGGACATTTAATCCAATTTTGATTAAAATTGTTTAATTTTACCAAAATTAATGACTAGGGCTAGTGGGCTGCTGATATGTCAAATTAAATAATTTTAGGAATTTTGGTAATGGTGCAAAAAATGACATGTTCAATAGCAAAAGTTCACACGTAAAATTTGGGAATTCAATGCTTCAGATGACAATATTCCCAGGATTTTGACATGTTCGTACCTCTTCGGTCATAATTAGCAATTTCTAATAAAATTATACTATTTTGGTCAAAATCGACTAAATGTCCAAAAATTTTAAATGATATAGGACTAAAATTTAACGATGAATATTTAGAAGACTAAATCTCAAAGTAATACAAATTTTTTCCGAGTAGAAGTAGTACAAGTTATAAGATTCGAGAAACTGAAAAATAGCGACAAGTATATAATCGAAGCTTTTTAAAAACCTGACCTGGAATGTTTGTAACTTTCTGTGCGAAAAAGAAAAAAATGGACCATTTTTCCTGTCAAAAAAAAGAGAAAAAGGTGTGAATACTGGGACTACGTGATACATCACTTTCACAAAATTGTCTGTAGTAGATAATAATAGATATACATGCATGCACTGTTAAATGTTGGATCTCTTCTTTACAATATTAATTGATTTCATATCATCTTTTCCTTTTCGGTCACACACAACTCGATGCCCATAATTTTTTATTGGCTTTTTCTGTTTTTATTTTGATTTTCAAAATATAATATTATAGCTTACACATTAGTCACGACTAGTCATCGGGAAAACAATTTGGCCTCTCGAAATTGTCTCCACATAAATTGCGAGAAATACACTCTCACTCCCATGTCCCTAATAGCATCCGATATCTTCCTCGGAAAAAAAATAAAAATAGCATCCAATATCGCATAAGCAGTTGAGTTGTCCTCGAAAGTAATTCTTCCACGCTTTGACCAAAGCTATCCAACCGCATGTTTTCATTCAAATTACCTCCCAAATCATTTGTTTGAAGCTTCAATATTAATTATTCCACCATTGACCTTGTAGGTAGAGTGGCAATTCGTGCCGACCCGCACTTTGGGTGGATTGAGATTTGATATTTTGGCATGAAAAACTCCGGGCATATTTGGCCCGACCGATGATTTCATGTACAAAGAGCCATGTATTTTGCTCCGGCTCGACCCAAAATTTTCGAAAAGCCCATTGCCAGCCTCTACCTGTAGGGCTCGAACCCCTAACCTCTGTTTGTGTTAATTTTCAGAGATCATATTTTATTTTATTTTTTAAATTTCTAATTAGATAACTACTTAAATCTTATATAATCGACATAGAAACATAATCAATCCACACAACTTAATTTGCTAGATTTTTCACTTGAAGTGCTTCAATCTACTTATAAGGCAAAGCTTTAAAAAGTTTGCATTTAATTTTACTTCACCAAAAAAATGAAATTCGTATTATCTATTTCAAATTATATATATTTGATGTTAAAATATACATTAATGATATCATTTTGAGTTGCACTTTTACAGAATTGACACTTTATACTACTCTTTAGACTCCTTTGTGTTTTGATAATGTTCCATTCAAAACTCTTTCCAGATTTTTGCACAGTGGGGCAAATCTTGAAATCAACTTTAACAATTGTAGTTCAAACTTTAAATTTGAACATCTTGAAAGCAGAACATTTAAGCAGCAAGTACCAAGAATTATACACAATTTTCACTTTTAGACCCTTTTTTGGTTGTAGAGCAAAAATATAGTACTATTATGCTTTCTTTTTTCAAACTTATTTTTATGTCCACATTAATTATGATACTATTATGCTAATAATAGTATGTATTATGTTTTTATGGAATTTAAAAATTAAATATAGTTGTTGACAGGTACATGGGTTCCTTAATTCTCCAGCTTTGATGAATTATAGTCCTTCAATGTTAAGTCTGAGGTATTTATCAAATTATTTTCATTCCAAATAATTATGAATCTTTCTGAATAATGCTTCGTGGGAAGAGTCTTTTCATACGGGCACTACTAAAAGTAATCTGGCTATATCATTTTTACTTAAGTACTATCAACTATGCTATATAATTCTCGTTTCTTACCTACTAGAAAAAAATGAAAAAAATGGTAGTCCACCAACTACCAGTCTTCCATGGAATTGAAGCCCAATACTTCATTTAATGTTTTTATTTTTATTTTTAGTTTTATTTTTGGGTTAATTACAATAATATTTAATTACAAAAAAGAAAAGCCAATTATCTTCTAAAATTACAAATACGCCTTAATATTTATTTATAGTCTACAAATTAGACAAATTACACTCTCAAGAGTCAAGAAGAAATATTTGTTAAGTAAATACAAACCTCAATAGGGTGTTTATAATACCTTAAGGAATATTAATATTTCCCAAATATAAATGAGAAAAAATAAATTTTATAAACCTCAATAATACAATAAAAACGTAATATTAGTATAAAATCGAACTGACATTTTATAGCCTAATCAAGAAGCAACTCTACACTGCCGGGCAGGGACACAAATGAGTTGGTAAGTGATAAGGTAATTGGGGTAGAAATACTATGATGTCACGGGTTCGAATCCGTGTGGTGATAATTTTTTGCTGAAATCTTGCAAGGGCTGTTGCTGGGTTCGTGACCCGTTGGTCTCTCCTAGTGTCAAATGGGCCGGCACTGCCAAAGCAAAAATTCGGACCGTGCGGGCCAAACATTAACCGGGCCATTATTTTTGGAGCTCAGTCCGGCCCAACCCAAAAAAATACAAAGAAAAATCTGGACCGGCCCGATTTTTCGGGCCTAATGGGTCGGGCCAAAAAACGCGACTCATTTCAGGCCTAACAAAGTGCAACCTAGCCCGACCACTTTACCGGGCGGACTAAACCGACAATGACTCTATTTGCGGGATCATACTCGTGCGATATTCTTCAATTTACATCCCGTCTGCTAATGGGGCCTAAGACAAGTGGGTTCCATCTTCAGGACTTTCCCTCGTAAAAAAGAAGCAAACTCTACACCCATCCTAAAAAACTCCCCTGAAAATGATAAAAATACACCTGAAAGTTATCATCCTCATACTGTTATACATCATAACATACGTATAATAATTAGAATCATAATCTGCGCGCATGAACAAATGTTCAATCTTTTCTCCATTTTTTTCTCTCTGTTTCCCGCCAATTAGATCTTTGCTTTACTCACCTCAGCAACCCTAAAGGCTAAAACCACACAGTCAAAGTATTGTCTCTGCTTTTTTTCTTCTTCTTCTTCTTCTCTTTCATAGTCATAGCCTGCAATTTACCCCCTTTATTTTTCTTCTTTTCTCAAAAAACCCATTTCAATTTTCCTTTCATATTATCTTTCTCGATTTTCTATAATGGATTCATCCGCCAGGCCCTCTCAAGCTCCAAACAAAACCAGCAGAATAGCAAAAACGTTTCAAAAAGTGATTCATCTGAAAAAAGCCACAAAAAACCGCTCAAACCCCGGATTTTGCCTACTCATCCCCCAGGAGAAACTCAGGTGCTGCGAATCTCATCAGTTCGAGAAAGAAGATGCCGAAGAAGCTAAAGAAGATTCCAGAAACAGAGCTTCCATGGAAGCCTTCGTCGCTAAGCTATTCGCGACGATTTCGGCTGTTAAAGCTTCTTACGCCGAGCTCCAAATGGCTCAGTTTCCGTACAACAATGAGGCCATACAATCCGCAGATCAAGCTGTGGTCGACGAATTAAAAGCACTCTCAGAGCTTAAATACAGCTTTCTGAAGAAGCAGATAAGTTCTTCCCCGCCACACGTGACGCTAATGCTTGCGGAAATTCAAGAGCAGCAGTCATTAATGAAGACTTATGAAATCACCATGAAGAAAATGCAGGGCGAAATTGAAAACAAGGACTCCAAAATCGAATCTCTGCAAAAAGAGCTGCGAGAAATTGTTCAGAGCAATAAGTCCATGGAGAAGAAGATTAACGCTAGCGGATCTTTCTCGATTCTCGATAATGTTAAGTTTTCTGATGTGAATCCCAAAGATTTCATCCTTGTTTTGCACTATTTACTGAGATCTGTGAGAAATTTTGTGAAATTGTTGATTCGAGAAATGGAGACGGCTAATTGGGATATTGAGGCCGCGGCTAATGCTATACAGCCTGATAATATCGTTTTCAGAAACAGGGATCATAAGGCTTTCGTTTTCGAATCGTTTGTTTGCAGAGAAATTTTCATGGGTTTCAACGATCCGGATTTTGCCGTACAAAACAATGATAATAATCAGTTTTTGCAAGGCGAAATTTACCAGAGGCGTGTTTTCTTCTTCGAGCAGTTTAAGAGATTAAGGTCAGTGAGTGTGATTCATTTCCTGAAGCAAAACCCTAATTCTTTATTTGGGAAATTTCTGAAATCGAAGTACCTTCATTTGGTGCATCCGAAAATGGAATTTTCGTTTTGTGGTAATTTAAACCAGAGAAAAATGGTGAATGCCGGTGAGTTCCCGGAGACTGAGTTTTTCAAGGTGTTTGCTGAGATGGTGAGGAGGGTTTGGATTTTGCATTGTTTGGCGTTTTCGTTTGAACACGAGGTTAGCGTGTTTCAAGTGAAACAGAATTCGAAATTTTCTGAAGTGTACATGGAAAGCGTGACGGAGGATATTTTCGCGGCGGCGGAGGCGGCGGAGGGTGGGTTTCGGGTGGCGTTTACGGTTGTGCCGGGGTTCAAGGTTGGTCAGACGGTGGTGCAGAGCCAGGTTTATTTATTTCCTGACATTTCTCCGGCTAAAAGTTAGTTCAGTATATGGGGTTCTGTTCCACGCTCTCCCACGCGCCGCCGCAGATTGGCTTTCCGAATGCCCTTTTCAAGTTTAATCTTGAAATGGGATCCTCTCTTCATTTAATCAGATATAACTCAAAATAAGAAAAAAAAGAAAAAAATATCGGATATAAGGGGATCCCATTTCAAGAAGTTTAAGCTGACCGGTGATGGAAGAACCGAACACCCGGCGGCGCGTGAAAGTGCAACAACACAATATATTTGTATTATATGGGCTCAAAAAAACAAAGCCCAAGAACAGTAGACAGACAGCACTAAAGGAGCAATTTGGGCCCACACTGGGAAATGAATTGAAGCAGAATATGAACTGGATTTTGGAGCATAGCATTGTTGAATGTGGGGCCCTCTGGGGCAAAAAGGAGATTATGATATTTTGGTAGTGCTCTCCAGTAATTCCAGTTTCTTTAATGAAACCAAAAGAAAAAAAGACAGATCAAAGCCTACAAGTTGTATCCAATAAAGAATGTTATGTACATAGTAAATTATTTATATATAAGTGTACATATGAGTAGATGAAACATGATTTATATCTTTGTGTATTTTGTTTGCAGCAAATTAGTGTTAATAATTTCCTTTTTCGTTTCTAGCTTTATCAATTGAGTTGATTAATGACACAAGTTTCATGTCGAAATTAATTTTCATATCATGTCAGAAATTGTCACCCCCTCACTTTAGATTGATCTCAAATAAGCTCAACATGTGTTTTTTTTTCAAATAAGTTGGGAAGAGAAGAGGAGAGTCAGAAATAGTCATCCACTCACTTTGAGTTGATCTCAAATAAGCTCGATATGAGATTTTTTTTAATAAGCTCGGAGGAAAGGATGGGAGGGGATCAAAGAAACTGAAAGAGTCAGGTTCTTACCCTTACATTGATCAATACCCTTATAAAGTGTGCATGAGCGAGATAACACTTGAGTTCCACATATGAAATTTCCATTGAAAAAATGTCTTGAATATCTCAAATGATGGGAATATTTGTATGTTTAGGCCATTAACTCGGGGTTTCTGAAGGTTCATGTTAAGTTCGCACTATTATGGCCGGAAAAGCGGGTTATACACTTATACTTCGAATTGGCTTTGGGTCGAATAGGAAACCCATGTGGAAAAGCGCTGATATAAGGGGTGCACCAATTGTCAATATTATTTTTAAGTACACGTGGTAGGGGAAATATCTACGGAAATCGAACCCAACCCATGTCTTAGCTTTACAAATACTTTACCACTATGCTACCAAGCTATTCCCCACCAACTGTCAACATCTTAACAGGGATATTATGTATTTTCCTTGGAAATATTACACTATTACTATTTTTCTTATTTAAATAATCTAGAACAATTATGCAATTATTGTGTAGTTTCCATCTCCACTACAATTTAAATGGATCGCGATATTTTAAATGGCCACTTGATGGCATAATTAAGGAAACAATTTTATTTTGCTTTATGTGGGGTGAATTAGGAGGAGAAAACCTCGTCAATAGTTGCAAAAATGGGCCCTGTATTTTATAATTGGACGACCATACATATGGGCCATGTAACTCACTATTTAGGCCCAGATCAGCAATAACATGGGCTGAGAAAATAAGGTGCTTGTACCTGTTGGACCTTTAATGGGACATGGGATCTAGCCTGAAACCCCTGAGAATTTTTTAATTAAATTTCAATAGCATCTATAAAACCTTGTTCATATAATTGTAAGCCAAAATACGGGAAGTTTTTGAGTTAAAAAACATAGACAATATATATCGTCTTATATTAAATTTTAATCTTCTGTAATATACTACATGAATAGTAATCTGGAAGAAATCGGCAAAAAGTCGATTTTTTCCAGCTTCATAGAATCGCTAATAAATAATAACATTCTCAATGGGATTGAGCTATTTTCTTAAAAAATAATAGCTCTATTTAGAGTTGTCAATTTAGGCATGGCCGAGTAAAGTGGCTGGGCTTAGCTGAGCGCATTTTCTTATGCCCGAAATGAGTCTGTCTTTTTATGGCCCGACTCATTAGACCGAAAAACCGGGCCAATCCGGTCGATCCGGTTTCTTCTTTGTATTATCGTGGATGGGCCAAAAAAATAGAGGCCCGGCCACTGTATGATCCGCCCAATTTTTTGCTTTGATGCAGTATGTTGGCCCGACGCGTTTGACACCTCTAGCTTTATTGTATGGAGTCTAAAGATTACTAGATTTTAACTTAAAAATAAAATAACAAATAGTTAGCGAAGCCCGATTTTCCATGGCTAGATTAATTTGGGCTAGTTACATACCAGAAATCCATTCTTAATTTCTTATATATCATCTTGGAATATTATGACCATTAATGTAATTTATACTTTGTTGTTTGGTTGCTTATGGGATCTATTCTTGATCATCAATTCATTCCCTTGCATTGCATATGCAGTGCCGTCATATTTCCCTGCGGCTTTTCACAGGTTCGTTAAATTGTTACATTATCATTATTATTCGGGATAAATAATAATAATAAAAAAACCCATGAAGTTTGAACTAGTTATAAAAAAAAAACTGGAAGCTTTTGAAAATTGCAAAAATTTACTTAATGTTTAATGTTATCTTACATTTTCTCCCTTGATAAGCGAAAAATTTCAACCCCGGACTTTATTGAAATATTACAGTCACCTCTTTAAATTTAAAATAAAATCAGATTTCAAGGGTTTTTTTCAAATGTAATTTTCAAACTAAGATTTTATTTTAACAATTAATCTCCTTTAACTTTGATCATTTTAATTACAAAATGTCATCACTAACATCAAATAAAGTCCTTTCATTTTATTTTATCAAAACACTCAAACCACTTATTTTTAAAATAATAACTAAGATCTTATAAGCTCTAATAACATTTTATAAAAATAGGAGCTTATAAGATGTTTTAAAATAATTTAGCCAAACACCCTCTAAGTTGATAGGACGAATTATAGAGATTATCCGAGGTTGATGTTGAACATTATATTATCTTTGACCTAAGGCGATTTGTTTTAATCTTTAACGAAACGTAGGATGTCTGAAAGTCGTGATATGATTAGTAAAATAACTGTGAAAATATTTCAGAAATTAGAACGTGTCTGCACTAATCCTAACAAAGTGAAGTGATCATAGACATTGACTTTCTAGGATTGCTTCACATGAAAGCTATATATATAGACTAAGACTTAGACAAGACAGTTTTGTTGAGGTGAATGAATATAAAACTTGGAGACAGGAGTCCACAATTTTAGTCAATTATTCAACTATTTTAAAACCTAATTCATTATATGAATTCATTTTTCATTAATATTTGCGATAATGCAATCTCAAATTTGGATTTGGATTTTTACAATCGGACCAATCCCCAAGCAATCACATTCGAATATTACCTATGAAGACGATCGAGATATGAGACATTTAATACGGTGCGATACGGTGCGAAGATACGACATATTCTAAAATTTTAAGGATACGGGTATGTCATATATATCTTTATATATAATTATATTTTTATATTATTATAAATATAGACGTACTAAGTACAATAAAAAAATCGTGTTTCAACATTAAAACAATAAAATTTCATGAATATTCAATTATAACAATTTTTCTCAATTATAAACATACAAATACAAAAAATCGACATAGTACAATTATAAATTTCAGTATCTAATTGACAATATTCAACAATTAATTATCATATTTGCATAATATCATTACAACATTATCAAAAATATAGTCAATTTCTTTCTTTTCAAAAAGTTCGACCCCATAAACTATATTGTACAACATTTTGTGAAGAGGAAAGGACAAGAGAGGTGAATTCACTACTCCACCCTCCCAACCCTTCTTTCTCATTTTTTTTTTTGTATCTACTTCCATTGTTTCTTTCATTTATAGAGAAAAAAATGAAAATTGAATGATGAAGACTCAAGATTGAAGATAAATTAAAGGTGCATAATTGATTTATGGAAGAGAGAAGGATCTACACAAATAGGGGAAACAACATCGCGGTGAGAAGATGGATGATAACATCGCGTGGTGTTTTTTGTTATTTTGTTCTTCCCATCTATAGATCTACATGAAATTTTGAAGGATAAGACTTTTCCATATGTAGATTTACACAAATTCTAGAAGGATACAACTTTGTTCTCTCGGACATGGGTGTCGGGTGTTTTTTTTTTTTTTTTTTTAAAAATTTAAACACTTTGTGGATACGTATTTATACGTGTCCAAGACGATATCGAGTATCCGGAGCATATCCGACACATATACGTGAACTTGAGAGGGGTGTCGGTGCTTCATAGAATATTACTAATGAATTATATATATGGAGCCCTAGGCCTTATATGGGGCTAGAGTCGTAAATGAATCAAGCCGTGCGCTCGTGAGTTGATCGAAGTTCGTTTCGATAAAAACTCATTTGAATTCGTTTAATAATTAGACTCGTTAAGATAAATAAACCAAACTCAAATTTAGAGATATTCGGTTCGTTAGTTTATGATTGGCTTCGTATAAATTACAATAATAGTTTGACTTTAATTTTAACTTTTATACGTTCACTATCATAAATATAAAATTGTGTGGTAATGAATAAACTTATTCACATGAATAAAATTATAGTTTTTAGCAGATATATTGTGCGCTTTAGATATATATAATTTTATTTTTAATAATACACTGAAAATTAATATAATTTAATTATAATTGATATTTATTAAGCTCGGCTCGATTGATTAAACTCGAAAAAATTTGTGAGCCATCAATATCTTCGACAAATTCAAGCTTGTGTTCGACTCGATAATAAACGAGTCAAACTCAAACTCTCAAAAGTTTGGCTTGGTTCGGTTCGATTGCAACCTTATGTGGGGCGATGCACCAAGTTGTACATTTGTTAGGATTAGTACTAGTTTAAAAATGAGCTTAAATTAAATTTCTTTACTGAACTGTTTTTTAAGTTCCAAACTCTGGCAGTCAAAGAAGGGGAGGTAAGTTCAAATTTGGCAACTTAGGGAAACAAGAAGATGTAGATGCAAATTCGTGCTGGTTTCTCAATTCTGTATTTTATTTTAAATTAGTAAATGAAACTATATAAAGAAGATGTATTTAAATAAACATTTAAACAAATGCAAAGTGAAAAAGACAAATCAAAATGCTATTTTCCAATTACTTTTCTTGCATGTGTCAGACTTTACTATTGCTTTGTTTTTATTTATTTATTTGTTTATTTTAAACCCTTTTATAGTTTTTTTTTCTTCCTTTTTCCCCCAATTAAATTGAAGTGAACAAACAACTTAATAAATCCAAGATTTTATGCGTGGGTTTAAAAAAAGTTACATATATGCACCTAACTTCTAGCAAGAGTAATTTTGAATTTAGTTCACAGATAATGTTGAGAACGTGTTTATGATGGCAATGTCCTATCCAATGTTTATTTAATGCATTAAATTCCAATTTCCATGTGAAAAACTTTAAATTTTACACGTTTCTAAACTTGTCCGTTTCTATATTTTTTTTCTAAGAAAAATACATAATTATTCTGACGCAATTTGGTTAACAAAGTCAAAGAAACCAGTCTTTCATTGTACAATTTGGGACTTAATGCAATTGCTTGTTTGATCGTAGGTTGAATTTATATCCCACGGGCATGTGAATGTTATGTTCCTGGAAAATGATGTATCAAATAAACTAGCTAAATATACGATAAAAAAAAAATGCATCCTATGCTTTTACATATGTAGGTAATAAATATCTAAATTCTAATGCTTACTCTATTTTTCTGATCTCTTTATCGTCTATTTAGTAAATTCTATTGGCAAAATTGTTTTTTAGTCTTCTAAGTAGATTGAGCTGGAGCTTTAGTCCCCACTTACTAATTTGTATGATATTAGTCCTCTAACTATTTTTTCCCAGATCTTTAGTCCTGTTACCTGCTATACTCGGTCAAGTTAACCTGAAATGCCGATGTGACTTTTTTTCTTCTAATAAAATATTTTTTTAATGAACAAATTGATGACTTGGACATATAGTTAGATGATTTTGAAGGGAAACTAGGTTTTGGTATCAAAATGGAGGGAAAATTGATATTTAGTTATAACTAAATATAATATAAATTATTTTTAAAAAATAATAAATTATTTATAGAATAATTTGGTATTATTTTTTAACCCATAACCAAATTATTTTTTTTCGAAATAAATAATTTATATTATTTTTTTCGAAAATATAATTATTTAATTTTTTTTTCAAAATATAGGTTTTTTATATTTTATAACTAAATATTAATTTTCCCACCATTTTGATACCAAAACCTAGTTTCCCTCCAAAATCATCTAACTATATGTCCAAGTCATCAATTTGCCCATTAAAAAAATGTTTTATTAGAAAAAAAGCCACATCAAAGATTCCGGTTAACTTGACCGGGTATAATAGTGAACAGACTAAAGATCCGAAAAAAATTTAGTTAGAGGACTAATATCATACAAATTAGTAAGTGAGGGCTAAAGCTCCATGTCACCGCTTTAGAGGACTAAAAAAATAATTTTGCCATTTCTATTTATCATAAGTGAACACGGAATTGACATAACCATGCTCAAATTTATTCCCTTAACTACTTGTTTTAACTTATATTTTCAATCCGTTAATTGTATTGTCACATGCATGTTTGAATTGCAGAACTTCTAGGCGCTAATTGAGTAGCAGTCCGACGCCTAAAAACAATATTATTATTTTTAAATTCTAATCTACTTTTGGCATTTAAGCCCGATTTTCGACCGACATTTTGCCCGAGTCAATTTTCCACCAATTGAACATAATCCCCTCAGTCTAGGGGCGTCTAACACCTCGGCCGATTATAAATACAACATTGCAAAATATTTTATTTCCTTGTACCATTCTTGGTGGAGCCTTTGTGTTGGTTTGGGCCGGGCAATGCAATGTTAGGTGCTTAAGCAAATTCCGCGACTGCGAGCATTTTAGGTTCATTGATTGAGCAATAATGGATCTCTATTTTCATAATTGTCAATATTTTAGGTATTTGACTTTATCTGTGGTGCAAATTTGGAAAATAAACTATAATTAATCTGATCAATTATTTACTAGATTTTGTCTCCAATTCTTAATTCACCCATGTATGTGAAAAATGTCAATTTTTTTGTTGTATTAGTTAACTTGTTTCTTTAATTCTTTTTTTCGGTAATAATCATTAGATCAAAACTCATATAATTAGACGGTGTCACAGATTAATTTCGTGAGACGGATCTTAAAATAACCCGTATCGCCTAACTTATTTGAATTCGGATCTAACTTGTTTTGATTTGCAAAATGAGTTGAATTCGTCACATGAATATAAATCTATAAACCAGTCTCACATGATATATACTTACTCTAATCAAATTTTCCAAATTCATGCCATGATCATCTTTTTTTTTTGGGAGGGGGAGGGGAGAGTGTCGACTTTTAGCTTTTTTTAAGTGATTTGGCCATCTTATATGATCCTTGGTCCGATCCCAAATCTATCCATTGGACCAGGACTATGCAAATAAGTTCGTAATGATTTTTGCTTAATTATATATTGTGTGGTCTAGTATTTGCTGTTATTATTTCTATTAAATTTCAACTTCATGTAAAAGTTAAAAAAATGACTTGAGCATTTAGAAACTAATATCTCTTACACATGCATATCTAGAAAACCATGCATGCATATATATTGAGCGACCATACTTGATGAAGATGTTAAAGACGTGAGAATGTCACCTTCGCACCCCTCTTTACTCACCTACATGCCCCCATTACCTACACAGGTCCACCTTCAATGAACATCTTAAAAGTAGAAAATTAATTTTATTATTATTATTATTAGTTATATGTCTCTTAAATTTCACTTTTTTGGACGAAAATAGTTAAGGATACTTTCCAATTTTGATCATCTGTAAGTGTTTTTAGTACAAATCTTGAAAGGGAGATATGCGACGAGAATCGAAACCCAGACTTCTAGAGTTTTTCACTGCTAGACCATGCACTATCAGTAAAAATAATTAATTTAGTCAGGAGATATTAGATACCTAAATATTAAATGACTCGTCTCATCTAGACCATTATATATATTAATTAATTAGTTATTCTAGCATTCCCCTTATACATTTATTTATAAAGTCTTGCACGTGGAATATCTAAATAGTTTTTCTGAATTAGATTAGAATAGCTGTCCACACCACGAAAATGAGAAAATACAAGTTGATTTTCGGTCCTCATGACCACTGGTCCAGAATAAGGATAGTGATTCACCACTAATATCACTCTCTTTATCTTGCACAAAAATTGAAGGTTAACTGACTTTGCTACCATTTGCCTACCATTACACATGACTTATCCGACTTTCTCTGACTCTTTTGACTTTTCAATATATTTTCAGATTTCATTGTTCCCACATGATTATTTTTTGGGAAACATATATCTCAGGACTAGACTTCCGTAAACGCTTAAATGTCTGATGAATCTCAAGTCTCTAATATCCCCAACTACCTTGCTTGCGAGTCGCCCCCAAGTGAATCTAGTTCCATACTTTGGACTCCCCTATATCCAATCGTATAGGTTCCCACCGACACTCGCTGCGTTTGAGACTCTCAAAATTAGTTGTTCCACCATCAAGGGCGAAGCCGGGACGATTAGTAAGGTGAGCTAATACACGAAAATGGTGTGGGTCGGATAGAAAATCCAACAAAAAACAATATAAATTATAACTAAATTTTTCTTTTAAATTCTCACTTTTTTTTAAAAGGGTTGGACTGATCCGCCATTGTCCACCATCATATTCTCGAGGGGCTCGAATCGACCTCTCCAATGAGACCAAAAGTTAACTCATATTGACAGGTTAGTCAATGATCATTGGATTTTCAATATTTTAATACATCAAGAGATTAGGACCATTCAGGAAGGATGGATGTCCCATAGTCCGAAGGAAGTGTGGAATTTATCTTTCCCGCTAGTGTGGGGACGTAAAAAAAAAAAAAGATGGCTCTTCAACTTTTCTCTGAATTAATTAATTGTGATCTAATTAGATTCATGTCTTCATGTCAAATATAGAATCAAATATAGAATCAAATATAGAATCGTCGTTTATTCGTGGTGCATCTTACTATTGTTTTCATTAATTGTCCTCCACCTTTTTTGCAATAAAATCATTTAATTTACTAATATATACTATCACATATTGGT
Organism: Rehmannia glutinosa; assembly: GCA_016081115.2. Taxonomy (NCBI): domain Eukaryota; kingdom Viridiplantae; phylum Streptophyta; class Magnoliopsida; order Lamiales; family Orobanchaceae; genus Rehmannia; species Rehmannia glutinosa. Next base: position 532,777 of record JABTTQ020002432.1, read on the forward strand.
CGATTACTTTATGATAGAAAGTTGAGAGCATGCGAATTTATTCAATTGATTGAGACTTAATGAACGATTATTGTCAGCTCAAAAAAGGTAAAAGAAACTCAAGATTTTGAAACCAAACTTTACCCATCTGTCACCATATTGACGCTGGTGTGGATGTGGCCGAATGTGATTGAGACATCATGTGGCATCCAAGAATTAAGACATAAACTCATATGAGGCGATCTCAACGATTAATTTTGTGAAACGGATCCAAAACGACTCGTATTAGTTCACCCATTTGAATTCAGATTTTACTTGCTTTGATTTGTAAAATTGGTTAGATTCGTCTCATAAATTTAAATTCGTGAGACGATCCACATGAGATTTACTCAAGAATTAAATCCTTGAAAGGAATAAGAAATGTTTTCATTTAAAATCATCATTCATCAATATTTAGCGTATCAAAAGCGCTCCTCAATATGAAAAAAAAGAATATTATAGTGATAAAATATAATGGAAAATATAAAAGTTCTAATTAATTACGTAGATTATATTATAAGTATCATGATTATTTATTTTTCCCAATAAAAGTTTTCATAATCTTGATGTCAAAATTGTGACCCCTCCTCCTGGCTTTCTTTTTCGACCACTGGGTTGTCACTATGCATGTCACTAAATCTCAATAAAGTGACAAATAAAAAACTAGATATATATCCCAAATTTATAATAGTACGTAGCAACTTTGAATAATAATTAATTTTCTTACTATTAAGCTTGTGAGGTCCATTATTGTAATATAATGAAATAATTTGTTATTATTAATTTGATATTATTATTATTATTATTGACTTTCATATTATCACTAATATCCATGTTTTTTTAAGTCTAGCACTTTCATAAATGGGTGGCAGCAAAATTGCACGCTGGCTTAATTCTAAAACATTGTTAACTAATTAGTAATCATTTCATTTAAAAATTAAAAATAATATAAACATGAGAACTATAATTAATTAATATTAAATCTTCTACAATTCTGAATTTGAATACATTTTCTCTCCTTTTCTTGTTCTAACAATTTAATTCTAAGTCTCCAAGCACTAGGTGTAGTACTTAATTGACTCTAATTAGATAGCTAAAAAAATTAAATTGGACTAGATTCTGAAATAAAAAATTTGAGTCCACTAAAATTGGACTGTAATTCTTGAAGCATATATATATCACCAGTAAGGTTTAATCACATGGCTGTTGTGGCCCTGGACATGCACTAGCCACTAAATACTTGTAAAGTTAGTATTAAGACCACTCAACCGACATTATAGGGATGGACAAAAGTCCCAAGACACGCATTCCTTCACCTTTTCCATCCTCGTTCGTCTTTATTGTGATTCATAAATCGAATAAAATTTGTATCACCTATTTGGATTGCAAAGTAGGCAAAATTTCAAAATTAGTCTTGCAAGTTAGGGGCGACAATTAAATTTGGTCCTATTTAAAATCAAGATTTGGATATAGTCATGTAGGTAATAAAATTGTTTATTTGCACAACCATAATTTCATTGGGATTTTAAAACTTGACCAGAAATATTATTATGTGCACAACACATGATGGACAGATTTCAAGCTAATTTTCAAATTCAAGTGAAAATAAGACTGGAATTGGTAAATTCCATTACTAACATGATCATATCAAAATTTAGCGTGACCAATTTTGTCACTCCTATTATAGGACTAATTCTTCAATTTTGTCTGCAAAGTATATATGCAACTTTGGTCACTCTAATTTTGGGTTGGTTGCTCTTATTTGTAGGGTTTATTCCATACTACACTATAGTATCCAGGTGCATATATAATAAAGGATAATCGTACATTTATTATAAATATGTAGAAATTCACACATACAATCATACATCCGATGTATATTGTATGTAGATGCTAGTCTAAGGTAGATACTACACCACTACAAGAAAAAGCGGTTTCTTTACTGAGAAAAATCTGTAAGTATTAAGAAAATTGTAGTGTAGGTAAAATCATTGTAGGTAAAATATTTACCTCTGAATCTAAAAGTTGTTGGTAAATACATATAGAAAAACTTAGGTAAGTGATAAATTGTCGGTAATTTGTCAATATAATTTGGGAAAAAATGATATTTTTTATTCTATAGGTATTCGTAGGTAATTATAAAATTTAACGACAAAATCATTTCTATTGCAGAATCTGGAATTTTCTTGTAGTGCACGTATTCCTACATGTGTAACATATACAAGACCTATTTATAGATATAATTATTTTGTTGATTGGTCAGTTTGACTGCAAACGAATCTACTATAAAATATAAATGGAATTATAATTTGTAATGTACCTTTCAAAAATATTGGATCGAATTTCACAAAAATCGTGATAACCACAAATCAGAAGAACTCGTGAAACTTGATGGACTATGCACGATCTAGCCGGACGATTTATAGTCCCGATAATGAAAGAATAAAATAGATTAATTACAAATCAAATAATAAAAATATAATTTCTTTTTTTCAAAAATAAAATAAAACACTATTTATCATCCTATATTTCTATACACTTTGATCATGTGTACAAATCTAACCTACCAACTGATCTAAAATTAATAATCAACAAAAGAATCCAAAATTGTCGAAAAAGAGAAAATAAAATCAAAATTATGAAAAAGTAAAAACAAAATTATGAAAAAATAAAATCAAAATATTTTAGAGCTAGTGGCCAACTCCGGGACTAGGAACGGAGCGTAAAATTCGATTGACGGCGGCGAGGTGGCGGGCGATGAGTTTTTGGTCAGTGGTGGCGGCGTGGCCTTTCTTGCTCGGAGTAGATACCGCACGGTGCCCTTAGGAAGCGCCGCCAGGTACAAGCTGTTTTTCGGTGACGGCTCGTTCATTAATAGCTTTCGTCCTTCTGTAAAGGACACTAAGGTGTAAGACATAATAATCAACGATATTAGAAGTATTACACCTTTTGAAGCCATATTTATGTTGGAATTGTGATGATAAAAGTTTTTGTAGAGAGAGAAAATATTTTTTCTGGTTTTTATTTTTTTGGATTGGGAGAGAAAAAGATTGGAGGAGGAAGTAATGGGGAGTGGCGGTTTTATATATAGAATGATCAGAGTTTAGTTAATGGGTAAGGGGTGACGGCTAGAGAGGTGTGCTTGGGGCACAAGGTAGTTGGGCCAAGTCAAATTTGAGTTTCCATTTTCATTTTAAAATTAGTGGGACTTAATTTTAGAATTACAAGTAAAATTTGGTGGAAATTAGAGCCGATAAAGGTATTCCAATACAAATAATAATAATAATAATAATATAATAATAATATAATAATTTGCCTATAGAAAAATTGTAGGTAAATACTAAGATAATTGTAAATGTTGGTAAAATTATTTTAGGTAAATATTTACTAATAAAATCTAAAATTATTAGTAAATACCTACATATTTTCCGTCGGTAAATTAAAAATTGTAGTTGATTTATCGGTAATTGATCCGTATAATTTGGAGATTCTTTTTTATTATCTAAGGTAAGTAAAATTTAGTTACAAAATCATTTTCTTTGGTAGTTAAATTCTATCGATAAACCTGGAATTTTCTTGCAGTGTTTCGCTCTCGAACTCTAAAGTATATGTTATGTGTAAGTTTATAATATGATTAGTATCCACATAATCCGTGCATTGATAGAATTAAAATATAAGATGAAATAAGATTTAGCAATAAAATTATCGATTTGAACTATTATATTTTTCAATTAGGTACTTATTACATGAAACAATTTTGTACTTCCATGTATATATTGCACAATTATAATGACATTTTTGGCCGTGAATAATAAATACTATATTTGAAGGGTATTTATTGAATAATTAATAGGAGCATTTAAAAGTTGTCAAGATATGGGGTCCAAATTAAAAACGTATTAATTTTCAGTTTTGAGACAAGGTCAACAGACTCAACACGATGCAGTACTAAAGTTGTTATTTTGTTTAATGAAGGCCGCGTGGAGGCTGAATTAGGTAAGGAGTGAGCTAAGCCACCGGCTATTTTTTCTTAGTAGTTTCGTGCATGCGCCATTCAACATTAAGACTCTGATTTGAGTTTTTACTGTATTTGAGACTGACGGTGGTCTTTGAAATTCCAAATACTTTTCTTGCATATGCATCAAATTGATCATATTTGAATTATTTTAAACTATATTGTACAAAAGCTTATGACGTGTCTCATTCTCATTGTGCATTATAGGCTACTAGCTATAAACAATTGAATTTAGGGCATGATAAGGGCAAAAGATTATGCAGGCCGACTGACAGGCCTAAGGCATTAGGCCGACCTGATGATACCGGGTATTGGGTTGAAATGATGAGGCCATAGCCTTGGGATGACTGTTAGGTGTTAAATAGTGGGCTAACTTTGTGGAGACCGCAACATGAGATTGGCCTAGGGTTTACTAACTTGGGCCGCCGACTGTCGAGGCCCGAGTGCAAGGGGTTAGGGAAGTTCGTAAGACCGACTGTGTAGAGTCGGATCGTTAAGTCGACTGTTGTTGACTGTTGAAGCCTAACATGACTTCAAAGGGTGAGGTCATTTCGGATCAAGGATGTATGAACAGTGCCTTGGTAAATTTAAGGGGGTTTCGCATCAATATACCGGGCCGACGTGTTCTGAGACAGGTCGGAGCTATGGACTTACGGGCGTAAAATTAGGGTTTTTAAGAGATCCGATCCTAATCTAATGATGACTCGACACCAAATCGTAGCGGAATCCCGGATTTTACGGAAATCCTAATCCGAGCTAAGGTATAAAAGGCCCAAGCCCAGGTTCATTCTAACCTAATCTCATTTTTTACTGTTACATTGCTTTTCTCTCTCTCTTGCCTTTTGCTTCTCTTCCAAGTCACGACTTAAGCATCGGAGAGGTACGCCGGAGCCCACTCCGGTGTTTGTGCGAGGAGTTTCGCGGAGGAGTTCGGCGTGGGAGTTGGCCGGCGAGAGGAGGACTTTTTGGGAGTAACAGGGGCATATGTGATTCGATTTACATATTAGACCGAACTAATGTCAATTGTGCTTGTAGACACCTAAATTTTATTACCAAATATTGTCAAGTATCACAATCTTCAATCCTGGCCATCAAGACAAGACCAGGAAAATAAGGAAGTGATTTACCAATATTTTGGTAAATAAATCAAGTCAAATCAAATCAAATCACAATCTTTTGATTATGACAAGATATGCAAGACAAATCATGATCACCCAATCAAATCGCCCCGTTTCATCCGACAATTATGGCAAGAATTCTCATCCTACACCTATAAATAGAGGCCCTCTTCATAATTCATAGACAAAAAAAGATCCTAGAGAAGAAGTCTAAGCAAGAGGCGAATTCTCTCAAATCAAGTCCCAACCAGGAAGTCCACGGTGTTCAAAGCGCGATTCAAGGCATTCATCGCGGATTCGACTCAAATCCAACGTTTAATTCGGGATTAAGCCGCTGTCAAGCCCTCGAATTAACGTTATTCGGCCAAATTCAAGCTCGAAGGAGATCAAGTGACGAATCTACCTTGAATATTCAAATATCATCTTGAAGAGAAGAATCGAGAGGATCATTAGGAATTGTAATCCTTTTATTTCATTTGATTCAAATATATTTATTTGTATTACTTTTTCTTGTTTATAATATTTACTGAGACGAGAAATTTGTGTTACAAATTTTGCACGCCGTGGGACAGTTTCTACCTCTCATCTCTTCTCTTCATTAAAATCCTCAAAGTATCATGGTCAATCGCAAGGTGACAATAGTCAAAGTGCTACATCAAACTCCTCAAACGCCACAAGTGGAAGTCTTGGCGTCATATCCAAGAAATTGCAAGCACCTTCGTAGATCACTCCTTTGCTCGGAATTCCGAGGATGAATCACTTCAGGGCAATGCAAACAAAGATGTTGGAGGTCCGGAAGGATACGCCGCTTCATCAACTCTCGCTCGGCGTCAAGTTACTCATTCACTTCAAACGTGGCGTCCGTCATGGTGATAAATGCTACAACTCGGAGGAGCAAATTGCAAGCTTGACAAAGGGCTATAGAGGGACTCACAAAGCATGTTCAAGATCGAGACTCCCAAATTATGAAGGTGATGGACAAAGTAGATAATGTTGATACAAGTCGTGTGATGGGCCAACAAGTTGAAACACATGATGAAGTCGAGACATCCATGAGGCAACAACCAAATGAAAAGAGGAGTCTCCGCAAAGGAGTTGCAAATCTCGTCGATGGCACGATTCGAGGTTGATCAACTCAAGGAGTTCATTATGGGGACTATTAAAGACAAATATGATGGAAGCTCCAAGTCAACTTCAACTTATGCCAAGCCATACACTTCGAGAATTGATAATTTGAAGATGCCTATTGGCTATCAACCCCGAAGTTCCAACAATTTGATGGTAAGGGCAATCCAAAGCAACATATGGCTCACTTCATTGAGGCGTGCAATGATCCGAACTTATGGAGATCACTTGGTGAAGCAATTTGTCCGATCTTTGAAGTGAATTGGATTCGATTGGTACGCCAACTTGGGGGCAAATTCAATGTGACAGTTGGGAGCGATTGGAACAACAAGAATTTCTCAACCGTTTCTATAGCACACGGCGAAACGTTAGCATGATTGAACTCACAAATTCACGCCAATTGAATGAAGAGTCGTCATCGACTACATCAATCATTGGAGAGACTTAAGCTTCAATCGCAAAGATCAATCGTTTCGAAGCTTCTCGCGATTGAGATGTGCATCCAAGGAATGAATTGGGGGTCTATGCTACATACTTGAGGATCAAGCCAAAAACTTTTGAATAATTAGCCACGCGTGCATATGTCATCGAGATAAGCATGAATGCCGATGAACAAGAATACTCAAGTAATATCGATGATGATAATGATGATGAAGTTGAGCCATCTTCAACCTCTCAATGCTCCTAGATACGAGGATAAACTATCTAAAGATGTCAAATAAATTCTTCTCAAATGCTCCTTGATAAGAGCCTAAACTATCAATCACACTCCTTGGCAAGAGTATAAAAGGTCTATATCCCAAGTTCAAGTGAATACTCCTCGATACGAGTATAAACTATCAATATATCTCAAACCGAATGAACACTCCTTGATACAGTATAAACTATCAAAGATATATCAAATTCAAGTGAGTACTCTTTGATACGAGTATAAACTATCATTATATCTCAAATTCAAGTGAAGACTCCTTGATACGAGTATAAACTATCAATATGTCTACAAATTCAAGAACTCCTTAACACGAGCATAAATGTTTATAAATCTCAAATTCAAACGAATACTCCTTGACACAGTATAAAGCTGTTTACAAATCCAAGTTCAAGTGAAGACTCCTTGATACGAGTATAAACTATCAATATATGTCAGTTTAAATGAAGACTCATTGACATGAGTATAAACTTTGCAAATCAAATTCAAGTTCAAGAACTCCTTGATATGAGTATAAACTATCTACAAATTCAAGAGCTCTTTGATATGAGTATAAACTATCTATATGCTTCAAACTAAAATGATTTCGCGATTCATTCACTCTATGACATGTTGTCCGTGAACAAATTGCGAGGGGCATTTGTAGACACCTAAATTTTATTACCAAATATTGTCAAGTATCACAATCTTCAATCTTGGCCATCAAGACAAGATCGGGAAAATAAGGAAGTGATTTACCAATATTTTGGTAAATAAATCAAGTCAAATCAAATCAAATCACAATCTTTTGATTATGGCAAGATATGCAAGACAAATCATGATCGGCCAATCAAATCGCCCCGTTTCATCCGACAATTATGGCAAGAATTCTCATCCTACACCTATAAATAGAAGCCCTCTTCATAATTCATAGACACAAAAAAAAAAAAGATCCTAGAAGAAGTCTAAGCAAGAGGCGAATTCTCTAAAATCAAGTCCCAAACCAGGAAGTCCACGGTGTTCAAAGCGCGATTCAAGGCGTTCATCGCGGATTCGACTCAAATCCGGCGTTTAATTCGGGATTAAGCCGTCAAGCCCTCGAATTAACGTTATTCGGCTCAAATTCAAGCTCGAAGGAGATCAAGTGACGAATCTACCTTCGAATATTCAAATATCATCTTGGAGAGAAGAATCGGAGGATCATTAGGAATTGTAATACTTTTATTTCATTTGATTCAAATATATTTTATTTGTATTACTTTTTCTTGTTTATAATATTTACAGACGAGAAATTTGTGTTACAAAGTGTTGATAGAATAAGTTTGTACCATGAAACCAAAGTGATGTAATTAGAAACTTTGTGTAGGGGACCCCAACTCACATTAATATTAAAAATAAAATACAATACATTAAGTCGAGTGTATTAAGTCAATTACATCTTAAATATTTGAAAAAAATAACATAATAGAATTATATCAATATAATATTTTGAAATCGTTTCTTAATAGCTTAATTGCTAATATTTCAAAAAAAAAAAATATTTGGAGGAAATATACAAAATTTTGGTGGAGTTAAAAGAAAATGTAAAAATCTATGGTAGAGCAAAAGATATTGTACAAAAATTTGGTGGAGCTAAAAGAAATATACAAAATTTATGGTGGAGCGCGATTAGCAAAAGATAATTTACAAATTTAAGGTTATAAATTTAAATTAAGGTTATAAATTTATATTATCAAAATACCCATTGACCCTCTGCCCCTCTAGCTTGTCACTAGCTAAAACACGAGGTTGATCTGGGGGCGGAGAATGATATGAACCTTTATAATTAAGTCAAATGCTACAACTTCATAATTATTATATTTAGAATAATCAATTAATTTGGATTACTATTTACCACTTATGTAATGTATAGCTAGCTGATCTAGCTGCGAAATTTTATTTTATTTTATTTTATTTTATTTTTGATAATCCGGATATCAGGGTTTTTTACACCGACTAATCCCTGGGACCTGCTTAGTGTCATAGGCCTCTTGGCCCAGAGGATGTAAATCGAGGATGTGCCCAAGTGGCAGGTTTAAGAGGAAAGCAACGTGATTCGCCTAAAACATGCCCACAATATAGCTGCGAAATTTTAATAAGTAGAAGATATTGTTTCGATTTTTAAGTCAAACTCTCTGCCCCACCAATTGACAAATTTAAGAAATATTGGAAATCCCTTTTCTTTGTCATAGAAGATCAATAAATTATTTGCTTCAAGTTTTCATTATCACATGGCTCCAGTTCCACCCACTTCACCTTTCAAACATACTTATCTGCTGGAGGACTGTTTTATGCAGGTCTATTTTTTTAACATTATACATTCATTTTCCTTTTGAGTTCATAATTTTATGACCGGCCTGATTTTTTTAGTTGAAAATTAAGTGTCGTAGCCAGTTTTAAACTTTGGTCCAATATCTTTTAAAATTTTGAAAATGTAGCCCGCGTTTGATCAAAATAGTGTAATATTTAATCGGAAATTGCTGACTATGAACAGTGAGGTACAAACATGACAAAAAATTTGGGGAATTTGTCACCAAAGCATTTAAATCCTCAAATTTTACGTGTCAATTTTGATGATTGACATGTAAATCTTTGCACAAAATTACCAAAATTAAAATCCTAAAATTATTAGACACATCAGCGACCCACTGGCCCTAGTCATCAATTCCGATAAAATTACAAAATTTTAGTCAATTCGGACTAAAATGTCCGATTTTCCTTAAGAGATATTGGATAAAATTTTAAATATGACTATTTAGAAAATTAAATCTCTGAATAGTCCAAGTTAGGCATGACCAAAAAGACTATTTCCTCTTTGTTATTCAACAATAGTTTATGTGGACAAAAAATGTCATATTAAAACATACCAGAATTATTATGAGGTACAAAACATAATCCTCACCTGAAATTCAAGATATAAAAATCCCAAATATATGTAGGGCTTCAAATTTTCAAATTAAAGTCGATTTTATAATTAAAAACAGCCCAGAATCCATCCTTAATTTGTTGCTGGTCGTTGGCATGTAAATGTCCAAATGGTGACGTCACTACAGCCCATTCGCATCTTATCACCATACAAACAAATAAATATATAATTATATTTTGTATATATTTATTTATAACCTCCAATTTATTGAAAAGGGAATTATATTAATTATATTAATTAGTACTGTTTGTGGGAAACTGCCGACGGAGTAGATTCGACATGTTTGGATGGGCTGGAAAATTTTGTCCCGGCCCTGAGTTTGGTCTGAAAATGCGTCATACTTTGATCTCTTTGAAATTTTGTTGCTTTCGATCTTGAGAATTGACACTTGAACGAGTCATCCTTTTTTTTAATAAGTAATTGAGAATCTTTTGGTTGGAAGGGAGAAGATAAATTTTAAAAAACTGAAAGATACATGACTCGTGGTAGTCGTTTTTGAATCCTTAAATTAAGAGGGATTAGTATGAATATTGCAAGTGCTTAAATTTATTCTTCATGAGACCATAAATTGATCCTTCTTAAATGTTTCTAAGGAATAGAGAACCGATGGGCCGGAACTATATAAGTTGGACCCACACATTGTCAAGATGTATGAGACTGAAATGTCATAAAACTAATTCTAACGAGCTCCAGGGAGGATAAGGGTTGAGTCATCAACAATTCTATTGCAAAACCCTAGATTCTTCTTAACTAATCCCGGATTTTTAGGAAACCCTAATTCTAAGAATCCATAAAAAGTTCACTAAAAGGTACGTTCAAGTTACTTCAATATTGATCATTTTCAATACTTGTACTCCTTTTCACGAGTTTCTCCTTAAAGTTAATCCCGACAGGTATTGGAGAGGTACGCTTAAAACCTCCGGTCCCCTTTCTAACGGTTGTTTTTGTAGGCTTCAAGGCGAACTAATAAGCATCGAGTTGATCGTATTTGACGGTGCAAATTCATTTCTGTTGCAAAGTAGAAAAATGGAATTCATTTGTGGGAAATTTCCTGAATTTGTAATATATAAGCTAATTTTAAGGAGTTTTAAAGTTGAAAAGTAAAACTGTAATTTCTATTTCCATATAAACAACATGATTTCTTTTCCGTATTGATAAAGGGTTTTATTTTATTTTCAATCATAAATTCGATCGACCTCTTAACCAAAATAATGGTAGGCTAACAAATGCAATAAACATTGTCGTATAACATGATCAGCATGCGGGCGGTAATCCAATATATTTAAAACAAATAACTGTAATAATCAATTAAGAAATACTTGGACGTGAATTTGATTTTCTTTGACTCGTTCATTAAAAATATGATAATTTGTTTTTTAGAGCAAGCATGCTTTTTTTTTAATTCTTTTTTTTTCTATGGTCATAAACTATGTAACGTGTTGACCTTTGTAATTATAACTAACTTAGAATAAATATATTAAAGAAAACTCCTAACTACTTTCAACCAGTATTTTATGGTGTATTAAAGATCATAAGCGTGATATCTTGCATACGACTATTAAGAGGATTCTGTTGAGATCATTACATTTTTTTCCTTGTAGCTGCATAAAATATTTTTGTACATCTTAATAATTTTGTTTTTAATTTATTATAAGCACCTAACTCAAGCTTAGTACAATACCTAATCGTGTAATAAAAAATAAAAAATAAAAAACAACAAGTTGTGTTTTATTATTAGGTGCCATGCACCGTGCCGAGATTAGGACGAGACTTTTGTGTTCGAATACTTTTAAATGCTGTGAATAAACAATGTCATATAGATATTTTCATTAATAAAATAATATAAACGTAGGGCTTTAATTGATGAGGGTTTTTGTCTTGTTTGATTAATTTGTCAAGTTGAAGAATTAATGGAGCATAAATTTGTGCGTAAGCACAGACTACCATACATGTTCGGTTAAGCAACATGCATCCCATAATTATGTTATTATATGGTATATATGGTCCCCAAGTGTACAAAGTTGTAGTCGTTATTTTTTATTTAATTATGTGAAAAAAAAAGTCAACGAAATACGTCAAAACGAACTGAAATCTGCATAATTGTCTCCCCTCGGAAAAGAAACCCCACATCCGAATTTGTCATTGGTATATAGAGTGTAAAACTATGAAGGGATAATTACAAAAACACCTAGGGTTTGGGTTAATTAACTTCAAACTTTGAGAAAAGGAAAGAGACAAATAATTGCGACAGATAAGTCCACCAGTCCACATAGTTGTCCATGTATTAGTTTGATCGTCCAATTTATGTAAACTTATTACTAAAATCCCCTAGAAGGGATAATACTAAACGGAACAAAAAGAGTTTTCCATGAGATGAGAAATGCTGCCAAAGGGAGTAGCGATCAATACGAAAAATGCGACTAACCAACAAAGAATCCCTTTAGGTCTAACTGGTGGAATAAATGTCTCAATTACTATTTGCTCCTCCAATAGGTAAAGGCTTATGTACCCATGGTTCAAAATTTTCTTTTACGCTCTTCATAAATAAAAATATTTGAAACATCCCCTGCATTTGTAACAATATTACAATTATTCGTTACATTTAACACATAATCAAACTTCAATTTTTTTCCCATTTTCCAGACATTTTGGGTTTTATTGTAATTAATACTAACCTGGTGGATAGTTTTAGTAATTATCCCTACTATGAAAACATACGCAAGGTCACGGATGATCTCAATAATTCTTTTACAATATAATAATATCTTTTGAGTCATTACGCTAAATAATATATACATAAATTAATGTATAAATACACAATGATATGCAATGTGTGGGAATTTTAATTATAAGGTGAGAAAAATTATATAATCCAGATGGGTCTTGTGTTTGCGGGTGTTGGACTTGGGCTATTGATGGATTCTGCGCCTATGGATTAATCAAGCCTCAATTGGATTATGATGAATGCACATATTTGGCTAATTAATTATATTTATTCCACCAATATATCACTAAGAACCATCTTAACACAAAAATCTTATCACTGTGAATAGGGATTGATCCAGCACACCTGTTTTTTTTTTTTTTTGGGGTACCCTGGTAATATATAGCCTTTCAAAATAAATAATTAATAGTAGAAAAAATAATAAATAGAGTAGAAAAAGAAAAAGAAAAACGCATTGGCTACAATGAGGGCAAAAATAAATGGGACCAGAATTATGACATTATAATGTACACGTGTCATACATCCGATCAAGAGAATATGAAGTGGAATATAATTATGGAATAGGAAATCTCAATCTAAAATATATAGTCCCTAAAATAAATAACACATAGTGAAAAAAATGATATGGGGACGCGTGCGCTATAGAGGGGTGAATAGATCCGTCCGAAGCATTACTCTTTCAAAACCTTATTTATTCATTGAATAACTTTCATGAGGCTTCCCATCCCTCTAATAATTTGTGGTATAATTACAAAAGACCCCTCAGGCTCGGGCTAATTACAAAAAAATTCAGAAATATTTCAAAATTATAATAAGTCACCTCAAATTTGATTATATCTTAAATTTAAAGGTATAAATGCAATCACCCCATGCTTGACTAACAAGTCCCACCCTACTAGGCTCTATGCCACTTGCGGAACTAGGGACCTAGGCCCTGACAACCCCTTTTTAATTTTTTTCGATATGTAACTTTTTTAAAGAATTTTTTTATTTAATATTTATATGTTTTTTTAGTTTTTATCCTGGCCCACCCTAATTTTGTTTATCGACCCATTTTGGTTTTTTTTTATTGGTTACGCCATTGCTCTATGCAATTCCAAAGAATCAACGACTTTATCCTAATCTAAAAACATAAATAAAACACGCACACACACAAACAAACACGATACATACAAACACAATAAAATGATTAATGAACAAGCATATACAATAAGTAACGAAATGATAAAATAATTAAAAAAGAGTACTGTAGAAGTGTCTTGAAATGGCTGAGTTGTCGGCATGAAGGGATCCTGAAAATGTGATGTTGCTGGTGAAGAATATGTAGAGTTTGTCCATGGCCCATTCACCCTGTTCGCAGATTAGGTGTCTGCCGCGTGAGGCCCGAATTTTAACAACGTGAGATACGGTGTTGTAGTGATTATTTATTGGTATGTATCACAAACACATTATTAATGAACCGCGGCCCGACTTTTATTTATTTCTTTCAACATCAATTACGCCTTTCTCGTTTTGAGCCTAACGATTTTATATTCTTCCTCTAGTATTAATACTTGATCGAATGACTACTACTTTAGGAATATTAGACCTCCAACAATTTAGGAGTACATTCCAATCCTTATCCTAATATTTCATCTTATTCTATAATTCATCCCAACCAATTTCCCAATCAATTTTTTTTTTTTAAAAAAAAAAAAAAAATTTTATATTTTTAAAAATTTGAAAATTACCATAAATGGGGAGGTTGTTTCATATTCTTTTCAAGACCTACAATTATATATGTATATATATATTTACATATATATATTATTTTTTTTTCAACTTTTGGTCACATGCTTAAAGGATGGACAAACTTTTCTTTCCACCAAATTCTAATAAATCAAAATACCAACACCATGATTATTATTCCCTCCAACTTTTGGCTCCTTGTCTTAGGGAATCAATCATTTTTGTTATTTTTTTCTTTATCTACCAATATTATTCATTTCATAATTATCATAAAAACACAAGACTTGCTTCCATTTTCCTCTCTAAAGGATCAAATTCTTCAATCATAAGGTAAAAAATCTCATTTCTCCCAACTCTATTTTTCTTCTCCAATCCTCAACCTTATACCTTCACCATCTAATAATGTTGAATCCTTCTTGTTGAGGTACTCCTAGAGAAAATTCTTGAAGAATTAGAGACCTAGATTTGACTACAAGCTTGAAGAGGAAATTCAAGATTACATATTATTAAGGTGAGAAAATTATGGTTTTAGTATTTTTCTCTTGACAACATGAAGAATTAATTTTTGACTCAAGAATATAAATTTTTGGAGTTTAGGGGCTGACCTACATCATCTCAAGTGGAGGTTAGAGGCTTGAAGGAAAATTTTCATTTTTGAGACTACTTGAAGATATTAAGGTGAGTAGTAACCACTTGGTACTAGTATATTTTCTTTAGACTTGAGACTTTAATTTTAACACCAAAATATGGTTTGGATACCATTTAGGGGCTGATCTTCAAGAGTTTTAGTCAAGAAGTTGATTCAAGGAAGAAGACCACATTTTAGATCAACCCGAGAAACTACTACGAGGTGGGTGGAAAAATTCTTTCAACTTTTAGGTGTTTTAAATTAAAAATATGCATGTAGTATTTTGATATTGAGCACTTGAGATATATATTATATATTGCATGATATTTTCTTGTATCAAGTTGGAAAAATTCTCAAGTGTTGCTAAAAATGCGATTTATCGAAAAATAGGACATACATGTACATTTTATTGTTATACTTGATGATATTTTGTATGAGAAGGATATGTATGTGTATGACTCTTGAAATCTATGTTTTGAATGATTTATAACCTGGACAAGTCGAGCATAATTGATTAAATTTCAACTTTTGGACTTAAAATGCAAAAATGGAAAGTTGGTGGACTTAATTGCAAGAAAATAAAACTTAAGGGACCCCTCTGTAATTTTCGATTTTTGGGACTGAACTCAAGTTCAAAAATTATGTTTTGATATTTTAATAAAGTTTTAAGAGTTTTTAGATAAATAAAATCAACCCTTAAAAGCCCAAGGACTAGATTGTAAAATTCTAGAAGTTTAAGGGCTATTTTGCAATTTTCGAAACTGTACCAGACCCTAATTTTAAAATTTGAAATTTTAACTCTTAAGGGACTGGAAATAACATATTTTAAGTGTATTCCAAAAATCCAAGTGTTTAGAGCTTGGAAAGTAATTTTATAAAATTTGAGGGACCAAATTGTAAAAGATTAAACTTGAGGACCAAAATACAATTTCCAGGAATTATGCAGTCCATGCACCTGGAAATACTAATTTAACTATAACATAATTATATCTTAGACCCAAGGTTCAAATTTCATAACAATTGGACCCCTAAAAGCCTTAAAGGCAATTATTTCAAAACGGGACAAAAATGAGATTTTTAAAAGTTAAGGGACCTAAACTTATTTCTTTTTAAAACTGCTTTTGTCCCAATATCCTATTAACCTTAGTGACATTTTCCAACTGGAATCACATTAAAAGCCCTCCCGGTTTGTGAGTTCCGATTATTTTAAACTTAAGGCCCGAAATGACAATTTTAACAAATTTGGGGCCAATGTGAGAATTTTATAAAACCTCGACCTCAAAACTTTAAAAACCTGAATCTCTGAACAATTTAGAGATTTTAGGAACTGACCTCATAATTTTTCAAGGTCGGGATATTTATTTATTCAATTTTTAACCCCAAAAGTATTGGTTTTTACAAAACGGGGCTAATTGTAAATTTTTCTTTTTATCAAGGACCTAACTTAAATTATTTTTCATTTACTAAAACAGACCTGGACCCTCTGACTTTAATTATTAATTAAAATATTTTATTTTCTCAAAAACTACTTGACTTATCGGATCGTCTTGACCGATTAAAACCCGATCGCGGGCGACTTCCTCGTGTTGCGATTTCGAATCTATAACGGACTTATGTTCCACCTAATCTTTCAAGATATCGAAGATTGTTTATCCTCCCGATAATCATCTTCATCCAAATAACTCCACCAACGCCATAATTACTTTACGCAAATTTTCGAAAACTTTTTATGAATCGCTTCCCCGAATCAATATACTGATCGCCTGGTTGACTACGAACGTGTATTTAATTTCTTGCATGAGTCAACTTGGTGTGTCGAGCTCAAATCGGAATGGATACGTCGGGGATGGAACCGGCAGCTGGCCGCTATTCCACTCTTCCTACCCCATCGCCCTAATCCCGCAATCGAGGGACGGAGTTTGTCGAGGGAAGCGGGTCGTAGTACTTGAGGTATAATCATGATTATGACGAATCCGAGCCTTGCTAGCTCCAACGTGGATTTTGTCTTTGCCTATGGAGCGATAAGGTGATGTGTCTTGGACCATCATGAACGGGAGTTACAAGGAAGAACAAAGGAATCGCTGCCCCGATCCACACGATTAGGAGTTGAACTAACGCTTGGTTGGCGCTTACACTTCAAGACGTTAAACCGCTACTTGTAATGCATGGGTTGGCGCTACACTTCAAGACGCAACCACTAATTGTCTTGCATGGGATTGGCGCTACACTTCAAGACGCAATCCTCCGCCTCGCTTGAATCATCGTGCTGTGTGACCACGAACTATTTCTCAAACTATATAAATATATTACTTAATATATATTTATCACGATGCTTATGGGCTATGTATGAAAACATGCATCATACCTCACGCGTTTTTCATACAACCGTTTTCTCGCATTAACTATATATATTGCCCACACTTGCACACGATCACCCCATCCACCGAGATTTCTCGTCTCACTCCCTCCCCGTTTTCTAACCTTTAGATGAAGAAAGACGTTGAAAACGCCGAACCTACCACAGATTGAATTCCTCATGTTGATGTGGAGCGACACTCCTTTTACTTTTATTGTTGTTAGACTTTTCATGTTATTCGTTTGACTCGTAAGTTAAATTCGGATAATCTATTGGGTTGTATTCGGATTCCGTCGGACCTTAAGATGTAATTTGTACTTGTGTGTATTTTATTCACGCATTAGACTCTATTTCACTTGGAGTTTGTATCATTGGTTTAGACTATTGAATTATTTTTTAAGTGATTGATTGTCGTCGTCACGTTTAGGCGTGAAGAATGGTATCGAGCTCGGCTAGTAAGATGGAAACTTACACCGAAATGACCCGTGATAGGACCCTGGTGTGTTGGGTTGTACGGCGACTCCGACCGATTAAGTGTGAAATCGATTTCAATAATTGCATAGAACCGTATTATTGATGTTTATGTTAAGTCGAATTTATACTTGGAGAATCCATAGTCATACTTGATTTGACTTAGTTGACTCTTGATCGACCTTCCTTAGTCATTCTTTCTTGTTCTTCCTTATCTTTTCCTTACATTCGCCTAATCCGCCTTAGTTTTGTTTGACGAGGATAGGATAGTTCCTCCTTGGATTGGGTGCCACTACTAGGTGACCTAAGTTGAATCTTGGATGAATATTTGAACTCTTTTGGGCTGTTATAGTGTTAAGATATCCAGATATTCCTCTATTCGACGCTAGGTGATTTAGAAAATGTGATTTAGAGATTATAATGCGATATGGTGAGACTCAAGAAAATGAGGATATCTCTAGAGAAATATATGATTTGGATGTGATATATTATGGGATCTAGACACATAATGATATTACTTTGAGAAAATGATAGTAGGGGAATCACTAAGTATATTGATCAATGATAATACCCTTGTGTTATTCATTCTCAAGTACTTGCACAAGCTTAAGTAAGGGAATTTGACTTGTGGTTTAGGTATCACGGATAAGATACATTAAGGATGTGACTATTATACGATCTCGACTAGATGTTACCACTAAATATCCCCTCCCGAGGATAGACGAAGAATCTGTTTGATCAACTTCAAGGAGCGACGGTGTACTCAAGTTTGATTTACAACAGGATATTATCGGCCTAAAGATCCGTGAAGAAGACGTTTCCAAAACGGCATTTCGATCGATATGGACACTACGAGTTTGTAGTGATGCCTTTGATCGACAAACGCACAAAGAACGTTTATAGATCTCGATGCATCGAGTTTTTCAACCTTATTTGGATCAATTCGTAGTGATATTCATTGATGACATACTCGTATACACTAAGTCTAGAGAAGAGCATAACGTCATCTACAAATTATTTTGGAGACACTACGAGAGCACAAGTTGTATGCCAAATTAAAGCCAAGTGCGAATTTGGCTTAGTGAAGTCGCATTCTTGGGACACATAGATCGGCATTGGGATCGCCGTAGATCCTTCGAAGGTACAAAAGCGGTGGTTGAATGGAAACAACCGTGAGTCATCAGAACGGAGATCGAAGTTTTTAGATCTGGATGGATATTATCGAAGATTTATCCGAGAATTTCTTCAAGATAGTAGGACCACTCACTCGACTAACCCGAGAAGCAAGTCAAGTTTGAGTGGAATGACAAGTGTGAGACTAGTTTCCAAGAGTCTGAAGAAACGACTTACTTACTCGACTCCCCAGCCCTTCCAAAGGAAAGTAAAACTTTGTCGCCTACTGTTGATGCATCAAAGGAAGGACTAGGAGCAAAGTGCTCATGTAGGAAGGAAATGTCATTGCTTATGCATCACGGAAACTCAAGCCGTATGAAACCAATTACCCAACGCATGACTTGGAATTGGCAACAATAGTGTTTGCGTTAAAGAAATGGAGGCACTATCTCTACGAGCAACATTCACGGTTTACATACAGATCATAAGAGCCTAAAGTATCTATTCTCTCGTAAAGATCTCAATTTGAGACAACGAAGATGGATGGAGTTAATAGAAGACTATCACTTTAATATTCAATACCATCATTGGGAAAGCTAATGTAGTAGCCGACGCTTGAGAGAAAAGCGAAGTTTAGCCGCACTAATGATTCGAGAGTGGAAATCATTAGAAGAGTTGAGCACTTGGAATCCGACAAGAACCAATACTCAAATTTTGTGTGCTAACATTTCGGTTAAACCCGACCCTCAACGAGATCAAAGCAAAGACAAGAGACAGTGTGCAACTTCAAAGACCGAAAGAGAAGATACTTAAAGGAGAAGGATCGGAATTCTCGGTACATGAAGATGGGATTATCGATTTCGGAATCGAGTTTGTGTACCGAGTGACGAGCGATTAGGAGCGAGAATTCTAGCGAAGCACACCGTTCGAAATACACTATACACCCGGAGGAAACAAGATGTATAAGGACTTGAAACGACATTTTGGTGGGTGAATATGAAGAACCAAGTAGCAGAGTTCATTGAGATGTTTGACTTGTCAACGAATAAAAGCGAGAACACCAACGACCATCCGGTTTATTACAACCGTTGAGAATTCCCGAGTGAAAATGGGAACACATAACGTGGACTTCGTGGACGGATCTACCAAGAACTAGACGAGGCGATATCTTTATATGGGTAGTCGAGACCGACTCACGAAATATGCACACTTCCTACCCAAAAAAAAAAAAAAACCGACAGCCTGCGTAAACTTGCGCAGATTTATATCCGAGAGATCATTCGACCGCATGGAGTGCCGTCGACATAGTGTCGTCGACAGAGACCCGAGATTTGTCTCCGCATTCGGAAATGCTTACATGAGGAATTGGGTACCTCGCTAAGTTTCAAAGACAAAGAAGACATCCACAAACCGATGGCGGTCCGAGCAAACAATTCAAACCCTGGAAGACATGTCGCGAGCATGCACGTTGGACTTCCAAGGAAGTTGGGATTAAACTTTACCATTGGGCCGAAGTTCGCCTATAATAATAGCCTATCGAGCCACAATTGGGATGGCACCTACGAAGCTTGACGGGCGAAAGTGTAGATCTCCACTACACCGGGAGATTGATGACCAATGGACTCCAAAAGAGAAACGAAAGTCGCCCGATTCCAAAGGTCGACTTAGTTCAGAGGCCATGGAGAAGGTCAAGTTGATTAAGGAACGGATCCGCATACTCGAGCCGCCAAAAGAGTTACGCTGTGAGACAAGAGGAGAAAGGACTTGGAATTTGAAGCTCGGAGATGAAGTATTCCTCGATCGTCTCCACCGAAAGGATTGATCAATCCAAAGAAAAGAGGCAAGTTGAGCCCGAGATATGTTGGACCTTACAAAATTTTGCGAGAGGATCGGAAGTTAGCCTACTCGACTCGAAAGTTACCAAAGACAAGATGTGGGAAAACACGATGTATTCCATGTATCGAGGTTAAAAGTATCAATCGATCCCGAGCATATTATCACCCAAGATACTCCTCCTCCGATGGAAAATTTATCCTACATCGAAACCAATCCGGATCATTGACCAGCCAGATCACGCCGATTGCGTAATAGAGATCCCGATGGTTAAAGTGGTATGGCGAAACCACAACCGAGACGAAGACGCAACGTGGGAGATAGAAGAAGACATGAGGAATCAATATCCGAGTTGTTCTCAAGAGAATTTGGGGACCAAATTCTTTTAAGGAAGGAGGTGAATGTGAGGCCCCGAATTTTAACAACGTGAGATACGGTGTTGTAGTGATTATTTATTCTGGCTATGTATCACAAACACATTATTAATGAACTGCGACCCGACTTTTATTTATTTCTTTCAACATCAATTACGCCTTTTCGTTTTCGAGCCTAACGATTTTATATTCTTCCTCTAGTATTAATACTTGATCGAATGACTACTACTTTAGAATATTAGACCTCCAACAATTTAGGAGTACATTCCAATCCTTATCCTAATATTTCATCTTATTCTATAATTCATCCCAACCAATTTCCCAATCATTTTTTCTAAAAAAAAAAAAAAAATAATAATACAATCAATCTTTTTTTAAAATCTAAAAAAAAAAAAAATTTTATATTTTTAAAAAATTCGAAAATTACCATAAATGGGGAGGTTGTTTCATATTCTTTTCAAGACCTACAATTATATATGTATATATATATTTACATATATATATTTTTTTTTTCAACTTTTGGTCACATGCTTAAAGGATGGACAAACTTTTCTTTCCACCAAATTCTAATAAATAAAAATACCAACACCATGATTATTATTCCCTCCAACTTTTGGCTCCTTGTCTTAGGGAATCAATCATTTTTGTTATTTTTTTCTTTATCTACCAATATTATTCATTTCATAATTATCATAAAAACACAAGACTTGCTTCCATTTTCCTCTCTAAAGGATCAAATTCTTCAATCATAAGGTAAAAAAATCTCATTTCTCCCAACTCTATTTTTCTTCTCCAATCCTCAACCTTATACCTTCACCATCTAATAATGTTGAATCCTTCTTGTTGAGGTACTCTTAGAGAAAATTCTTGAAGAATTAGAGACCTAGATTTGACTACAAGCTTGAAGAGGAAATTCAAGATTACATATTATTAAGGTGAGAAAATTATGGTTTTAGTATTTTTCTCTTGACAACATGAAGAATTAATTTTTGACTCAAGAATATAAATTTTTGGAGTTTAGGGGCTGACCTACATCATCTCAAGTGGAGGTTAGAGGCTTGAAGGAAAATTTCCATTTTTGAGACTACTTGAAGATATTAAGGTGAGTAGTAACCACTTGGTACTAGTATATTTTCTTTAGACTTGAGACTTTAATTTTAACACCAAAATATGGTTTGGATACCATTTAGGGGCTGATCTTCAAGAGTTTTAGTCAAGAAGTTGATTCAAGGAAGAAGACCACATTTTAGATCAACCCGAGAAACTACTACGAGGTGGGTGGAAAAATTCTTTCAACTTTTAGGTGTTTTAAATTAAAAATATGCATGTAGTATTTTGATATTGAGCACTTGAGATATATATTATATATTGCATGATATTTTCTTGTATCAAGTTGGAAAAATTCTCAAGTGTTGCTAAAAATGCGATTTATCGAAAAATAGGACATACATGTACATTTTATTGTTATACTTGATGATATTTTGTATGAGAAGGATATGTATGTGTATGACTCTTGAAATCTATGTTTTGAATGATTTATAACCTGGACAAGTCGAGCATAATTGATTAAATTTCAACTTTTGGACTTAAAATGCAAAAATGGAAAGTTGGTGGACTTAATTGCAAGAAAATAACACTTAAGGGACCCCTCTGTAATTTTCGATTTTTGGGACTGAACTCAGGTTCAAAAATTATTTTTTGACATTTTAATAAAGTTTTAAGAGTTTTTAGATAAATAAAATCAACCCTTAAAAGCCCAAGGACTAGATTGTAAAATTCTAGAAGTTTAAGGGCTATTTTGCAATTTTCGAAACTGTACCGACCCTAATTTTAAAATTTGAAATTTTAACTCTTAAGGGACTGGAAATAACATATTTTAAGTGTATTCCAAAATCCAAGTGTTTAGAGCTTGGAAAGTAATTTTATAAAATTTGAGGGACCAAATTGTAAAAGATTAAACTTGAGGACCAAAATACAATTTCCAGGAATTATGCAGTCCATGCACCTGGAAATACTAATTTAACTATAACATAATTATATCTTGGACCCAAGGTTCAAATTTCATAACAATTGGACCCCTAAAAGCCTTAAAGGCAATTATTTCAAAACGGGACAAAAATGAGATTTTTAAAAGTTAAGGGACCTAAACTTATTTCTTTTTAAAACTGCTTTTGTCCCAATATCCTATTAACCTTAGTGACATTTTCCAACTGGAATCACATTAAAAGCCCTCCCGGTTTGTGAGTTCCGATTATTTTAAACTTAAGGCCCGAAATGACAATTTTAACAAATTTGGGGCCAATGTGAGAATTTTATAAAACTCGACCTCAAAACTTTAAAAACCTGAATCTCTGAACAATTTAGAGATTTTAGGAACTGACCTCATAATTTTTCAAGGTCGGGATATTTATTTATTCAATTTTTAACCCCAAAAGTATTGGTTTTTACAAAACGGGGCTAATTGTAAATTTTTCTTTTTATCAAGGACCTAACTTAAATTATTTTTCATTTACTAAAACAGCCCTGGACCCTCTGACTTTAATTATTAATTAAAATATTTTATTTTCTCAAAAACTACTTGACTTATCGGATCGTCTTGACCGATTAAAACCCGATCGCGGGGCGACTTCCTCGTGTTGCGATTTCGAATCTATAATGGACTTATGTTCCACCTAATCTTTCAAGATATCGAAGATTGCTTATCCTCCCGATAATCATCTTCATCCAAATAACTCCACCAACGCCATAATTACTTTACGCAAATTTTCGAAAACTTTTTTGAATCGCTTCCCGAATCAATATACTGATTTGCTGTTGACTACCCGAACGTGTATTTAATTTATCGCATGAGTCAACTTGGTGTGTCGAGCTCGGAATGGATACGTCGGGGATGGAACTTGGAGGGGCTATTCCACTCTTCCCCATCGCCCTAATCCCGTCGAGGGACGGAGTTTGTGGAAGCGGGTCGTAGTATTTGAGGTATAATCATGATTATGACGAATCCGAGTGCTAGCTCCAACGTGGATTTTGTCTTTGCCTATGGAGCGATAAGGTGACGGGTCTTGTGTAAGTCAAGCGGCTACGATAATACAGAGGGGGTGAATAGATTATCTCCATCTTTTCAATTTAGCCCTTTTAAAAATCGAATGCTCAACAAAATAAAGAAGGTGCGGAATGTAAACAACACACGTTGATTTAAAGAGGTTCAACCCACCTAGGGCCTAATCCTCTACCACCCCAAAGATATCAGGGATGGATTTCGAAAAGAAAAAGAATTTTATTAATTACCAAAATTAATACAAATTCAACTTACAACACCTTGAAGAGCACCACACTCTTCTTCAACACCACCTTTGGAGATTACCACAATCTCCCTTTGAAGATTACCACAATCTTCCTTCAACGGCACCTTGTGAAGATTACCACAATCTTCAACCTTGAAGAATACCAAATTCTTCAACACCTCAATAAGAAGATTACCACAATCTTCTTGTACCTATCACCTAGATCATCCAAGTGTGCTCTTACACAAGAACACTCACAAGGATATCTTGTGTTTGAATGATAACCAAAAATCAAGATTACAACTCAATAATGAATAATACAATTTGAGTGCGAAGTGTAATCAAGAAAAGCCTAGACCTCAAAGATGTGAAAGTGATAAGCTAGGCAATTTTACAACAAGAATAATAACAATGGAAGACCAAGTGTTTGCTTGAAGTGTATCTTGTTGTGTTGTATCTCAATTGTTGTATTGGTTGCTCCAAAACTTCCTCTATTTATAGGAGATGTTTGATCAAGCATAGGCTCTCTTGGGGATTGAAAATCTACAGAAAAATACAATTAAAATCAAGAATATAGCTGTTAGAAATCAATCCCACAATTTAAGGAAAGTTTGTCTCATTGTCAAACGGTCATATTTTTTTCTTTGTCAAAACAAACACATAGACCTGGTCGCACGAGAAAAGACGAAAAAGAAACACTTTGAAAATAACAACAGGCGACCGGTCGACGCGTCTCGACCTCGGCCGACCATCACCCCAACCGGTCCCCCTAAACATGGATTTTGCAAGGATTAAAAGTTCTATTTCAAAAAACACACTTGCAGTGTAGTCGTCGCCGCACGGGACCGGTCGACCGGATCAGCCGACGCCAGATGCGACTTGGTCGACCGCTCTTTTTCCTTCCGTCTCATTTTTATGTTTCTAAAAACATCTTCAGGTATGGGTTGCCCTATGGGGCACCGGTCGACCACGAGACGTAAATGTTGTCCAATTTTTGTCGAAAATAAAACCCAAGAAATACTCCAAAAAATATAGTAGAAACATTTTAAACCAATCGGAAGTATTTAGACAACATTTAGAAACATCGTTTGAGAGTAAAAATCCAATAATAAAATCATTAAAAGCGTTGTCCAATTTTATCAAAATAAACTTTGAGAAAATACTCCAGGAAAATATTAAAATCATTTTAAATCATTTAGGAGTATTTGGACAACTTTAAAAACATTGTTTTGGTGATAAAATAAAGTCATCAAAATTAAGATAAAAACATGTATCAAACAATCTCTCCCTTTTTGATGATTACAAACCAAAACAATTTTACACAAACTAAGAGAGCAATTTTGAAATGATTTTCCGGTAAAAACATTTGACCGTTTGGAAGCAACCAAAATTTCCAAAAATATTAAAGCAACCAAGTAGGAGTAAATATTTTCAATAATAATCACAAGCTCCCCTATCCACAAGCACATCAAAAATAATGTAAGAGCAATAATCCATAAGCTAAAAGCTTTAGCTTTTACAATTTGTTCAAGAGCTTATAAGCTCCCTCTGTCACAAAACAACATTAAATAATAATATAAGTCCATCAAACAACAATTGGACTAAAAATAAATCACAACATATGGCTTTTATGAGCCATAGCTTATAGCTTTTATGACAAGCTTTTATTAGCTTCTTTGAGCTAATGAGCCAATATCCTGTTTTTCTCCCCTTTGGAATCATCAAAAAGAATGTTAGGATGGTGAAAACATCATAGAAGTATATCAAAGTGCGCCAAAGAAATGGTTTATCAACCATTGAGCAATTATGCTTAAAAAACCAAGGAAAATGGGAGAAATGTATCATGAAGAGTTCATACGCTCGTTTTGTTTCCCAAAACATGATCTCAATGAGTATTGAAGACTTTGGAAGCGAGAGAATCATGTAGAAGTTGAAATTTTCATAAACATTTTAACAAACACATTGTGTGTGAAAAAAAAAAGAGTTGTATATAACCTTTGTAAATGGTTCAAGCAAAAAAATTTTCATATCATCAATCAACCTCATTTCAAAGCTCAATCATATGCACCATATGCAATAAATTGTTCATCAATTGATCATAAAATAGATTCTCAAGGGTTCATTGAGATAAGCTAAGAATGATCAAGGCATTACAAATGCCAAAAATTAGAGCAACCATCAGTTTGAGTCATGCTTTCAACAATACATGTATCAAATGTCCCAACATATTCAACTAAGCATAACAAAGCAATAAAAGAAGCATTTTTACCATAAACATACCAATTATCAAACAATGTTTGATATTTTTACCATCAAATACTCCATCAAAAACAATTATTCACAAGTCATTATCAACTTGCAATATTAACCCTTTTAAGAAAAACAAGCAAATATCATTAGTACAAATGAGTTTTACAAAAATTCATTAAAAATACAAAACATCATTAATGAAAATTTTAAACCAAAAATGGGTGGGGTAACATCATTCCTCATCCGAGGAGAAGCAAGTTCGGGTATGAGGCCAATTGACTTCTTCAAACTAGAATTTTCCTTTTCAAATTTTCCAAAAGCCACATCTCTAAATGTTTCTCTTTCCATTTTTGCCATTCTCTCTTTGATATTTAGATCTTCAACATCCAACTCGTAAATTTCATCTCCTTCCTCATTTTCTTCTTCCCTAATTTCTTGTTCATTTCCCACATTTTCTTCTTCATTTTCCTCTTCATCCCCCACATCATCTCGGTTTTTTCGTCAAACTACCTCTTCCAATATTTTCAACCTCATTGTCATTAAAGAAATCATCCCAGGTTGTTGTTGTTTTGCACGACACTTTGGTAGGAACCCGTGGTAAATGATGTCGAATTCTTACCATTTTAGAATGTTGGCATTATCAAAATCATTGTGACAATATTTATATTCATTTCATTATCCCGATAAGTATAAGAGTCGGCAAATCAAATTTCCAAAAGGTATATTTCTTCCGGTAAGCTTTTAGATTCTAACAAGCAATATACAAAAATTGCCCCATAATTTACTCTTTTCCTCGAACAATCTTATAGGTGAAAGAGTTCGAGATTTTGGAAGTTTTCTTTTTCCACAAACACAATAGGAGCAAATGATAGATATAATCCGATAATTTTTCCGATCATCAATATCACCGGGATATACTCCTAAAAAGGTTTTCACATCATCTTTGAGAGAAAAATGTTATCATTCAATGGATAAAATAACTCCATCATTGACGTTAAAGTGATCACAAATATCGCCAAAAAAAAATGCCTACCATTAACAAATGTGAAGTTCAAAGGATTATCTATCGAAAAGCATCAACAATCCACATATTTGCATAGAAAAGTTTTATAAGCTCGTCATCATAGTGCAAACACGGATTATCCCAAAGTGAAACCCATCCTTGAATTTCAAAGTAAGCCTCTAATATCCGGAAATTCATCATGAAATGCTTGAAAACACCAATACAGTGCACGCAATTTTCTTATCATTCAATCCAATATTCTCATAATGTTCCTCATCTTTTATTTTGAAATCTATTAGCTCTAGGAGTTGAGGCTCGAGAGGAGTGATAACTTACTAGAGTCCCAATGAATGCTCGATTTTGAAAAGTTCTTAATTGACAATTTTGATTGTGAAATTTTGATGGTCTCTTTGTAGAATATCATCTGATTTGTAGGATTGGAAGAAGATTCACCCCTTTGCCCCCATCATGCTCATTTCAAATTTCCTTGATAGAATTTCTAGAAAATTTCCATATAAAGATTCTTGTGAAAAAAGAAATTCATCAACAATAAATTTGAAAAATGTAAACAATGAAGCCCTTTGATAAAGGGGATGTTCGATACCAGGGTTTGGGATTTTTTTGTTGCGTCTGTTTTGAAGAAAACAGATCCGATTTTAAGTTGTAAAATAGACCTGGGCGGCGACCGGCCGAGGTATGGGGGCGACGGTCGAGGTGCAGGCGATGCACGGCCGCCGCCCCCTGCTATGACCGCCCCAGGTGATTTTTCTTTCTCCCGATTTTTCCAAAATTCGATTTTCCACCCCAAAAGTTTTAAAACTTTGCAAAAATATAATTTTGGACTATATCCAACAAATATGGGTTTTGGGAAAACATATAAACGATAAAATCGAGACTAAACACGTAGTGCCTTTTAAAAGAAAATATTTGCAAGTTCAATTTGGGGCACTTAAGGGGTCAAAATGAAATATCTTGAAAGATATGTGCATAATATCGAGTTTAAAGAAAAATACGAGTAGACATACCTTGATGGTTTAAGAAACTTGATGACGTAAAAGCCAATGAGTATGAAATATGTATCCTACACAATTCTTAGACAACATTTTCATAGAAAATTCAAGTGTAGGCAAATAATATGAGATAACAAAAAGAGCTTATGCTATAAGATTTCATAAGAAATAATAAGCCACATAAGTCTTAATAAAATGCTCAAGAGTATTTTTAGAACAACATGCAAGGTCTCTTTTTTAAAGAAAAATTTGAAACTCATAAATATATAAGAGACCTATTTTAAAAATAAATACTTGAAAATTCATTTTGCAATTAAGACACAATTAAAAGTATGCATACAAAAAAAATGCATATTTAAATGGGGAGATACGGTTTACCAATTACGCCGTTTCCATGGGTTGTGTCTTTCCCATTGTTGATGATATCTTCCCATTGAGAAGTCACTTTGTTGATGATGACTTCTCCATTTCCAAGTTTGGTTACCTTCCCATGGTTGATGGTTGATGGTTTCTTGAAAATCTTTGAAATTGGTTTTTCCCATTTTTGATTATATAGTTTGGCTTTCCTTTTTTGATCAAATGAAACGTTCATTTGATGTTTTCTTGGTGGCATGAAATTTCTCCGATTTTTGCTTTGTCGGGTACCTAATAGCACATTGTTTTGTGGTACCTCATGTGTTTGGGTCCTTTAAGATTAGCTTTGAGACTTTTAGGTCTCCAACAATATTTAGAGTTATTTCTAGCCCGACAAGAATTAGCCGTATGACCCTTTTTGCCACAATAAAAACAAGTAATAATTCTAGGAGCATAATGACCAATATGCATATTGACTTGATCCTTTTTCATATGATTAACAACATTAGGCTTATGATCAAGTCCTTTATCACAATTATGAATATCAACAATATTGGACATTTTATTGGTACTCAAGTTGGATTTTAATAAATCCTTTTTCATGCAATCAATATTCTCAACAAGAGTACTATTTTCTTTTTCAAGGTTTCTAACCTTGTCAAGTGTGGTGGTGTGAGCACATGATAGTGATTCATAAGAAGTAAATAAACTATCCTTGTCATTTTTCAAAATATTGAATTCCTTTTTCAAATTTTTGTATTTAACAAGTAGGCTTTGGAATTCATTTTGAAGTTCATCATAATCATTTTGCAAATCACTATATTCATTTTGCAATTCATTGTCATAAGAAGTAGAAGGTTTAGAACTTACCTCATTTTCTTCTTCGATGCCCATAAGACATTTTTCGACTTCATCATCGGAATTTGTAAGAGGCTCATCCCATATTGTTGGATTTGATGTTGTATCCATTTGAGAAGTAGATGCTTTTGAGTTGCTCCTTTTATTTGCATATACCTCATAGATGGCTTCTAGTTTTTGCCATACTTCATGTGCCGATCGAATACCTACAACATAATCAAATTCCAAAGTGGTAAGTGAACAATGTAAAATATTAAGAGCTTTACCATTTAAGGAGATGATTCTCTTCTCTTCATCATTGAGCTCTTTGAAGCTTTTGAGGTGTGTGGTGTGTTCTTTGTCGGAATGGATTCTCCATTAATGACGATGTTCCAAATATCAAACCCGCAACTTTGTAAATAGCATTCCATTCTTTCTTTCCAAAATGTAAAATTTTTGGAATCAAAGTGGTGGCTTGGTGGTGGAGGTCCGGAAAGTTGAGCTTCGTTCAGAGCCGACGATCGTTTCTCTTCACTCGCGATGTGAAACGAGCTTGCCAAAGAGTTTGGCTTTGATACCACTTGTAAGTCCAAGCGGCTACGATAATCTAGAGGGGGTGAATAGATTATCTCCATCTTTTCAATTTAGCCCTCTTTTAAAAATCGAATGCTCAACAAAATAAAGAAGGTGCGGAATGTAAACAACACACGTTGATTTAAAGAGGTTCAACCCACCTAAGGCCTAATCCTCTACCACCCCAAGTATATCCAGGGATGGATTTCGAAAAGAAAAAGAATTTTATTAATTACCAAAATTAATACAAATTCAACTTACAACACCTTGAAGAGCACCACACTCTTCTTCAACACCACCTTTGGAGATTACCACAATCTCCCTTTGAAGATTACCACAATCTTCCTTCAACGGCACCTTGTGAAGATTACCACAATCTTCAACCTTGAAGAATACCAAATTCTTCAACACCTCAATAAGAAGATTACCACAATTTTCTTGCACCTATCACCTAGATCATCCAAGTGTGCTCTTACCTCAAGAACACTCACAAGGATATCTTGTGTTTGAATGATAACCAAAAATCAAGATTACAACTCAATAATGAATAATACAATTTGAGTGCGAAGTGTAATCAAGAAAAGCCTAGACCTCAAAGATGTGAAAGTGATAAGCTAGGCAATTTTACAACAAGAATAATAACAATGGAAGACCAAGTGTTTGCTTGAAGTGTATCTTGTTGTGTTGTATCTCAATTGTTGTATTGGTTGCTCCAAAACTTCCTCTATTTATAGGAGATGTTTGATCAAGCATAGCTCCTCTTGGGGATTGAAAATCTACTGAGAAAAATACAATTAAAATCAAGAATATAGCTGTTAGAAATCAATCCCACAATTTAAGGAAAGTTTGTCTCTCTTTGTCAAACGGTCAAATTTTCATTAAAACATAGGGCGACCGGTCGCACGAGAAATAGACGTTGAAAAGAGAACACACAAAGAAAATACAACAGGCAGGACCGGTCGACGTCTACCTCGACGGTCGACCATCACCCCAACCGGTCCCCCTAAACATGGATTTTGCAAGGATTAAAAGTCTGTTTCAAAAAACACACTTGCAGTGCAGTCGGCCGCACTGGCGGCCGGGTCGGCCGACCGGGATCGGCCGACGCCCGAGCGCACTTGGCCGACCGCTTTTTCCTTCCGTCTCATTTTTATGTTTCTAAAAACATCTTCGGTATGGGTTGCCCTATGGGGCACCGGTCGACCATGAGACGTAAATGTTGTCCAATTTTTGTCGAAAATAAAACCCAAGAAATACTCCGAAAATATAGTAGAAACATTTTAAACCGATCGAAGTATTTAGACAACATTTAGAAACATCGTTTGAGAGTAAAAATCCAATAACGTAAAATCATTAAAAGCGTTGTCCAATTTTATCAAAATAAACTTTGAGAAAATACTCAGGAAAATATTAAAATCATTTTAAATCATTTAGGAGTATTTGGACAACCTTTAAAAACATTGTTTTGGTGATAAAATAAAGTCATCAAAATTAAGATAAAAACATGTATCAAACATCTTGGACCATCATGAACGGGAGTTACAAGGAAGAACAAAGGAATCACTGTCGATCCACACGATTCCCGGAGTTGAACGGAACGTTTGGTTGGCGCTTACACTTCAAGACGCAACCGCTACTTGTAATGCATGGGTTGGCGCTACACTTGAAGACGCAACCACTAATTGTCTTGCATGGGATTGGCGCTACACTTCGATCGCAATCCTCCCGCCCGCTTGAATCATCGTGCATGTGTGACCACGAACTATTTCTCAAACTATATAAATATATTACTTAATATATATTTATCACGATCTTTATGGGCTATGTATGAAAACATGCATCATACCTCACACGTTTTCATACAACCGTTTTCTCGCATTAACTATATATATTGCCACACTTGCACACGATCACCCCATCCACCGAGATTTCGTCTCACTCCCTCCTCGTTTTCTAACCTTTAGATGAAGAGTACGTTGAAGACGTCGAACCTACCACAGATTGAATTCCTCATGTTGATGTGGAGCGACACTCCTTTTACTTTTATTGTTGT
This sequence comes from Rehmannia glutinosa, assembly GCA_016081115.2. Classification (NCBI taxonomy): domain Eukaryota; kingdom Viridiplantae; phylum Streptophyta; class Magnoliopsida; order Lamiales; family Orobanchaceae; genus Rehmannia; species Rehmannia glutinosa. The sequence continues at coordinate 565,298 of JABTTQ020002432.1, forward strand.
TAGACTTTTCATGTTATTCTCGTTTGGACCGTAAGTTAAATTCGGATAATCTATGGGTTGTATTCGGATTCCGTCGGACCTTAAGATGTAATTTGTACTTGTGTGTATTTTATTCCGCATTAGACTCTATTTCACTTGGAGTTTGTATCATTGGTTTAGACTATTGAATTATTTCGTTTAAGTGATTGATCGTTGTCGCGTCACGTTTAGGGCGTGACACCGCTTCGACAATATTTCCTTTTTGGGCACCGAAAGTGTTACTATTGTCGATTATTGCCCTATTTATGATTCTAACATCTTAACTATAATTTAAAATACAATTGTGTGACTATGTGGCTTATTACTTGGGAGTTGCGATTGCAATCTTTGGCTCAATTTCAAGTGAGTGAGGTGGTTGTGAGATACTGAGATTTCTAAAATGTTTTATAAATTTGATTTTAAAGTTTATCAAAAAGGATTAACTCTATGTGTATGTATAGGATGAGACCCATTCTCATATTCCACCTCCTATTCCATTATACAAGATGAATGACATGTGTACAATTATGACATCATCATGTACACTTGTCGACATCAAACATAGTGGATAAGTGAAAGTGTGAAACTAGGGATGACAATTTTGACCGCCCGCGGCATCCTCCCCGCCAATGGCGTAGTCGAAATTATTAGGGATGGGCCAATACACAAAATTGGGTGGACCGGATAAAAAAATTAAAAAAATACACATAAATATTAACAAAAAAACATTTTACCTAGTAAAAACTTTTTATTTTTAAAAGGGAGTGGGGACGAGGGCCGGGTTGGCCCCCTACCTTTGCCATTGCTCATTGTTCCGCCTCGTGACCTGGTGGTGGGATGGGGCGGTCCGGGTATCACTTAGGCCTGCGGGTACCCACTCGCCCCATAGAATTTTTATTCTTAAAATATATTTTAATATATATTTTGCATATATAATATATACTATAATATAATTTTTATGTATTCTTATAATATATCTAACATTTAGAAATTGGTAATCACAATTTTTGTAAATAATATTCTATAAATATATTATACATGTATTTTTTTTTTTTCATTTTTGCATTTAACTTAATTTAAAATGGGTCGAACGGGTCGCCCGTCCCGCCCCATTCTAGGCACGAGGCGGGTCCGGGTCTTCACCGACCCGCCCCATTGCCATCCTTAAGTGAAACACAATTATGGAATAAGAAATCTCAATCCATTTAAGACACCATGCTATCTATCCCTCAAGTTTCTTTAGTTTATCAAAAGAAAATTGCAAACCTTTGGCCTTGTTTGTTTATGTTTCCAAGGCGCCCATTTCTAATTTCCAACTATTTATAAATGAATCATGTTTGTTTCTAAAATTTCCAATGGAATCATTTTCCACTTTTCACATAAAACATCATCTCAAACCTACAATTTCATCTCTCAACCCTATACACTACCCTACATCACTTATCAATCATTATTCTTATTTTGTAATCCAATTATATATGTGGGATCCTCCATTATCAACTTTATCTACTTAAAATACTACTAATATATATCTAATGGGATCCACTAGCCTACAATCTTACAAATATAATATTATATATTCAATTAAAATATTCAACCACTATCAACTTTTCAAATTATTATATACATAAAATACTATTTCAAAACTACTTAACCAAACATAATCTCATTTCCAAACCTACATAAAACTCATTCTCATTCACTCATCCAAACATAATTCCAGGTTTTCACACTAAAACCAATAAATTTCAAAATTCATTTTCCAACACTAAACTAAAGAAATAGTCATAAAACATAACCATACAAGCCCAAATTTGTTTCCAAGTTATTATGCATTTCATGTAAATACAAAGGAAAGTCGATAATTTCATGTAATTGTGAAGTTTATTAGGAAAATATCTTACATCGATCGAGAATGAGTCCTATTAATGAACAAAGGTAAACCCTTCATATCAAACATAAAAAGTGATTACGTACATACCATATTTCATTTGGCAAAGACTCGTGTGGAATATTTATTTACTTTGATAATAATTTATTTTACTAAATATATGATTTAATTTGGAATCGTTTGTTGAACACTTGAACCTAATTAGTGTTTGATATTTTGAGATACTATTGAAGGATGCAATTAATCATTCTCTAAATGAAAAGGAGTGTGGACAGTAATATTCTTTATGTTATCAATTTATTTTACTTATCTTAAAATTTGTTGTTCTAATTATTTATTTAGTATGTTGTCAAAAAAAGTTATTTAGTATTTTAATGTAACAAATTACTTAAATTTTCATGGAGGAAAAAACATCACACCCTCATTATTTTCCTTAACAAAATTGATTAAGAGACAATGGTCAAGTTGTTGGTTCATAATCATGGCTCCCTTTAAATTCCATGTGAAAGGGGTATATGAATTGGGCTAAAAAGTTTGTAACTGAATCACAAAATTGGAAGGATTTTAATTGGGCTTAAAACGCGTAAGTAAAGCCCAACTGTTAATGTCGGTGCATGTTTGGACTTAGAGCACGTTCTCCTGTCTATAAACAAATGGGCCTATCTATCCAAAAATAGGTCAAGTTTCTTGGGCGTAAAACACGTAAACAAAGTCCGATTACTAATGTCGGTACTGGCAGCGCTTTTTCGCTCTATAAATTAATGGGCCTCGTCTATCCAAAAACTGTGTCATTGTTTCTACGGTTTGGGTCTACGCAGGGCCCTTTGGGTTTTCCCGTATTCGGCCTACGAGTACGAGAACGCATTCCATTTCATATCCAATAATTCTTTTTACGTTAGCGATTTCAGTTCAAATTGGAGATAATTGAAGTTGAGGCATGGGAGGAGAATTTCAAAGATTACGGTGACTTTTCTTGCAAGCACACTGTAAGTGTTCTAGTATGTGGTGTGCATTGCTCCAGTGATTTCTATATATTTTCAGCGATGATATATATTTGTGAATGTTAATCACTTGAAGGAAATAAAGATGGAGTGTCATTGCCTTTCTACTTTAACTAATCCTTCTTCTTTTTCTTCCTCGAGAATTCTAAACTTTCAGGTATGGCGTAATCTCGAATCTTCTCGAGAACCTTGTTATTTTGAAATAAAAGATATTTTTCTGTTTCTTGGTTTTCTTTTGTCCTTTTTCTTTTTCTTCTTAAAATGTCTTTGTGTAAAGCCGTGATCGCTGTAAACATGGCGGTGAATGGATATAGATAGTTTTGATTGATCATACTATTCCAGGATTGTTTGGTATTTTATCTGATTCCTGAATGATAGTTTCCTGATGAGATTTGAAAATTGGAGTTTTCTGGCGTGGACTATTTCGGATTTTCGTACGACATGAAGTGTTGCTTATTTATGCCATGCTCAACTGATTATTGGATATGATGCGATATTAACAGTGAATGCTTTTCTGCTCACAATTATTATTTCTTGTAGAATCATTGGGACTTGGGAGACATTAAGATTCATTAACACTACAGTTTACTAATAATCGTGGTGTTATTTTATTTGTCTGCATAGCATAATGCTAAAAAAAAAATGCTATATCTTGTGTTTCATTTTTTGGCGGTAAATTACCCAGTTCACCTCCCCTTCCAAATCCTTTTCTCCAGCGTAGATTTCAGTCTTCCGTTTACCAGAAAAAGTTATCATTCCATTCCTTGAGTACCCGTGGAGGCTTCATTGTCTCAGAAGCAGGAAAGCAAGGTTGGGATGTAGGTAGATTTTTGAAAACATTGTATTTCTTTAACGGGCCTCCCTCTCCTGCGAAGGTTCAGCTTGCTTGATCCTTTCTTCATATTTTGGAGATTAAGTTATACACTATTTAATCTGACAAGTTTCATTTATATTTGAAGTTCTTTGAATTTCTGATTGAGAAACTCTCTGGTCCATCACCTAGCGAAGCAGTAAAAGCAATGGAAACCTCTGGGATAGTACTGGTTGCTGGAGCTACTGGTGGTGTTGGCAGAAGAGTGGTGGATCTCTTGCGTAAAAAGGGGCTACCAGTTCGAGTATTGGTAATTTATCTTATTAATAATGCTTTTATTTTGTTTCATATGTAAGTATATTGATTAGTGACAATAGAAGCTAAAGGTGGAAGAAGTTTATAAATTTAAAGAAAAGTTTTATCAACTTTCATGATTCCGATCTGAGACTAGCATTTTTTCAGGTTAGAAATGAAGAGAAAGCAAGAAGAATGTTGGGTCCAGATGTTGACTTGGTGAGTTCTGCCTCTATTATTTATATATTTTTTTTCTTTTTACATAGTCTATATGAGAATAATTATGATCTTGATGTTAATGTTCTGTTCATTTCCACCTCCACTAGCAACATAGTTTTACGATGTATCTTCTTATATGCTAGCTATTGCTCAGTCTAACTTTCAGGTGATGTGAAAAGGTAAAAATATTTTTGAACCTTATGTATTTTGCTAATATTTTAAAGAAACCTGCTCTTTATCAGAGCACGTGTTTGATTTCCCGGACAAGGAAAAGGCACTTTCCTACATATTTGAATTGAAAAGGATTTTTGACGAGAGCTGAAACATAGAAGTTTTGGTTATGTTTACATTTTTTTACCTGAAATGGGGTGGTTAAGTCACATCTTTACTCTACATTATTTTGACATCTCAAGAGTGAATTGGAGTTTTCACCTGTGGACAGAAGAGCGCATTGTAGATCATGAAGTCATAATGTATAAGATATGAAAAGACTTCTGGAGGAATATATATGACTGACAAACTGATAACTGATAAGAGTGTTTGAATCATTAATTTTCTGCAGTTATGTTGAAGTTCATGGATTAGCAAATATAATGTTCTAGCTTTGGCTTCCAAATATCTTAGAATGCTCATAACGTGTAAAGCTCCTTTGAAAACAGGATGTGATTATAATTTACTAAACACATGCACTACATCTTACTTGAAATGTTTTTCTTTAGTAAATATTGATGCTGTGCTCGTTTTGCTGGGTCCTTATGGAAGCTGGCTGTCCTTATCTAAAATCACTTCTAATTATGGCTGAAACAAGTTTCTTGTATCCCTTGATGAGCCTGTTTTTATCTTTGATATTAACTTGGATATGGATACGTGAGTGGGTGATGGGCTGAAATTCAGTTTAGTCTCTCTTATCATTTTCTCCAGTGACATATCATGAAGCTTGAAGTCACTTTTTTTTGTGTCAGTGTGCTTGTAGATTTAGTAACAAACAAACAGGAGGCTGATTGTTAATGATTGTCCGGAGCTTTATGATTATTAATTTTACCTGTTAAACTTGTTGCAAAGATAATTAATTTTTCTTGTGCTACTATCACATTTCTAGAAATAAATGAAAAAATGGCTTATGACCGTAAACGATGGCGCGATATGATCCGTACACTTGACCCCACATAGCGGGATTAAGGCTTAATTTGTTGTTTTTTGTACCTACCATCACATTTCTGAATTTCTTGTCAGATTGTTGGAGATATTACAAAAGCAAGCACATTGATACCCGAGTACTTCAAAGGAGTAAGAATGGTGATTAATGCCGTTTCAGTCATTGTTGGCCCAAAGGAAGGTGATACTCCAGATAGGGCCAAATATAGCCAGGTATTTATAAGCTTGTAATGAGATGAGGAAAATTTATTGTTTGTTAGTGAAGCTCTATAAAAACAGTTGCTTCTTTCGTTATGTTCCCAACATTGTTGATTCTGTTGCTCTTGGCTTGATATCTAATCTCCAACCATTGTTCTTGCAGGGAATTAAGTTCTTTGAACCTGAGGTCAGAAATTGGCTGCCCAAAGTCTTTCTTGTTTTCATTAAGTGACTCAACTCAATTTTCTTGTTTTACCAGCTTGTCATCCTGAGTAATGTGTTGTTATAAATTTCACTTGGCGGTTTATTTGATTGGTGAAAGCAGATAAAAGGTGATTCCCCTGAAATGGTGGAGTTCATTGGGATGAAAAATCTGATCAATGCTGTTAAGGAAACCGTTGGGCTTCGTAGTGGAAAACTGGTGTTTGGATTCGAAGGTAGGCTCGAGTAGTTAAACTGTCAAATCATGAACATCCTTCCATGTTATCAGGAATAATTGTACACAACGATGGAAATAAGGTGAATTTGACGATGATCAAATTCTTGTGAATATATTCTGATAGGTGGTTAAAAAATAAAGTTCCTCCAGAGTTATAATAGCTCTGTATGTTTCTAAAGGTTTTTAAGTACTTAAATTGAATTCATATTGTTTGCCTTTGTTTGCCCAGTATTTTTAGCTTTGTTTTCACCTCCTATTTTGATTACATAGTTCCATTAACTGTGCAGACAATTTATCTAGAGAACTTCCATGGGGTGCGTTGGATGATGTTGTCATGGGAGGAGTGAGTGAAAGTACATTTCTGATAGATCCTAACGGCGGTGAAAATGGTAGACCAACAGGAATTTTCAGAGGTTTGTTTCCATCTCACTTCTCAAAAATCTGAAAGCCTTGTAGAGCCGTTACTATCACCTCTCTTTTAATCAATCTAATTTACATTTTATCTTCAGGAGTTGTTTCCACTGCAAACAATGGAGGTTTTACCAGTGTCAGGACAAAAGTAATTTGTAATTTCGTCCCTCTCTCTCTCTCTCCGTCACGTTCTTGATGGTTGCGTGCATTCTTTTAAGGGATAATTACAAAAACACCCTGCGGTTTGGACTAATTACAAGAAAACCCAGAGATAATTCAAAATTACAAAAAAACCCATCATGTTTGATTATGTGTTAAATTTAAGGGGGTAACTGTAGTATTTTTATAAGTATCAAGGGTTTTTGATATGGTTTTTGCTTATGAAGGAGGAAATGTAAGACACAATCAAACCTCAAGGGGTTTTTGTAATTTTCAAAAATCTCTGGGTTTTTTGTAATTAGCCCAAACCTCAGGGCTTTTTTGTAATTATCCCTTCTTTTAATATCTTCCTCTTTTTTTCTATTTTTATTTTACTTTTTCTGTTCTTCATTAGGGATATTTTTCCAGTGTTCTTCATGTGCTTTGCATTTCTTATGCATATCATCTGTTACATGCTTTATAAAAAGCTCATTGCGTTAATGCTTTTTCTGTTTCACAAGGCATCATACACATTTCATTACTATAAGAAGGTAGAAGATGCTGAATCCAATGTGAATCTTTAAAACAACCTACGGCAACTGAAGATGATCACATTTAGCCCCATTGAAGTCTTTTCTTCCTTTCTAGCAAATATCTCACCAGTTTATAGCACTTGTTTCCCTATATCCAGCCGCCCCCACCCCCAGTCAACTCACTTTTATTTCGATATTCCATTTAGGACTGCTTAAATGGTGCGTAGTTATATAACTTAATTAAGCCTTACCCCATGCTTATCTGGTGTTGGCTACTTGGTCTCCAGTTAAGATTTCTGTTAAATGCTGTTTCTAAAGTTGAATGATAACGGCTCAAAAACTTTTTCTGCTAAACTTTTCGACATTGCCAGATAATCAGGGGCGGAGCTAGACATTAAACTTTGGGAGCTAATTAATTTTGGGGGCTAAATTACTAGAAATTACATATTTTAGTGCTAAAATTAATATTTAAAACGAAAATATACATAGAATAATTAGATTTTTCAAAAATTTGGGAGCTAAAGCCCCCCCCCCACCAACACCACAAAGGGACGCCCTGCAGATAATCGAGGACATAATTTATATTGCTTTTTCGATAGAAACACAAACTACAACAGATATTCAACGTGAGTTATGGGTTAAGATTTCTCTGAATTTTCTGCAGAATTTCTCGACACCAGAAGATCTGTCTGCATATGATGGTCTTGAGTTACGCATCAAGGGTGATGGCCGTCGATATAAACTCATAATTCGAACTAGCCGCGATTGGGACACAGTTGGATATACAACGGGCTTTGACACTGTGAAAGACCAATGGCAGTCGGTTAGCATACTTATGTAGTTTTCCTCAATTCAGCACCAGTGAATCACTAACTATAGGTAGTAACTCTTATGGTTCGTTTTATCACTCTCAGATTCGCTTGCCTTTCTCTTCTTTGAAGCCTATATTCCGAGCAAGAACTGTATCTGATGCGCCACCATTTAATCCCAGTGAAATTATATCATTACAGGCACGAATCCATGAAAATTTCTCTTTTTTTTTTTTTTGGTTTTCAAGTAGTCATCTTTCTTCTGCACAGTACATTGATATGCAATTATTACAGCTCATGTTCAGCAAGTTCGAGTATGATGGGAAGTTAAACCCAACTTTTGTGGAAGGTCCATTTCAGCTTCCAGTATCAAGCATACGGGCTTACATAAAGGAGCCAATCACTCCTAGGTTCAATTACACAACAATTTTTCATGTAATTTCTTACACTTGGGAAACTGAGTGGCACTGATTTTTAACGGTCTTTGTTTCGTTAACAATTTCTCAGGTTTGTGCATGTGAGCTCAGCTGGGGTGACTAGACCTGATAGACCAGGACTTGATTTAAGTAAGCAGCCTCCAGCTGTGCGCTTGAACAAGGAATTGGGTTTCATTCTCACGTACAAGTTGAAGGTTCTTTATCATTTTGTTCTGTTCTTAAATTTAAATACTATTAGTCAATTATGTAAAGATAACATGCATGTTTGGACATCCAACTTTTTCTCTTGGGGGGGGGGGGTGGGGGCTTTTTACTTGATATCTTGCAATTGTAGAATATAACTTCAGCTAAAATGGGAATGGTGTAAATCATTCATTTCAAATCATTCTTATCCAGTTAAAGATAGGTCATAGATATAAGGGATAACTCCAAAAACGACCCCTGAGGTTTGGGTTATTCACAAAAAAAAACCACAGGGTTTTCAAAATTACAAAAAACCCCGTGAGGTTTGATTATATATTACACTTTACCCCTTCATAAACCAAAATATTTCCAATAAACTCCTCCCCTTGCATTTGTAAAAACATTGCAATTTACCCCTTACATTTAACACGGAATCAAGCCTCAAGGGTTTTTTTGTATTTTTCCAACTTTTTTGGGTTTCTTTTGTAATTAACCCAAACCTCAAGGGTAGTTTTTGTAATTATCCCTAGATACAATCTAGCCTGATTTATACCGATGCCAGAATATGGGTAACTGGCACAGCTAAAAACCACGATGACTGAAATTTTCACTAGTTGGTTTTATCCAATTAAAAGTAGGTGTTAAATAATACTAATACAGCTAACCTTCCCATCCATCTAAACATGGCATCTATTTGTTAATGCTCGTATCATTTAGTTATTTACTGCAACTAAATCCTTTTTTTTTTTTGGTTACTTCTAAATTGCAGGGGGAGGATTTGATCAGGGAAAGCGGAATTCCATATACAATAGTCAGGCCTTGTGCATTAACCGAGGAACCTGCTGGAGCTGATCTCATCTTTGATCAAGGAGACAATATAACAGTATGAGCATTGATTGGAAAACTCTTTTAACACGTTTATTATGTTATGGGGTACCATGGATAAATTTATTTTTGGTTAATGTTGGTTTACAGGGCAAGATTTCCAGGGAAGAGGTTGCACGAATATGTATTGCTGCACTAGAAAGCCCTTATGCGTGTGACAAGACATTTGAGGTTGTAGCTTATAATATTTATTGCATCGTCTCTAAGTTGTTGTGCGTGAGCTCTGAGAGTAAAACCTGGAGTTATATGTTTTCGCAAAAAAATCCGTGTTTGAGAAATTTTCTCATTCTAGTATTAATTTACGTCTTGTGTGATCTTTCATGTATTCTTTAGTGAAGTTAAAAATGGGTATCTTAATCGAAAGCTTCTTTTTCGATTTTACAGGTTAAGAGTGTAATTCCTTTCAGCGAACCATATACAGTGGATCCAGAAAGTCCTCCTCCAGAAAAAGACTATAATGTGTATTTCAAAACACTGAAAGATGGTATCACAGGGAAAGAAAGCTTAGAAAAACCTGTTCCTGTGTAAAACCAGGCACGTGAGTTGATTTCTAACGATCTACTTTATATTGGTTTTTATTAATAGTCTGTTCACTTGCAGTTTCAGAGTCAAACTAAATTTGTTGCATCTGAAAAACTTGTATTTTTTTGAATTTGGTCACTTAAATGTTTCAAAACTTGTTTCTTGATTTTTCACATAAATGCTGCTTCAGATATCTTGAATGAGATAATACCTCATTTCATTTCACAGTGTCATTGATTGGAACCCCAACCTTATAGGCTTCGCCAGCATCGATTTGCTATAATTCGATTTTATGTGTGAAATAGATTTATGAAATATCAACTAGCGTCTAAATTTATTCATAATTGAACTTTGCAGGTTCTTTGTTTTCTCTTTGGTAAGTGTTTGATGATCTGGTATATATATCCTTATTCAACAAGAAGTTCAAGACTTAGATGAAGATAAGCAAGCAAGGGGTGAAATATATACCTCATTTGTAGATGTTATTTATGTAGAGTTATATAATCATAAAGACAAGAGTCACAGAAGAAGAAACAAAGGCAGAGGTAAATATTATGTTCTGTTGAGTGTGTATTTACTTAATATAATTTGATTATGTGGGCACAAATATTTCATAATCTATGATTATACTAATGATGTTCTTGCGGATTACCTCTTCCAAATTTATGTTCACTAAAGTATGGTGAAATATATGCAGTTGTCCCTCTAAAATCTTATTTGAGCACAATTGATTTTATTTTCATGAAAATCTTTCTAGTTTTTACTGTTTGAAAATGAAAATCTGCATTTGATTTGCTCATTTTATCAGAAAATATTATTTATTTCTATTTTAAAATTGTATTTTGGAACCTTTTACTATTTCATTTATATTTTAAATATTTTCTCTATATTTTTTGAGGGCCTTTTTTGTCCACAAGTACCAGTACCTCAATAGGTGCAATTGTAAAATGTGTAATTTGTTAAAAAAAACAGTTTGTCATTTTTTCTTTCTTTTTTCCAATCGTTACAAGTTTTACAAATTTGAGATTTGATCTTTCAATTAGTAAAAGATTTTGTAGTGTTTGTACATGTTTTTAGAACACTTTTTGTTCAAAAAAGTACCTCTTAGCACTTTATACATTTAATTTTTGAAATTATGACCCTTTTCTATTCAAATATTTAAATGTACATAGATTTGCAACTACCTTTAGCAGACAAGTCAGGCTGTGTTATTCCCTTTACTGCCTCCTGCAGTCAGTCAGTAAGTTATGAGAAAATTTATATAAAAAGAATTGAAAATAGTTTATGCCATAATGCATGTGCATTGGCAGAAACTGTTTTTTGATACATGTTCTCGCTTGGATCGCGATCATTAGTGTTTCGAATATTTATTCACTTATTCACATTTCCGTCAGATTAAACTAATGGTTCAAACAACCAGTATTTGACTCGAAAATATTTGTTTGGGGTGGCAATTGAATTGGTTTATGTTGCATTTGAATTGATGAATTTGGATTTGGAAATGTATTTTTTTAATAAGTTGAGAAATCTTGGTTGGAGGAAAAAATAAATTTGAAAGAAATGAAAAATACAGGGTTCAACCCCGATTAACAACCTTACAAAAGATGAACAATATCATTTCAGCTATAAGCTTGTGGTAGGATTTTGAAATGTCATTGCATCAAGAGAAATTACAAAGTAAAACATCAAGAGAAAATACAAAAGTGCACCTATGTCTAATAAGATCATGGAGCAAAGGGAAATTAAAAGTGGTGGGGTTTGTCATTTGGACAATTTTATCCAATGTATTACCAAGAAGCCTTGTTCGATTTAGAATTAAATGCTCCTACAGAATCAACTTTTGATTTTCTGCAATGCTAAGACAAAAAAAAAGAGAAAGAAGGAAATTCCTGGAGAGAATAGTTGGCTTGATCAAGACTGCCTTAATTTCTTTGTACGTACCTGGGACCTTAGAGTACGACAATAAAGGCATGGATATTTTATACCTTCAGTAAGAACTATTTTTTGTAATAATGAACAAATACTGTTCCTTACCAGACTCTTATTATATGCAACTTTGCTACAAATCATTTAAGATGTATAATAAAGGCTGCAAACTAGCTAGAGTCTAATATTATATTGCAAATATAGGTCAGGGGCCCGTCAGGCAAAAAAAAAAAAATAATTACTTGGTACCAAAATTCCTAATTGATCCCATCATGGATCTGTTACATCTGTATCTCGAGTTTGCAGGCCAAAAAAAGGATAATTACATAAACTGCCCTAAGAAGTATTTCCTCTTGTCTCTTGAGGATGAACTGAGGGGCAATTTTGTAAGATAAAAATAAATATTAAGGAGGTATTTGTAATTTTAAAAATAAATGGGTCTTTTTGTGATTAGACTAAACTTCAGGGTAGTTTTCAAAATTAACAAAAGAATAACGAAGTGCAGAAGAGGAAGAAGAAATGATCTAGGCAAACAAACTTACATCTTCTGTGATTTTACACTGATAATTAAGAATGTACAATTCAAAAGACCATTTTTCTGGGTTATTATACTTAGCATCTCTTTGGAGAACACAAGCATGCCTGCAGAACAATATTCCAAAATCAATAAATAAACATCAAAAAATTTGGGAATTTTGTTTTCTCCTTTAATCTTTTTTCTTTGTCTTTTGTATGGCAGAACAGAATAAAAATAAGGGATAATTACAAAATACCTCTTGAAGTTTGGGCTAATTATAAAAAAACCAGAGATATTTGAAAATTGTAAAAAAAAAAAAACTTTGAAGTTTGATTCCGTATTCAATTCCATTTCATAAGAAAAAAATATTTCAAAAATCCTTGAAATTTATAAAAATATTACAGTTACCCTTTGAAACTGGGCCCTTTTTGTTATTAGTCCAAACATCAGGGGTGTTCTTGTAATTATCCCTGAAAATAAAAGTAAAACGTTTATTTATACGTACATTAAAGGAGAGTCTGGATCTTCTTCTGCTATGCGTCTCCAAAGCGCTTCTTAGCTTCGCAACCATATCGCGTTCGGTGAAAATCTCCCCTGGCGAGCTCAAAAACACGCTTCTTCGAACAGGGGGTGACCAAAGCCCGCTTTGTGAGTAATCAAAATTGAATTCCGAGACATCGTAGAATTTCGAAAGCAATCTTTCAGATACAGATTTGGATACCAATTGAATACTCTGCGAAGAGACCGAGATTTGAGTCGGTGAGGATGAGATTTCAGAGATGGACATTTGTTTTTAGGGATTTTGAAAAAAACGAATTGAATAAACCTAAAAAAAAATGCTGAATAAGATAATGAAAAAAATTGGGGAATTATAAGTAAAAGGGGTTGTGAAGATTGGTGGGGTATTTTGAGAAGAAGACAACACAGTATATGTTGGCCTCATGAGAATATACATAAATATGTGTGTGTGTGTGTGTGTGTGTTTTGGAGATCAGTTGCAAGATAAAGACGCGTATGGCTGTATGCAATTATGGAATTTGGAAATGGGTAACATGATTGAAAGCGAACATCAGGGTTTTTTTTGCCCTTTTTCATAGGTTGAGTTTGGGAGAGACATGTGATGTGCTATTCTAAACCCATCTCTCTATTTCATATAGAATTTCGTGTGTCTCTTCAGAATAGGTACGATTATTGGTCTGGATCGCATTCTTTAATCAGTAGTCGCGATCTAGTAATTTGGATCGCACCCATTGCAAGGGTGCACAATTCTAATCATGCAACCATGTTACATGGTGGTTGTGACGCCTAATCCGACTTGTTTAAAAGCATATTTTAAATGGATTTTTGGATTTAAAAGTCATTTTATGTAATAATAATTGTTTGGTGGTTAAATTAGAATAAATTTTTGAATATCACTTCTCCAAAAAAATCATTTTAGAGAAGCGGGAATTGAATCGCTTTTCGAGAAGTCACTTATTAAGAAATTCATTTTCTAAAATTGATTTTTACAAAAGTGCTCTCACACTTCGTCTTTTAAAAGTAGACCTTTAGTGGTGTTGTCCTAATTGTTTGGTTGAGATTAAGTCATCTTTCTCAAGTTAAGCACTAGTTCAATATCTAAGTCCGTATTTCTCAAAATGAGTTAATGTTGAAATGAGTTAAGGTTGCATTTGGATGAGATGATTTAGATTTAGAGCAAAGATTTTGGGGAAGGATTTCAAATTATTATATCTACGATGAATTAGATATCATCCAAAATGACTTCAAAAATAGTTTGAATAATTTGAAATTCATTATAAAAATGACTCTATCCAAACAAGCTCAATTAGTTTGTTATCATGTATTTAAAATCCTTACCTACCATTACAAATCCTTCATCTTAAGACTTTTTCATGTGATTGGGCTTCTATGAACTGATTTTGATTCGACGATTAGTCTATAATTGAATTTTATATTTACCAGCTAATACAGCTTGGCATCGTGTGCCCATAATTATGAAATGTTTTTTGGGGATAATCACTATAATAATACTGGGATTTATTAACTCTGTTTGTAATAACCACTGTAAATATAGAATTGGTCTAAAACAGACCCAAGTTCGTGAAATGGGCCATCGTTTGGGCATGTCATACTTAATTCTCGACCGAATGCTACCTCAGTCCAGAAGCTATCTTTGGGCTGAAACTGGGTCTCAATGACCCAACTCATGCTGCACTGGCCCAATAACATTAAAATTTAAAAGAAAACCCACTCAATATTTTTCTCCTCGTTGTCTCCTCCCAAAACAGCCTTGATTGAAACTTGACAGTAGTCAAAAAGAAAACACACAGAAAAAGAAAGCTCAAAAAAGAAAAGAGAAAAAAGAACTTTCACAGTCACAGTTGTGAAACAGAGAAAATACCCAAGATCTTCTTACCAACTCCCTCATTGTATTAATTTTTTGAATTCTCAGCTCATTTTTCTTTGTTGTGGAGAGGATTTTCACACACTGGATCTTCATATCTGTGAGAAATTCAAAGCGGTGTAGTAATAATGGCGGGTTACAGAGCTGAAGACGACTACGACTACCTCTTCAAGGTGGTTTTGATAGGGGACTCAGGTGTGGGCAAGTCCAACTTGCTTTCTAGATTCACCAGGAATGAGTTCAGCCTCGAGTCCAAATCAACTATTGGTGTTGAGTTTGCCACCAGAAGCTTGTCTGTTGATGGAAAAGTCATCAAGGCTCAGATTTGGGACACTGCTGGCCAAGAGAGGTGACATTATTTCATCAATCGTTTTTCAAATTCTGTGATCCGTTATTTTTACTTTGATTTTCAAAATTTGCTTAAGAATTGCTAAATCCTAATCTAGGTTTTGTGTATAATGTCATGTATGAGAAATTTGTGAACTGGAAGCTTCTTCTTGTAGATTCTCAAGGTATTGCAGAGGGCTTGTGCATGATTAGGATAGATCTGAAGACTATTTGATGTGATAATTAGGTTTTAGTTTTGATCTGGAGTTATATAATGAGATGTACTATTTGAAATTTGTTTTGGAAGGCAGATTGTTTAGTGATGCTCTATTCCATGTTATGCTTCATCTTATACTCATATGAATTATGTAGATACAGATTGTTTAGTGATGCTCTATTCCATTTTATGCTTCATCTTATACTCATATGAATTATGTAGATAACGTGTACAAAAATGACATCATCATGTACACGTGTCATGTATTGATACTATTAAAATAGAAGATGAAATACCAAATGCAATAGAGGATCTCAATTGCCTAATTATCTTTGTAGGCTTATTAAATCCTGTTTTCCTCCTATCCGTAATAGCAATTCCGTACTCGTTTGAAGATCCTTTATGGTTATTATTATTCTGCAATTGGACTCCAATGTGTTGATAAGTGATCTTATAAAAAATCAAGAAGCCTGTCTGCAAAGATTTTAGTATTGGAAATTCACCTTTGGTTTTAATGCTCTCGGAATTTTGACTATGCAAATTTGTTTACTTATTTGTATATAAATTATACAATAATTGGTGAACTAAATTAGTTCGTAGCTCCTTTGCTGTTTCCTTAGGACCATGAGAATCAGGGAATAGTGTAAAATCCATATGCCAAAGTTTGCCGCGTTCGTCTGCATAATCAACATCTTGTCTAGACATTATAATAGTGGGCACCAACGTGGATCTTGGATATGAGGATCTTTTCAAATTCCGTTTTTGGGTACATTTATTGCATTTTGTCTTTGATCATACGTAATATTGGCAAGTTCATAAATAGCATTTGGTAAAAGACATTTAAAGCACTTTGATGGATGGCTGATTGAATGATGAAGGTTCTCCGCAAGAATTGTTTGTGAATTATGCTTTTTGTGGACATTTTAAAACAACATGCGTCGCGGTTGCTATGGGACAATGAAGTATATTAGACTAAAAAGCTAACAATTTAGTATTGAAAATGATTCAAGAGTATCAGATTACGTGTCAGATATCATGCCTAGTGCCTGGACATTGATTCACTGTCTTGTCATGTAGACAGTTTCAGCAGAAACCGAACTTATTAGATCAACATTGACCACAGTCATTATTCCTTATATTTTATTTTAATGAAACTATCATATTTACACGGCGTCACAATTTAGTGTTGAAAAATAAAGGGATAGATAAATGAAGAAGATGAGTCAAAGTGGTCAACTAGAATACTATTTCGATACTTTTACTTTTGTATTTAACTTTCCTCACGATAGGCACAAACACACAAAAAAAAGTATTTTAGCTCATGTTATTAAAATTTCATTCTCTTCCACTGATATGTTTTATCAGTCCCTGCATAATAAGAAGGGATCATTACAAAAAGTACCCTTGAGGTTTGAGCTAATTGCAAAAAAACTAGCTAACTTTCAAAATTACAAAAAGTGCCCTAAAGTTTGATTCAGTGTTAAAATTAAAGGGTAAACAACAACTTTTTCATTAAAATTAAGGGGGATTTTGAAATGTTTTAAAAAAAGGGGGGTAAATGTTAGATAAAATAGAACCTCGTGGCTAATTTTTGTAATGTTGAAAGTTAGCTGGGTTTTTTTCTAATTAGTTCAAACCACAAGGTACATTTTGTAACTAACCCTATTAAGAAATGTAAACTCGGCGATCTCCATTACATATACATTTTTCGCATTTTCTTTGCTCAACAGTTCTGTTTTCACTATGTTCTCTAGGTACCGTGCCATCACCAGTGCCTACTATCGTGGTGCCGTTGGTGCTTTGCTCGTATACGACGTCACCAGGCACGCCACATTTGAAAACGTCGAGAGATGGTTAAAGGAGTTGAGGGACCATACTGATCCCAACATAGTTGTCATGCTTATCGGCAACAAATCCGACCTTCGACATCTGGTGGCTGTCTCGACCGAAGATGGAACTTCGTTTGCCGAGATGGAATCACTATACTTTATGGAAACTTCCGCGCTCGATGCTACAAACGTGGATAATGCGTTCACGGAGGTTCTTACGCAGATATATCGAATCGTGAGCAAGAAGACGATGGAGGCAGGCGATGATGGGGCCGCAACAAATGTCCCTTCGAAGGGTGAGAAAATCGATGTTACTAAGGATGTTTCGGACATGAAGAAAGGTGGTTGCTGCTCGTCATAGGTTTTTGTCCCACGTTGATATGATGCCAGCTTGTGTTGTTTTTTTTTGCTGCATCGATTTGAAATTGTGATGTAAAAATTTATCCGGTTGGTGTAAAATTTATGCAGATATTAGCCGTAAAGAGAACTTAATTATTATCATTATTAACATGCTTTACTTTGTATTGATTTTCACTATATGGCTGGGGGGCGAAATTCTGCACCATATCCATTTTCATTGCTTCATTCAATTTTTTTTTTTTTAATATTCATTACATTTGTTGTTTCTAATGCTTACAATTGCCAATCCAAGTTTGTGATTTTTTGTTCGATAAGATATAAGTTCGGCTCGAGCTTGACTCGATTAGTAAAAAAAGAATAAAGTATGTGTAAAAATATCAAGCTACTCGAGCTCGATTCGTGTTCGGTTCGATTAAAATTCGCTCGAGCACGATTTGATTATTTCGTGTCCGGTTCGACTAAAATTCGTTTGAGCTCGATTTGATCGATTAATAATCAAACAAAACTCAAACATAATTCTTGAAGTTCGATTAAAAGTCAAACAAGTTCAACAATACCATATTCGAGCATTTCGCTTGACTCGTCTATAGCCTAAATGGGACTCATGTAGGATTTGAAGGGCTTGTTTTGTTTTGTTAGCTTGATATGCGGGGCTGTGCTGTTTTGTTAATGGATATGCGGTTTTTTTTTTTTTTATTAATGGGCTTGATATGTGTATACCGACTCATATATGGATTATTTTATTGATCCATTTCCCGGTGCTTAGTGGTAATGAACTGAACATTACGAAAAATGTTATCCCATTACGAAAAACCAACTTCTTAATAATTAATCTTAGGGATAATTACAAAGCCCCTCAGTCCGTTCGGGCTAATTACAAAAACTCTAGAAGTTTTTGAAAATTACAAAAAAAAATAAAAAAATATTGAGGTTTGTGTTATATTTTCCCCATATAAGAAAAAAAAACATTTTAAAACCTCCCTTATATTTATAGATATATTATAGTTATCACCTTAAATTTAAGATATAATCAAAACTGAAGGGACTTTTAGTAATTTTGAAATATTTCTTGATTTTTTTTAAGTAACCCAAGTCTCAGGTTTTTTTTTTTTTTTTTTTGGGTGTAATTATTCCTTAGTCTTATTTAATACAATTAACAAAAACGAGCGCTGGAGTTTATAGGGGCATGCTATAATTGACATGAAATATCTAGTGTGGAAACTTTAAAAATGACATGGTCTTTGCTATATGGTAAAGTCGTGTGTATTGTCGGTGGAAGATTCTATGCTTCGCCCAAAGGCCTATTAAGTGAATTAGGCTAATTTTATTTATATTTTTCCTTAATTAGGCAAATTACCCCATTTTATCCCATTACTTGTCAAATGATAAATCATAAAAGGATACCTCCTTAATTAGGACAACAAATAATGCAATAGCAGCCTCAACTTTCATGTTATATATATGTAAGGAAACTGCCAGCCACTATTATTCGAATATGCACTTGGTAAACAGCTTAATGCAATAGTCTAAAACCCACGCCAATTAGGTAGACAGTATTAGGCAAGCCTGATAATAATAAATAATGTAAAAATTCCGACCACACATATCTCTGTGTGTGTATATATAGATAAATTATTGTTGTTTTACTTAATAAATGATAAATTGAGATTGGTATTGTTTATCACTTTTTTGATAACACATAAATAATAAACCTTTTTTGTTCTTGGGGTGAAAATCGAACCAAGCTACTCCAGCTCGCTTTGTTCGATTCGACTTAAGCTCGTTTAAACCAAGCTAAAACATAATTTTTAAAACTCGATAAATAAATTATTTTTAAATACTATGTTCGCCGACTTGACACTCGTTTATGCCCATGTGGCTACCTGAAAAATCCCAAGTCTCTGCACTACCATTCTCTTGGCTTCACCAAATTTTACTTACTCAAATTACAACATATTTTTGTCTTAACACTAATAATTTTTGGGTTCAAAATATTCTATGGAAACTAAAGCAGTTGAACAAGAAAATTAAACAATGATGGGAAGATACTCCAGATCTGGTCGGATTATTTTGTCCTCACTTAACACAAAATAAATGCAAATTATGGATATATATATATATTTATCATTTATGTGCCCAATGCTACATCGGATAAGATAGAGGGTTTTAGAGTTGTTAATCGATTATATTAAGGTAAATGACGCTATCAAGGTATCGCATCTGACGCGATGGCATGCACGTGTAACATGTGGGGACAAATTCCTTAACTCAGCATTAGGGTTTACTCTTTCAATTACAGCCAAAGATAATGAATAATTATCAATTTGGGGATTATTTAATGATTTAAAGGCCGAATGTGGGTCCCTCATTAATTAGGGCATCCATACCTACTACTTATTATTAATCCTATATAATAAAAAAGAAAAACAAGTTTTCACTTCTACATGCCTTCACCTCAAAGATTTGGTAGATATATCGCCAATATCTTATTCTTCCAAATCCATCAGTATATCACCTTCATATTTAAACGCGTGGTATTCTTCCAATTATAAATTAATTTACTATATCAATTTACTATCAATTTATTATCAACTTAATAATTAAATTTCCTATTTCCGTATATAACTATTAAAATTCAATCAAACATTTAATCAACAAATTAAATAATCCCAAAAATCAAGGATATAAAATTAGGAAGTTATTTTTGAGTTTGTAAATTAATATTGATTTAAATATTATTATGATACAAAAACCAATGATATAATTTTAATTATTATCTCTAATACTTATTATACTTTTAATTGTGATTTAGATCATTTACGGGTGTATAACGATTATATTAAATATCTTTTTTAAGCATATTAAGGATTCAATATTTTTACCATAATTAATTTATTAGCTTCTGTGCAAAAACATACTACGGCCGAGTATTTGAAATTAACACAAATAAATAATTTTATAGAGATTTTTTCCCTTTCCAGAAAATATTTAAAGATTGAAATTACACTCTTTCAACCATTTAAAATTAATACGGCTTGAAAATTTGTTGTTGTGACGAGGATGTTATACTTTTAAATAGAACAAATAATGTAGTTTCAAAAAGTTTTTTAGAATTTGCGAGTGAAAAATTGTATGAAACTCTTCTAAATTTTGAATTTTTTTAGTATTTTAATTATCATTTTGGATCTCTTATAACTATCAAAGTTTGTGACACAAATTTTATTTTTTTGAAAAATTACAGTAACACACGGGTGTTGTTCTAGTATATAAATATACACAAAAACTCATATCGACGATCTAACCTAGGCTAAAATTCATTAATTAACCGACTCGGTAGCGATTTTATTCAAATAGCAGGGACTAGTATTGACAATTCTTTTGAAAAATATTAAGAATCTCTCGAAAAGTATTAGTTTCGCTGAAAAGTATTAGTATATATGTAGTACACTTGAAAATATGCGATTTTTGTAATATTGGACGGTGATACGCAAGATATCGTGAGATTGTTTAATCCTAAGTCCTAAGTCCTAATGTAATTTTATGATTTTAGAGCAACAACAAAAGAAAAGAAAAGAAAGAACGTTAGGACTTAGGACTATATCGATGTCTTTGTTTTCTTTTTTGTTGTTCCTTAACAAGTAAGACGCAAGTGGCAAATTTCTTAGCTGAAGCACATGATCGAAGCCGAACAACATATTTTTACAAAAAAAAAAAAAAAAAATTCCTGGGCTAATAGTCAACTCTTTGACGCGTACCGTAAAAATTATTTATTATCATTACTATTATTTTAATTGCAGATGTTTATTATACAATTAATTGACCAAAGTAATTTTCATGGAAATTTTCAGTTGTTGGGGGACTAATTATAAACCCTTTATATATAATTCACTAGGTTCATATGAGCCATTAAACGACAAATTTGAAGAAGAATATTTTCAAGATTAAATGTAACACCTCAATCTCGCATACTCCCTTACATCCCAATTATATAGCCCAATTTGACTTTTTATACAGATTAAGAAAAGTATTAGAAATTAGGCAAAAACTTGCGTGAGACGGTGAGGAGAGCCCTTTACACAAAGTTTTAAAGGTTCTTTTTTTGATTTTATTTTTCTTAGGGTTTATATTTGTTTTTAGGGTTTATTTTGTTTCTTGGGTTTATTTTTAATTGATTTGGGTTTTTAGGATTTTTAGTTTTTTTAGGGTTCAATTTTTATTTTTTGGGTTTATTTTTGTTTTTCGGGTTTATTCTTCATGGTTCATGTTTTTAGGGTTTATTTTTGTTTCTTCATGGTTCATTATTATTTTTAAATTTATTTTCATGGTTCATGTTCTCAAGACGGAGCCATTAGGAGGTCCGTCTCACGGATCTAAATCGTGAGACCGTCTCACAAGAGACTTGCTCTAGAAATTAAAAAAATGCAAAATATTTACTTGTTTTGCCCTCATTTAAAGAATAGTGTAAACTACAAAATGCATATTAAATATGATTATAATAGTAAAAAAATGGGAAAGTACTATTAAATATAGAAAATTGACTATATATTTGGGACATACGAAAATTATTATTGGACTACATATTTGGTACGAAAAGAGTATTTTGATAACCACTTCTCCAATCATAAATATCAGTTGGTTTTTTGAATCCTGATTAATTAGGCCAGCTATCTCTTCTCTCATAATATATTGTTAACATCAATTGTGTTACCCTGAAATATGACCAAAAAGACTCGAATTTATACGAATTTTGGTAAGACTCGAATCATGTGAAGAATGGCGTTATACCCAAGAAAAATGAATATAGTCATGAGTAATATAAATATTAAGTTACAATGATAATGTTTTTTTTTTTTGAGAAAGAAGTTACAATGATAATTGATAGCTCTCTCAAAGTGACAACAACTAAATTTAAGTCGGTACTATCAACAATTAGTGAAATGTCATATTGTTCAACTTATATGTTATAATCGAAATTTGGGGGCATATATATAGCATCAATAAAAATTGTCCATACACAAGATTCGTGAAAATATTTTTTAAATATGATTCTTCTTACTTTTTGGCTTCTTAAAACATTATAGTGACAAAGAAGAATTTGATGACTTTTTAATCATAGAATAAGTAATAATTTTGACGCTACCACTAATATTCTTTATTTTTTATTTTTTGAATTTGGAGGCCTGTTCTAAAATGCTCGGTCACAAACCTCATGAGTGCAATTCATATAGGGGTGAAAATCAAACCGAACTATTTGATACTCGATTTGAGATTAATTGTTAAAGGCACGTTTGAGCTCGATTCATTAACATAATGAATCAAGCTATTGATCACAATTTTTCGTTTATTAAAATATGAAGTTGGGCTCAGAGTTCGATTTCGATTAGTAATTAAACAATGACATAATATGTGTAAAAATCTAAAGCTACTCGAGCTCAAATTGTGTTGCTCGAAATAAAGCTCGTTTAAACTCACTCGATTAATAATCAACGAAACTCAAACACAATTAAAATTCTTTTACACCACTAGTTCCATATACCCAAGCTAAATAAATCCGAAATAAGGATTTTTTTACATGCATGAAGTAGTAATTTTTCAATATTTTCCGTAACCAAATTAATTTTAATTTTTTAATCAATAATTTCCAAACCAATAGTTATTCAAATCAATATTAAGTAATTGTTTAATTTCTGGAATAACAATGTCAGATGAAATGATGCATAAGATAGCAGTTATAAACCGACGACCTTGGTGCTAATTACAAGAAGATTATGACATCAACCCGCCAATCATTCATTTTAATTATTCCCTAACCACTACACTGATAAAAATCAATTTAAATTACAAGAAAATATGAAAAAAACTTTTCTTAAAACGAAAAAAAAACTAGGTTATCTTACGGCGTACGATACTCGAAAGAAATCAATAATCTGTTCATATAGAAAAGACAAAACGGTGGGCCAGGCACATGGTCCCAAGCAGTGTTCTAAAAAGACACTAGACGAACGGCAGACAGAGTCATAACGCCTAAACGAAATATCCGGGTGTGATTAGGTGGATTTAATCGGAAGAATAACGTGAAGACAAGAAGAGCTGCAAAGACGTAGGCGGCAGATGAGATCTTTTATTCCACCGCGACGGATGATTATCGCGTGTATAAGTTACCATACTAAAACGCCACCATTTTGGCGTGATTTACGCTTCCAAAATTAATATGGTAACTCTTACACACGTGGTAATCATCCGTCTTGATGAAAGTGAGATAAAACACCATCCGGAATAGAAGATCTCATCCCTGCAAGCGGTGACTAATGGAGACCGGGACGAGAATTTTTAGAACAGTGGTCTCAAGTCCGATCAACCAGTGGTGGCCAAACTAGGCCGCCGCGCCGTTGCTCGCCTCACTTTGCGCCATCGCACGGCGGAACACCATCGAGCACTCCGCAACTCACCGAGATCGGCGAAAAGCGGCTCATCTTCTTCCCGCATTGTGAAAATCATCGCCATTTCATTATCCGTCGTAATCCTATCCTCCGTCGAAATTGGGCTCTCCAGAATCGTACAATTTGTCGTGCAATCAAAATCAGTTAACCACCCAAATTCGCTAGCTTGATTTAAAATCCCCTCACTGAGATTCGTAAATCTGTAATCTGGAATTAATTCGGGCGTTTTATTGGATGGATTATTAATAATTGGTTTCTTCTCTTCTAATTCCTCTTCTTCTTCCTCTTCCTCTTCCTCGGATACTGATGTCGTGACGGTTGGGGTGGCGGTGGCGGCGGAAGTGGTGGTTGTACGGTGGTTGTTCTTCGATGCCGGCCATGGGTGGTTGTGCTCACAATAGTATGTGACCATGAGCATGTTAGAGTCCACTCGACTCCTCTCTACTTGTTTTCTGGCCGGACATCCTTTTGAGCTACTGCACCTATAATATCCTCTGCAATAAATGTTGAACAATTGATTAGTCAATTAGGTATTTTATGTAGCAATTTTGATCCCATAATTTTTTTTTTTGCAATTTTGATCCTATAAGTATCATATTTAGCAATTTTGGTTCTGTAAATTTGGAATTTTATGCAATTTTGTTTCCTTAAGTTCTAATTTTGTGCGATTTTGGTCTCGAATTGGTACTTTGATATTTCAACCTTTTAGGGCCAAAATTGCGTAAAAGATAGAACTTATTAGGCCATAATTAAGCAAAAAACAAAATTTCCAGGACCAAAATTGCTACAAAGTAATTTACAGAACCATTATATTATCTTATTATATTTACGAGACCAAAATTGCTACACGAACCAAATATATGACCTCCTTGTGTTTACATACCAAAATTGCAATTATGACCAAAAATTAATTACCTGGGATATGGGGAACCTTTGATGGGCTTTTGGCCGTATTTTCTCCAGGCCCATGAATCGGACGGTGGAGCGCTCATGTGATCACCTTTCAGCCTAAATCCTTCAACGTCTTTGATTGGCACTGACACCACTTTCTTCTGTATGGCTCGCCTACTGTATAATTATTAAACCAGCCCTCTTATTTTTAATTTCCTAAATAATTAATATAATTAAATTCTTCAACTAACCCATATGCATGCACATGAAACTTCAAAAAACCTCAATTAATCAATACATTAAAAACTCCTCACCTTATTTAATTTCTTTCGTTTCTAGACAAAGTAGAGAGATATGGTGATAATCGAACCAAGTTACTCGATATTCGACTTTAGATCAATCGTTAAAAGTTCGTTTGATAAAATATAAAGCTGGACTCAATTTGTAAAAAAACAACGTAAAAATATCAGACAACTCGAGCTCGATTCGTGTTCGGATCGACTAAAATTCGTTCAAGCTCAACTCGATAAAAAATCAAATCAAACTCAAATACGATTTTTGAAGTTCAATAAAAATTCAAAACAAGTTTGAACAATACTATGTTCGGCTCGACTCGACTCGATTTGCTTACGCATCTATACAGAGAGATATTTTAGTACCTTCTTTTGGAAGATGAAGTAGAGGCGATCTTAGTATCAGCCGACACGGCGGAGCGCGGCGAGTCCCCGCCGCCGCTATTTTCCGGCGAATTCTCGGAATCTTCAAACTCGCCGACAAATTGGCGGTTATTGAATCTACTGTCCATGGCCTTGATGATACCAATAGTACTGTGTGTTAGTGTTGAGAGAGAGATTGATGAGAACAAGAAATAAAGGATGAGGGGTGGTGTGTTTTAATATGGGTCCGAATTTCTGACAGATGTGTAATAGTGTAGTTTATAGAGGACGTGCAAGCAAATGTTGAAATAATCCAAAGTTTTATTATTTTATTAAAATGGTGAAAGGGACCCTTAATGTTTGATTTGTGGGTTGTTAATTGTTATATCTATAATTAATGATGTCATTGATTAGCATCTAATCCCTTGTATTCTATTGACATTTCCCATCCTAACCGCGTCACGATCTGACCTTATCATACGAATGCTTAAACAAGGCAAATTTTATTAATTACTCTATTATCCAAAATTATTGTTTTTTTTCTTTCTAGGGGTCATTAATTTTGTGTTATCCAAACAAAGCATGACTGTGTGAATTTAAAATATGAACCCAATCCATTGTCTTTTACATATAGTGTGTTTTTATCTCCCTTAAGAAAAATGAGCGCGTCATTATACGGGCGTGACTGAGGGTAGTCACTGAGGCGACCGCCTGCGGCTCCAAATTTTAGGGGCCTCAATCTTACATAAATCTTTATATATATATAGGTACATAATTATTAAGTTGTTTTTATAGGGGCCCAAAAAATAGGAAAAAAATACCAAATATCCTTTTGCTTTCCCAAGTGTACTAAAAAAATTTAATCTAACTTGTAAAAAAACATTACTTTTTCCTTCAAATTATATTTCTAACCAAGAAAGGGGCCCATTTTTTCTGCTTGGCTATGGACCCCCAAAAATTCAGAGCCGGCCCTGTTACATACATAAACTAAACTATTGTCATGTTTTATTGCAATATAATTAATGATCATATTCTAATTTTTCCTAATAAAATCTGGTATTATAGTTTTACACTAATACCAGTTATTATGACAGTTTATCTCTTTTGCATAGTGAAATTAATGGCCTTAGTTATGCTGCTACCTGGATTTGGGTTAGGTCTTTTTGGATTCGAGTTTTGAATCTCTAAGATTTTTAAGTACTTGGATCTAGATCTGGACCAGACCCAAACCCGGGTGGTTATAAGGCCCGCTAAGTTTGTTTTATAATTTGAAAATATTATAATATATATGTATTTAAGGTACTATTAAATCTTTCTAAATAATATTTTTCTATAAAATATCTAAAAAAATTATTTTACGAATTTAAAATAAAAAAAATGGGTTGGATTTGAAAATGAAAAGCTTGTATTTGACCCAAACCCATTTACAGTATCGAAATTTGCACCCAAATGGGATGGGGCCCGAATTTTACCTGGATATATTGTCATCCCTAGATCCGAGTATTCCAATTGAAGGAAATAATATAGAGTAATTAAGGGTTTATTTCTTTATCGCTATTGTTGCTTGTTGTTATATATATATATATATTTTTTTGTGTGACGCAATACCGCAAACCACGCCAACCATGTAAACCCATCGGGCAAGCTCGCGTGCGATGCGCTCGAGACTAAATGGTGTGAGGATTCGAACTCAAGACCATTTGGCCTTAAGAAATCACTCACACCACTTGGCCACCTCAGGAGAGGCTGTTGCTTGTTGCTATCGAGTTCAATCCGCGAGCGTTGTGCTCAATTAGTGTTATTGTTCATCATTTACAAGAGTGTTAAATAAGGTACATATAGTATTTAGTTGTGATTCCTTGACCCTTCGTTCCACTCCTTTCTATTTTTCGAGAGAATGATATATGATAAATTATTTGGAAAATAGGAATGAATTTTGAGTGTGATTGAATATACGATGAAAATGTGATGATGATAGTAAATGTAATGGTATTTTTATATAACGGTGATATTCGATTGGTGATTTGAAAAATAAGATAGAGTTAATAGTATAATTATTATATGTTTGCATAGTAATAATGGTTGATGTGATATTTCTTTGTTTAACTTATAAATAGAGTGATTGATGATTTAAAAAGCGAGAATAAGTTAATAGTGCACTTTTTTGAATTTGTTTTTACAAAAATACACTTTAATCCAAAATTTTGTCCGAAAAGAAAATTCGCTCACAGTCAAGCACTGCCTGAGTCTTTCAGTTTTTTTGATCCTCTCCCTTCCAATACTCCTCCCAATTTATTTAGTTTGATCCCCCCGTATGCATATGTAGAGTAATATTTTGAATTGAACTTGCATTATGATATACAATCTTGATTTTGAATTGAAATATATCATATGCATTTTTAAATAGTTATTTATTATAGTTAATTAGTTATGACATATATGATATATATAACATAATACATAATTCTCCTTCAGAAAGAATCAACTCATATCAAGTATATGGCAACTTGCTAGGCCTTTGTTCACTGATCAGTGATCACCATATGATATGAATTAATTCACATGGTCATTCGATGCAATAATGGGGAAACAGTAAATGGAGTGCTCATCAATCCATAATATTATAAGTTAATATCTTATAGACATTTATAATAATTTATATGTTATTGATAGTTCTAATCTTACTTAATTGCCGTGTAATTTCATTCAGTTGCTCTCATATCCTCCTCAAATCAATGTGATCTCATCCGACTATATATAATAAACGAAAAGTCAAATTAACTTGTTTTCTTATTATTTACGTGCTAGGTTTGTGGTTATCCAGTCCATATTCAGGACCACATCGTTTGTTTTTTAACTAGCATAAGAGTGAATTAAATAATAATAATAATAATAATAATAATAATAATAATAATAATAATAATAATAATAATAATAATAATAATAATAATAATAATAATAATAATATAAGTGTAGTATTTGGTCTTTGGAATAATTCAGCTGGATATTGAAGTCAAAATTTGTTGTTCTAATGAATTTTTCTTGTATTCTATTCTATTAATCTGACTCCGCCTCACGTTGCTTTTCAATTAGGGGTGAATTTCAGTTTGTTATCTTTAATTGATGTGCATGATGCCACTTATTTCCAAGTTTTATTCCTCTTTTCAGTATGATTGGAGAAAAGTGAAATTAAGATAATTAGATATTACATTCATATATATTTACACTTAATAATATAAATTATACAATTAATTTAAAGTAGATCGATTATAAAATTATATAATTTAATTTTGGGCTTTTACTAATTACTATCCTATTAAGAAAAAGGTTATAGTAACTGTTCGCCTTTATTTTTAGCTTCACCGCAAGTGTACGGTGTACGTTATAGAAAAGGGTAGCAAGGTCGTATCAACGGAGACTAATAAATTAATGTGCTAAGTATTGAACTAAGATAGTCTTATTTTTATTTAGACGATCGACCGTTGATGATTGTTGTTGTGAGATTAAGACAATTTAAACTACTAAAACACAAGATTAAGATAATACAAATGATAGAAGTATCAAGATAATGAAATGGATTTCCGAGTTAAGGTTTCGATTAATAGCCCTCTTGTTATTCGGTTTAATCAAGCCAAGTTATTATCAATATTCCTATAAGACGATCACAAAGCTATTTTATCCTCCCTCTCGAGATGCATATAAAACGTAGATCAAAATACTTATGTTAGCATCTCTACTCAACATTAAGTATTCAACTCCCAAAAGTTTATAAGATCAAATGTCTTCACAAATATTTACAAACCTCTCGATTCATGCAAATATTTGTGTCGAGTATTCAAGATCTAATATTGAAACTCATCTCTTGAATTATGAATCAATATATATCAAACAAGTTAAATCATTGATCAAGTGATAAAACAAGAATAAGCTCAAAATACTCAAATAGCTTCAAGATAATAACTTCAACTAAAATTAAAACATCCAACAAGAGTTCATTAATCTACTTCAAAACCCGAAAATCTCAAGAGTTTAGCTACACATGATTTCTAAACAACTCATAGACAAATTGTTCATAGCCATGACAACTACAAATGAAAGATTGAAACTAAAAGAGAAGCAAGAAAAACTTAGGAAAGTCGACAATCTCTCGATATATCTCTGTTCCTCAAGCTCCGATGCAACCCGATTGTCTCCTTGATGTCTTCTTCCAAGAATAGACCTTTGTCTTGTGTTGTAGATCCCAAAATGTCAGAATATCCCCTGGTGTGCGCCCCAAAAAGTACTTATATACCTCTCAAAAGCCTAGGTCATTTCTTTGTCAAAATATTACAGTCCAAAGATGAACGCATGGGTCGTGCGTCGGCGACGGAGGTTACCCGTCGTCATTTCGTAAGCAAATTCTTCCTTTTCATCAACCAAATAAGACGGGCCATGCGTCGACGCACGGGTAACCCGTGCGCGTTGCCGTAGGAGAATTCCAATTCTTCAGTTGCGCACGGGTGGTGCGTGTACGCACGGGCTACCCGTGCGCAATGCCGAACTTTTAGTTCTTCTTTCCCAGTGGCGCACGGGTGGTGCTCCGGCGCACGCCCTACCCGTGCGTTTGCTATTTTTGCCTCCTTTGTGGTATTTCTTCTCCGCAATGCTCGTATTGTCTTCAAATTACTTTAAATATCGTTGAATTCCTACAAAACGAGCAAAGCATAATATCTTTCCCACAAAGAGTGAATATGAACCATTTCATAGGAGTTTATGCACGTTTAAACGCCATTTTAACCATAAAAACGCCCCAGAATACATGCAAAACTCACACCTATCAAAATCCCCCAAACTTAGACTGTTGACCGTCCCGATCAACAATTTTGAGAACACGATACAACATAACAGGGAGAGAAAAATGATAGCGCACACAAAGAGACCAAAAAGAAATTCATATTGTTCATCATGAATGTCAATGAAAAACTAATCAAGCCTCAAATATCTACTCAAAGGGCACGCATCAACTAAAACATGGTGAAATGTTCAATTACAACTCTCAAAGTTAAGTGTAAAATCTCTTCTACGAGGATAAATGACGTGTTTACGCTCAAATCAATTCGATGTCGCAAAATTACCATAGCTTGCAATCCGTCTCATATCTCCGCCACTAAAATGTATGCAATTTGTGAATCAAAAAGGACTTTCTCATTTGGTTGTAATGAAGGCTCTTTGGTTCGAGTAGAAAATTTTGGATAAAGTGACTCAAACTCGAGTATATAGACCGATGAGCATATCAATCATCTACATTACAATCCCAATGCTACTCCCATCAACCCTTATTTTCATCACTTAACTCATCTCCATCTCCTTCCTTTCTATGGAGAATTGCCTCAAATTACAATCCTTAGCCCCCCAAGTTCGTTTAGATGAAAATTCACATTATACTTCGTTTTTTTTTTTTTTTTTCATGTGAATTTTTAGCACTTATTTTCTACTCCTTTTCTTTCTCTTTTGTTCCAATTAACCAAATATGTCCAATTATCCAACTCTTTTAATTCCCACTCATTCAATCCTCATTCAGTCCCTTTACTCAACGCTATAAACTCAAGTTTAGGGTGACGGATATATCAAGTTCAAGGCTTTAAATTTATGGTTATCAAAGAATTAGGCAATAGGCTCAACTTGGCTAACTAGGAATTTCAACGTCTTAAGGTAAGCAAAAGGCTTGAAAGGCTAGCAAAAATGGCTTTTAATCACATTCACAATTTGCATGCAATATGTGGCCTTGACAGAGATGCCCGAGCAAGTTCTAGAATTCTAACAACAT
The DNA here is from genome assembly GCA_016081115.2 of Rehmannia glutinosa. Taxonomy (NCBI): domain Eukaryota; kingdom Viridiplantae; phylum Streptophyta; class Magnoliopsida; order Lamiales; family Orobanchaceae; genus Rehmannia; species Rehmannia glutinosa. The sequence goes on from JABTTQ020002432.1 coordinate 596,615, forward strand.
GAATGATACACTCAAATCACAACAAGACGCATAAGATGTAAGCGAAAAGGCTCAAAAGCTCAGGCTTGTAAATATGTAATTCAAAGCATCAAACCAAGTTTTCATTTCAACGTGCTCAATGTTATCAATTCAAGGCTCAATCAACTCATGCTCAACATCCAATCCCAACAATACAAATCTTCAATCAACACACAAACAACAAGGTGCATCATGCCCGGTCAACTCACTCTCTACATCTATGAAAGCAATAAACATCTAAATCAGAACGTGTTTCTAATGCAATGCAACCTAAAATGTTCTATATGCAACTATATGAAAACACGCAAAAAAGCAAGATTTTTTTTTCATCTACACTTTTCAAATATCGAATACTATTCTCCCCAAACTTGAATGAAATTGTACCTTTTTTTTTTACCGAAAGGGGAAAATATAATTTCAATAGTGAAAAGTGGAAATATACGAATCATTTGTGGCGGTGGCGGTGGGAAGTGGCCTTGTGAGATGTGCCACATTTGTAATTGTTGTAGCACTTGCCACGCGTCTCATCGGACCTCTGTCATATTTCTCCGAAATGCGAGAAATCAATCGGCCCGATCTTTGTCGCCGCAAATCCTCCCTCTCTGTTGCCTCAACTCTTCTCCTTGACGACGCAAGTCCTCTCCAAACGCATATAGCATACCCGAAAGTCATTTCGGCGTTGGGGCTCACCACCATGAGAGGTACCGGGGACGAGCTCCGCTAGGTGAGTGTCTAGGGTAATCGCCTCCGTGTGAGGACTCGTGAATGTCATATCCGAGTTGAGGGTGATAGGGTTCCACCCCTATTTCGCTTCTATGTAGCTCCTCGTCATCTGCTACCATATCCTCCACATCCAGGAAAAGCCTTGAACTCGGCGCCTCTTCCTCGCACCAATGGCTTCCGTAATTCTATTATGCGCTTCGAGTTCATTAGGAAGTTTGTTGTGTCCGCCAAAGTATCAACATGAGTGGTGTAAGTCGGGTTAAAAAGTGAAAATGAGGCACCTTTCTTATGTAGAAGAACTAACATATTGTCGTCATTTGCGATAAACCTCATGTGGTGCGCAGTTGATGCCAAATTAACCCGAGTCTTCCCGGATATAGGCTCCAAGCCTCGAAAATCCACATTGAAGTGTCGGGCAATAGGGGTAATCAATCCCCCTATAGCAATAGCACTACCTCCCCGCTTTGCCAAATGATCTACTTGCTCAATGAAGTATGCGGTTTGTGTTATAAGGTGTACTCGTTAGCATACACCATAACAAATATAGCTCTCGACCGTCATTCCCCCAATATTCTCTCTCACGAAAACCGAGGCGGATGTGACCCTCTGTATGTACCGGAATACCGGATTCAGATCCACAAAGATTTTGCGATTCGAGCCTCATATAGCATGGGCCCCGTTTCCGGCGTTTGGACTAGAGACGCCAAAAATCATATTGGTCGTATTGGTTTGATAGTCGGAAAGGTGCATCTGGGAACCTCAAATATGTCATTCAATCTGGCGGTGTGGTTAATATCCGCTCCTCATTCCCAACCGAAAAGATACTCCAATGATCACGCTTATTCGTATCTTTAAGCACCTTTACTTTGTGCTTAAAAATTCGAGCGTGAATTTCTTATAGCTAGGCCATTGTCTCCTCATAAAAGTCGCCCAACCAACCCTTGCGAATAAATGCTACACATCCTCGTGTATCCCAAGAAAATGGGTACAGTCATCATCGGCATATTTTGTGGGCCCCATCGGTCGGACAATGAGCTTATTCCACCATTCTAAAGCATCGTTCGTTAATTCGTCAATACTACGTCAAAAGTCGCCGGGCTATTAGGTTAGTTTTCCTGTGGTGGTTCCGCCGAAAAACTTGTTAGAGATTTTTCTAACCGCAAGTCTACGGTGTCAAGTTTTAATATAAGTAAGGTTGTCGAATCCACATGGAATAATTATCAAATTATCGCTAAGTACTATATTATAGTAGTCTAACTTTATTTAGAAATTCAATAATTGATGAAGTTGATTATACTAAAAATACTAAAAATAAATTAAGACTATGAAAATATCAATGAGTTTATCCAAATGATTAAATGAATTCTAGAGGTATGATGAATCTAGTTATCCCTTATGTTGTCAATATGGTTTATCAATCATCAATTATCAATTTATAAGTCAAGATTTCTACAATAATCATTCCCTTTCTCAAGTGCCAATGATTTTAGATTCACTTGGGAAATCAATATCTCTATAAAAATCACCAATCAAGATCTCAATAAAAGTGTGAATCTTGATAAATGACTTCAAAGGATTCACAAATCTCTCAATTCTATGAAATCCTATGTTATGCTATTCCAAGGTCATGTACTCAATTACCTCTCTCAAGTGCCAAATCAAATACACCAAACAATCTAAATTATTGATCAAGTAATTTAGAAGCAATAGATCCAAATAGCACAAATAAATTGATAGATCTAGATTGACAAACCACAATCTCAAAACATAAGTTCAAACATAGATCACATCAATCCTCTAGAATTATAGTGTTTAGCTCATGATTAAAGAAAATGAATCCATGAAAATACAACAATACATCTTACAAGATATGAAGAAATCAATAAAATAAGAACAAGAGTTGAGGGATCTTCTCTATTTCTAGATGATAGAAGCCTCCAATCTTCTTTCTCCAAATTCTTCTCAAAATGCTCAAAAATCTTCTTCCTTGTCTTGTAGCTGTTTTTATTGTCTTCCCAAGGGTTCCAAGATGCCCTAATTTCAAGCCCCAAGGATGGTATTTATAGTACACAAAAGTCAAGAAGGGGGTAGGTGAACATAGTTTTTCGCCCCGTCATGCTGCGGCGCCCGTGCGGGCGTTCTTTGCACCCAACAATTTCCGCCATTTTCGCAAAGGGTGGTGCTGCGCGCCCGCCAACTCAATCACCATTTATCACACGGGCGCCGCGACGCCATCAACGTCGCGAAAACATTCCGCCGGGCGCTACTGGGGCGCTGCGCTGCATCGCCACACGCCTCTGTCCGTCGCCCAAAGCCTCTCTCTATCGCGGCGCTCATAAGGGCCAGGGGCTGGCTGCGCCGCCCATCATCCTTGGCCAAAGTGCGATTTTTCCTTCTTTATACGCGATTTCTTCTTTCTTCAAGCCGTTTTTCATCGTTTTCTTCATCTCTCGGCTACCAAACCGTATTGACTCTACATCGACTCTAATTGAAATAAATAGGACTCTAACGACTCTAAAAACCCCCAAAATAAAACCAAATTCTACTCTAAAATATCAAATAAGTTGGTAAAATACCAACTTAACAAATACCCCAAACTTAAGCTATTGTTTGTCCTCAAACAATTATAACTCCAAAATGAAAGACAAACAATACAACAACACAAGTAACTACAAAACTCCATAAACCAATAAAATTTGTCTAAAAACTCATTTCACTATCAATCAAGCATGCATTTTAACATTGTGATCAAAAGTGTTGAATATTCATGAAAATTCCGTTTACATTATTCAAATTGATTTACGCAATCAAACGTTATCAAGATGATCCACTTCTAAGTATCAAAAGATCACGACTACCGGATTCCATAGAGCTTGTTATTCCCACTAATCTCCACTAATGTAGGCTAATATAACACATGGATCAATAGGACTTCCAAAGCTTGTAATGTGGCTTAAGGTCGGGTAGGAAAATTTTGGATTAAGTGGCTCAACTCACTCAAACACACAATTACCTCTTCAAATCACCAATTGCCAAACAAAATGGCTACTTTCACTCTTTGTTGAATTTTCAATTATTCTCCCTTTACGAGCCTCCATTCTCAACAATTTTTTTTTTCGAAACCCCCAAACTTAATCTTTTGCATATTTTAACAAATGGGGTTTCATATTTTCTTGTTCTCGGCAATTTCATGCGAGTGAACATCTACCTTACTTATCACATCCTCTTCAACCTTCAATCATTTTGTGTGTATGAGTGATGGGTAATTAGGATTTTCACATGTAAGCTCAAGGTAAAAACATGGGTTGCCAAAGAACAGGTTTAATAGGCTCAAAAGGGGACACTAGTGAAATTATATCGTACAAAGGTAGTCATTTTGGCTCTAGCTTTTATTCAAAGATGGCCTAAATCATTTTCTTATGTTATTTCACCTAGATTTCGCCTCAATTAGTGATCAAACAAGTTCTAGAATCGGTGGGATCATACAAGCAACACTCGACTCCATTAATCATTTTCAAATAAGCTAACGAGAATTATGCATGAATATGAAATCAATGAAGCAAAATATAGATCACTACTTAAAAGCATGCTTTCATGATGATTCAACTCGTGATCAACAAATCTACTTAATCATGTAGTTCTATAGTTCAACACTACCCGACTCGACTCAACTCAATTTTTTTTTTTTGACACGACTCAAAAGACCCAAATACACAAATACAGATTACACCCCCAAACTTAAATTGAACATTGTCCTCAATGGAGAGTGAGAAAACTTTCCGATGGCGGGAGCGCCTAGGACTTCTCTTGAGTCGTGTGGTGAAAAATGAGCAATAGGACCGGTGGTGGTGGTATTGGGAACTGGGCGCGAGTGTGTCCGGCTATATATCCGGGCAAGTACTCGGTTGTGCTCATTCTCATATTCTTCTCGTGCCGCTCGTGACGTTGCTCGCCTACAAAAGCCCTTCTCAATTCTCGTACTTCGCGAACTAGTGCGGTGAAGGGTTGTTATCATGATGTAGCGTCTAGAACGAGGCGTCTTGCCGCCGAACCGGATGGAGTGTCTATATTACGTGGTTGGGCATGAGTGTCATGCTCAATAGCTGGTAGGGCAAATTCGGGATCAAGAATATATCCCGCACCCGCCGGATTAGGCACACCGCCCGTCCACTCGTCATAAAAGCAATAGTAGTTGAATCTATGGGTCCCTTAAGATTTTTCAATGGCTCGGAGCTATCCCATGTAACACCCTCCTCTTTACATAACCCACAAATTAAACTCGGTAAGATTAGTCCCCCTATTTTGGGGTGTAGCATTTTGTTATGAAGGGCGTTGCAATAATTGCGGGTCGAATTGTATGTCAAGAACTATGGCATATAGAAGATGAGCTCGTTCCTTAGTTACATCATTTCGACATGCTTGGTTGGTATCAAGTTGTTTCATATGAAGTGGTACCAAGCTCGCTTTATATCGACTAAGACTCGTGTGCGGAAAAGCGATAGCACCTCCCACAACTTTTATATGACGTCACAGTAGTTCCAGGCCGGCATAAGGTATTACAAATCTCCTCCATACTTGGTGGTTGCGAGATAAATTCAACGCACGGTGAGTGATCCACCTCCTCAGGGAGTCCATAATATTCTCTTATCGCTATTGAATGAGTGTATACCTTGTTTACTCCACGTCACGAAAACCCTCGAGTTATAGCCATTTTTGGTCTTTGCATTTGCATAAAACTCTCTCGACTATATTCGGTGCGAATGGTCTAGGTTGTGCACAAAGTTTTTTCCATTGCTTCGATGTATCATTTGTGCAAGTTCACCATCATTCGCCCCGGTTGTAACCCCATTCCGCGATTATGCTCTTTGTGCTTAATTTCTCATAAAAAGATTTTGTGCCTCTAAGCTACGAAACGACTAGTATCATATTCCTCGGAGGTACTCGCCACCTTTTTGCCCTTGCTTGCATTCTTTGTTCTTGGCATTGTAATTGATTTGAAAATCACCCGAAAATTGACACAAGCAACATAACACATAGAACGCACAATACGAGTTAGAGGTTAAGAATTTTGCAACAACTCAAGAATTATGCATCTTTGTCATCAATTCATGATCAAATAACCTTTAGTACACAATGATGACAAGAATCAAATGCCTAGGTGTAATATTTTTCATTGAGACATTTTAACAAACACCTTGTAGGCATATATTTAAAGAAGAGATGAACACCAAATTTGAAATTCAATTCATGCCCATTTTTCAACACCAATAAATTCAAGCACAACATTATTCATATATCATCACAATTTATCAATAAATGATCAAGAATTTCGAAATTATAATGATATTGAAAATTCTCATATTTTTAACCTAAGCTTGAAAATTTGAAGAAAATTGGTGTACAATTGAAGCTCACTTACCCAATTGATGAAAAGAGAAGATGATGATTAAGTTGCTCAATTGGCCACTTGAATGGTGTATAAATGAATACTAGGTGGGATTTTTGTAGAAGAAAATAAGAAAAGGCGTGAGGTGTGTGTTTTGTTTGTAAAAAAAAAATAAGGTGAAATTGACTTTATAAATTTCTATCATCGATTGGCGACTGCAGCGCCCGCACACTCCGTTCTTCTCACGCGCCTGTCTCGGCGCCCTGGGCGCCCGCCTTTAAAGCAAATATTTTTTTTATTAAAAATCACAATCAAACGCAAAATTTAAAATCACACACGAATTAATTCACACAAAAATCACACCAAAATTCAAATAAATACACACCAAACTTAAAAAATAAGTAAATAAATAAAATCACACAAAAATTCGATCACACGAAAATCATTTGGGTTGCCTCCCAAGAAGCGCTAAATTTATAGTCGTTAGCGGGACTCAACTATTTGGACTCAAGAAATTTCATCACCAAGTGGAAGATTTAAAACATTCCTTGCTTCGTTCCCAAAATAATGTTTCAATCGTTGTCCATTCACTTGGAATGAATTCCCATCGTTCCTCTTAACTCGATGGCACCATATGGAAACACACGTTCAACCACAAACGGTCCAGGACCATCGTGATTTGAGTTTACCTGGAAAGAGTTTCAATCGAGAGTTGAACAATAACACTTATTGGCCCGGTAAGAATTCACGTCGCAAAATCATTTGATCATGCCATTTTTCGTTTTTTCCTTATACATTTTGGCATTTTCATATGATTCTTGACGAAATTCGCCCATTTCATTTAATTGAAGTAATCGGTTTTCACCGGCCTCTTTTAAGTTAAAATTCAATTTCTTAATTGCCCAATAAGCTCGATGCTCAAGTTCAACCGACAAATGACACGCTTTACCAAACACCAATCGATATGGTGACATACCAATGAGTGTTTTATAAGTCGTGCGATAAGCCCACAAAGCATCATCGAGCTTTTGTGCCCAATCCTTTCGATTAAAACTCATCGTTTTTTCAAGAATTTGTTTCACTTCACGATTGGAAATTTAGCTTGACCATTAGATTGAGGATGGTAACCAAGCGCAATCTTATGACGCACACCAAATTTAGCAAGAAGGTTGTTAAATAATTTATTACAAAAATGCGTACCTTCATCACTTACAATAGCTCGAGGAGTACCGAACCGAGTGAAAAATATGCTTGTGCAAGAATTTGAGTACTACCTTAGCATCATTCGTTGGTGTAGCAATCACCTCAACCCACTTGGAGACGTAATCAACCGCAAGCAAAATGTACAAATTTCCATAGGACGCGGGAAATGGCCCCATAAAGTCGATTACCCCATATATCAAACAATTCCACATCCATTATGTTTGTCAAAGGAAGCTCATGACGCCGTGAAATATTACCAACCCTTTGGCATCGATCACAAGTTTTCACAAAGGCATAACAATCCTTGAATAATGTTGGCCAATAAAAACCAGATTGTAGTACCTTTGCGGTGTTCGGGTTGGCCCGAAATGTCCCCATAAGATGATGAATGACAATGTTGAAGAATCTCTCCAATTTCTTCCTTAGGAACACAACGACAAATGATAGAATCCGCGCATCTCTTGAACAATAACGGATCATCCCACAAATAAGACTTAACATCATGTAGGAATTTTTTCTTTTGGTGTGTAGTCAAGTCCGTGGCAAAACTCTCCCGTGAGGTTAACAAAATCTGCGTACCAAGGTAATAATGTCTCAAGACGCATAATTTGTTCATCAGAAACGATTCTTTTATGGACTCTCAATCACCTCGTGAGGTTGCTCAAGGCGGGATAGATGGTCGGCAACCACATTTCCACTTCCTTTTTTATCCCTAATCTCAATATCAAATTCTTGTAAGAGCAAGATCCATCGAATTAACCGAGGTTTTGCATCCTTTTTGGAGAAAAGATATCGGATTGCCGCATGATCCGTATAAACAATCACCTTTGTACTCACCAAGTAAGCTCGGAATTTATCAAATGCAAAAACTACCGCCAACATCTCTTTTTCTCGTGGTGGTGTAGTTTTGTTGGGCGTTGTCCATGGTCCGCTTGCGTAGTAAATAGCTTTAAAAATTCTGTCTCGCCTTTGACCAAGAACGGCACCCACCGCATAATCATGCACTTGCATCGCACATGAGCTCAAATGGTTGAGTCCAATCCCGCACTATCATAATCGGAGCTGAAATGAGTGCCTTTTTTATCTGTTCAAATGCCTCGCAAACACAACTCATCAAAGCAAAAGATAGCATCTTTTTCAAGGAGATTACAAAGTGGTTTAACAATTTTTGAAAAATCTTTTATGAATCTCCTATAAAATCCTGCATACCCTAAAAAGCTTCTTATGCCTTCCACATTTGAAGGTGGGGGTAGCTTCTCAATAGCCACAACCTTCGCCTGTCAACTTCCAAACCAGGCACAGACAAGAAATACAATGTCCAAGTACAATCCCTTCTTTGACCATAAAGTGACATTTTTCCAAATTGAGTACAAGATTAGTTTTCTCACAACGTTGCAAAACCATAGATAAGTTATGCAAACAATGGTCAAAAGAAGTACCAAAAGCAGAGAAAAATTGTCCATAAAAATTTCCATGATTTCTTCAACCATACCATGAAAAATCGCCATCATACACCTCTCGAAAAGTTGCGGGTGCATTACATAATCCAAATGGCATCTGCGAAATGCAAAAGTACCATATGGACATGTAAAAGTAGTCTTTTCTTAATCTTCGGGGCAATGGCGATTTGATTGTATCTGAATAGCCATCAAGAAAACAATAATATTCGTAACGCCAACCAACCTTTGTCCAACATTTGATCAATAAAGGGGAGGGAAAATGATCATTACGAGTAGCTTTATTCAATTTTCTATAGTCAATACATACTCGCCATCTGTGACGATTCGTGTAGAAATTAATTCATTGTTATCATTTTTCACAACGGTCATACCTCCTTTTTTAGGGACAACTGCACACGGATCGACCCATGAACTATCGTAAATGGCATAAATAATACCGCCTTTAGCCACTTTAAAACCTCATTTCTCACGACTTCTTTCATTGCGGGATTAAGTCATCTTTGGTGTTCAATAGATGGTTTATAAGATTATTCCATTAAAATTTTGTGCATTACAATGGAAGGACTTATACCTTTCAAATCGAAATATATCAATCCAAGGCCGACTTATGTTCATGAAGCACACGCAACAACTTATCCAATTCGGGTGAAGATAATGAAGCGAAACAATTACGGGGTAAGTTTTATCTTTTCCCAAAAATGCATATTGAAGATGTTAGGAAGTTCCTTTAGTTCTAAAGTACCTTTCGAGAATATTGTCAATATTCGCGGTTTCTAATGCTTCCTTTTGTTTTTCTTTTACAATTTCTTTAGCCTCAAAGGAAAGAATAAACTCAAGCAAATCAATATCATCACTATCTTCCTCATCACATTTCATTATTGAATTAATCAAACAATGTTCTAACGGATCTTTTAAATCTTGTTTTATAACTTCCGTTTGATCACATTGTTCGATTTTATCAATAAAATAACATGTGTGAGGTTCTCTTGAAATTTCATTGCTTTATAAATGTTAAATAGTACCTCATCATCATTTACCCGTAATGTTAACTCTCCTCGTTGCACGTCAATTAAAGCTTGTCCCGTTGCTAGAAAAGGTCTCCCAAGAATCAATGGCATTTCATGATCTTCCTCCATATCCAACACCACAAAGTCCCCGGAAATATGAATTTATCCACTTTGATCAACACATCTTCAATCACTCCTCTTGGGTAGGTGAGTGATCTATCGGCTAATTGTAATGTGATGGTGGATGGCGTTATTTCTCCAAGGCCAAGTTTCCGAAAATAGACAACGACATAAGATTAATTCTAGCACCTAAATCACAAAGAGCTTTATTAAAATAAGAATCACCAATAGTGCAAGGGATAGTGAAACTCCCGGATCTCTTAATTTTTGTGGTAGCCTTCTTTGCAAAATGGCGCTACACTCTTCCGTGAGATTGACCGTCTCATATGCCTCCAACCTTCTCTTTCTCGACATCACATCCTTCATGAATTTTGCATAGTTTGGCATTTGCTCGAGTGCATCGGCAAAAGGGATGTTGATGTGAATTTTCTTGAATATTTCCAAAAACTTGGAAAATTGAGCGTCCAACTTTTTCTTTCGAAATCTCTGTGGAAAAGGAAGAGCATTTGGTAACACATTATCAGAATTGGAAATTGGTTTTACCTCAATTTTGCCTTTTCGATTGCTTATCAATGCCCTCTTCATTTTGGAGTGTTTGAGCTTGCTTCTCGGTTCTTTGGTGGCATGAGCGGACATCTTTGGTTCATCATATTCCGTCCCACTTCTCAACTTAATGGCCTTGCAATGTTCCCGTGGGTTCACCTCATTGTTACTTGGAAACGTATCAACTTTCTTTGTGAATTAATAGTCGCGGGCCAATTGACCCACATGTGTCCCCAAAGATTTGAGATGACTTTCAATTGTTGTAACCTTGAACCCAGATTTTCTATGTTAGAATCGGCTTTGTTCATCCTTGCTCTTGATTCTACAAGGAATGAACTAAGTAATTCCTCCAAAGATGGCTTTTGTTCTCCCACATGTGTGCTCGTACTTGCTTGATTCTGATATCCCGGCGAGTGGTTGCACACATTTTTCGTATTGCTATACGAGAAGTTTTCATGATTGCGAAGTCCCGGGATGATAATGTGTCGGCAATTGATTCCCTCTATTGTTGAAACCCCGATTATTCACATAATTCACTTGTTAGTATCGGGATTCACAATTTCTTGACTTATCTCCATGACTGCCTCCGATTGTTGTTTTCCACCTGAACTTAGTGTAGCAATTTGCTTTGACAAGGCGGAAATTTGAGAGGCCAATGCGGACATAGTATCAAGTTCAAGAACACCGGCAACTTTTCTTGGCGTAGATCTTTCAGACGGCCATTGATAACTATTGGCAGCCATTTCTTCGAGTAAAAGCATGGCTTCACTTGGAGTTTTAGCCATCAATGTACCTCCCGCCGCAGCATCTATAATAGTTCTTGAATGCCCATTCATACCATTGTAAAAATACTGAACTTTTTGCCAATCTGCGTACCCATGTTGTGGACACCTCCTCAATAATTCTTTGAATCGCTCCCAAGCTTCGTAGAGTGGCTCAAAGTCGAGTTGATGAAATTGAGCAATCTCACTTTTAAGTTGAAGTGTCTTCTTTGGGTGGAAAGAATTTTGCCATGAATTTTTCGGTGAGATCATTCCAACTAGTGATACTTCCGGTGTGGGAAGGTTTGAAGCCATTGTCTAGCTTTATCTCGAAGTGAAAATGGAAATAACCTCAACCGAATAGCCATCGGGAACCCCATTCATTTTGATAGTGTCACATATCTCGAGAAAAATAGCAAATGAGCGTCGGGTCATCTCGACACTTCCCCCAAACCGATTCTGTTGCACCATGTTTATTATGGCGGCTTCAATTCAAAATTATTCGCATTGATAGGTTGGCGAACAATGCCCGAATAATTTTGATTCGTGGTTGGTCGAAAATAGTCCCGAATGGCCCTTTTCGGTGGTGCAACAATTGGTATGCGGTCTTCATCATCACCGATTCTGCCATTTTTGTGAATTCTTTTCTTCGTGCGGCTCTAATCTTTCAAGCGTTCTTTCAATTTCTCGGATCAAATAAGATTAAATTAGCACTTTAATTTTTTCGCATCAACAAGAAAACACAAAAATGTCAATGACCCCATTGTAAAAAAAAACAATCTAAATTAAAGTAAAACTACTAAGTAATAATATTAGCGCAAATAAGATGAATTATTCCCAACAACGCGCCAAAAACTTGTTAAAGATTTTTCTAACCGCAAGTCTACGATGTCAAGTTGTAATATAGAGAAGTAAGGTTGTCGAATCCACAGGAATAATTATCAAATTATCGCTAAGTACTATATTATAGTAGTCTAACTTTATCTAGAAATTCAATAATTGATGAAGTTGATTATACTAAAAATACTAAAAATAAATTAAGACTATGAAAATATCAATGAGTTTATCCAAATGATTAAATGAATTCTAGAGGTATGATGAATCTAGTTATCCCTTATGTTGTCAATATGGTTTATCAATCATCAATTATCAATTTATAAGTCAAGATTTCTACAATAATCATTCCTTTCTCAAGTGCTAATGATTTTAGATTCACTTGGGAAATCAATATCTCTATAAAAATCACCAATCAAAATCTCAATAAAAGCTATGAATCTTGATAAATGACTTCAAAGGATTCACAAATCTCTCAATTCTATGAAATCCTATGTTATGCTATTCCAAGGTCATGTACTCAATTACCTCTCTCAAGTGCCAAATCAAATACACCAAACAATCTAAATTATTGATCAAGTAATTTAGAAGAATAGATCCAAATAGCACAAATAAATTGATAGATCTAGATTGACAAACCACAATCTCAAAACATAAGTTCAAACATAGATTACATCAATCCTCTAGAATTATAGTGTTTAGCTCATGATTAAAGAAAATGAATCCATGAAAATACAATAATACATCTTACAAGATATGAAAAAATCAATTTCTCCAATTATGTCTCAATTCACATGCCCATAAGGTGTTTGATAATTTGCCTAAAAGAATAATTCATCCAAAACATAGTAAAAATACCAACACAAGCATCCAATATCATCCCGAACATGTAATTTCGAGAAATTTACAAGAAATAACGAAATTCTTTACCGCATTCTCGAAATTTCACAAAGGGGGACAATTTAGAACCCTAGGTGCTTTTCTCCCAAGTCTTCAATTCAAACACTAATTAGAGGTAATTTGTGAATGAATGAGGATAAGACTATGATTATATGATCGAATTATGAAAGATATTAAGGGTTTACGATAATTTGGGCAAGGGCGAAACTTTTTCGTTTTTGAAGTAGGGGAAGTTTTGTGAAGAAGCAGTCCGCCGGACTCTTTTATCGCCCATCTCGAGAACGCACGGGTAACCCGTGCGTCATGCCATACAAACCAAATTTTTTTCCAGTACGCGGTCGGGTCGTGCGTCGCGATGAGTTGCTGTGCGTATTGCCGAATAACTCAGACCCCTCTCCAGGGGCGCACAGGTGGTGTGCATAGGCACGGGTAACCCGTGCGTCCCCTGGGCGACTATTTTCAGCTATTTTCATTTTTTTTTCACACAAAACACACAAAATTAGAATAAACTACGCACAACAAAAATGAAATTCACTCTTAAAACCATTGTGTTGCCTCCCAACAAGCGCTACATTTAACGTCTTTTAGCTTGACGCCTGTTTTTTTCCGATCCACGGTTCGCGCAAGGTGATAGATGTCACCACCTCTTGGTTACCTCGGTGGAAGTAATGCTTAATACATTGGCCATTTACCTTGAAAGACTCTCCTTCTTTCGTCAACGGTTCCACGATTCCGGATTCAACACTTTCTTTATTACGAATGGACCCGACCACCTAGACTTGAGTTTTCCGGGGAAAAATTTAAGGCGTGAATTGTACAAGAAATCTTGGTTCTCCTGGCAAAAACTCTCTTTTCTTGATCATTTTATCATGCCACCTCTTGGTTCTTTCTTTGTAAATTCGGGAGTTCTCGTAGGCTTCATCCCGAAACTCTTCCATCCGATTCAAATGGAGCAACCTCTCTTCACCCCGCCTTTTGAAAATCCATATTTAGCTTCTTGACCGCCCAAAATGCTTTGTGTTCCAACTCCACCGGCAAATGACACGATTTCCCAAAAACAAGCTGGTATGGGGATGTGCCCAACGGTGTCTTATATGCAGTCTGGTACGCCCATAGAGCATCATCCAATTTTAATGCCCGATCCTTTCAGATTGATGTTAACCGTCTTCTCAAGAATCTGTTTGATCTCCCGGTTGGCTACTTCGGCTTGGCCATTGGCTTGTGGATGGTATGCCAATGCCACTTTATGTTTCACCCCATATTTTTCCAACAAGTTGCTCATCAATTTATTTACAAAATGCGACCCTCCATCACTAATTAAAGCTCTTGCAGATCGAATCGAGTAAATATATTTTCTTAAGGAACCGCATCACAACTTGAGCATCATTTGTTTTGGAAGGAATTGCCTCTACCTAACGGGATACATACTCTACTGCAAGTAGAATATATTGATAGCCCGAAGATGATGGAAATGGGCCCATAAAATCAATCCCCCAAACATCGAACAATTCAACTTCGATTACATTTGTCATTGGCATCTCGTGTCTCCTTGAAATGTTTCCCATCCGCTGACACCTGTCACATTGTTGCACAAACAAATAACAGTCATTAAATAAAGTGGGCCAATATAGCCCACTTTGCAATACCTTTGCGGTGCGAGTTGGGCCGAAATGTCCTCCGAGGGTGCGGAATGACTTGTTGTAAGACTCCTCCCACTCTTCTTGAGGTACGCATCGTCTTATGATTTTGTCCGCGCACCTCTTAAAGAGTAGGGGATCGTCCCACATGTAAAACTTTACGTCATGTAAGAACTTCTTCTTTTGATATGGCGATAGGTGGGAGGTAAAGCTCCTGGCCGCCAAATAATTGACAAAGTCCGCATACCACGGAAATTTTGCCTCATGCATGAGTAATCGTTCATCAGAAATTCTTCTTTTATCAATCATGCGCTCACTCTTGGTTTCCAACCGAGACAAGTGGTGATGCCACCATATTTTCACATCCTTTCCGGTTCATGATTTCTACATCAAACTCTTGCAATAGTAAAATCCACCGAATCAACCTTGGTTTCGTGATCTTTCTTGTCAAAGAGATATTTGATGGCCGCATGGTCGGTGTGAACAATCGTTTTCGCCCCAATCAAGTATGATCGAAATTTATCAAATGCGAAAACAATCGCTAACATCTCTTTCTCGATGGCCGTGGTGTAAGTGCATTGCGCATGGTCCAACATTCTACTAGCATAATAGATGGACTCGAACAATTTATCCCTCTTTTGACCAAGAACAACCCCTACCGCAAAATCACTCGCATCACACATCAACTCAAATGGTTGACTTCAATCAACGGGCGACAAGTATCGGTGCGGTCACCAATGCTTTGTTCAACATTTCAACGCCTGCGAGACAATCATTGAAAAATTGAAAGCAATATCTTTTTCTAGCAATGTACTCAAAGGCTTTGAAATTTTAGAAAAGCTACGGATAAACCTTCTATAAAATCCGCATGGCCTAAGAAGCTCCAAATGGCCTTTTCGTTTGTAGGGGTGGTAATTTCTCTATTGCTACAATCTTTGCCCTATCAACTTCCAAACCTGCAGAGGACGAGACTCGATGACCAAGTACAATACCATCACGCACCATAAAATGGCACTTTTTCCAATTGAGTACAAGGTTGGTCTCTTCACATCATTGTAAAACTAAGGAACGATTGTGAAGACAACTATCAAAAGAATCACCAAACACATAGAAATCGCCCATAAACACCTCCATAACTTTCTCAATTAGATCGTGAAATATAGCCATCATACAACGTTGGAAAGTGGCAGTGCATTACATAAACCAAATGGCATGCGACGGAATGCAAATGTGCCATAAGGACATGTAAATGTTGTTTTTTATTGGTCTTCCCAAGACAATCATGATTTGATTGTACCGGAATATCCATATAAAAAGCAATAATAATCATAACCTGCAAGACGATCCAACATCACATTGATAAAGGGGAGGGGAAAATGATCTTTCGAGTGGCATCATTTAGTTTTCTATAATCAATGCAAATTCGCCACCCAGAACAATTCTAGTAGCAATCAATTCTTCATTCTCATTTTTCACGATGTTACCCTTTTTTTCGGCACCACTTGTACCGGACTTACCCATGAACTATCGGATATAGCATAAATGATCCCAAGATCTAACCATTTCAATACTTCTTTCCTAACCACATCTTGCATGATAGGGTTTAGTCTTCTTTGGTTTTGTAATGGTGGTTTATAAACATCTTCCATCCGAATTTTATGCATTACAATGGATGGACTTATGCCTTTAAATCAGTTATAGACCATCCTATTGCCGACTTATGTTTCCGTAAAACCCTTAACAATTTATCAAGTTGAGTAGGAGTAAGAAGAGATGAAACGACACGGATTTGCATTATTTGCCCCAAGAAATGCATATTTGAGGTGTTCGGGTAGTTTCTTGAGTTCGGCGTAGACATTTCATTTCAGGGTCACGCACGGGTTGCCGTGCTCGGACGCACGGGTCGTGTGTGACCCTTTTTCTTCAACTTTCCTTCGCAACACACACGGGCTGCCCGTGCTTAGGCACCGCACCGTGTGTCCTACCCCCTGTTTCAAGTTTCCCTACGGCAACACGCACGGGTTGCCCGTGCATGGACGCATGGGTCGTGCGTACGAAGGATTTGCTCCTTGTTTGATTTTGCACTCTCGCTCTTGCGCTCCTAAGTAGTTCTCGATATGATCTAAAGCACAAACATAGTCGTACAAATCTTGGTTATCAAAGCCAAGCACAAAACTCGACATCAAGCATGAGTGGGTTAGTCCAAATTCCAAATCGTCTTTAGACAATGTATGATCAACGTAATCCTCAATGCACGAACTAACTATATCTAGAAAATTACAATTCTCCACCGTATCATGAAATTTCATTGCCTTATATATAGAAAATAAAACATGCTCATCATTAACACGTAACGTGAGCTCCCCTTTTGTACGTCTATTAAGGTTTTACCGGTAGCTAAAAATGGACGCCCAAGTATTAGTAGAACGTCACGATCTTCTTCCATATCGGAACCAAGAAATCTACAGGGAATATAAATTTATCAACTTTTACCAAAGACGTCTTCTATAATTCCCCTTGGATATGTAAGTGACCGGTCCGTAAGTTGCAATGTCACCGTGGTTGGCTTTACTTCGCCTAGTCCAAGCTTCCGAAAATGGACAAAGGCATCAAATTAATACTTGCCCCAAAGTCACATAACGCTTTATTAAAGAAGTTACCGCCAATAGCACAAGGGATAGTGAAACTTCCGGATCTTTTAGTTTTTGTGGTAGCTTTCTTTGAATGATTGCACTATATTCTTCCGTCAAATTCACCGTTTCAAAGCTTGTCATCTTCCTCTTCTTTGACATAACATCCTTAAGAAATTTCGCGTAATTTGGCATTTGCTCAAGTGCATCCGCAAAAGGAATGTTAATGTGCAATTTCTTAAATATATCAAGGAATTTTGCAAATTGATCATCAAGCTTTTTCTTTTGAAATCTTTGATGAAAGGGAAGATATATAGGTAATTTAGATATATTAGAGTTAGATGATGATTTAAGCTTCTAAGCCCTGTTTGTTCCTCTTCTTGTCTCTCTTTTTCCCCATTTACTTCAACACCTTCTTTCATCACCAATTCAACGTCTCCCGACTTAGATGTTTCCTCCGAAAATTTGATTTCAGATTTTTCTTTAGGCCCATCATATTCCGTACCACTCCGTAACCGAATAGCCTTGCATTGCTCCTTAGGATTAACTTCCGTGTTGCTCGGAAATTGACCCCTTTGATGTTGTCCACCCACAATTGTAGCCAATTGGCCCACTTGAGTTTCAAGACTCTTCATCGAACTTGTCATTTGGGTCATTTGTAGCTCCACCTTATCCAACCTTGAATCTTGCCTAGCGAAGCGACTCCTCGTGTCACTCATGAATGCGTTTGATTGATTTATGAACGAGGTGAGTGCATCTTCCAAAGATGATTTGCCTTCCACATTAGCACCCCCATTTGATGTATTAAATCCCGGTGGTGGTTGCAACACATTCTTTGTATTGGCATAGGAAAAATTTTCATGGTTTCTCAATCCCGGATGGTAGTGTGTTGGGTTTGAATTGCTCCGGAAATTGTTGAAATTCCGGTTATTCACATAATTTACCTCCTCCATCGGATATAGAAGAGCTTCACTACCCGTGTTCATGCTTGTTTCTGGCCCTTTCGTTAAAACACCCAATTGAGTTGTCAAAGCCGCCACTTGTCTTTGTTAGCGCTTTAATCAGTCTACATCCGAAATTTCGGCTACTCGTTGTACATTGGATCTTTCGGATGGCCACCGATAACTATTCATAGCCATTTCTTCAAGAAGGTTAAGGCATCTTGTGGAAACCTTGCCAACAATGCTCCTTCCACAAAGATCAACAAAGGCCCTCGTTTGCCCCATTAAACCATTGTAGAAGAAACATAATTGTTGATCCTCACGGGAACCCATGTTGTGGACATCTTCGTAACAAATCTCGAAATCTTTCTCGAGCCTCATATAAAGGCTCCGAGTCGAATCTGTCGGAATTGAGTAATCTCGCTTTTGAGCCGCAAAGTTTTGCTCGGTGGAAAGAATTTAAACAAGAACTTTTGGCTTAATTCGTCCCATATGCTCACGCTTCTTGCATCAAAGTACCCAACCAATTTCTCGCCTTATCCTCAAAGAGAACGGGAATAGGCGCAATCTTATGGCGTCATCCGAGACTCCATTCATTTTGATCGTATTGCATATTTGGATAAAATGAGCAAGGTGAGAATTAGGATCTTGATTTGCATAACCCCAAACCGGTTCTGTTGTACCATATTGATCGATCTTTGGTTTGAGCTCAAAGTTGTTGGCATTTATCGAATATGAGCAATACCACCGTAATTACGATTCGTTTTGTGGTCGAAAGTAATCACGAATGGCTTGTTGTTGAACCGGTATCGGTAACTCGTTTACTCCATTATTCCCGATATTGGTAACTCATTGATCCTGTCGATCCTATTGTTACCCCCCGTGTTCTTCATCCAAATCCCCATTATCGGATTTTGTTGTCTTCTTTTGTCCAGTGGTAAAGACCGATTCTTCTCGCGAAAGCCTCAACTTCCCGGTATGAGCGGTATTAAGTCCCCGCCTAGAGCGTGTGTTCATGCACTACCCGGACCAAACTAAAAGGAACAAGTCAAATAATGTAGAATTAAAGTTAAACCAAAATATAAAATAAAAATGTCTAAATTAAGAATAATTCTATCTATCGCAATATTAGCACCAAAAATTGTATTAGTCCCAGAACGGCGCCAAAAACTTGTTCGCCTTTATTTTTAGCTTCACGCAAGTGTACGGTGTACGTTATAGAAAAGGGTAGCAAGGTCGTATCCCGACAACGGCACCAAAAATTAATGTGCTAAGTATTGAACTAAGATAGTCTTATTTTTATTTAGACGATTGAGGGTTGATGATTGTTGTTGTGAGATTAAGACAATTTAAACTACTAAAACACAAGATTAAGATAATACAAATGATAGAAGTATCAAGATAATGAAATGGATTTCGAGTTAAGGTTTCGATTAATAGCCCTCTTGTTATTCGGTTTAATCAAGCCAAGTTATTATCAATATTCCTATAAGACGATCACAAAGCTATTTTATCCTCCCTCTCGAGATGCATATAAAACGTAGATCAAAATACTTATGTTAGCATCTCTACTCAACATTAAGTATTCAACTCCCAAAAGTTTATAAGATCAAATGTCTTCACAAATATTTACAAACCTCTCGATTCATGCAAATATTTGTGTCGAGTATTCAAGATCTAATATTGAAACTCATCTCTCGAATTATGAATCAATATATATCAAACAAGTTAAATCATTGATCAAGTGATAAAACAAGAATAAGCTCAAAATACTCAAATAGGCTTCAAGATAATAACTTCAACTAAAATTAAAACATCCAACAAGAGTTCATTAATCTACTTCCAAAACCCGGAAATCTCAAGAGTTTAGCTACACATGATTTCTAAACAACTCATAGACAAATTGTTCATAGCCATGACAACTACAAATGAAAGATTGAAACTAAAAGAGAAGCAAGAAAAACTTAGGAAAGTCGATAATCTCTCGATATATCTCCGTTCCTCAAGCTCGATGCAACCCGATTGTCTCCTTGATGTCTTCTTCCAAGAATAGACCTTTGTCTTGTGTTGTAGATCCCAAAATGTCGAATATCCCTGGTGTGCGCCCCAAAAAGTGCTTATATACCTCCTTAAAAGCCTAGGTCATTTCTTTGTCAAAATATTGCGATCCAGCCCGAGGACGACGGGCGTCTTGTCGGCGCACGGGTTACCCGTCGGCGTCATTCTCAGAAGCAAATTCTTCCTTTTCACCAACCAAGCGCAGAGGCCATGCGTCGACGCACGGTAACTCATGCGCGCGTTGCCGTAGGAGAATTCCAATTCTTGATTGCACAAGGTGGTGCGTGTACGCACGGGCTACCCGTCGCAATGCCGAACTTTCAGATTCTTCTTTCCCAATGGCGCACGGGTGGTGCTCGGCGCACGCCCTACCCGTGTGTTTGCTATTTTTGCCTCTTTTGTGGTATTTCTTCTCCACAATGCTCGTATTTGTCTTCAAATTACTTTAAATATCGTTGAATTCCTACAAAACGAGCAAAGCATAATATCTTTCCCATAAAGAGTGAATATGAACCATTTTATAGGAGTTTATGCATGTTTAAACGCCATTTTAACCATAAAAACGCCCCAGAATACATGCAAAACTCACACCTATCAGTAACAAGATGCTAAATTGCTAAGAATTAATTTAAAAGTTACCGCTAGTTAGATATATTAAGTCACTTGACATGAGATGCGCTTAATACAGACAAGGGTTGTGTTGAAATTATCATCATCATCAATTACTACATTAGTGGCATACATTGTTACAATACCAATATGAAAATGGAGAACCTAAGCCAACCAAGTAAGATTCTATCCTAAAAATTCACGTCTAGCCTAATTAGTCTCCTTTTATCTGCCTAGGTTGTTCTTCTGATTAGGTCCCATTTAATCCCGTTCAGGTTTTGTCTAATCTCGCTTAATTTATGCGTAGACGCTAGGCTCCTCTAATCTGCCTAGGTTGTTCTTCCGACTAGCCCAGCCTAACTACGTTGAGGTCCCATCTAACTCTCCCTAATTTCCGCGTAGGCGCTAGCAACGGACCCGGGGGGCAAGGGGGCGCCCCCCCACCCCAAAATTTTATTCCCCCGTCCCCAAAAGTTTTATAAATTATTTTTTAAAAGGTAAAATAAATGAATTAATTTACAATTGCCCACCCCATCCCCCCAAAAATAATTTCCAAAATAATTCCCCCCCGAAAAGTTTTCCAAATTATTTTTTAAAAGGTAAAATAAATAAATTAATTTATAATTCTCCCCCTCCAAATTTGATAATAACTTCAAATAATTGTCTTTTACAATATAAAAAGCGATTAATTATGGTTAGTATATGGAAAAAAATTTACATAGTTTAAATTTATAAACTCGGTCCGTTTTTCGTCCCCCAAAGACAGAATCCTGCGTCCACCACTGGGCGTTAGACCACAGCTTGTCGCCCGACTAGCGCCTGCGCTTTTTAGAACACTGATTTCAATACTATCACTGTAGTTGATGGTAAAATTAACTATTTTTTAGTGTGATAACAAATAATTTAGTCACTAACTATAACAACTAAATAATAAATCAACCAATGTGAGTGTTTACAAAAATTTCGCTTTTAGAATATGTGATTATTGAAAGTCCAAGCGGCTACGATAATCTAGAGGGGGTGAATAGATTATGTCCATCTTTTCGATTTCGCCTCTTTTTTGAACCAAATGCTCAAACACAATAATAAAGGTGCGGAATGTAAACAATACACGTTGATTTATAGTAGTTCAACCCACCTAGGGCCTAATCTACTACCACCCCAAGATATCAGGGATGGATTTCAAAAAGAAAAAGAATTTTATTAATTACCAAAATTAATACAAATTCAACTTACAACACCTTGAAGAGCACCACACTCTTCTTCAACAACACCTTTGGAGATTACCACAATCTCCTTTGAAGATCACCACAATCTTCCTTCAACGACACCTTGTGAAGATTACCACAATCTTCAACCTGAAGAATACAAAATTCTTCAACACCTCAATAAGAAGATCACCACAATCTTCGCACCTATCACCTATATCATCCAAGTGTGTTCTTACCACAAGAACACTCACAAGGATATCTTGTGTTGAATGTAGGGATGGCAATGGGTGGGGACGGGGTGGTATGGGACATACCATCCCCGTCCCCGAATCCCATTTCAAATACCATCCCCGTACCATTCCCGTTTTGGGCATGCAGTGCGGGGATGGGGAATCCCGTCCGGGGAACGGGTCCCCATTTTGTATTTAGTAATATAAAAATATATTTTTACATAAAATAATTAATAATTAAATTAGATAAAATATCATGAATCACTACCTAATCTTATAATAACTCCACAATATAAAATACTTTAATGAATTGAGTTAAATACAACGATTTTTAAAATACAAAATGTTGTAATTTTAAAAATTAAAAATCATTACAATAGAAAACACGTAATTTTTAGGGTTTAATTTTACAATTTAATAAAATAAAAAATATAAACATAAACCATTCTCACTAACAACTATTTTTTAGTAGACTATTAATAATATATATGCATATATATATATATATATATATATTGGTGAATGTGGACGGGGACGGGAATCCCGTTTCATCTAATCGGGGCGGGGACGGGGACGGGGATATAAATATCATCCCCGCCCCATCCCCGATTTCAGAAAAGCGGGAATCCCCATCCCCGCTCCCATCCCCGAATTAATCGGGATTCCCTATCTCAATTTATTCGGGTACCAATGGGGATGGTTCCCCGCGGTGATTTTGCCATCCCTAGTTGAATGATAACCAAAAAACAAGATTACAACTCAATAATGAATATTACAATTTGAGTGCAAAGTGTAATCAAGAATAGCCTAGACCTCAAGGATGTGAAAGTGAAAAGCTAGGCAAAATTACAACAAGAATAATAACAATGAAGAACAAATATTTGCTTGAAGTGTATCTTGTTGTCTTGTATCTCAATTGTTGTCTTGGTTGCTCCAAAACTTCATCTATTTATAGGAGATGATTGATCAAGCATATGCTCATCTTGGGGATTGAAAATCTCTGAGAAAAATACAATTAAAATCAAGAATATAGTGTTAGAAATCAATCCCACATTTTAAGGAAATATGTCTCGTTGTCAAACGGTCATATTTTTTGTCAAAACAGGCGACGATCGCCGCAGAAATAAAAGTTTAAAACGTAACATAGTAGAATTACACGGGGTGGCCGGTCAAGGGGTCTTGACGGCCGACCAATACCTTGATCGGTCTCCCTTAATGAAAAACCAAATAAATTTTGTTCGTTTCAAAACAAACTTGCAGTCACAAGTCGACCCACAGGCGGCACGGTCGACCGCTTGATTTTTCTTCCGTCTCATTTTCTGCTTTCAAAAATCATCTTCGAGATATAGGTTGCCCTATAGGCGACCAGGTCGACAAGAGGTAAATGTTGTCTAATTTTTGTCGAAAATAAAATCCAAGAAATACTCAGAAAATTTAGTAAAAACATTTTAAACCAATCGGAAGTATTTAGACAATATTTAGAAACCTTGTTTTGAAGTAAAAACATATAAACATAAAATCATTAGAAGTGTTGTCCAATTTTATCTAAAGTAAAACTTGAAGAAATACTCTTAAAATATTAAAATCATTTTAAATCATTTGGGAGTATTTGGACAACAATTAAAACCATTGTTTTGGTGTAAAAATAAAATCATAAAAATTAAGATAAAAATATGTATCAAACAATCTCCCCATTTTTGATGATTACAAACCAAAACAATTTTTACACAAAATATGAGAACTATTTTAGAAATGATTTTCGGTAAAAACATTTAACCGTTTGGAAGAACCGAGAATTTCCAAAATATAAAAGCAACCAAGTAGGAGAGTAAATATATTCAGTACACAAGCTCCCCTATCAACAAGCACATCAATAATAAAGTAAAAGCGATTATCCATAAGCTAAAAGCTTTAGCTTTTACAATTTGTTCAAGAGCTTATAAGCTCCCCTGTCACAAAACATCATTAGACAAGTATAGACAAGTATATAAGTCCATCAAGCAACATTTGGACTGAAAAGATCACAACTTATGGCTTTTAAAACAAGCTTTTATTAGCTTCTTTGAGCTAATGAGCCAATTTCTGTTTTCCCTTTGGAATAATCAAAAAGAATGTTAGGATGATAGAAACATCATACAATTATATCAAAGTGCGCAAAAGAGACGGTTTAACAACCATTTTATGCTTTGAATCCAAGGGAAAATTAGAAAAATATATCATAAGAGATCCAAAAGCTCATTAGTTAGCCAAAAACATGATCTCAAAAAGATTTTAAGACATTGAACATAAGAGATTCATGTATGTGATGAGTTTATCATTGAAGCATTTTAACGAATACTTGTGGGCGTCAAAAATTAAAAAAGATATATGTAGCCCTTGTAAATGAAATCAGGCCAAGTTGTTCATACCATTACCAAAAGCAATTTTCAACATGTATCCAACACATAATAGGCATAAACAAAGTAAATTCTCAAGGGTTCAACCCAATTGAGATAATTTAGCCAAAGAGAGATCAAGGCATTACCAATGCCATCAAGCAAAAATAAAGAGCCATTAAGAGATACATGTCAAACATCAAACAATGCATATTAGACATTACAAATGTCCCAAAATATCCATCTAAGCAAAATAATTATAGCATCTCAAATGCATTTAAGCAAAAATTAGAGAGAATCACTTTTACCATTAAGTACTTCATACCAACATCAAACAATGCTAAATTAGAGTATTTTTACCATCAAATACTCTATTGATATCATGATCACCCACAAGTCATTATTAACTTGCAATTTTAACCCTTTCAAGAAAACAAGCAAATATCATTAGTGCAAAAAGAGTTTTACAAAAGTTCATAAAAATACAAAGCAACATGAACGAAAATGCTAAAAAGTGAAGGGGTGGGGAAACATCATTCTTCATCCGAGGAGAAGCAAGATCCGGGAATAAAGTCTTTTAATGAATTTCTTCAACTTGCCGATTGATTTTTGCATTTTGGAGGTCTTTTGCTCCAAAGTCTCATACCTCGCTTCATGAAAAGCCCTTAACTCATCAAATTCGGCAGGTATACCTCCTAGGTGGTTGAGCACCTAGTATTACCCTCCGGATTGCTCTGTTCGCCTTCCTCCGCCAATCTTGCAGCCTCGGCGTCATCAAAGAAGTCGTTAGGATCGGGGAATCTTGACCTCTTCCTCTAGCCATTTTGGTTGGTCGGATGTCCATATTCTTGCGCATAGTAACCATTTGGGAGATGTTATCAATGTCAAAGTCATTTTGAAATACCTCCGAGTTACATTCCGACAAAGGTAGTCCCGATTGTATAAGAAGTTTACAAATCCAATTTCCCATAACCAACTTCTTATTACCTTGAGTGATGGACTCGATTAGCATTGAATAAGTATGGCGCCAAAGTTAAGCGGTTCCTCCTAGAAATCTTATAAGTCGAAAAATAATCCATGTTGCTAGGCATCTTACCCGCCTTTCCACAAATACGAGTGGCGACAATAACGGATAAAATACGATGCTCAAGTGTCATTGCCAACAATGAATACTTTGGCCATACGCCCAAATATGTCTTAACTTCTTTCATGGATACCCCCAACATTTCATCATTCCAAGTACCACAAGAAAAATAGTCCCAACCACCTTCTCTAACATGTAAAAGCCGACAAATATCATTAGGAGTTCACCTAAAATGACAACCCCTTACAAATGAATTAACGGCAATCGGCTTCCTTTCAACATCATATTGCACCCACATATTAGCATAAAAGAGTTGGATAATATCATCATATAAGACATAAGCATGCTCCCATAAAAACATCCAACCTTGCTCCTCAAAGAATCCTCTAATAGTGGGATATTCATTTGTAAATGTATTAAAACGACACATTTTAGTACGAGCAATTGATTTTCCTCCCATTCCTGAATCTTCATAGTACCATTCCACATATTTATTGATGAAATTAAGAACATTGTGGGAATGAGGAGCTTGAGTAATAAAAGAGTTTTTACCTTTCGCCCAACGGCAATTTTGAAGCGAAATTGTTCCACGAGCTCGGTAATTTGTGCCCGAGAGAGTACGGGATTTTGAACGTCATCACCTTCTTGAGCTACGTTTCTCTGGGCAGCTCGAATATCCCTTTGTTCGGCTTCTTCTTGCCGATTTCTCGAAGAACCCTCTCTGCCCCTTCTACGCTTGGAGATGGGATTTCGACCGGTGGAATTTCTTGGAGGAGCCATAAATGTGAAATTCTTGCAAAAATAGAAGGATTAGCAACAAAAATCGTGAAAAATGATGAAGAATTGAGGATTTTATGAGAAGGGGGCGATTATTGCTGCGTGCGAAGGTAAGAGGGTTTGTTGTTCTGTTTTAAAACCGAAGACAGATGGTTTATATGTTGAGAAATTGCCCTGGGCGACCGGTCGAGGTGGGGTGCGACCGGTCGACGTGCAGGGCGGCCGGTAGCCCCTGCTTTGGCCCCCGTCTAGTGCAATTTTTCATTCTCCAGGTTTTTTCAAAAATTCGATTTTCCACCCCAAAAGTTTTAAAACTTTGCAAAGAGATAATTTAGGACCAAATCCAACAAATACGGGTTTCGGAAAACATATATTCGAGAGAAACGAGACTTAAAGAGTAGTTCCTTTTAAGAGAAATTTGCAAAATTATTTAGGGGCACTTAAGGGGTTGAAACGAAATATCTTGAAAGATATGTGCCTAAACATAATGTCGAGCTCTAAGATAAGTACGAGTGAACATACCTCGATAGTTTAAGAAACTTGATGACGAAATAGCCATGATGAATGTGAGGTATATATCCTACACAATTCTTAGACAAAATTTGCACAAAAGCACAAGTGTAGGCAAGTAATAGAATATATCAAAAAAATACTTATGCTATAAAAATTTATAAGAGATAATAGACCACATAAATCTAATTAAATGCACAAGATTTTTAGAAATATCATGCAAGGTCTTCTTTTAAAAATTTTGAAAATATAAATAAGTTTTGAAGACCTTAATTTAAAAATTAAATACTTGAAAACTCATTTTGCAATTTAGACACAAATAAAAACATGCATATAATTAAAATAAAATGCATATATAAATGGGGGATACGGTTTACCAATTACGCTGTTTCCATGGGTTGTGTCTTTCCCATTGTTGATGATATCTTCCCCTCGAGAAGTCACTTTGTTGATGATGACTTCTTTGATTACTCCATTTCAAGGTTTGTTACCTTCCCATTGTTGATGGTCTCTTCTTCTTTGAAAATCATCTTGTTGATGATGTCTTTGCCATTTCAATGATTGTGTTCTTCCCATTTTTGATTGTATCCTTGATGGCTCAAAAGCTACTCTAGAAAACCATAGGCAAGTGCACTGTCGTTTTGTAGTATAGATTATTGAGTACGGAGTGTCATTCCCACGAGGATTGTAAGTACTAATAATTACCGTCTTTTTGTTATTTAATCTAGCAATTTTCAGAGTTTTGTTTGTTTAATGAAAATGAAAAATAAAGAATTTTAAAATAATTGCAACTTATAAAAGATCAAATAAAAATAGATTGTAGAATTAAGAAATCAAGAGCTAGATATGTGTTTGAATGTAAATCCCTCTAGAATGTTTTTGTGATTCAACAAGATAAAAATACAACCATAAGCCCTTAGCAAAAACCAACCTCTTTTAATAAAATCTCATGTTATGTGGACCGTAGAAATTCCCGATTTAAGTTAAACCCTCTATCGAGCGAATAACTTCTAATCTCAAGTTGATTAACTGAAATCTCTTTCTAGTTAAAACCCCAAGACAAAGATTATAACGATTTGTGAATTCCCATATTAGGTTTGACCCTAATCCGGAAGATTTATGTCGCCCTATATCTAGGATTGCATGCAACTCTTTTCACTTATATAAGTTCTATTTCACCATGAATCTCTCGATTTCCCGGATGAAAAATAAACTTGAATCAATATTGCGCATATACTAATTCGAATGAATAAAGCATAATATAAGTGAATCACACAAAACATGAAGATTTTATTAAAAACATACAAGCCTCAATCACAAATTCATTCTAGAGTTCATTACATTCAAACACTAGAAATTTAGCTACACATAGCTTTGACAAAAGAGTATACTACACAAGAAGATATGAATAAAATGAACATGGTGTACTTAGCTCTTATTCAAGACCAATATAAGACTTCCTCCTGGTTGATTGCAATGATGTTGAGCTCCAAGCCTTCTCCTCTATTGCTCTTCAACTTCTAACTATACTCTCTTTTATCCTCTCAATGTATTTTGCTTTGAAACTTAGAATATAGAATGAATATACAATGAATCTCTCTATCAATGAATACTACATGAATTATATCAATTTTCAACTCAAACTCTTGGCTTTTATAGGTACCATCTTTGTGAAAGAACACATCAATAATGCTAACAAATGCTCCACTTCCATGGTTGTTGGTTGAATCATTGTGTGCACATTCATGGTTGGGTTGGTTGAATCATTGTGTCCACATGACAATTGAGGTAATAATAGAGCTTGGTGCATCAAAATGAGGTGTAAAAAGTTGCTCAAAGGTTGTCAAAAAGCGAGAAAGTGAAAGTCTCCATAATTTCCGCCAAAGAAAAACCACCGGATTTAAAAGCATGCCCGTTCTTTAAAAGCACGGGCAGGCCGTGTTTTGGAATTTCGAACACGGCGTGCTTGGAAAAGCACGGCCTGACCGTGTTTGGTACATTGGGGTCGAAAAATTGCTCGTTTTTAACTTCTAAAAAGCACGGTCGTGCTTAAAAACACACCGCCCGTGTTTGACTGAAAAGTCCCCGAAATGATGCGTTTAGCTTGGGATTTTGAGTGTTTTTGCATCCGAAACCCCGGGTATGTTTTGACATGAAACCATGGCCTAAAATTCACCAAAAACAGCTCCAAATCATCAATCTACACCAATAAAAGCACCTCGGAGTAATGTGAACCATGTACAATAAAAAATTTATGAAACTAACAATAAAATAACTCAAATCATACTTAAATATACATATAAAACATGCATAAAAAGACCTTATCAAACTACCTCCAACTTTGAACTTTGCTTGTCCTCAAGCAAAAAATTAAATCAAAAAAATGATTCAATAAATTAAAACACACAAGGATTTTGTTTTTCAACACATTGAACACAAGTCAAGTTCTTAGTCTTCTCAACCTGATTAACCATTCAAGTAAAAACACAATTTTGCAAAGCGATCGATCATCAAGAAAGATCGTAACATCGTGAGGCATTATTCAAACTTGAAATCATCACTCCACAAATATTGATAGTTATGAATAACTTCAATTCAATAATGTCATGAAAATACAAGAATTCAATGGATCATTGTAGTTAGCCTACTAGTCATATAACCAAGCTTCTTGAACTTTTATTGGAATGAGAATTCAAGGAATATACATTCTCTCTTTCGATTTTTTTTTTCGGTGGAGGTCCTTCGAGGCATTCTTCCACTAAGTTTATATTTTGAATTTTCGTTCAAACACTCCTAGGGTGGTTTCCCATACTCATATTTGTGTCGTCGTTTTACGTAAAAAAGACAAACATGGGGCTCATGAATGCTCCTAGTTACTAAGCAACAACAAATAGAGAGGAGTATAACCTCGATTGGATTCCCTTTTTTTTTTCTTCTTTTTTTCATTTTTTTTTTTCACAAGCTTGGTATAACAACTAGTTAACCACCACTAAATCATGAATTCTCAAACGTTCATAACACTAAGCTTTCAGTAAATGCCTTAACAAATCAAGTATTATGGAGTTGGAAATCTCGTCAAAATTTAGCACACATCTACATCAATCTATTCTAGACAATCAATTGCTTCACATTGAAAACATAAATCAAAAAGTTAATTTTGGTGTGATTGGGCTAAGTTATTGACTAGCAAACACTCAATTTGTTAAAAAAAAATTACCTCTTGTCGACAACCTAAAAATAAAAGCAAGCACACACAGACTAAGAATGTAATTGCACCCACCTCCAACTTTAAAGGTTCACATTGTCCTCAATGTGAAAGAAAAAGATGAACGAACACAAACAAAACACTCAAAAATCAACCATACTAGAATAAAATAAAAGAGGTGGAAAAGAAAAATACGACCTTACTAGAAGAGTGAAATCGGTATTGAGCGACCATTGGGTTGTTTAGATTTAAACCTTCATCGGCATCTCCATACCTAATCAAGGATACACAACTCGAATACCGTGAAATCATCAAATATATATATATATATATATATTTTGTTTTTTGAGTTTTTTTTTTGAAATTATGTTTTAATAAAAACACGGCCGTGGTACGAATTTTTTCGATAAAAAAAAAAATCATTTTTGTTTTTTGAAAAACACGGCCGTGCTTGAAAAACACGGCCGTGCTTATCTGACACTGGGCGTGTTCGATTTAATTTTTCCTACAAAACTTTGGATTTTTGAACACGGCCAGGGTGTGTTCGCGGTGGGTAACGAACACGGCCGTCTTTTTAAGCACGGCGGCCGGTTTTTTTTTTCTAAATTTTTTTCAATCCCCAAGCAATAAAAAAAAAAAATTAAGTAAAAGAAAATGCACACAAAATGCCGGGTTGCCCTCCCGGTTAGTGTTTCTTTAAAGTTGTATAATGGACCGTTTACCCAAATGTGGAGATTAGTCGGTGGAGCTTTGGACTTATGAAAATCCCTTAGGTATTTAGTAGTATTACCTCCAACTTTATGCTTCAAAATGTGCTCTTTGAACTTTAGGTCCCTTTTAGGGCATAAGCTTCCAACATGGACTTTGAACAACACTTTTCTCCAAGAGATTTTTAGATTTCTCATCGTGCAACGAAATTGAATTGGCAAAAGAACAAGTAGTATCCTTTTTAATATCAACATGAATTTTAAAAATTACTTGTTCATCCCCACCCTCAAAGTTAATTTTCCTCATGCACATCAATGATTGATTTTGCCGTAGCCAAGAAAGAATGCCCAAGAATTAGAGGAACCTCAATATCATCATGCATGTCAAGAATAACAAAATCAATGGGAATATGAATTTATCGATCTTGACTAACACATCATTAATAATACCCCTAGGATGTTTAATCGATTTATCGGCTAAGTGTATGTCCATCCTAGTAGGTTTCGAGTTCACTCAATCCCATATGCTTGAATGTTTCATAAGACATCACATTGATACTAGCCCTAAGTCGGCTAGTGCTCTATCAACAAGTAAACCATCAATTGTACAAGGGATAATAAAATTTCTGGATCATTAAATTTTTGTGGTAGATTATTGGAAGAACATTTATCATTCAATTGCACATTTGATAGTTCGTTAAGCTTATTTTCATTAGAAATAATGTCATTTAGATCTTTAGCATGCTTTGAAAGAGGTTGAACAAATGGAATATTAGTATATAGTTGCTTGAATGACTCAAGGTACTTACGATTTGTCCTCCCTTCTATCTTCTTGATTAAACTCCGATAAGGGATCTTGGGTTTGTATTCGGCGACCTCCTTTTTCATGAGCTTTTCTTTGGGTATGTCATCCTCCACGTATTTACGCATGGCGGTATTGGCATAATCATGCTCATGTGGAAAAGCGATGGTAATTGCCTTTACATGCTCCCCTAGGTTTGGCTCGATACCCGTAAACTACCTTGTGGCCTTTGAAATTATCTTCGCAATTTGCCTATTTGGTTTTCAGTTATGGATAGATGCCTCTTGATTTTCGAGGATGTTTCCACCGCCTCGGAATCGGGTATCTATTGATTGCACAAACTTTGTTATAAGATCTTCCAAGTTAGGCTTACCTTGATTTGGCTGAAATCCGGGAGACGTGTGTAGATCATGATTGGGATTAGGTCGTGGTTGGCCTTGGTTTCCCCAACCGAAATTAGGATGTTGTCGCCACCCAGGATTGTATGTGTTGTTGTAAGGATTACTTGGGTAATTTCTGCCTTGATTCCCAACGTAATTAGCATGTTCAGTGTGAGGTATTGTGTGTGGGCAGTCCTGATGATTATGCAATCCTCCGCAAGTTTCACAAGATAAAACATGCGGTGGTGGTGGTTTAGGAGCCGCTAGATCGTCGATCTTTTGGGTCAAAGCTTCGACTTGTGCAGCTAGTGTAACCACTGCATCTGCATTATAAACACCCACTGTTCTGTTAGGTTTACCTCGTACGGATTGCCATTGATAGCCATTCATGGCCATCCCTTCTATGAGATCTTGGGCGGCTTCGGGTGTTTTATTATTCAATGTTCCCCGTCGCCGCATCAATCATTTGCCTCGTCGATGAGAGTAGCCCATTGTAAAACGTTTGGACTTGCATCCAAATAGGAGGCCATGATGTGGGCATTTTCGCAGCAATTCTTTGAATCTCTCCCAAGTGTCGTACAAGGTCTCATCGTCAAAAGAAACTTTTCCGCCATAATGCTCCATGTTGTGATTGTTCTCTTTGGTAAAGTGTTTAGCCATTGTTTAGCCCGTCCCCAGAAGAGTAAATGGGAACAGGCGTAAATGGATGGCATCGTCGGAGACTCCATTTATTTTAAAGGTATCACAATTTTGAGGAAATTCGCGATATGATTATTTGGATCTTCGTCCAGGTGAGCCGTCGAATTGAACAAATTGTTGCACCATTTGAATGACATTCGGTTTGATTTCGAAATTATGGTCGCAATGGCGGGCCTTACGATACTAGATGATGTGCCATCCATGGATGGTTTAAAGATAGTCATACATAGTTCTTTGTTCATCCGCCATGATGAAATCTTTACTTTCGTTAGTATCCTCTTCAAGGTCGTGTTAGTACTTTCCTCCGTGTTCTTCTTTGCGCGGTGTCGTCTTCCAAATTCGCGACGAGTAGGCATACACTGCGGTAAACAAAAAGGATAAGTATAAACTAAGACTTACTAAGATAGATAAAAAGAAAGATAATGGTAAAATAAAATAAAAAAAATAAAAAAATGATTAAATTAACAAAAATAAAGCGTTCTTAATATTACAATCCCCAGAACGGCGCCAAAAACTTGATGGCTCAAAAGCTACTCTAGAAAACCATAGGCAAGTGCACCTATCGTTTTGTAGTATAGATTATGAGTCACCGAGTGTCATTCCCACGAGGATTGTAAGTACTAATAATTACCATCTTTTTGTTATTTAATCTAGCAATTTTCGAGTTTTGTTTGTTTAATGAAAATGAAAAATAAAGAATTTTAAAATAATTGCAACTTACAAAAGATCAAATAAAAATAGATTGTAGAATTAAGAAATCAAGAGCTAGAAATGTGTTTGAATGTAAATCCCTCTAGAATGTTTTTGTGATTCAACAAGATAAAAATACAACCATAAGCCCTTAAGCAAAAATCAACCTCTTTTAATAAAATCTCATGTTATGTGGACCGTAGAAATTCCCGATTTAAGTTAAACCCTCTATCGAGCGAATAACTTCTAATCTCAAGTTGATTAACCGAAATCTCTTTATAGTTAAAACCCCAAGACATATAAACATAAAATCATTAGAAGTGATTTATAGTAGATTATCTCCATCTTTTCGATTTCGCCTCTTTTTTTGAACCAAATGCTCAAACACAATAATAAAGGCGGAATGTAAACAACACACGTTGATTTATAGTAGTTCAACCCACCTAGGGCCTAATCTACTACCACCCCAAAGATATCCGGGATGGATTTCAAAAAGAAAAAGAATTTTATTAATTACCAAAATTAATACAAATTCAACTTACAACACCTTGAAGAGCACCACACTCTTCTTCAACAACACCTTTGGAGATTACCACAATCTCCTTTCAAGATCACCACAATCTTCCTTCAACGGCACCTTGTGAAGATTACCACAATCTTCAACCTTGAAGAATACCAAATTCTTCAACACCTCAATAAGAAGATCACCATAATCTTGCACCTATCACCTATATCATCCAGTGTGTTCTTACCACAAGAACACTCACAAGGATATCTTGTGTTGAATGATAACAAAAAAAAAAACAAGATTACAACTCAATAATGAATATTACAATTTGAGTGCAAAGTGTAATTAAGAATAGCCTAGACCTCAAGGATGTGAAAGTGAGAAGCTAGGCAAAATTACAACAAGAATAATAATAATGAAGAACAAATATTTGCTTGAAGTGTATCTTGTTGTGTTGTATCTCAATTGTTGTCTTGGTTGCTCCAAAACTTCCTCTATTTATAGAAGATGATTGATCAAGCATAGGCTCTCTTGGGGATTGAAAATCTACGAAAAATACAATTAAAATCAAGAATATAGGTTAGAAATCAATCCCACATTTTAAGGAAATATGTCATTGTCAAACGGTCATATTTTTTCTTTGTCAAAAAGCGACAGGCGACGGTCGCACGAAATAAAAGTTTGAAACGAACACGGTAGAATTACACAGGCGCACGGCCAAGGGGTCGAGGGGTCTTCGGACCCGGTCGACCAATACCTTGACCGGTCCCCCTTAATGAAAAACCAAATAAATTTTGTTCGTTTCAAAACAAACTTGCAGTGTACCTGGCCGACTCGACCCGACGGCCGACGTCAGCCTGCGCAACGGCCGACGCCTAGATGCATTTGGTCGACCGCTTGATTTTTCTTCCGTCTCATTTTCTGTTTCAAAAATCATCTTAGGATATAGGTTGCCCTATAGGGCGACCGGTCGACAAGAGACAGTAAATGTTGTCCAATTTTTGTCGAAAATAAAACCAAGAAATACTCAGAAAATTTAGTAAAAACATTTTAAACCAATCAAGTATTTAGACAACATTTAGAAACCTTGTTTTGAAGTAAAAACATATAAACATAAAATCATTAGAAGTGTTGTCCAATTTTATCTAAAGTGAAACTTGAAAAATACTCGAGAAAATATTAAAATCATTTTAAACCATTTGGGAGTATTTGGACAACAATTAAAAATATTATTTTGGTGTAAAAATAAAATCATCAAAATTAAGATAAAAACATGTATCAAACAATTATTGTAGTAGAAGTACTAAAAGTAATTGAGAATAATAAGTTGATATTGTTAGCAAACATAATTAGAAGTTGAGAATCAAAATTTCATAGAGTTTGGTGAAAATATTTGTAAATTGCTTATTGTTTGTAAAAATCAAAACCATAAATAGAATAAAAATCGAAAATACTCATCTTACTATTTTTAGATTCTCATTAAATGCAGCAGAAGCGGAAGTTGACATCTGCAAACACTAAACAATAGTTTTTTTAGCCAAAAACTGAGAAAACCTTTTTTTTAGCGATTGCAAACACTCCCACTAGTGAAAAATAATATAGGGAAGAGATGGGTTGATTTGGATGTAATCTGTTAAGCTTGTAGCATGGATGTTGAAACTATGGAGCATATGTTTTTTGAATATGGGAGGGCTAAGTTAATTTGGGAATTAGCCCTTGTTAGATGGGATAATCTAGAAAAAAATCCATTCCTTTGTGGACTGGTGGAGTGAGCTATGTGCTATGGAATGGAAAGCTGAAAATGTTGATTGAATTGAGCTGACTACCTACTTGCTTTGGTGGCTTTGGAAGACAAGAAACATCTGGACATTTCAACAGGTTTGGAGGCTAGAAAAAAGTGTTATTGAGGTGGCACTTGCTGATTGGATAGAATCTGGTAATATAGTGTAGAAAGGTGGATGTGATGTTGCTTTTGGCTGCTGTGTTAGGGCCAGTTTCTTTTGTTTGATGTTATCCTCAAAGTAGGGTAATCTGTCAGTACTTTGTGGTTTTAATTCTGGTTTGTTGATGTTTTTGGCTGATTTGTAGTTTTGATAAGTTGGGCTTCTTTGCTGGTGTTTTTCTCCTGTGTTGTCGCCTGGTGCTCGATTGATGATGAAGGATTGGATATATGGTGTATTCCGGCCCGGTGTTCTAAAAATCCCCCCCAGGCGGGGCCAGCGCCAGCGCCACCGGGCGCCGGATTTTTTTGCCCTGGCGACCAGACCCTGGCGGCCCAGTCTAGGCGGCGCAGCGGCCAGCGCCCCTAGGCGGGCTAAGCGGGGCCTCAGGCGGTCTAGGCGGCCTATATGTTTTTTTTTTCGAAATGCTAGCAAAACGACTCCAACTAGTGAAAGTAGCACCAACAACTCCAAAATTCGGTTTAAGTGAAATTGAATATATATAATTTTCTTAATAAAAAAATGAAACAAAATTTTAGGTCCTGGAAATCTTTCCATTGATAATTTGATATTATATAAATCAATGCAATATTTGTTAATGTATTGTATTTTAGATGATTTATAGTTTTATTAGATTATTGGTGTTGAATTACTTTAAACTTTAAAGCTTAAATATTAGATATGTTCAAAAACAATTTAAATATCATTTATAGACTTTACTGAGATTATGTAGTATGGGAATTATTCATAAAATTGTATATATATTTAAGGCTCCGCCTAGTCCCCGCCTAGGCCTTCAGGCGCTAGCCCCCGTCCCCGACCGACTAGCGCCTAGCGCTTTTTAGAAACTTGATTCGGCTATTGGGTGTACATATTTGTGTCATTTATAACTGTTTCCTTCATATTTTGGGTAGCAATTTTTCAATGTTTTGTTTTAGATTGGTTGTATAGTCTTATTGTCATGTTGTTCAACGTGTTTGGCCACCCTCATTGGGTTAGTTTTCTAGTCTGCTAATTGATGACTAAATTTGTTGTCAAGAGGTTGGACTTTGTAATGTTCGAATTCTTTACTGTGATTGATTCTTGGTGAAATGGAAATCTATATCGTTTTGCTAAAAAAAAAAAAACACTCCCACTAGTGAAATGACAAAAGAAAAATATATGTTCACACTTAATTTAATTGGAACATAGTAGACTAAGGTTCGACTTATTTTAAAAACACCAATTAGTTACAAAAAATTGAATGAATAGTTGCTAAACATTTAATAACAGCAATTAACTAATCATTTTTCAATGTAGAACATCAAATTAAAAATTAAAATGTGGTAGGTCATTGAATCGAAGTTAACGTAATTCAGATCTCATAGGGATTATAATTTAGAAGTCTGATCCTAAAAAAAATAAAAATGTAATTTTGTCCAAAAAACAACAATAAAAATGTAATGAAAGGACAGGATGATGCTGCACCAGAACAACAAGGGGGCCTAAATCAAGCCCCATTCACGCTAAACAACATAAATTAATCATTTAGATTGCGTATTTTTTATGTCCTAACATTAATGATAAGACGTTGTCAAAAAAAACAAAAAAACATTAATGATAAGACTTTTGTAAGATATTTACATAAGTATTCGGTTACTCCAAAACCATGTGGCGATATATCTAATTAGCAGCACATGATTCTAAGAATCCATAATCTTTTTTGGGTTTTACATATGTCCCCTTTAATTAAGTCAGAATCAATTGTCACTTATCCTTCTAATCACTTCCTAGTTAAGGCACTTTAAAAAGTCAAATCTCAACTTCGTTAAAAAAAAATAAAAAGAAAAACAAGAAAAAGATAGAACCCCATTTCTCGAGACCATCTCCAACCCATTGCACCAAATTTGGTGTAAAAACTACACCAAATTTGGTGTTTTGGTGTAATTTTTCAAAACCATCTCCAACCCATTACACTAAATCTTACGCCAAATGAATATTTTATTCTTTCTTTTTCATTTTCTAGTAACCAAATTTATTTATTTATACAATTATTTCATTTAATTATAGTTTATTATTGTTAATATAATTAACTAAAAACTTATATTTAATTAATATTACATTAATTAATTATATTGCAAAAATAAATATTAAAATTAATGTTAGTATCTCTTTTAATTTAATTATAATTATTTGTTATTTATTATTATTTATAGTAAATGTTGATTAATTATTAAAACCAAGTTATATAATTTAATTATATTTAAAGTGAGGATACAATCGAATTTAAATTTAAAGTAGAAGAGAATTGGAGGCAAATAGGGGATATTGCATTACACCAAATTTGGTGTAAATGAATAGTGTTACACCAAATTTGGTGTAATACTATTCACCACACCAAATTTGGTGTAAGGTTTAGAGTTGGGTTGGAGGAAGTTTTTGCATATTTGGTGTGATAGTGTAGGATTTGAAGTTGGGTTGGAGATAGCTGAGGACCTCCTTTGTCTTGCCATTAGAGTTTCGTAGAGAAGGTAAATCGTAGGACATAGCTTAACGAGCCAGAATTTTGATTTGTTTTAGACTAAGTCACCATACAAGAAATCCTGCTCTAACCTATATATTATGAAGGATATTCGAACTTCTACTACGCTGCAAGTGTTAATAAAGCGGACATCACATCACCCAAGTTCTTTGCACCAGTTAAGCTATGTCTACTTCGTTGGTTATTTGATAGAGAAGCTTAAGAGAAGATGCCAATTTTATTTAAAAGAAATATATAAAAAATAAGAAGAAAGGTAGTTTTTAAAGAACTGGTCTTAAATAATAAAATGGACTTTCAATATTTGTTAAAATTAAATTATTATTGAGAATATATATGTGTGTGTATTACACGTCTTTATATTTTTCTTATTTTATTTCTTTCACTCAGATACTATTGCGATTGAGAAAGCCAATTGGATCAAGAAAAAAAAATAGTATCCAATAGCGATGTATTCTAGACTGTAACAAAACGTTTTTAGTATTGATTTTTATGCATATTGGTTTTTTAATAGTATGGTCAAAATGTATTTTCTAATGGTAAGTTCCACGCCACTACTGCATTATATTAATAGAAACTTCCTCGGAGCTTCCTCCCAATATTTACTCTTGGAATTAGTAAATATATTTATGTAATGTTTTTAATTATTCAGCTATTTTATTTTGTCTTTGCAAAATTTCCAAGTAATGGCAAACATGTCCTTTTAAATTGTACTGTATGGGGAAAATTTGCTCAAGACAAGTGGGCAGATGGGCTGGCCCAAAAGAATAACTGTATAAATATTTTTTGGAAAAACTATCAAAATGGCATGAGCTAGAGTTTTATAGTTGGGCCTGAAGCCCACTTTTCATCTTAAAGGCAATCTTAATAGGGATAACAAGAGTAAATATTGGTCCATATGTAGTATTTAGATGTGTCAAAATAGGCCCGGTCCCATGGGCGAACCAACCAGCCCGGTGAAACCGTTGGGCTAGGCTGCAATTTAGAGGTCCGAAATGGACTATGTCTATTTGGACCGGTTTGGCTTGAAAGTCGGGCCAATGCCAATCATTTCATGTGTATTTTCATGGTTTGCAAAAAAATAATGGTTGACGAAATTTTGCCTTGGTTCGGGTCGATTTTTCCTTGGCCCGATGTGCCAACACCGACCCAACCCGATCCACACTAGCCCATTTGACAACTCGAGTTGTAATAACATCACTATTAATTTATTTGTGTATTATATTGAAGGTACTTGTGTTTAGAAATAGTAAGGCCTAGTTTGTTTATGTTTTCAACCACCTATTTACAATTTCAAACTAATCATAAACCTGGAATCATGTTTGTTTATAAATTTTCCAATGGAAATCATCATTTTCACATTCCATTTTTTCACATAAAACTACATCTCAAACATATAATTTCAATTTACAACCCTATACACTATCATACATCACTCATCTTTTGATCCAATTATACATATGGGACCTACCATTACCAACTCTATTCACTTAAAATATTATTTTTTTTTAATTATTTATACCTAATGGGACCTACCACCCTACAATCTTACAAATATAGTACTATATATCCAATTAAAATATTCAACCACTATCAACTTTTCAAATTATTATATACATAAAATAATACTTCAAAACTACTCAATCAAACACAATTTCATTTTTAAACCTACATAATACTATCATTTTCATTCATTCATCCAAATATATTTCCAATTTTCACACGAAAATCAGTAAATTCTCAAAATTCAATTTCCAACACTATAAACTAGAAATGGTCAATGGAAACATAACCATAGAAGTCCTAAGTTTTTCCGAAGCAATATATAAGTCAAAGTGACTTGTTTTCATAACTTGCCCCCCAAATTAAATCTTGAGAGAAGTATGTTAAAACAAATTGACAAGATTTAAGTCCATTATCAAGTAAATACTTTTGTATTATCAAGTTTTGGGTTGGATTGTCAATATAATATTCTCCATTAACGTTTGGTCATTCATAAAATAAACCCATACATAATTAACAATAATCTGAATTCAACAACACAAGAAATAATAACTTTTTACTCTGTTATACCCTGAAGTAGCACTTTCTCACTTTTCCCACCTCAAAATGAAAATGCCCTTTAATTTCTTACAAATTTCCAACACTTATAATATAACATAATAAAAACACTAGGCAAAAATATACAGCATTAGATCATTAAATAACAAATCAAGTGCATCTTTTTCAGTCTGCCTTTGGATAACCTTGAGAATAGCCTCATTCAAGATTGATGCATCAACATCAGTTTTGACAATGGCTTCCATCCCAAAAAGTGTTTGGAGGTAACCCTAGCTTGCAAAACATTCAAATTCATTTCTTCAAATACTTCCAAAATTGAGACCAACAATTGTTCACCTTTCTTGCATGTTATCCTCACTAATAAATGTCCTGTCCCAAGCTTCTCTACTTGAACTTCCTGTTCAGTTTCCATGCACATTACATATCTTGGCATCAAAATTATTCTTGCAAAAAGCCAATCAATAGAAGGGATAATTACAAAACTGCCCCTAAAGTTTAACCTAATTACAATAAAAGCTCGTAAGTACAAATAGTCTCTTAACATTTGTTTCTATCCTTATGGTGTTCGCAACGAATTGAGATTTCCTATTCCACTATCTATTTCGTATATTGGATAACTACACGCATATACTGATTGTGACATTATCACGCATATGTATCATTCATTTAATATATATAGAATAGACAGTTGAATAGGGAAAGTGGAATATGATATCTCATTCCGTTTGGAACACTTATTTATAATTTTGAAAGATAACTGTAATTCTTTGTAAGTGATAATTACAAAAACACCCCTAAGGTTTGGGCTCATTACAATAAAAACCAGAATTCTTTGAAAATTACAAAAAAAAAAAGCTTGAGGTTGATTCCATCCGATGATTTTGAAAATATTTCAAAAACCCTCATGACATTTACAAAAGTATTACAATTACCCTACTTAAATTTAAGACAAAACGAAACTTGAAGGTTTTCTTTTAATTTTGAAACATGTTGGTGTTTTTGTAACTATCCATTTTTGTAATTATGATAAAACTTTAGGGTAATTTTTGTAATTATCCTTAAAAAGAATACTAACATATTTATATAGGGGTAAGGGGTGTGTGTGTGTGTGTGTGTGTGTGTGAGAGAGAGAGAGAGAGAGAGAGAGAGAGAGAGAGAGAGAGAGAGAGAGAGAGAGAGAGAGAGAGAGAGAGAGGGCAACCTGGATATGTGTTATTAGGTATTGGTACTCCTTTTTGATTGCTTCAACTTGAAGCCTCAATTTGTAGATGTAGAGGAAAGCATCCATGATAATGGAGCTCTTCTTCACCTTAAAATTAGATAGCCAAATGATATATGCATTAATAACATTGGGTAAACTTAATAATTAGAACAAAGTATTGAACCAAAAATCATAAAAATAACAATTACTGATTTAGATTTGGTGAGAGTTCTCAAAATTTGAAGCTTTTTGTGCAATGCAATTCTCCTATGCATTTTACATGCCATTTCTCTCTAGTGTGTGTCTGTGTGTGTGTGAATTGCTATATATTATTGAATATTGGATAATGGCCGCGTGCTGGGTTTTTATAGAGACTGAAAAAAGTGGGAGGAATAATGATGGGGTTTTGGGGGTCACGGAATGTTAAGAGATGCACTGACATGCTCTTGTCTCATTCTCAAATTATGAGTAATAAATTTGAAAAGCTCCTTAATTATTAGTACAATAAATATACTCCATGATTGAAAAGCTATTGTGTGTGTATATTGGATAATTATTATATATAAAAACACCGCAATTTGGGGTATTTGTCAAAATTTCTAGAAAGTTAATTCCAAAATTATTAATAGCAATTGAGATTTCGTCTTACATTTTTACCAAAATTGTCAGTTGAATTGGCATAATTTGCTGACATAACCTATTTCACAATTAATACAACTATGACTTTTCTAAAATATTACAATTACGACGAATTTTTCGTCTCATTTATATAAAGTTATTTGTAGTATTTAGAAGAGTTGAGAGATATAATTGTAAAATATATTTGATGACGTCGGTAATTCCGTAGTTCAACTAACGATTGGGGTAAAAATATAAGATTGAGTTAAATTAAAATGAGATTTCTGTAATTTTGAAACTTCTCTAGTTTTTTTTTTTTTTATAATTAACCCAAAACTCATGGTTTTTTTTTTTTAGTACTTATCCCTATCTATATACACACAACAAGCTTCTTACCCATATATGTGAACTAAAATACCTTTCTTCATCAAGAAATTTTACCTTTAAAAAATAAAATACACTACAATTACGTATACTCAATTTTTGTAGAAAAAAATTGCATAGGATACTTTGCATCAAATAATTGGTGTTTTAGTGCCCAATCAGAATGTAAAATAAATTTGAAATGAGTAGTCCTTAATTGGACACTCCAATACAAGAAGTGTCAATGTCACACATACATACATATGTAGGATGAGCTGAAAAGAAGCAGCCCCATTTGCAGGATTAATAAGAAACCAAATGCAGGCACCAAAAGCATCAATATTTTCAGATTTTTGCAGGCCAGTAATATATAGGGGAACTATTTTCTCTGTAGGTCCTAAATTTGGAGTTTACAAATAGCAATTCCAAATTCTACAAACCACTGAGGTTAGTCCTTGGCCATGGATATTAGTCTTCAGCGAGTCTCTTACTCTGCAATGACAGGGCCAATTTTTTTTTTTTTTTTAAAAAAAGAAATTTCCAATTTTGCAATTATGTATGGACTCAGACTCAAAATCATATCTAGCACCAATGTGCACACACATAGGGTTGAAAAACGAACCAATCTACTCGTTCTCGATCCGAGATTGATGTTAAAAGCCCAGTTCGTTAGCATATATAATGAACCAAACTTGAACAATTTCTTTTGTTCGATAATATGTAAAGTTGGCTCAAACTCACTCGATTAGTTAAAAAAATGAATAAATTATGTGTTTGGCTCAACTAAAACTCGTTCGGTACTCGATTCAATTAATAATCAAACCAAACTCAAACACAATTTAATTTGAAGCTCGATTTATTCAATCAAGTTCCAACAACAATATGTTGAGGTCAACTCGATTCGTATACACCCCTATACACATGTATGTGTGTTTTTGTGTGTGTACTTTTTGGCTTTATAATGATAATATCACGAGCGCCACCTTCTACTTGCGCCCATTGGTATGGCGTGGTTCAACTTTAATTTGTCTTTCTAACTCTTTTTCCCACTGTCTCTGAATAATCACATGATCTCATATATCTGCTCCCACTAGCGTTACATAATTGATCCACCAATATTGTAAAATTTGTCTGACTTGTTTAGTTTTTGCATTTTGGATAATTCACAATCATGCTCTAAGTGAATCCAAATTAATAATTACACGATATATAGTTATCAATGTAAGATGAGTTTTAGGCCATTAGCGAGGTTGTAATTACTATATTGTAGCATTAAATTTAGGGGTAATTATAAAAACTACTCCTCAGATTTAGACTAATTATTAAAAATTTAGTTATCTTTAAAAATTACGAATATCTTCTTGACATTTGCAAATTGTCCCTCATGAGAGGGTTATTTATTAAGTAATATAAACTTTATGGGGTATTTGTACACTTTAAGGGGTATTTTATAATTTTGAAAGATATAATGGAATTCTTTGTAATTATGGTAGTTTTTGTAACTATACCCTCATATTTATGAAAATTCACGGGTTGAATTACTGGTTTGATCAATAGAAAATTGTTTCTTTTTTAAATTATATAAAATGATAACACAATATATTTTTATTATGTACATAATTTTAAAAATTCTACTTGTAGTTTAAGTGGTATCGTTTATCATTTGAATGAGTGTTAATCGAGTTAGAATCCCGAGTCTTTTTAGTTTCTTTGCAATTTATCTTATCCCTTCCTCTGC
Source organism: Rehmannia glutinosa (assembly GCA_016081115.2). NCBI lineage: Eukaryota > Viridiplantae > Streptophyta > Magnoliopsida > Lamiales > Orobanchaceae > Rehmannia > Rehmannia glutinosa. The sequence goes on from JABTTQ020002432.1 coordinate 641,062, forward strand.
TAGAGGTGTCAAAATAGACCGATCCCGTAAAAAAAGGACTATACTACAATTTAGGAGGCCCCAAAGGGACCGTGCTAATTTGGCCCAAAAAGTCGGTCTTGCTAGACCACTCAGTCATTTTATGTTTATTTCCATGTGCTAGACCATGATGGGCCTCGAAATTAGCGGGCCGATGAAATTCAGCTCGTCCGACTCGAATTCGTCCCATTTGACAACTCTTCTTCTAACCACTCCTCCCAATTTATTAAAAACGTACATTGTTTTAAAGATAAGAAGATAAATAACCATGTAAAAATACATCTAAATTTTCCAAATCCAGCTAACTACGTACACAATACAACCAAATACAAAATTTAAACTTTCTTTCAAAACAAATGCTGGTTTTATATTATTTGTAGATCGAGTTTTTGGTTTTTTAAAATCAATCTAACCAAGTGGCCTCTAGTATAACTTCTTAAATCAAAATTTGAAAACATTTAATGCATATAACTCTTGTCACCTCCAAAATTAAAGGGGAAATTGGGGATCAACCGTTTTATTTTTTATTTTTTAAGATAATACAAACGAATCTTGACTAATTGATGAAAACCGTTTAGGCACAAACAATGGTCAAATACAGAAGCAAGAACCGTACTTGTTGATGGGAATTTGACAAGACCTCTCCTTTCATTTTTTTTGCTCTTTTATCATTCTTCGAAGGCATGCATAGAAAGAGAGAGACAGAATAGCACAAACAAAAAAAGGCAGAGTTATAACATAGTGGAATCTGGAACAGTAACATATTAGGCAAAATTGCAAAATTAGTCATTTAACTTAAGGGGTGATCAAAATTGGTCTTGTCTATTTTTAAAATTTTAATTTGGTCCTTCCTAAGTTTTAAAATTATTCAATTTATTATATGTGACTCGCACGTTATCCCTAATTTTTTGATTTTTTTGATTTCCATCTATTTCTGGATGACATCACTGACATGACAGACATTAATCCACATTAATCCTAAAATTGTAACTATTAATGATGTTGATTAATGTCAGCTATGTCAGTGATGCCAACCAAAATATTCGGAAATTGGAAAATTCCAAATTTTAGTGGATCATGTGTGAGTCGCATGTCAATTTCCAATGATTTTGTGACATTCTAATTACAATATGACTAAAATGGAGTATTGTTTTGAAAATCGCCGTCTAGTCCCGATTAGTCACTGCTTAGGCGTTAGGCTCCCACTTGTCCACCTACGATATTCTTTCGACAGCCCCGTCTAACCCCGCACGCCTTCTACCTATTCCCGCTGCAGCTCTAAGTCCAGTCTGCCATCTGCCTTGCATCTAGCACTTTTTGAACATTGAAATTGAGTAATTTTAAAACCTACGTGACCAATTTTGATGCACTTTAACTTATAAGATCAATTTTGCAATTTTGGCTAACATATTATATACCTCCTCAAATCACTCTTGTAAAGCTTTTGTTGTTTAGTATATGTAGGTATAAAAGCGGCCACCAACCCCACCTTTTGAGGATTTTACATCACTTTCTGTCTACTTTTTTTTTTTTTTTTTTTTTTTTATAACTCAGCCTGCGCTTACGCCTCGACTACGCTCGAGACAAAAAGACCCTCCGCTCCTCATTGCCGCCGCCAAGGTAAACGCGGATGTGCACGACGGCGGTGTTCGACGGGTCACGACGACGTACAGATCCTCCTGCAGGTAAAGAGAACAATTATGTTCGACCCCAATCTACTAATAACGATCTCTCCCGAATCGAACCCACACGGATCTTATTCAAGATGAGTTCCCACCAAATCTTCACTACCGCGATATGCCTTTGAGCAATTTGATGGAGAGGGGATATAACCCCGACCTCCACCCCACAAACATTTGATGGATGGGATTTCAACCCCCGACTCCATCCCACAATCGCGATTATTTGTGGTGGCGCGCTTAATCCACCTGGTTCTGTCTACTCTTTTCTCGATATTTCAATGTTGGAATTAAGCTCATCTCCCCATCCCTTTCTTTTGTCTCTATCTTCTTGACATGTCATGAATCTCTCTCTCTCTCACGGGCCCATCTTCCTTTACATAGAAATATAGAATAGTTTTGTCTACATTCTGAGTGTTTTTAAAACTTTTTGTTCGTCCATAGAATCTAGCTAAGAGATATTCACATTACTATACTAACTCTTTCGGCTTTAAATTAGTAATAAATTGAATAAATCATGAAACATGAGGTACCCATTCCTTTTAGATAATGCTTTATAAGTCAAGAAGAAAGAACAATTTAATTTGTTGGGCTAGATGTAACTTTCATTACTTCATTTATTATATCCATTGTAAAGCAATGGGTACGAAGATTTTCTATTTCAAATTATGTATCGTGTATTGTTCATAATATTATTCATACATGTTAAGCATGTTGATGACATCATTAATTTACTTAAAGTATATTTAAGATAATTGGAATATGAAATGAAACACTGTTTAGAATAAAGAAGTCGGACTTCAAGCAATGCAAACATGCTAATTCATGCTAATGCATCACCAATAGTGTTGCCATCGAAATTATTTCGCGACACTTGACTCATACATATATAATCAATTTGTAGGTGCTCGAGTGCAGTGAGTCTTGGTTTTGGTGTCTTCGTATACACTTGTTGACTTCTTTGTAATATCAATTTTGTAAATGAAATTATAGTCGAAATAAAGAAAATCGCAAATTAGAAAACTAAAAAGGTAGGCCATGGATCGACGCCTCAACCCCAGCCCAAACAAAGCTAGCCCGTTTATGCTCATCTCATGTCGGCCCTTAAAACCTCAATTCACCCCCTATATTTGGCGGGGCGGGCACCAACGTGGCCCCTTTTACCGCTCTAACAATATGTGACCCATTTCTTTTGGTCTTTTTTTTTTTCTTGAAATGTCGATTGCCATTAATATCAATCGAGTTATCGTGAATGGTTCCATTTATGGATCGGATAAGCGATTGGGGTGGACAAGGAGCCATGTAGTCCGCAGTAGGGGAATTTGGGCTAGTCATCCACGTATACCTATCCGCAAGTATAATATTTAGAAAGAGAAATTAAACCCATGGGCCTGGCCCATATCTTCCGACTCTTTTTAAACCCAAGACTAATTGGGCTAACATAGCACGATTATGCAGATCCAATAGTGGCATAATAATATTCCTTCACAAAACAAAAAAAAAAAAAAAATAATGGCATAACCACATAATATTTATTAATAATTTTTAAAAAAATTGGAAGTGCTATTTACAGGGGATGAGATAAATTTCCAAGAAATTGAAAGATACATGTTTCGAACCTTGGTTAACGTACTTATAAAAGGTGAGTGATATCACTTGAGCTATAAGCTAGTAATATTACTAATATAATAAATATTATTATAAAATCATGTCATACATTAAATCACTTATTTAATGAAAAACTAATATATTATCCATTTTTTATATCGAGACTCTTGTATTCTACGCCAACAAATGAATCCAAAAGGAGAATACAGGTACAGTGATCGGCGCGAAAATTCGAGGACATGCTCTTGGATATGCCATCAAATAGATTTGAGAGATTTTTTCAGTGTAAGTTTTCTTGAATCATTCGTGTGGCTACTGTTCATACTTTCTCTACTGTTTCATGTTTTTTGCTTCTGGAATTACTACTATTTCAGCAATTGAAGATATTATGCTGCTTAGTGTTGCTTGATAAGACTTGTTTGGTCGGTGGATCATCTTTTGAAGCTTGTGTGGTTCATGATTTTCATGTTTCAGACGAGTATGAAATGGCGCGAGATTTATTAGACGTTGAGTGTGGTGTAAAATGCATGTAATGTGTTTGACAGAAAGCTACAACAGTCAACAATGATCTAGTTTTGTGGAAATAATATGATGTTTTGTAGCTATTGAAGGCTGAAAAATAAGATAAACTACATGATCTTGAATTCAATATCAAAAGCTAAAAGCATATTTAAACTTGAGTTTTCACAAGTTTGAACAATTTTTGACGTTTGTTTTTTTTTTTCCTTTTATTTGATAGCTTTTGGAGATGAGTTTGGAGCTCGAGTGGTTTTCGGTTCATTAAACTCGTTTAAGCTCAACACATTTAATTATCAATCAAACATATACAACTTCAACCTTGATAGAAATTCACGTGATACTTAGACAATGAATTGTTTGGTTTGACTCGCTCTTTAACTTATACATGTTAGTAAAAGGGTCTATATTGTGTAGTCAGCCTGCTTCCACACCAAGACATGTTTAGACCAAGCATTGATTTATCAGAGAAATTTGAAATCTCACATAGAGACGTGATTCGTGAAGGAGGTGCTTAAGATAGCAGCCTTAGTCTAGCTTTCAGGCCATCAAATCCAGCAGACTCATGGAGACGCACTTATGTATTTTACACCTAAAACTCTATAAGTTGTTTTGTATTAATGGCATCTGCACTTACTAGATTTTTGATAAGGGCCTATTAAGTACATGTTGTACCCATGATAATTAATAGCTGTTTCAATCTGTTTTAAAACTCATTGAACAGAGAAACTCTGCTATTTGACAATCATCTGAAGATATATCAAATCCAGACTGCCATGCTGGAATGACCTCATTACACCATTCCGATTGAGTTACATGACAATTAAGGCATGGGCTCTCTCTCTCTCTCTCTCTCTCTCTCTCTCTCTGCATGTCTGTGTGTATGTGTTTTGTATTAAATGCACTATAACCAACACTTGATTCATAAAAACTAAATGCAAGTTATGTTGCCTGTGTCGTAATTAAAAGCATTGAACATCCACATGTAGAAAGTACTGCCTGTTAAAAGCTAATAGATTGAATTCCCTTTCAAGTTTAGTCATGTGGATCTTTCAATGACCATAGAACCAAGAAAAGTAGAAAACCGTCAAAAGTTTCAGGAATGATGAATACATGTAACTGATGGCTCTTACGTTTAGTATCTGTTTACATGTGTCCTAAACCAGGATCTGTCATCAAAGTCCCTGAGCTCCTTTTACACTGATTGAACATGAGCTAAGTCTAGCATTGCAGAAACCCCTCAGCCAGGTAACAACTGAATGGCAGCTCAATCCATTCTGGCTTAACAGAATTTGGCTCTTTGCCAATTTCCATATCCAGTTCTCATCTATATATTTCCCCACCAAAAGCATTTATTCTTCACATTGGGGAACTTCATAAGTGATACTATGAGAAATTGAAAAAAGAAAAAAATTACCTAGTGGCATTTGGAACCATGATTGGAGATGCAGAATGGCAGGGCAATTCTCCTTTGGCAGAAATAATTTCAATTTTACGTGCAATGATATTTTTCTGCCAAAGGAGAACTACACTGTTATTCTTCTCCACTTCCTATTCTGTTTTGCACCTTGGAGCTCCAGTTTTGACTCTACCTCTGCTGAGCTTCAATGGTGGGTTTTTATTCTCGACTATTCGCATCTTCCATGGATATTCTCTGGGAATTCAATGGTATATGCCATGGAACAATGCCTCTGCTCTTTCTTTTACTTTTTTGTTGCAGTCATGGTCCCCCTTACCTTGCAGGTCTTCTTTTATGTGTCATCACGATAATGCCTGACTGCTGGGCATATCAAGAAGCATAACAATTTTTAGATGCCGTTAGATAGAAAGCTAGTGATAAGTTGCCTAAAACACTATTGATAAGGTTTACACATAGCTAATTTATTTGTGGATATCGATACACTTCTTCTATACAATGCAATGTTTATTTTTCAGATTTTTCTTGTTTCAATAGACACATGCATGTCTTATGACTCTGACACTCATCATGGTTACAAATCTTATGATGCCTGGATATGTACTATCATGCATAAGCCTGATTATTGAGGCTTTCAAAAATATTTTTCTTTTCAGGAGTAAATTAGAGTTGCATTTGGATGGAAGGATTTGGAAAAAGGATTTCAAATGACCTCAGATAAGATTGATTTGAAATCCACCACAATTACTCAAAAAATAGATTAAAATATGAGGTTAAGTTTTTGAAAATCCATTGTAAACTGAGCTTATCTAAACAAGCTCAATGGATTTGAAATCCGTAACTTCAAATCCATCAATCCAAATGAAGCCTAAATGATTTCATCTTCTTATTTAAACCACGAATAATACTATTGGTCAATTCAAAGAAATAACATCATCCGAGTGGAGATAAAAACATGCTCTCGTGATTTTTCTACGAGCAGCATTCCCGTCACAATCATGTAACTCTGATTTTCAGTTGATTCTTCAGTATGCCTTCATGATAATTCTCAGCTGAAGCCAACCACCTGGTGATGCTCGCATAGAATATAATAAGTTGCCGTACCATATTATGACTTTCAATTGAAACACTGCATGTTTCTAGAGGAAGGACCACATGTCTGGAGCGCAGACCACTGCTTCAAGATTAGTCATCTGTAGATGGAATAACTTGGCTCATATGAGATTTTCATGCTCCTAAACATGCACATGCCTGATGGAAGCCACATGGGTGCACATCGGTTTTCGTATTATAATCTATATCAAAAGTTTGCATTGCTTACAGGCGTATGATCGTGTTTTCATTGAGATTTTCCATTTTTACAATTTCCGTTGAGATTTTTGCGTTGTGTTGATTTTTGTGTGAGAATTGAGAATATGTTTGGTTGAAATTGAGAAATGAAAATATTTATAGGTTTGGAAATGCAATGATGTTTGGTAAGTATTTTTAATAATGAATTATATGCACGAAAGCACGTGAAAGTGTCCTAAAATTACCATTTTCATATTTTATTGAGTTGTATTAATTGGGAAGTTGGGGAGATGGTGTGAATGCAATTGAATGACAATATAGGGAATAGGTTTGAAAATTGGGGAAATAAGTGTAACGTGAATTTTTTAGAGAATATAGATTTAGAAATGAGTTATTTCCAGTGGAAATACATCAAACAAACATATTTCTATTTTTATGAATAGTATAAAACTAAAATAGGAGTTTGAAAATGGCAACATATGAGACCTTAGACTTTCCAATTCCATGATTGTGTTTCAGATTTTGTTCGAAAACTCCATTACGGACAAGGGAACTAAGAATTATCCCAACTCCTATCCATATGCTTTTACCTGAATATGATCCCACTATTAAAGCATCTACCGTAAAAATTAACAGTAGCGAGAGGAAAAGTTTTTTATTCGATAATTTGGTTTATGAGTTGATGTTGGACAAGGTACAATTAGCTATCAAAACTATATATACCAGTTTTCTAAAATTTTGCTAGTTAGTTAATGAGGTGCAGGTAAATTATTGCGCGGTCTCCTTTGGTAGACAGTCACTGGTTATCATTTGATGGGGGAATAGTTCTGTGCATTCTGTGGCTGTCTGCCAAAGGAGATTTGCTCACTAATTGTCCTACAAATTTACTTCCAATCAGTAAGCTGTTTTCAAATTGATCTGAATAGAAACGTTGAGGTGTAATATTTCAGAAGTTTAATATTCACTTTTTTTTTTCCTTTTTATGTACTTGTCTGAGAATGCTGTACAATTTCATATTAGATAGTTTGATGCTACTTCTTAGCTGAGCAAGTTCAGGTTCTTCTATTTAGCTGCTAGGTTCAGTGGGGAATTGGCTAGTTGCTATTTATCCTTTTATCAAGCTTTGATTTGGTTTTTAGTTTTGTTCTTTGTTATACTAATTACTAAGCAGCTTTCTAAGCTTCACATTTTGTTTTTACAGATATCAACTTTATCGTGATCGGGTGAGGTCATGCACAACAATGGGCCGTATCAATTTTACAAGCCTCCAAATTGTGTAAGTTTTAGGTCTTTCTATTGAACTTGAGATTTAAGCAAGTTGACTGTTGATATTGGCACCACCCTATTATCGAATGTTCATGTGACATTATTTGCTAAGAATACCAATGACCAATGAGACTAAAACTTTAACTGTTTCTTTAATGAGAATATATCTTTTTACATTTTTTTAATTAATAGAAGAAAAAGGTGTTTTACACAGCTTTCCTTCTCTCATCTTCCATTTAGTAATATGATTCCATGTCCTTAGAGTACTCTTTTCAACTAATAAATCACAAGAAAAATAGACCTATTGGATAAAAGAATATAATTCGGAGACAGCTTTTTGTAGGGAACTGATCAATGTGTACTAAGAAAATCTATACTCCCACTCTATATAAAAAAGAATTAAAACAGTTATTATTATTAATATATCTTTTTATATTATTATTATTATTATTATTATTAATAATATTATTATTATTAGTGTTAGTGTGTTACTATTATTATTATTATCAGATTCAAAATCTGGCCTTTTGGTTTATTTCAAGCTCATTTTTTTTTAATATTTGAAGGGATTGAGAAATTTTCAATAGATTTTACTATAAAATGAAAATATGTTTGGATTAGTTATGTTTCTATGTAAAATTATACTGATTCCATAATAAAATTGTATTTGTTTGTCTGTTTTCTGCCTAAAAAGACATGAAATGTTAGTAGGTCTGAAATGAGTTTTTGGTAGGTGCATGCAACTAAAGATAGGTTCTAAAATAAATTTTAAAAATAAATATAAATTTGTTTCGAAGAAAATAAATAAGCAACGGAGTTTCAAATAGTAAAAAAAAAAAAAAAAAAAAAAAGAACGATTCTCTTTAGAAATGAACACAAACTGCCCCAAGCCTTTGGTCATTTAAAGTTGCGCATGTCTAAGATATAAAAACTCAGTCAAGCCTTAACACTTCGTCATGTTGTTACATTGGCTTTTGTTTTCTCTCCTGTACAGTTTCACAAAATTAATCCTGAAAAAAAGTCACATAATAGAAAATTAGCTGCGAATGGATAACATTACTTACACTAGCCGTATGAAAAAGAAATTCTCGAATAAAAAAAAACCTATATCATAATAATCATTATGAAAGAGTTCGTGAAAATCAAACCCAATAAATCGTTGCTTTCCATTGTTGAATTTAAAAATATATATATAATAGTAATTTTTATAACAAATTGCATAACAAGGCAATCTCATAAATATATACAAAAGTTATATAATATGATAAAAGAATAAAGATTACTCTCAGCATTGTGGGATTGAATGGCAGGGCAATTCTCCTTTGGCAAAGAAATAAGTATGCATGTGCATGTCTTCCCTGCCAAAGGAGAATCACACTGTTATTCTTTTTCCCACACAATCAACTTTCTAATTCCTTGAATAAAGATACATGCAATATATGGAGTTTATTTCGTGAAACCCCAAAGACAACGCTTTATATAAGTTTGAGTTATTTCTTGAACCCCAGAGACCAGGCTTTATATCGGGAACCATCCGCGTTTCGCACCTTCATTTGGATATGCTGAAGGAGGAAATGGCATATGCTTTGGGACTATTCCTCTAGGGTTTTTTCCCCTTTACTTTTCATTTGGGGCCATGGTACGAAAAGTTCTAACCTTCAATCTCACCTTTTTTGTTCTATGGATATGCTCTTTTACGTGTAGATGATATTGAAACATTATGTGTACATTTTTTTCCTGTGTTATAAGGAATCTGATCCTTGATTTGCTTTCATAGGAGTAGAAATATAGGATTCCTCTTGTTTATGTCTTTAACATGCAGAAGATCGGTAGTTTGTTCTCACATTAATAGTGTTCTTTATGATTTTCTCTTTTTAGTGCTCTTAAGTGATGTGAAATCAAGTTTAAGACTCAATGAATGGGATTTGAAAAGGGTGTCTGTAGCTGTTCAGTATAGTGAAGGGTTTATTGTACCTGGGGATTACCTTTATATAACTAAAGCTTCAAAAGGATGTATAGAAATTGTCGAAAAGTTAAAGGAGTGGGGTGAATATCATTTTTCTCATAAACCATTGTTGATGTGAATTTTTGTGCTTGTTATATAATTATGACCTGATTATTAATTAGGGATAATTACAAAAAGTAGCCTGAGGTTTGACCTAATTACCAAAAAAACTTAGCTAACTTTTAAAATTACAAAAAATACCCCTGAGGTTTGATTCAGTATTAGAATTAAGGGGTAAACTGCAACGTTTTTATAAATATAAAGGGGGATTTTGAAATATTTGTTGGTTATAAAGGGTTTAAATGTTAGACCAAATAAATAAAACCTCAATGGTATTGTTTGTAATTTTGAAAGTTACCTGGGTTTTTTTGTAATTAGGTCAAACCTCAAGGGTATTTTTTGTAATTAACCCTATAATTATTATGGAACTCTCTTCCTTATTTTTAGAATGCTGGTTATTAACCAGAAAATATTAGGGACCGTAACTTGACTAGTCTTAGGTTTTACAATATCAAACACAAGCACGTGATTTTTTTTTTTTTTGAGGGGATACAAGCACGTGATTAAGAACTAATCTGGAAACTTATATACAGAAAGTGGCCTTTCATTCCAGATGCTTTTGGTTTGTGTAGAAATAATAAGAGTATCGTATATAATCCTTAACAGGGACTAGATTGATTGTTGACTATATATGTACAATCTTGTGATAATGACACTCTAAACGCTAATTGGTGATATAAACCAACCAGGAATCAGCATTAGATCATAATGTCCAAGTCACACAAATTAAAGCTAAATCTATAATCCTAGGAAAAAAATTAGCATGAATGGTTGTCTGTCAATTTGTGAATACTAGAACCATTACTTTTGTCTGAACACAGAATGGTTATTGTTCTTCTAACTTTCGGGTTTAAAACTTGTCCCTTCATGCTCACAACTCTGGACTTTCTCAAGGAATCGATAACACTTACCTCTAATTAACTTTTCACTATTTTTTTTTTTTTTGAAGAACACTAAATTTTTTGTTAATATTTCATGAAATCCTCATGTTTTAATATAGGGAAAAATGCAAAATTAGTCTTGTATCTATAGGATTGTTGTATTATTAGTCATTTAACTTTTGAAGTTGTGATTTTAGTCATGTATGTTTTAATTTGTGTTTCACAAGTTTGGTCATATAAGTTTTGGACTTGTGCAATTTTGGTCCTACACGTTTTAAGTTGGTGCAAATTTGGTCTTGCGGGGCTATTTTGATATTTTACTTATTTCCAAAATGCCCTTGGTAGCCAAATAAATATACCTAAGATCATGTAGAAAATGGTATAATAGCATATGTGTTTTATTTACTTATGAGTTGAATTTTGTTATTCTTTATTATATATAAATTGCCTAATTAATGAGAGAGAATTTTAGAATAATGAGTCCGGACAAAAATCAGAGACATGAATTATTTCCTAATTGTAGAAATACACAAACATGTACAATTAGTTGGCAAAATTTATTATTTGGGTTATTGATTTTTTAGTACCTGACCTATAGGCACTTTGCTGGTTTGGTACCTGACATTTCCGAGTTACCAATTTAGTACTCATACTTCACATTTTTTTATAAATTGGTACCTATTCACTTTTAATGACGAAAATGCCCCCAAGAAACATAGTATATTCAAAAAAATAAATTATTTAAAATTTTAATTAATTTAATTAAAATAAATTATAAAATAAATTAAAATTTTAATTAATTTAATTAATAAAAAATAAAAAGAAGTTTCTAAAGATATTAATGAATTTGTAGAAAAAATAAAATTAATTACATTAAATTAGTAAATTAATAAACATAATTAAAAATTAATTAATAAAAAAGAAAAATTAGTTTACTTAACTAATTTTAAAAATTAAAATGAAAATTAATTTAAAATTAAAATTTATTTAGCAAATAAGAAAATTATAGCAATCTTTTATTAATATATTAAATTTTAATTAGTTTTTTAATCGAATTTTTAAAAAATAAATATTTTATTTTATTTTATTTTTTACAATGAAGAATTTAACAATTTTATTTAAATAATAATAAGTTATTTCTTAATTAAATTTATTTTTAAAATTTAATAATTCTAATTAAAATTAATTTTTTAACAAAAATTAAAAAAATCTTGGGAGCATTTTCGTCCATAAAAGTGAATAGGTACCAATTCATAAAAAAATGTGAAATATGGGTACTAAATTGGTAACTCGGAAATGTCAGGTACTAAAAAAATCAATAACCCTTATTATTTTAATAAATATGACTGAAATTGCCACAATTAAAAGTATAGGAATAAAATTGTCAAACTTTAAAAATTACAGGATTAGAATTGTTATTTTAGCTGAGGGGCAAAATCACAACTTTAAAAATAACAGGACTAACTTTGCAATTTTCCCTTTTAACACTTTTCATACAGCACCCAAATCCATGCTTGAAGAAATTAAAACCTAGTATGTACAGGAAAAAAGTACAAATAATTTTTGGATTTCCGTGTGAAAGTGAAGAGTTTATTCCTCTGACTGGTGAGTGTAATGTAAGAATATGCTTCACATATCCATGTAAATTGTAATGTAGCATGTCCGAAAACCATTCGACTATAAATATATGTGAAGGCTGAGAACTGTTCATCAAAGGACCATGAAAAACATAAATAAAAGGTTAGGGATGCATTACTGGGCAATTACTCCTTTGGCAGTAGCTTTAAATACCAATTGCAAAAGTATTATTGAGCTTACTGCCAAAGGAGATTTGCCCCGCAATGCAACCATAATAATCATTACTAGCAGTTTACAAAATGAGGTAGAGAGTAAATGGTACTACTTTTATTTTGGCTGTTTCTTATATTATGTCCTTTTATTTTTTTTTATTATTATTATTATTATTATTATTATTATTATTATTATTATTATTATTATTGTTGTTGTTGTTGTTGTTATCTTTGAAAAGGCAGTAACTATATTCAATTTTAGAGGTGCTGTCGGGAACTCTTTCGATTGGCGTATGTGACACACTTGGTATCTGAGTCTACAATTATATCACTTTTGATACCTAGTTTCTTGAATTAATTCTTAAACTATACGAGTCCTGTACTTCTCTTAAATGTGACCCTGGATAGTCGTCTCAAATAGAAACGCCCAAAATCTTAGGGTATGTTTGTAAAGTGAAGGTTTTTGAATGCAAAATTTTTATAATTTGGTTTGTCGGAAGAAAAATCAAAATGGTTTTTGTTGTATGGTGTACACTTGACAAGTCTCACTCTCAGAGATAAAATATCAGTGATAATGTAAACATTGTCAGTATTGAAATGTGGGGAAACTTTGTCATCCATACTATGGCGTTTCTTGGCTTTTTCTGAGCTAATTTTGATTTTTTGTTATATTTTGTCATTTGTTCTACACAAGTTTTACAATTTGCCATCTGGAGCACTTCAATTGTTGAATTTTTCGTTGGGATTCCATCACATACATGACACGCCTCTTGTTTATGCACTTTTTTTTGGTCAATTCCAGGTTGTTTGATGTGTTCAATTCCAACTATTGAGTTAAGGCTGAAAAGTTAGGTTGTTATTTTTTCCATATAAAACGACGTGGAATTGATCAAAGAACGCACAAACAAGAAGCGCACCATGCATGTGACAAAATCATGATGAAAAGTTACACAACCGAGGTGTTACAGATGGCAAAGTGTAAATCCCTTATGACAAAGTGTAACAAAAAATTCCCAAAGTGCGAAAGTCATTATAATTTGGATGGCAAAATGTTTCTACACATGATATTGTAATGAGTGAGAACAGGACCCGTCCTAACTTTTTGGGGAGCCATGAGCAAAAGAAAAAAGGGCCCTCCTATTAAAAGAAAATAAATATAATCAAATATTTTATATACGTATATTTTAGATATAATTTAATAAGAACTTGAAAATAAATATATGCTATTTAAATAATATAATAAATTGACATATAAATATGTCAAAATAGTAAACTTCAATGTCCCAAAACTAAAGGGGAAAAAAACACCATTTCTTTTATTTTGATTTTAGAATTTAGGTTAATTTTTAAAATTTTGAAAGCAAAATGTCATGTGGTACTTTTTTTCATTTTTTGGGGCTCCTATAAAAACAACTTAATAAAATAGGTATATCTTTATATAAAGACTTATATGAAATTAGGACCCCTCAAAATTGGGGTTCTAGGCCGCCGCTTTCGGTGACTACCCTCAAGGTCGGTCCTAAATGAGAAATGTTATTTTACCACCATGGGGGCTCTCTTAAACTGTGTAGTGATCGGAAAAAAAATAACGTTTAAGTTGTCACTTAGTGAGCTTGTGTAAATCACTATTGGTATAGAATAAACTTTCTTGTCACTCATATATAGGTAAACATAGTCAATTTTCACAACGTAACTTAACATTTTATCACTGATATTGTTTTCTTGTTTTTCTTTAGATTCCTCACATTCGAATTCGCTATTATTGATGTGTGAGGCCACATAAATCTTCACATTACGTTTAGTCTATGGCACAACAGATCCACACTCTCACGACCTCCACTAAAAGGATAATTTTAACCACAAACGTATAATTTCAATCAACGTTGTAATCTTAACTCACCATCTACTTGTGATTCCTTAAGCTATATATGGTTGAACATTAAATTTGAGCGCAAGACGCTAGTTTCCTCTACTTAGTTTTCAAGAAAAATACTGAAGAAATGCTTGCATGAATATAATTATAAGAGGATGTTTATTGATTACAAATCTATTCGTTTATCTTTAGTTACTTGTTCATAAGGAAATTCGGATGGAATTTTAATATTTAATGTCTTTATTTTTCCTCCCTAATGGTATGTAGTAACATACCATAAATAAAATTAGCAAACAATGTAGTTTATTTTACTTTTCAAAGGCCTATTTGAATGATAAACTCCTCCCAGCTTAAGGTATTATCGATGCTTCACCAGATATAGTATACTTGGTGCATTGATGAACATGAGTCTAATAATATTTTATATGGATGAATGACACGTCTTTTAATTTATAAGAAGTGGGACACTTGTATGGTAGATGTACACCAAGTGTATGTACACCAGGTGTAGTATCTACAAGATTCCAACTTAATTCCTTTTGCGGGAAACATGGAATTACAACGTAATTTTGGCGGGTTCTTCATTCAAATATGGTATATAGAAAGGTAGGAAATAAGTGTTTTAGGTTGTGATTAGATATCCTTTTATTTTGATTTTCTTTTCTGGTAGAGAATAGTGATTAAAAAAAACAAGTGTTTGAAAGAAAAATGATTAATTATGCAAGTGTAATTAGATATAAGATTAAAATATTATAGTGAAGTTTGATGTGATATAGAGATAATGAAAGTGATATAGAGATAATGAAAATAATGATCGGTGATTGACAATGTGTGATTTGATAATGAATTTGTGAGATAGTGTGTAACAATGTTTGTTTTTTTACAAAATGTAATAATGATAGTTGATTTAATGTTTTTTTTTAAATTGAGATGTGTTGGTGATTGAAAAAGTGAAAGTGAGTGAATAGCGTAGTTTATTATAATTTTCGCAAACATGTAAAAGAAATTCTATATCGATTCTAAAATGAAAGATTTTGGTAGGCAAAATCGCCCATCTGTGTGTAGATAGTCACAAAACTTCCAACAGAGAAAGAGTCACAGAGGAGGGAAATCGATACTCGGTAGATTAATGGAAATAATAACCACTTATGGAATATTACAATATATAAATTTTGATCATTAAATTAGAGGAAATAATATAAAACGAGCGTAAAGCGTAGTATATGAGAACCCTATATAAGGAATATTTAGATGATAAAAATGATGCTCGGCATCCATAATGATCACCAATATGTTTCAAAAAAATTGTTTTATATAAAATACATATGTTTATCCTTGCCAAAGCCATTTGTATCTTCTATTTCATTCTCCGCTTCATATAGTGTTCAATGCACTAAATAGGCGTTATATGCTCAATCGCGACATTATCTTATAAACCAAACCAGATCCATCTGATATGGGTGCCGGGTGGAATACAAGATGGGGTGGAATTAGAATAGAAGATGAAAGATCCCATCTCTTGCCAATGGGTCGCATGCACATGGCTTAGATCCAAACATGAATTCTCTTGTGGACTAATTTGATTGAGTCGGACATTTTCTTGTTTTCTTAATTTTACTAAATTTTTTATTACGCTTTATTGAGTTGAACGAGAAAGAAAGTGTGCATGTGCATGCATGGTTTCCTATTTGCCATTATTATCCTAACCAAACTTTATCTAAAAACATACGTGCTCGAGTTGCCGCACAAATAAACCCAAAAAAATATATATTATTTTTTATTTATTTGTTTATTCATTGGTGGCCAGCAAATTTTTTGCGATTTGATTTTTGGGATATGCCGGAGAAATGAGTGGCATATGCGGGGAAAATTCTTGCATCAAATTTTAAAATTCCATTTTCCAATTCAAAAGTGAAAAAATGGGGTCAAGGGTATCAATTCTATATGTACCACCCAATAACCCTGTTCCTCATGAAACACCTATATATGGAATCTTCACAATTCAAACCTGTTGTTTTTTTTTTTTTTTTTTCTCTTCTTACTTTTCAATGTGCTGCTGCCACGTTTCGTTCCAGCACGTAAGCTCTGTCTTTTTAGAATTGATCATAAATACTGATTTTAAAGTGAATATGTCTCGGTCGTCCATGGCGGAGCATGAGATATTAGCAGGATGGATCGATACACAAAAATGGGACGAGTCGCATAAAAAATCCTAATAGAATAATAAAAATTATAACTAAATTTTTTCAAAGAAATAAAATTCCGCACTTTTTTTTTTTTTTAAAAAAAGAGGGTGGGCAGGCCCAGATTGGCCGGCCCAACCCTATATCCGCTAGTGTTGGTCGTACACCGCAACGGAAAAAAAAAATGTAAAAATTGCAATCTTAAACATATAAATTTTTAAGTGTTTTTTTTTTTTTTCGATATCGTCCATCTCACACAAATTTTTTTGCATTTTAAGATTTGTTAAATGGCAGAATTAGTGAAGTACTTTTTACAAGCGCATAGAAAAATAGTCATGGTATACAAATATAATAGTAGGTTGTGAAAAATTGCAATCTTAAATGTGGAAATTTTCATAAGTTACTGTGCACTGATATAAATTGCTGGCAGAACAATTTCCCTTATTTCCCTCTCTCTCTTTTCTGTGTATGTTTCTAAAAATAGTGGCCAATTACTACTTTAGAAAAAAATTGAGTATCCGGAAATATATTCTTGAGAATGTGCTGTGGTATTATAATTTGTGATATTAATTTCTTTCCGATGGTTATATACAGATTCAACAACTTGTGGGAAAAAAAAGTGACACACAGGCTGTAGATGCTTAACTTTGAAGCCCTTTTAACATATTTGCCTTCTTCAATCTATTGCGCCCCTTTGAATAATAAAGGGTCAATTCTCCAAAATTTTTCATTACCTTTGAAAATTAAATTTATGAGAAAATTAGATTTATTTTTTAAAGAAATAAGGTGATTTTTTTTTGTACATGCATATACAGCCTCCCTATTTAAATTAATATCATAATATGATCTCTGTTGTAAAAATCCCCGTCAAGCCCAATTAATCCCCGTCTAGGCGCTAGACCCTGTCCGCCTACGATTTTTTTCCCGATTAGGCCCGCCTAACCCCACCTAAGTTCCGCCTAGGCGCTAGGCCACAGTCTGCCGCCTAACGAGCGCCTAGCGCTTTTTACAACATTGAATATGATTGACATGATTTTTGTATAATTAGTAAAGAAGTTATCATAAAATTTTGTGACATATAAAAGGGAAAGTTTTTAGGGATAAATTAAAAAGCTATATAGTTAAGTAAATTGTGGACTGGTAGCCAAACCTTTTTCATTCATTATTTTTCGCAAATGATAGCATAAAGAATGATTGCAGAATATACTATTTGTACGAAAAAATGAATTAAAGTACATATTTCCCAGGCACCCTATATATATACACATTTGGAGCCTCAATGTTACTCATCAGAAACAGGCAATCATATGTGTATATACAGGCATTACTGGGCAATTACTCTTCTGGCAGAAGCTAAAAACTGCAAGCAATAATTAATATATTTGCAGCAGAATAATTAAGCCACTGCCAAAGGAGATTTGCCCGGCAATGCAAATATACAAACTTACACTTTAAATTTTTTATTTTTGTTATTACTATTATTTTATTTTTTTGTGCACATAAATCCAGTGCTTCTTCATGGGCATCCAATAAAGCATATATAAGAGGTAATAGTTTCTTTTGAAACCCCCTCAAGTTATATGGAAGTCTTTGAGATTTTCTTTTTATATTTACATGGGAACTTTTTTTCTTACAATAAAATTGTGGTAAGAATGAATTTGTGTTTGATTTTATGTTATAAGTGGTTTTATTCTTATAAGTGTATAACAATATTTGAAGTTAGTAATGGTGGGTCTTTAAAGTTTCCAATTTATTTAAAAGAAATGGTGGGTCTTTAAATATCTAAGTTATGATGATTTGAAAGTGTTGAGTTCTATGGAGTGATCAGTGATGTTGTTTTAAAATATATAATAATATATTACTTAGATAAAATTGATAATTGAGGGATCCTAGTTTAATAATCTATTTTTATGTAATATTATTTAAGATGATGAGTAAGTCATTATTAAGCCTTGTTAACTCAAATCACTGAAGATTAATTTGTATATCTTTTTTGACTAGTTCAAACCGTTTTCCTATCCCATAGAATGAGGAAATATTGTTGTAGTTGTTGGAGTAGTTTCTCTTTTTTAGCTGATTACTATCGCTTAGTATAAGGATATATTGTTGTAGTAGTTTATCTTTTCATGCCTCTGTCATACCCGTACTTGAGGGTAGGCACAACAAGCTTGTGCCTAGGCCCCAAAATTTTGGGCCCATTTAATTACAAAAAAGCAAGAAATTTTTGAAAATTATAAAAAAAAAAAATCCTTTTAAGTTTGATGTGTCTTATATTTTCCTCGTTCATATGCAAACAACATTTCAAAATCTCCCTACATTTATGAAAATATTATAATTACCCCTTAAATTTAATACACAATCAAATCTTAAGGTTTGGGGTGCAATTTTTTCAAATGGTTAAGTATATAAATCATACTCTTCATACACACAACACCAAAAAAGATTTTAATTCAACATGAAGCCTAAATTTGTGAAAAAGGAAAAATAATTCACTCGAATGTGAGGTACATATAAACTCTAACTTATACTCGATAATTTTAGTTGATAATGAACATTACATCCTTCACAATAGTTTCCTAAAATTCTTATAAATAATGACAATTTTTAGAAAAAAATCTTTTTACAAATTTTTAATCAATAGTTTTAATTTTTTCATTGTGTTAATACTTTTTATTTTGCTTAGTTCTTTTAGCTTTTGTTTAATTTTGCTCTTTCATTGAATTGATTTAGTTAGCAACGTGATTTATGACCCGAGCAACTTGATTTCCGTCCTGATTTATAGCAATATTCTAAGACAAAAAAATTGGCCGATATAAGGGCCCGTTTTTTTAGCCCGTTTAGGCCCCGTGAAACAACAGTCCTACCCGGCCTCGTACCTATATTAATATGCTCAGAGTAATACAATTTGAAGTGTGCAATTGCATCGTAAGAGCCTCTGTTAGTTAATACGTGTATCATGCCCGTATAGTACTCATACGCATTTAATGATTGAAAAATACTTTCGTTTCCCATACACATTCTGAAGCGGCGTTAAATACTCCGTATTTTTCAAATAAAATATTTAATACTCATATTATAGTCATCCGTGTAACACTTGGCGAATAAAACTTCATTTTAATATTTTTATAATATTTAAATAAATCAAAAATTCATTAAAAATCATTTATAAATATAATTACAATATTATAAATAATAAATAAGGATATTAATTATTAATAATATATAAATATAGTAATTATTATTAAATAATTATCTTGGATTTATGTTAAATTATAATTTAATATAATAAAAAACTATATATTAAGTTTTATATAATCTAAGTATAAATACAATTCACTTAAAAACCCACTAACTATTATTAAATAATCATTTTCAATTTGTGTTATAATTTAAAGTAAATTAATAAAGTACCTAAATTAATTTTCATATAATCTAAACATAAGTATGAATTACAATCTATGTAAATATAATGTTAAAATAAGCCGTATTATTACTCCAGAACAATTATATTATATTCATATTAAACCCATACGCCTATGGATCCATATATTAAATATTTCCGTATTTTTTACCGATTTTTTCACCGTACTAAATAACGAACTTTTCCGTCCCGTATTTAACTAACAGAGATAAGAGCTTCTGTAGTCATGATTGTTATTGAAATGATTATTTTAAGAATAATAATATATTAATTATATGCAATTCGTAATGTCAATTGATTCTGTTAATAATTGAAAATATATGTTTGGAGTATTTTCATAAAAAAATATGAGTTGGTTTTTATTTTAAAATCTTAAAACCCAACAATAATTAATATTCATGAATTGCTCTAAATTTTGAGAGGGGCCAGATGATGGGCTGTGTAAAGCCCACAAGCTCAAGTAAGCCCAATTATAGGCATCACAAAATCTCATACCTTAAGGAACAGTTTTTATTGAATTGTTTATTGGACTTAAAAATTGAAAATATCATTTTCTTAAAATGACGATGTGATTTTATTATTTATCAATAATTATTTTTAAATAAATATTTTGTTCTCCCAATTTTAATTGAAAATTTTTGTACTTGACTTTCTCATGGTTGATCAATTAGGACTACATACATGTATTGGATTGATGTTTCAAAAAAACTTAAGTTCAAACTGATTCCAAAAAAGATTAGATGTTCTTACAGTTAAAGGCTATCTGCACGTGAAGAACTTGGATTAATTGTTCAAAAAATTATTTGTGTTTTCCCCCCTTTTTGTTGAGTTCAATATTAGAAGTAAAATCAAGGATAAAAAATTTAGCCAGTGTTTGGATCAATTTTCTCCTCTCCTTTCATTCGTCATTTAGTATTTTATATATTTGTTAACTTGTGTCACGATTGTTTAATATATTTTTTCCTTCAATTACATACATTATCTTAAAATATCTTCTTCTAAAATGCTCAAAATAAAATCAAACTTTCACTTATTTTCCTTATATATAACTATATTAAAAGTACCCCTAAAAAAAACTATATTAAAAGTGTGACTAAGTTCGGATAATCTAGTTTTCATTTTATTCTTAAAATTCAAATTCTTCCAAAAAAAAAAGATATGTCATTTTTTCTTCTTTTTCGTTTTATCTTTTTCCTCTCAATCTAGCACGCTCCACCAGTGCGACGTGTGAAAAAATAGAGAATCACTCACATAAATTAAAAAAGGAAGCAGAAGAACTAAAAAATTGGAAAAAAACTATTAAAAAGAGGTACGTTATATTTATAAATAAATAAAAATATAATATTTAACATTAAACGATGACGTTATATGATCTATACAGCCGACCCACATTTTGAGAAAAAGACTCAGTGCTTGTTTAAAGCACTTATGCAAAAGCCAATTCAGAAAATGAAATTCTTAATAAGTGATTTTTCAAAAAATATCAAATTCTGACTTCTCTAAAATTAATTTTTTAGAAGAGTGATCTATTCAAAGGTCACATCCTAAATTAATCATCAAAAATCTATTTTTTGATCCAAAAGTTCATCCTAAAATTGCTTCCAAACACACGCTTAAGAATTTGGTGATTTTATCCCTTTCCAAAGAAAAAAAAAAGAAAAAATTGGTGCTGTTATCTCTATCTTGGACTCCCCCCCTCTATTTTCTTGCTTTTTTGTACTTTACAGTACAGAGATGATGACAGCATTGAAAGACCCTAGAAACGTTGCACGTGGCACTGGACTTTTTTTTTTTTTTACAAGAAAAATAATTTTATTAATCAATTCAACTACGTTAAAAACCATAAAAGATAACCGCATTTGAAAAATTTCATAAAGATTTAAAGTTAATAAAAAATCGCTTAAAAGTTCTACAATTTTGAAAAATTTATAATACCTGAATACCTATGATTTCAGATCCGCAACATATCAAGACCACAATTTAATTTATCTCTCCGAACCGAAAATTTGCTTCGTCAATCGCCCAAAACACAAAAAAACACCGCAACAAGACGTCTACAAACCAAACACCACACCAGGATGTCGAAATCACAAACAAAAAAAGAAAAACAAATATCCTGGATCTACGCGATAAACCACTTATTTAAAACATAAAAAATAGTTTTATGTTTTTGGTCAACGAATCAAGTGCGATTTCCACAGGTTCAAAGATGGGCGTCCTGATCCGTATATTCTCGTGAAGTATATTGTCCATCATTTTACATTTTTACCCTTCAAAGGCGCCTGGAATTTTTCATGTCCAAAATGTGAAACTTGTGAACGCATACCTTAACGTATTTTACTTCTATCCCCTCTACGTAAGACTTGGTCTTGATGGATGAATATATTATTATTGTCAAAATGTATCCACCACAATGCATTGTTGTATTATTATTTTACCACCAAATCAGCATGTTGTAATTAAAATTAAGTATTGTTGATGGGTTTCATACCATAATTAATGTGCTTTTACAATATGTCAAATACTTAATTTTATTTTGTTTTATAGAATGAAGTTTACAATAACAACATCAACATTGTTTTTATCAAAATAGTGAATCCACATCTATCTCATTTCTTTTTTCTGTAATTAGCTTAAAATTAAAGGTTCTAAATGCTTCACTTCAATCTTTTACATATAATGAAATAGCTAATGTGTATTTTCTATATTATACAAAAAAATAATAAGGTGAATTCGACTATTATGATTTATTATTAATTATTAATATTAGTTAATTCATTTTGCATTTACTTCCTATTAATAAAAACCTTAAAGAATACTCCATCCAACATTTTACAGACATACATGTAGTGATAGAGATTGAGGGGGGAACCTATTTTTTATGACAATTACAAAAAAAAAAATTACTCAAGTTTGGGGGGCAAAAGTATTTATTCCCTTAGTCTATACAAAATATAGACTAAGGGAAAGTCAATCATCCTCACATTTGTACAAAGTCTTTATGATCATGATATTTGTCTCAATGAAAGGAAATCACGTCTATAGATAGTCCAATTTGGCTATGTTGAGGAATGCATATATTATACAAGCTAAAGACTACCATCAGCCCATGAATTAATGTAAAAAGAAGAAAACATAAACCTCAAAGATAGGCAACTACCCTAAAATTAATACACTCATTGTATATTTTACAGGCTCGTTATAAGATAATGGGTATTTATGGTGTAATTCTTTAATTTAACTTAGCGACCTAAAGGTTTTGATATGACTTAAGTATTGAATGGTCTTAGTCGGAGACGACCCCAACTAGCTTGATTTGTATTCGTATTGAATGTATTACCGAACTCAAGTAGTAGTTACATCAGTTATATACCACCTAGATGCAGCTAAAGAAATCACCTGACCTGATCTTGAAGATCTCACACAATAAGATATTAAGATAACACTTATTTTCAAAATCAAGCCAGAATCTGCTTATATCACCAAGGATATTAATTAATGTTTGAATGTCGAATCTTATAATTTCTTTAAAATTTATCTACTCATCCTACCTCTTTCTCCAACTAGTTATTAAAAAAAAAAAAAACCACCACTACCATTGACTTATTTCAAACTACTATTTCGATATCTTCTCTTCCTATTAAAAGCAAAAAAAAAAAAAAGAAAGAAAGAAGTTCCAAACTTCCAAGAAATGATAGGTTCCAAGGAAATCGAAATCTCCAAGAAACTCATGGCATTTTAGCCTCTTAGACTCAGACATGGGATTGGTCAATACTCAAACATGGTATATTCCTTGTAATAAAATTATTCAGGAGCAAAACGTGTTTACCATTTTAACAATTTGAATACCTTTTCGCAATACACATTAAAAAAATTAAAGGGCATTTTCGTCCACGCACTCTTAATACGAGCTATAAATATCTGCCCACTCCCTAATTTCCCCAATTCCCCGAATAAACCTAATTAGTTTCCAAACGTTCTTTTTTTTTTTTTCAGCCGCCATTTATGGAACCAGAGGATGTGCTAAACCTCTTCGATTCGAAATGGTTCCACCTCAAAATCTTCGAAAAACAATCAAAAACCCCAATTTCTGAACCAAACCCTAATCCCCAAATCGAAGAAAACCCGTCGAAAATAAACGTTTCTCGCCAATTAACGATCCATACGAGATCGAAAAGCGATAATCTAACAATTTTTAATTCTTCCCCAAATACAGTCCTTCAAAACCCCATCTCCAAACAATATTTTCAGAGAGAGAAATTTCACTGAAATTCCAAAATTCGACAAACCCAGTAAAGGTTTGAATAAAAAGAAGAAGAGATTTAGCAAAAGCTTATCGGAGCTGGAGTTTGAAGAAATGAAGGGTTTTATGGATCTTGGGTTTGTGTTTTCTGAAGAAGATAAGGATTCGAATCTGGTGGAAATTATTCCGGGCCTGCAAAAATTGGGCCGAGAGCAGATTGTTAAAGATTTATCTGGGCCGAGAGCGAGGCCTTATCTTTCAGAAGCATGGGAAAGCCCATTAATGAAATGGAGATTTCCTGCGGTGAGCAATGAGATTGATATGAAAGATGGTCTGAAATGGTGGGCTCACTCTGTTGCTTCTGCTGTTAGATGAATCAAACAAAGATATATATTGTTTGCTATGTTTTTTTTTTTTTAAATTAAAATTCTTGTATTTTTTTTTTTTTTTATTTGTAAATAGCACTAGGCTAATTTGTACATTTTGTAGATTCAGTTGTTTGGTTAGGTGATAAGATGTGGTTATGTTTCTTGACTGATTCTTTCATTCTTTGTAGAAATTTATGTTATTCTTGTGGGCTTGCAGTTGTTAATTGTGATTTCTTGCAAAGTATACTTTAAAATAATTTAAAAATTCATTTTAAAAAAGAAGGAATTAAAAATCTATTGTGTCCATTTTGTTTATAGGATTATGAGTTTCTGACTTGCCTAAAGTAAATAAATCAAGAGAAGTTTAGCATTTCAATGGTAATATAAATATAAATAAGTACACACCATATAAGAAATCCTATTTCATCTAGTTTTTAATCCAACAAATCCGGCTTAAAAGGTTTCAGATAACAATAATAAGAAGGATCAACTTTTTGGCTAAATTATCGATATTGTATCATTTTAGAAAAATTCTAAATTGGGTTCTTCCAATATATTTTCTTTTTATTAATAAAAAATTAAAGGATGGCAATCAATACGATGGAGCAATTTTTTTTTTTTTTTGAGTAGGATTCAACTTTATTATGTAAAATAGAATGTTATACATGGTTGGTTTTTAGGATTACTCCATATATATGATTTCCGCTAAAAAACATTTAATTGATTTTCCTGCATATATTATATTATTGCATTTCACATAATTATTCACACATTAAAGGCGTGAATAAGATAATTGGACATTGACTGCATGTATAATTTAATTTATGTTAAAGAAAACCTTAATAAATAATTTAATAATGTAATAAATTCAAGACTTCGGCCAAGAAACTATGATGTTGGTAATTTTTTTTCCAAACGATAGAACTTTATTGATTACTCAAATTCAAGATTACAACCGTAGTTGATAAAGGTGGTCTTTTACATGTTTTATGTGTATATTTGAGTAGTATTCGAGTTATTTTATTGTTAGTTTTATAAATTTTTGATTGTGACATACCATATTACTCGGCGTGCTTTTATTGATGTAGATTGACCATTTGGGGCTAATTTTGGTGAATTTCGGACCATGGATTCATGTCAAAACATACCGGGAGTTTAAGGATGCAAAAACGCCGAAATTCCAAGCCAAACGCGTCATTTCGGGGCCTTTTGGTCCAACACGGGCAGTGGGTGTCGGGCAACACGGCCGTGTTCACGGAGCTAAAAACTCGATTTTTTCGCACAAAAGCCCTCCGACCACGGCCAGGCCGTGTTTTAACACGGCCGTGTCAGAGACACGGCCTGGCCGTGTTGGGAGCACGGCCATGTTTCCCGAGTCCTCGTGTGATAACAAAGACGGCCGGCCGTTCGGGGCGACACGGCGTGTCAGGGACCTCTTTTTGCAACTTTTCTTTGCGGAATTTGGGAAAACTCACCAACCAACCCATTTTGGCCACTTTTGTACACTTTTAACACCCTATTTTGTTAAACATGTCTCCATGTCCCCTCCTCATCACTTGAATACAAGAATTCACCAACCAACAAGGAAAATGGAGGCAATTGTTTAACAAAAGAGAGTCTTATCAATGTATTGGTTGGTTTTATAAAAGCGAGGTTGAAGTTGGGAGAGACATTCATTAGATATTCGTGAAATATTCATTGTATTCATTTCATTAAGTAGAATTGGGATCAAGGGTCTTGAAGAAGAAAGCTTGGGGCAATATTGGAGAGAAGAAGGCTTGGAGCAACATCATCAATCAAGGAAGAAGTCCATTGAGGTTTTGAGAAAGATAAGTACACCATGCCTACAACGCTTAAATCTTCTTGTGTAATTTACTCTTTTGTCAAAATCATGAGTAGCTAAAATCTTAGTGTTTGAGTGTAATGAACTCTAGAATGGATTTGTGATTAAGGTTTGTATGTTTTTAATAAAATTCTCATGTCTTGTGTGATTCACTTATATCATGCTTATCTCATTCGAGTTAATATTTTAAGTATATTAATTTGATATCTTTTCTTCATCGGGTAATCGAAAGATTTATGGTGAAAAAGAAATTGCATAAGTGAAAAGAGTTGCATGCAATCCTAGATATGGGACGACATAAATCTTCCGGATTAGGTCAAACCTAATATGGGAATTCATAAATCGTTATAATGCAATCTTGGGGTTTTAACTAGAAAGAGATTTCGTTAATCAACTTGAGATTAGGAGTTTTTCGCCTTGAGAAAGGGATTAACTTAAATCGGGAATTTCTACGGTCCACATAGCATGAGATTTTATTAAAAGAGGTTGTTTTTTGCTTATGGCCTACGGTTGTATTTTAATTTGTCAAATCACAAAAACATTCTAGAGGATTTATATTCAAACACATTTCTATCTCTTGATTTCTTATTTTACAAATCTTCCTTCATTTTTACAATTTATAATTTGTTTTCCTTTTTCATCAAACAAAAACTCGAAAATTGTTAGATTAAATAACAAAAAGACGGTAATTATTAGTACTTACAATCCTCGTGGGAATGACACTCGGACTCAATAATCTATACTATAAAACGATAGGTGCACTTGCCTACGATTTTAAAGGTAGCTTTTGAGCCATCAAGTTTTTGGCGCCGTTGTCGGGGATTGTAATATTAAGAACGCTTTATTTTTGTTAATTTAATCATTTTTTTATTTTTTACCATTATCTTTCTTTTTATCTATCTTTGTTAGTCTTGGTTTATACTTATCCTCTTTGTTTACCGCAGGTGTATGCCTACTCGTCGCCAAATTTGGAAGCGCGACACCGCCGATAAAGAACACGAGGAGAAAGTACTAACACATACCACGAAGAGGATACTAACGAAAATAAAGATTTCGTCATGGAGGATGAACAAAGAACTATGTATGACTATGCCAAACCATCCATGGACGACACATCATCTAAGATCGTAAGGCCCATTTGTTGCGGCCCAATAATTTTGAAATCAAACCGAATGTCATTCAAATGGTGCAACAATTTGTTCAATTCGACTACCTACTGGGACGAAGATCCAAATAATCATATCACGAATTTCCTTGAAATTTGCGATACCTTCAAAATAAATGGGGTCTCGATGATGCCATCCGTTTACGCCTATTCCCATTTACTCTTGGGGGACGGGCTAAACAATGGCTAAATACTTTGCCAAAGGAACAATTACAACGTGGAACATCATGGTCGAAAAGTTCCTTTTGAAATATTTTCCACCGGCCAAAATCGCACGATTAAGGAATGAAATCTCTTCATTCACTCAAGAAGATGACGAGACTCTTGACGACACTGGGAGAGATTCAAAGAATTGTTCGGAAATGCCCACACCATGGCCTACCTATTTCGATGCAAGTCCAAACATTTTATAATGGGCTACTTTTGCGCAACAAGGCAAATGATCGATCACGGTCGGGGAACTCTTAATAACAAAACGCCGGAAGCCGCTCAGATTTGATCGAGGGAATGGCCATGAACGGCTACCAATGGCAATCCATACGAGGTAAAACTAATGTGTCCATTGGTGTGTATAATGCAGATGCGGTAGTTTTTCGCCTTGAGAAAGGGATTAACTTAAATCGGGAATTTCTACGGTCCACATAGCATGAGATTTTATTAAAAGAGGTTGGTTTTTGCTTAAGGGCCTACGGTTGTATTTTAATTTGTCAAATCACAAAAACATTCTAGAGGATTTATATTCAAACACATTTCTATCTCTTGATTTCTTATTTTACAAATATTCCTTCATTTTTATAATTTATAATTTGTTTTCCTTTTTCATCAAACAAAAACTCAAAATTGTTAGATTAAATAACAAAAAGACGGTAATTATTAGTACTTACAATCCTCGTGGGAATGACACTTTGACTCAATAATCTATACTATAAAACGATATGTGCACTTTCTACGATTTTAAAGGTAGCTTTTGAGCCATCGAGCTAATCGGCACTAGAGTCTCCATGCACTAACAATCGTCAAAGAGGGAATGCAAAAGCACTCAAATAAACTCAAACACTCCCACCGGGAGACTAAGCTCCGACCCTACAACCGAGACTACCCAAACCGATGGTAACAACACAAACACTGGCACGAACAATCATCACGCACCGCAAGCTAGATAGATAAACTAACCCACCTACGACCTTTCCCTTATCCGACAACAAACAGTCAACAAAGAAACACAGAGAAAACGACATAACCAAACATCTAAAAATCCCAACTAACTACAAAAAAGAAAAAGAAAAAAGACCAACAAAACAAAGAAATGAACTAGTAAAAAAAGAAAACAGAAACAAACATGACAAGAACATACTCTCCCTATCAGTGTCCATTTTGTCCATTTTGTTTTCAACTTAGGGAGAAAAACGATGAGGAGAGAATTTTAGTGAGAGAATTTTTGGTTTCCCATTGTTCCGAACGTATGCTTTTATGTTGGTAATCAATTGGATGAATAAATACCATGGTTTTTTAGTTTTGGACAAAAAAAGCCCAAACTCTTCCAAACTATTATGCAATTCAGGTTAAATTTTTAGGGCTCGTTTGGTTGGGGTTAATGGGAGGGATATCACACCTTTATTTAATATTTCATACATATTATGTTGTTTGGTTCAAAGTTGTAAAGCTCGTGAAATGGGGAGAGCCCGGTCCACTATCAACCCAATTTGGGTATACCATATCCCACCAGAAGGATGTGATACATTTTCACTCTTTTTCTGCCACATATCCAATAGCCTAATCCATCAAACAAACACAATAATATGGCTTAATATATCCAACTAATAAGGTGGGAAAAGAACTTTTAATCATACACATAACCATCATGCAACCAAATGAGCCCTAAGGGAAATGGGGGAATGAATTGGTGTTCTATGTCTCATGAGCTTCAGATTGTCTGCCTCTACCATTCTTTGGTCAATATTCTAATAATTTATTTGAGGACCAAAACACCAATGTTCCTTTGAGAATTGGAGGAATGCATTACTTTTGAAACACTATAAATTTTTTCTCGAAAAAATAATGCCAGATATGTATCAAATTTAATTTTTTAAGTTCTTTTCAATTGTATATAGTGAAGATTAAGTTTAACATAAAATATATAAATGCTTTTTATAAAGTGCGTGGTTCAGGACTAGTCAAATGCATAATTCTCACGATGAAGTGAGAGACTTAAATTTAATTACAACTTTTACGAACCAAACCCTCTTCTCTTCCTGTTATGCGCCGTGACTTTCATCTTCTTCACTTGGCCACCACTCATCGGCATCTAGCGGTCAAAGCGCGGATGGTGGTCAAAGGTCCCATTTTTAGAATTTCGCCTAGGATCGTGAATCACAGTCCGCCCGCGGCTAACAACAAAACTTCTATCACTAAAGCACAAAATTGATCCTAATTTTGGAAATTTTAATATTACTTTAAGACTTAAGTGAAGCTTTTGGTATTTCCCCAAATTTTAAACTATAATATTAGCACGCCCAGTCTATTATGTATTAAACACGTTTTCTTATTTAAGTTTTAAATAAGGCGATTGATGCTGTAGATTAACGCTAAACCCCCGTGTATATATATATAAGGATCAAGAAGAAACGCAATTTGCCATAGTTTAGCCGTTGGATTCTGTAACACAACAGAGCGCCAGAAATCGCCGCCGCCGTTATGACGGAGCCGAGACGATTGAGAGGTCACAACGCCGCAGCCACTTGCTGTATTGCTTCACGCGTCCGCCCAGGCCTCGTCGCGACCGCCGCAGAGGTCCCCTTTCTTTCTCCAAACACACTCAATAGAGTCAATCTTCTGCGTGTAACAGCGATTTTCTTGAGCATGAATTAGAAGGGAGTTGTGCGAATTTTGAAAATTTTAATTTCAGATATTTAAAGTGCACTTAACGTGGATTGATTGTCCTTGGATTAATTCTTTTAACGACTCTCAACAAAGCACTTTCTTTCTCCACTTAGTCACTTATATGCGTGTGACTACGATTTTTCTTGAGCATAATTAGGAGGGACTTGTAAGGATTTTGAAGATTTTAAGTTAAGATTCCTGGATTTGTTGTTCTTGGATTAATTGTAATTTCATTTAGCGACTCTCAAGAAAGTATTGTCTGCGTCTATCATTCTTGAGCATGAATTAGAAGGGAGTTGTATTGAGTTTTGGATATTTTAAGTTTAAATTTTGAAATACAATTAACATTCTTGGATTAATTCTTTTATCAACTCTCTGGAATTCACGTTCTTGCTTGTGATTTACTTTTTGATGTGAAATAGGATGGCTTCGTGTGCTGGTATGATTTGCGCTGCAAAGATATGTTGTTTACTATGGATGTGGGGGATGGGAACCCTGTTTCATCTTTATGTTTTAAGCCAGGTTAGTTTTCCCCTTTCTTGTTTTGGTGGCATTTTTTCTTTCCTTGGTTCTTGGTTGCGTTCTTTCTTTGTTTCTTCTTTTGGGGGTGTGGGGGTGGGGGTGGGGGAGGGAAATTTCTTTTTGATGTGCAGGCTCTCATGCTTTATACCACTACAATTTCACAAAACTGGGTACCAAAACCCTGGTGGAGTGGAATGCATTGGGTAGTTTGATAGC
This sequence comes from Rehmannia glutinosa, assembly GCA_016081115.2. Lineage (NCBI taxonomy): Eukaryota > Viridiplantae > Streptophyta > Magnoliopsida > Lamiales > Orobanchaceae > Rehmannia > Rehmannia glutinosa. The sequence goes on from JABTTQ020002432.1 coordinate 672,306, forward strand.
CGGAGGAAATTTTGTCAGTTTATCAAATGGGGATCTATTTGTGATTCAATCTGTCGTGGTTCTATTAGTTTTCTATTCATTGTTTTCTGGTAAATATCTGACTGGATATGGGGTTAACTTTAGTATCTGAACTTTGAATCACGATATTCTTCACACTTGTCTTGTATACTTACTGGCTGTGTTCATTGCGTCATGTAAATACTTCAGTTTCTTCGTCGTTCAATTCTTAAGAATTATCCAGTTATGTAATATCATTACCTGCTGCAGGGACTGAGGATATCATCTACGTCTCCGCAGGAAATCAAATCAAGTGCTTTGATTTGCATATGGTATGCTTTGCTTTTATGTTATTTTATTGGTTTAGTTTTGATGATTTCCAATCCTAAATATAGTTTGTGTTTTCAAGAGTTTCTAAATTTCCATTTTCTTTAGGCATCTTTTGTACGTATTGCATCCTCAAAAAGGTTCACCATTTGGCATCCAACTTATATTGTAATGTGGTTTACATGTTCATCTTTGAATAATGACTTGCAATAAGTACATGAATTTGCTTTGGGGAAACCTTAAAGTTGTTCAATTATTATATCTACTCTGGTCCTTGATATTTTCTCAGTTTGTCTTATTTTGTTCTTGAGGCGAGCTTGAATAATGTTTTCTTAAATCGTCACATTTTGACCATTCCATTCAAGTTGAATAGCTGATACTCAACTAGCCAAAGACAAGGTGAGCCAGGAATTTGTTAACATGATTGACTCTGTTCAGCCTTGGTGGAAAGTGTGGAAAAGACATATTATTTCTAGTATTTTTGGTAATGATGATACTTTTATGTGGATGGTTGTCTTAGTTTTTGTTTGAAAATCATATATATATATATATATATATATATGTGTGTGTGTGTGTGTGTGTGTGTGTGTGTGTGTGTATTGTTTTTGTTTTGTTTTCTTTCTTTCTTTTTCCAATTTTTTTTCTCTGGTTCCTTAATAAATTTGATAAAGCTAGAATGAAGCCCTTAGGGGATGGTTGAGCCTACAGTTTTGTGCCTTCTTCAGAATTTAATGTAGGAAATTCCACTTGGATTCTGAAAGTTATGTTATTACAAAATATTGATATATGTATTTTCATGACCCCTTAGGAGGTGTGCTTAGTCGATGGAGTCACATTTCCATGTTGCTCTCTGAGTTGCATTTATTTGGTCCTTAGTCGATGGAGAGTGAACAATATTTGCTACCTATTGAGTTTGTGTTGACCTTTAAAGTGAAATGTTGTCATGCTGATAACGATAATTTCTTATGTGTATCTGGACAATCTGTATGCTGAATATACAAATAAACTGTTGATTTCAACTATATCCTTACATATGGTTCTTGAAGATGAATATGCCGTTTAATAGTCTTATTTCAGAAAATCTGAATTATATATGTCTTGGATTCCATAAGTTTTCACTTCATATAGATAAATGCCCAAATGCTTGGTCTTGCTTACCAATTTATTTCAGTGACTCGCCAATTGCTAACTTCTGTTGTTCTTGTGGTGTATCTAAAATACAGTATTTTCATACCCTTTGCGCTAGAATCAACAATGTTCTTGTCAGAACAAAACTTGCAACTTCATTGAATATTTTAATTCTCGTTTGGATTTGGCTATTGATTGGTTTTTAACCTATGTATGTATGTTGGTTCTATATTTTGAAGTGAAAGTCATATCTTCTTACTGTTCCTACCTTCTCTCGCGTGAAGAAAGCTCACAATTTATTTCTTTCAAAATCCAGTCTCCATAGATTCCTTCTTCCTTCTCTTTTCTGGTGGTTTATTTATTTTTCTTTTTTTTTGTCATGTTCTTCGTTATGGTATACTGCTTCATTGCATTAAAATATAGTGCTGAAAGTTTTTGCTTTTCTTTCCCTTTGCTTCTGAAAGCATGATTTTTTTGCTGCAGCTGATGCTAATAAATATGAAAACTATCAAAATCGAATTGTAATTACAATCATGTTGTGCTAACGCAGTCACATTCATTTTATCTCAGACAGCGTCTTGGAAGCAACTAGAAAGTTACAATTATAACAAGGATGAAATAAATCAGGTATGCCATTTTAGCCTTTTCTTCTTAATATTTCTCCCTATTATGAAATGTTTTACTTGCTTTTGTGATTGATTAGAAAGCATGTTTTTATTGAAAACAACTAGAGATTGGAAACCAATACATATACTTATTTGGGAATGTTTTTAATTTATGCAGCTCTAGTGGCTTACTGGGTTTTATTTTATTCTTACTCGTAAGGAAAAACACTTTTTCTGTATCTTACATTGAATTATAGGCCACTTTTCCTATCACCACTCACTGACTTGGTCAAGCTAGCCAGTTGCAAATGCAGGTTACTCGGTAGCTAATTCTTTCCATGGCTCATATATATTTTATGTTTCACTCATTTGATTTCCAAATGGCCTTTTTTGGTCCCTCTGTTCAAGATTGATTAATTTAATATATTGAAATCTTTAAAAGTACTATATAATATCCTAATTTTCATTTACTTCTTGTGTCTATTAATCAATCACTTATGAGTGACACATATAAACTATGATAGTATGGGCCTATTCCACAAAGGTTTCTGCAGTTGGGTGAATCTAACTCATGCACAAAAATAATGTAGAGTTATTTAATTATAACCAAAACTGTGGTAAATTCTAGAACTTTACCGAATGGAGCTGACTCATTCCTCGGAAATTATAATATATACAAGCTTGTTCAATATACTCCGAACATTCTTGTCTATATTACTTTTCCTTTGTTTTCTATCTACTCCCCTGAAAAAAAACCACAAAACTGATCCTGATTCAACAATCCAGCATTATGCCCTTATCCCTCTGATTTTTAATTGGAATAACTTATATGTTTATGTCATTTATATCATGCAGATTGCTTGCCACCCAAAATCATCTTTTTTAGCTGCTGCAGATGATGCTGGAGATGTGAAGGTATACAAATTTGGTTGGATTTTGGTTTGTGTTAGCTGTGCTAATTTGGTCGGATTTAAATATACGTTTCTATAAATTTAGTAAAGGTACTTGCTGATTAAGAAAGATGGCAAGGACCTGCATGGACTTTCTTTTGGCTATCAAAATGAACTTGTTAGGATAGGAAAAAAGCAGGGAATTGTAAATTAACCTGAACTTTGAACAGAGATGTATCAAAAAAAAAAAAAAAATTAGAATTTTCCTTTTGCTTTTTGAGAAATAAGGAATACTGATTGATTTCTTTCTAATCATCAATTTAAAAGTTTGCATTTTATGGAGAAACCAGTCAAAAGGAAAAAAATGATCATAGGAGCTGAACTATAAATCTTGTCATCTTTTCTCAAAAAATAAATAAATAAATAAATCTTGTCATCTAAACTATACTAACTGAAAAGGAGCCTGTCAGTGACAAGTAGAGTCTGAGGGAAAAGTTACCGTATTTTCTTTTTCTCTCTGATTGTGTCTTTTTGGAGATTGCGTCTTCTGTTTGCTCTGTGAAGAACATATTAGTATCCATGAGGTTAAATCCTGGATCTTTATGAACCACCTGGTAATTTAAATTGCAATTTTATGCGGTGTTAGCTCTTTTTAAGGGTTATAGACTTATAGTATAGTCTTATAGATGTCACTCATGCATGTCTACAATTGTAAAGATATATGCATGACGATTATGGTAGAGATGATGACTATTGTCTTTGTTGCAGGTCATTGATGTCCACCAAAAATGTCTATACAAAACATTAAGAGCTGGACACGAGAGTGTATCCTGCTCTATCTTGAAAATCGGTTTGACTTGGAAGATTTAGTTTATTTAGCCATTATGTTTTTATTTTTCTTTTCCTTTCAAGTGTTAGTTGCCAGTTCTCCTGATCACTTTATCTTCATGCTGACCCTGTTGACCTTAAATTCTACCAAGGTAATGCCTTATGTTGTTAATATTTCTTGGTTTTGTTAAGGTATTCTTTTGCATTTCTGCCTGATCACTCATTTAATCTATCATGTGTGATTGTTGTTCACTATTTTTTTCAGATCTGCAGCAGTGTTCAATTCCTTCCTTGGAGATCATGGGAAGGTATTATAACAAACTAGTTATTTTGATTGTACCCAAGTCTCAGTGTCCAGGTCATTTGATCAATCTGCATTAGTCTCATGTGTTGTTAAAAAATTCAGTGTCAAACTATCTTGTTGTCTATCTGACATGCGTTTAAGACGACAACGTTCTCTGTACCGCTGATGAGATAGGCCAACATTCGCTATGCATCGTTAACACGATATGTTGCGTGGGATATGTTTTGATTGTAAAAATGAATATTTCCTATTGTGTTTGAAGTTTATCTGTAATATCTGCTATATCTGTCTCTAATTAATATTTGTTATTCACATCACGTTCTTGCAGTCATCACCGGGGGTCTTGATTCAAAACTTGTGATGTGGGACTTCTCCAAAGGACGTCCGAATAAAATTATGGATTTTGGTATCAGTGCCTTCTGCTGTGCTCTCATTCTGTGTTCCTAATATTTTCTTTTACTCTCTGATGTGATAATGAAAGCAACAACGAAATGGTAATGATATTTCCATTTCTACAATGTGCTTAGGTGTATTGGGCTCTAAATGGTATTAGAAGTAAAAAAAGTAATCCCTTTGATTGTGAACTTGCTGGAGAATGAATGTGAAATGTAATTATGTACCAAAAATAAAGAACCTACGAAAAAATTTATTTGTATAGGAGAGTGCATTTGAGCTTTCCATGCTAGAGCTTTTGATTAGTCAACTTACGATTTCTAGACTCTAGTGCAATATGCCTTTAGAGTGTTTAGCTTAACAATACCGGTAAGAATTTGAGATCACAGATAGTGTAAATTCTTAATTATTTTCCAGCTATTTGAAATAATTCTTTAAATTTGGATTTGGAAGATTCAATAACAAATTGAAAAATATGATCTAACTCATTTAGTTCCAGTAGGACTAAAGTACTAAACTGGCCATTTAAGAACAAAATAAAAAATATTATCTAACTTCACATGGTTCCAGTAAACCAAAGTGGCCATTTTTATACTTATGTTTTTTGCCATCACCATGCGCATCTGTAAGTTTGAATGCTGTGGACCAATTTAAGATGGGATGATAGGTATATTGGTTATTCTGCTAAATTGACCTTTTTTACGTGCATTGGTAATGCTAACCGTTGTGAAGTAGCTACTAATTACCAATTTGGTCTTAACGTTTTTGTAATGTAAATGCTATAATGTCCAAAAATTGATGCTAAATCTGCTTTCGTTTTACGTGGATTAATAATTCTAATGTCCGTGTGGATTTTATTGTATCGTGTAATTAATATATTTCTGCATGTGGTTCTTATGAAGGTGAGAAAAATTATTTTTTGCATTCTCATCGGTGTCATATGAATACCTTATGCAGGCAGTGGAGGTGGTGATGCAGCACAGTGCTGTAACCCAGCTTTCGTCCACGCTCTCGTAGTTCCAGACCTTGATATTGTTGACAAAGTTGGCAAGATCTGTGTTGCGGCTAGGGGTGATGGTGTTGTCAATATAATTAATATTGATTCTGAACTCGCTGCTCTCAAATCCAAAATTTCAACAAAGCCCAAGCAAAATACTAAATCAACATCGAAGAGCCATTCTCCAACATCTGATTCCCAGAGCGCAGATCAAAACGATAAAAACCTGAACTTGGACTATTCGATGGGTGGACACGTTTCTGCAGTATCCTCTGTGTAAGCCAATCGGCTGCATTATTGTGCTTTGATTGTAGATATTTCTTGCATAGAGGGACTTTTATTAACTCTTGTTGTAATAATTCTATCAGGGCTTTTTCTATGTTTGGAGAGAAAGGGAAGTTTATCATTTCTGGTGGGAATGATAAGTCAGTAAAGGTGTGGGATTGGTCGAAAGCTTATGATGCTGGTCGGACAAGCAATGGTGATGATCTTCTGTGTTGCAACATTAGTCTGAGAAAAAAGGTCAGTGACATTGTGTTGATGTGGTATATTTACATAGGGATAATTGCAAAAACTAGCATTAAGGTTTGACTTAATTACAGAAAACCCCCAATATATTTTATAAAATTGCAAATACCCGTTTAAGGTATTAGAAACACTCCGTTGAGGTATTTAATTTTCTTTACAAATACCTCCCTATTGAAGGGCAATTTATTAAATGAAAACAAATATCAACGGGGTATATCGTCATTTTGAGAGATAGTGGGTTTATTTTTGTAACAATATCTTTGAGAAAACTTGATTTATCTTCATTAAGAGATTACATATATATACACAAGTGGTTGGGGACACATAGCCTAAAGTCATCAACCCACTACCTAAAGTGACATAACATGTTCCCTAAAGTGCTATAACATGTTCCCTAAAGTACTCATTAATAATATATACATTTACTTTAACACTCCCCCTCAAGTTGATGCATAAACATTGATCATGCCCAACTTGTTACAAAGATAATCAACCCGAAACCCATTAAGAGCTTTTGTGAAGATATCTCCCAATTGTTCTCCAGTTTTCACGCATATCCGTAGAGATCAAGCCTTTTCAATCTTTTCACGAACAAAGTGACAATCAATCTCAATATGTTTGGTTCGTTCATGAAAGATCGGATTGGGCAATGTGAAGTGAAGTGGACTTGGTTTGTCGCACCATAACTTAGCCGGTATAGAAACTTTAAAACCTACTTCACCGAGGAGTTGATGTATCCACATTATTTCACATGCGATTTAGCCATGGCCCTATATTACGATTACGCACTTGAACGTGAGACCACATTTTGCTTTTTGCTTTTCCATGATACCAAATTGCCTCCAACAAATACACGATATCCGAAGTAGATCTTCGATCTTCCTCGATCCCCCAATCGCATCTCGAAAAACCTTCAATCCTAGTATGCCGGTGATTGCTATATAGAATTCCTCGCCAGTGCTCCTTTCAAATAGCACAAAATATGCTCTGTAATGACTTTCCAATGGTCTTTTGTTGGAGATGACATATCTTTGGCTTACCACACTTACCGAATAAGCAATATCCGGGACGAGTAACGGTTAGATAGTTCAATTTCCCAACCAATCTCCCGTATCTCTCCAGGATCCGGAAACAATTCGCCATCTTTTGTAAGTTGTGCATTAGGAACCATAGGAGTGTTGCATGGTTTAGCCCCTAATTTTCTGTTTCGGATAATAAGTCCAAGACATATTTTCTTTGAGATAAGAATATCCCTTTCTTACCTCTCAAAGACTTCAACGCCCAAGAAATATTTTAGTGCCCCTAAATCTTTTGTATGAAACGGGTATGAAGAAAAGTTTTGAGAGATGAGATACTACCAAGATCACTTCCAAAGAATGACAATATCATCAACATAAACCACTAATAGAATGACACCACGGTGTAGATTGTTTGTAGAATACCGAATGATCGATTTACTTTCTTCATGCCAAAATTCTCAATAGCTTGATTGAATTTTCCAAACCATGCTCGAGGACTCTGTTTCAAACCGTATAAGGACTTACGAAGACGACAAACTTTCCAACTCCCCGAGCAACAAACCCGGGTGGTTGCTCTAAGTAGACTTTCTTTCCCGAAGATCACCGTGAAGGAATGCATTTGTGATGTCTAATCGATGTAAAGGCAAGAATATGTGGCCGCCATAGAAATGAACAACCGCACGAGATGTGAGCTTAGCGACAGGTGAAAAGGTGTCGAGAATAATCAACTCCATATGTTTGAGCATATCCTTTAGCAACAAGTCGTGCTTTCAATCTAAGAACAGTTCCATCCAGGATGAGTTTTAATAGCAAAAACCCACTTACAACCAATAGCACTTTTACCCGTAGGTAAGTCAACTAAGTCCCAAGTACCATTACTATCTAAAGCGGTCATCTCCTCAATCATAGCCTTGTGCCAACCCGGATGGGATAAAGCTTCATGAGCAGTTTTGGTATAGAGAGAGAATCAAGAGATGCAATAAAAGAACACGAGGATGGTGATAAATGATTATATGATACAAATGAGGATATAGGATAAGTACATTGTCGCGTTTTACCTTTACGAAGCGCAATAGGGAGATCATCACTTGGATCCAGGATCCGATGACGGAAGAAGTGGTGCGGGGACACGGAAGCGGGAGGAAGCGATTAGGGAAGATGGGTCTGCGACAGTATAAACTTGTGTTATGGGAGGTTTAGCAGGACTCCAGCGAAATGTCCGAACTAGAGGATGTAATAGTGTAGATTAGAACATCATCGACGCCCCCGAGTCGAAGGACCTGGGCCGAGGGTGCAAATGGAGTTTGTTCAAAAAAAGGTGACATCGGTGACCACAAGATATTTGTTAAGAGTGGGCAATAACACCGATAACCTTTTTGCACACGGGAATATCCAAGGAAAATACATTTTAGAGATTTGGGATCAAGTTTCAGTAATGTGGGGTCGAACATCCCGAACAAAACAAGTACAACCAAATGTTCGTGGCTCAACAGAAATAAGGATTTACCCGGAAAGAGAACACGAAAAGGAATGTCACGGACGAGAATAGAAGAGGGCATACGATTAATCAAAAACAAGCGATGGAGACGGCATCGCCCCAAAAATGTTTAGGAACATGCATTTGAAATAGTAAAGCTCGAGCAGTCTCCAGAAGATGTCTATTTTTGCGTTCAGCAACGCCATTTTGTGATGGCGTATCTACACATGAAGTTTGGTGAATAATGCCATTTTGTACCATATATTTTTGAAAGGATTCTGACAAGTATTCTTTAGCATTATCATTGCGCAAAATTTGGACAGATGTATTGAATTGAGTTCGGATTTCAGACAAAAGGTAGTAAAATGATGAAATAATTCTGAACGATTTTTCATTAAAAATAACCATGTCATTCGAGAATAATCATCAACAAAGGTGACAAAATACTTAAACCCAATTTTAGACACTACAGGACAAGGACCCCAAACATCAGAATGAACTAACGCAAACGGAGCATTAGCTCGCTTATTGACTCGAGGAGTAAAACTCGAACGATGGTGTTTAGCAAACTGACACGACTCACAATTGAATGCAGATATACTGGAAAATTGAGGACAAAGTTTCTTCAACGTAGAGAATGAGGGATGTCCTAACCGACAATGTGCCGTAAAGGGTGTAACATTGCTAGAACAAGCAAGAGACTTTGGAATGTGTGTATCAAGGATGTAGAGGCCCCCAGATTCATGTCCTTTACCAATAATCTTCTTCGTCATAAGATCCTCGAAACAAGCAAAAATCAGGAAAGAATGAGACACAACAATTAAGGGAACGGGTAAGTTTACTAACAGAAACCAAATTAAAGGATAAGTCTGGTAGGTTTAGAACAGATTGTAGAGGGAGGGAGGGTGTGGGGATAATGGTGCCAGATCCCAAAACATGAGATATGGAGCCATCTGCTAATGTAACCGATGAACTAGGAGTATGAGATTGAAAGGAAGTAAAAAGACTGAATTACTGTCATGTGATCGGTTGCACTGAATCGTAATCACCACCACTTGGAAGATGAGGAAATAAGACATGCTTGAGGTTTAGGTTTACGAATCGGCGATGGCGGTGATTGAGAAGATGAAGACTTTAGAGTTTCTTGGTATTGTGAGAACTTAGCATAGTCATCGGCAGAAATTAAAACGGACTCAAGAGGAGCATTAGCCGAGGCGAGATGTGTTGAATGGCTAAACCGATTCTTTCGCTGTAATTTTGGACAATCCTTCTTAAAGTGTCCGGGTTCGTGACAATAGCGACACAAAATGTGGCTCAAATCCGGTCCCCGAGCCCCGACATTTTGAGGAAAGTTTCGCCCTGGATTGCCATTTTTGTACATCGGTTTTTTTGAATCAGAAGTGTGACTCACAAAAGCATTATGAGTTGAAATAGGCGTTGATTTTTCAGTGCGGAGGATTCTGCTAAAAACTTCTTGAAGTGATGATATCTCAGTGGCTGATTGCAATTTGAGATTTCGCAGATCTCGAATTGAGAAGGTAAACTGTCAAGAAACTCATAACGGCCATCTTTTCACGTTGAGTGCTGAGCTTTTACATCGATACTAAATGGAAATAACAAATTAAGTTCCTCATGAGTTTTCTTAAAATCCATAAAGTAATCGATGAGGATCTTTCACCTTTTTACGCACGATAAAAGCTTGACCATCATACATACGCCCGATATTTCCTTCCCGAATACACGAATGCTCACGATACCATGTAACAATATCTTGAGAAAACTTGATTTATCTTCATTAAGAGATTACATATATATACACAAGTGGTTGGGGACACATAGCCTAAAGTCATCAACCCACTACCTAAAGTGACATAACATGTTCCCTAAAGTGCTATAACATGTTCCCTAAAGTACTCATTAATAATATATACATTTACTTTAACAATTTTGTAATTAGGGCAAACTTCAAGGGTAGTTTTTCTAATTAACCATATTTAATAACTTCTCAAACCTTACCCCTTTTATTGTTAATATGACATTGTTATGGCTGAATTATTCTCAGGTCAATTGGCTCTGCACAACTACCTCTGATTCGGAAAATCTAGTCGTCTGCGACACTTCCAAAGTAGTAAAGGTTTATACCATTGGGTAAATTAGTGTGGAGCCATATGTCTTTACGGTTTGCTGCAGGACGGGCGAGCACTTCCCAGAGTGTTTTGGATGCATTCCCGGGACAATTACGTTTGATGCCGTTTCTTAACTTGGATTGTACTTCTAGAATTGGTAAAAGATAAATTATGTTCACATATGAATGAGAACTATGTCTAAGTTTGTAATTCTAATTCAACAGTGTGAGGTTTGCATTGTGTAACCTTGTCTGTCATGACATGGTGACGTGATGATAAGCGGCCGCAATCTTTTATATGTGAAAACTGAAAGATGCTGGTTTGCACAAAGAACATTTGCAATGGTTGCATATACATTTTCTTGGTGTCTCAAAACATTAGGTTAAAGCAAATTATAATCTGGGCACTGATAATGTAAAGCAGTCCCAAGGTCCCAGCTCTTTTCCCTTTTTGGTTTTTAAGGTGCGTTTTTCGTCTTACGATGAGTTTCGAGTTTCTTGGCAGTTTAATTTGGCACAGGGTATTCGATTCCAAGTTATGTATCATCTCATGTTCTAAATATCATCCGTACACTCGGACACACCAAGTGTAGTGATGACATTACTAATTTACACTTGGCATGTATTTAAGATATTTGGAATACGAGATGAAACTCATCTCGACTCATTTAATTTGCGCGGATTTTGGTACAGAATGGTTGGCAAAGGTTGTAAAAATTGGAAGGTAAGCCATCAAGCATGTCTGCTGTCAGATTTTATTCATTATATTGAGTATGTTGTGGCCTTGTGGAGCTGAATATCAATATTGCATTGAGATGGTGTTACACCCCTACTGTAAAGTATATCAGTACATGTTTGGGTCGGGCGCACTTCCAACTGACTCGCACCGCATATGGGTTGGGGGAAAAATTAAACTAGAAGGGTAGTGTTGAAAATGTTTTCATTTTGAAAATTTTCTTTTTGCTAAACAATAGTGGTAAAATGATTTTGGAAGAAAAACGATATATTTTGAGATTGTGATTGGATGTGAGATAAAAGAATAATGATGAAAGTTGATTTGATATAAAAAAGTAAAATAATGATTGAATATGATTGGTAGTTAGAAATGTGTGAGTGGGTAAATAGTGAAAATTGTAGAAGAATGTGTAATAAAGATTAGTGATTTGATGGATTTTTTTCTGAAAATAGGTAGAAGCGATTGGTGAGAAAAAAAAATGAAAGTGAATGAATACTGTATTTTAAAAAATTTCATAAGCATTCATATTTTACGGCAAAAGAATTTTTCTTTAACGGAACGAAAATGAAAAAATTTCGTAAACAATCGCTACTTATTTTTTTTCTTTTCAATTGAATACTATTGGTATGGACTATGGAGTATCAAATAAAATATCATATCCAATAAGTATCCAATACGAGTATGTCATCAGTCATCCTCACAAAGAAGTGTTTGTGTTTCGAGGTTGCAGAAAAAATATACTCCCTCCGTCCCAATAAGATAGGTAAATAGAATATTTCACATAGATTAAGAAAATACAATAAATATAGTTGAGATCATAATTTGTTTCCATATTCTTTCTATTTTGACCTAGCATTAAATGAGAGTATTGTTGGACTTAAACAAAGTGAAATAAATAAGGGTAGTTTAGTCTATTGTTATGTAATTAATACTCTCAGTAAGAAAATATGTCAATAATTTGTGACACACGAAAAAAAAAATGTGATCTATCTTACTGAGACGGAGGAGTATAATTTTGCTGGCGCTGTGCTAGATATTTGCAAAAACAGGTTTTGCCGTTTTGGGTACTTTTCTAATTTTCTTTAATAATGGGGTCTTTTTCAAACTAAAACCAAACATGGGAGACCTTTTTGCAATTTCCCAATTTGGATATCTTTCTGGCCGCTAGCATATTATTTTAGTTCAAAGAAATAGCGTCCTTAAGGCTGAAGGCTAGTTTGTTGAGATGTATGAACCCCAACCATAACCTTCCTTCCAATTCCCGCAATATTTCAAATCTTTCCACCATGAAAATGACCTCGCTCCCCATTCCTCACTCTCCGTGCTTAAAAATTCATGGCACCAACTCGCCAACCCACAGGTTTCTTTGCCCTATTTCCACTATAATAATAGCTCGGATTGAGCTAGAAATTAGTTACCCGAGGGATAAAAACCTGAGTAATAGCAAAATTGAGGTGGTGAGAAGGAGAGATGATGGAGTCTGGGGTTCCGATTTGCAACACTTGCGGTGAGCAAGTGGGATTCAGCTCGAACGGTGAAGTGTTTGTGGCGTGTCATGAGTGTAACTATCCTATTTGCAAGCATTGTTTGGATTATGAAATTAAGGAAGGGCGTAATTCGTGCATTCACTGCGGCAATACTTATGGTGATGGTTCTATATCTTGAGTTTTATGGTTATGGATCTGTTTTTTATTGTTTTGAATTTGCTTTAGTTAAATTTCCTTAAATGAATTTCGATCATATTTTTGCATACGGAACATGATGAGTTCTGAGTATAATGCTTACCACGAATTGAGATAGTCTCTTAATCTTCCTGTAACATGTGAGTTGTTTGATGAACAAAATGCATAAATTGTTTGTTATATATTTGGTAAATTAGTTCTTGGATTTAGCTCAATATTCATGCTTTTAATGTTCTCGAATGCTGTTAGATTAAAGAAACAATATGTCCCGTACATTAAAATTGCTGAATTTAATTTAATCAGACTTCTGGTTTTATTATCTAGCCATGATGACCAGCAAATTATAGGAAGCTAGATGAATCAGAATCATTTTTTTCGGAAAGAGTTTTGCCTTTAGTGACACAAATTTAATATTCGAATTAGTTCACAACTAAATGAACATACGACATGGCAGGGGCTGAAGTTGGAGCTGAAGAATCTGGAAATCATTTGCGATTGCATCGCATCCAAATCCGCTTTCGGTATGAGTCTCTCGAATTGTTTATATTGTTTTAGATGAAGTTGAATGTATATAACCATGTCAAAAAATAATGAAGTCATTGTTCATCTTTGGATGTGAAAACAATGTATATCAATTTTCTAATGTTTGTAAGATCGACAGACATGTTATCCCAGCATGCGGATCCGAAATTAGTAGTAGGGTGGGCTAAGAAGTAAAAATTTCATTAACAAAATTATTTGTCTATATATATCACTGTTCTAAAAGACCCCGACTAGATCCGATTAGTCCTCAGTGCTAGGCCCCCTTGTCCGCCTAGTTATTTTTCCATTAGGTCCCGCCTAACCCCGCTCAGTTCCGTCTAACTCTGTCCGAGGCTCCGCCAGCACTAGCCCCTGGGCCCCACCCGACTAGCGCCTAACGATTTTTACAACACATATATATATACACACACGAGAGAGAGAACAAAAATTATATATATAACACATTATTACAAAACTATATTATTTCTCAATAAAAGTAGAAACTATTTTCATAGGAGAAAAATACGGTGACGGTGTTATTTTTATATTAGCAATCACATAGACATTCTATTCTTAATATTATTTGTTTTCTTGCCACAAAATAACAAGAATCCAATAACTAAATATAAAAGAGTTAAAAAAAAATAGATAACCTTTCGTTTCATTCTTGATGATGACACTTAGAGGTGGAAAATAGTTGTTGTCCCAATAAATAACAACTCGATAGGATAAACTCAAGCTCGAACACAACACAATAACCTTATTGAGCCTAAAATTTAAACACAAACATGACACGCTAAAAACACGAGAAACATGGTATAACACGATAGACACAATAAGCAAAATCGTAAAAATTAATTTAGTTAGGATGTTAGGCCATTAACTAATAATAAAACATATAATTTCCTTAATGTATTTGATACCTAGATACATATTCTAATAAATTATCAATACAAATAGTTAAGTATAATTTAAAAGTAATGACATGATAAGTATATAAATGATAAATAAGGATAACAAAAATAGTCTAAAAATCACAAATATATTAAATATAACACCAATCTTATGATAACACAAAAGTTTTACACTCTTCATTCTTGATTTTTAACTTGAGTTTAGATTTTGGGTGGAATTAGGTTTTACATTAAATTTTGGGGTGGACTAATTTTGAATATTGTAAGAATTATAATGCTAAAAATATAGTTTTTGAAAATTTGGGGTGGGCTCAAGCCCAGTGCAGGCCTAACGAGGCTCCGCCTCTGGTTATCCCTATGCAGGATGCTGGAATTCATGCTAGAAATATCAGTACTGTTTCAACTGTGGACAGTGGTGAGTTAACTGTATTTATGATAATCCACAAGACCTATCTGCTTAAACTTGTGATGATAATTTTGATGATGTACTCTTTTCTTATTTTGAAGATTACATAGATGACACTGGAAATCCAATATGGAAGAATAGGGTGGAAAGTTGGAAAGAAAAGAAAAATAAGAAGAAGAGAGCTGCCACAAAGGATAAAAAAGAAGCGGAAATTCCGCCCGAGCAACAGATGGAGGAAAAAGCACAGTAAGTGTACCTTAGGATAATCTATAAGCACTGAATGATAAGATATCAATATGGAAAGTTTTAGACATATTGTTTGAAATTCATCCTACTTGATAAGGATGCGATGAAACCATCTAATGCAGGTCAGCAGATGCTGCACAGCCACTTTCCAGAGTAGTTCCTCTACCAAAGACTCAGCTTACATCGTACAGAATTGTAATCATTATGCGACTGATTATTCTGGTTCTTTTCATCCACTATCGTGTAACAAATCCTGTTGATAGTGCCTTTGGTCTGTGGATCACTTCCGTTATTTGCGAAATCTGGTTTGCATTTTCCTGGGTGCTGGATCAGTTCCCTAAGTGGTCGCCTATAAACAGAGAGACATATATTGACAGGTTATCTGCCAGGTGTGTTCTTTGATCTTATGCTCTTGTTGTTTGTGTGAACATTACAAATTTAAATCTATTTTGGACTTTCACGTACTAAGCTATTGACAAATTTATCTGAAATTGGGTTTTCCCATCCCTCCGTTTTGAACTGAGCTATTAGGAAAATTACTTATTCAACTTATTAACTATTGTCTTGCAAATTTTCCAAAATTTTTAATCTTATATTTTCACATTTGAGTTTATTGTGTGCTGACCAAATGTTCTTTTTTGTTCATTAATGAAATCTGAATATCAAATTTGTTAGAACTTATTTAATTCTTTTCTGATACTTCAGGTATGAGCGAGGGAGAACCATCTGAGCTTGCCGCTGTTGATTTTTTTGTCAGTACGGTCGATCCACTGAAAGAACCTCCTTTGATAACGGCAAATACCGTTCTCTCAATCCTTGCGGTGGACTATCCAGTTGATAAAGTTTCTTGCTATGTATCTGACGATGGCGCAGCTATGCTTAGTTTTGAGTCTCTTGTTGAAACTGCCGATTTTGCAAGGAAATGGGTGCCTTTTTGCAAGAAGTTCTCCATCGAACCGCGTGCCCCTGAGTTTTATTTCTCACAGAAGATTGATTACTTGAAGGATAAAATACAGCCTTCTTTTGTCAAGGAACGTAGAGCAATGAAAGTAAGTATACTTATTGACATTCATTTATTATACTTGCATATCCTATAATATATATCATCTATAATGTGATAATTTTGTTTTTGCTGGAATAAAGTATATTTACTGTTTCTGCTTTTGATTTATAGAGGGATTATGAAGAGTATAAGGTGCGGGTGAATGCTTTGGTAGCAAAGGCCCAGAAAACACCAGACGAAGGCTGGACCATGGCAGATGGAACTTCTTGGCCTGTAAACAATACACGTGATCATCCTGGCATGATCCAGGTTTATTAATCTAGTAGTTTTAATTATACTGGTTCTATTTTGTATTTAATACTTCTATTTATTCAGACCAACAACTTTTTTTTGTCTCGTACTGTATACTTTGTAATGCTTTATTCGTGGTTTATAATTCTTTGTGGGAGCTTCTCATGAGAAATGTTTGTCTCAAAAAGTAACTGACTCATAATGGCCTTTTTGATTTCAATTTCAGGTGTTTTTAGGCAATACTGGTGCACATGATATAGAGGGTAATGAGCTTCCTAGGCTGGTTTATGTCTCAAGAGAGAAGAGGCCTGGCTATCAACATCATAAGAAGGCTGGTGCAGAAAATGCTTTGGTACGCTTATGTATTGCGTTTCTATCACAAGATTTTCGATTTTCTCTACTCGTCATGACCATCACAAATGATGATGCTTTCTTTCAGATAAGAGTATCTGCCGTTCTCACTAACGCACCATTTATCCTCAACCTTGATTGTGACCACTACGTTAACAATAGCAAGGCAATTCGTGAGGCAATGTGTTTCTTGATGGATCCTCAAGTGGGTCGAGATGTATGTTACGTGCAATTCCCCCAGAGATTTGATGGCATTGATAAGAGTGACCGATATGCCAACCGCAACACAGTTTTCTTCGATGTAAGACTCCTTGAGTATCTAGTGTCACTTTGAAATGCCGCTAAATCCTTACGACGACCATTTAAAAATCAAAAGGATAATTACAGAAACTACCCCTAAAGTTTAGCTTAATTCCAGAAAATCCAGTTATCTTTCAAAATTACAAATACCCCCTTGACATTTGTTTCTATTTTACAAATTGCACCCTCAAGAGGATGTGGGGTGGGGTGTTTGTCAGGTTAATAAAAACCTCAATGGGGTGTTTGTAACACTTAAAGGGGGTATTTGTAATTTTGAAAGATAATTGGAGTTTATGTAATTAGGCTAAACCTCATTGGTAGTATTTGTAATTATCCCAACTCAACTTTTATGCGGTAGTGCAGTACATTAATTGGTTCAGATTAAGGTTTGACAGCACTTAGAAATAACTTATCATGTTTTCATGGTGATGTCAGGTCAACATGAAAGGATTGGATGGCATTCAAGGACCTGTTTATGTTGGAACAGGTTGTGTTTTTAATAGACAAGCCCTTTATGGTTATGGGCCTCAATCTCTCCCCAGTCTACCAAAGACTTCATCATCTTGCTCATGGTGCGGCAGCTGCTGTTGTTGCTGTCGTGGCAAGAAGCCCACCAAAGAAAAAGATCTCTCAGAGATTTACCGTGATGCGAAAAGGAGGACCTTAATGCTGCCATCTTTAACCTTAGAGAGATTGACAGTAAGTTTCTTGCATTTTGATATACTAACCTTATGGGGCATCAAATTTGAGATCTTTAAAACCTGAAGTCCATCTATATGGTTATCTCTGTAGGTTATGATGAGCATGAAAGGTCATTACTCATTTCTCAAATGAGCTTTGAGAAAACCTTTGGCTTATCTTCTGTCTTCATTGAGTCTACGCTGATGGAGAACGGAGGTATAGCTGAGTCTGCCAATCCATCAACACTAATTAAAGAAGCAATCCATGTTATTAGCTGTGGGTATGAAGAAAAGACTTCATGGGGTAAAGAGGTCAGAATGTTGGCCCTTTTCTTTTGGAAGATACAAATTAGAACAATGTGTAACTTCATGTTATGTTCTACTTGAAGTTGAATGAGCTTCGTCAAATTTTAATACCTACTTGATTTATATTTACTTCCGAATGACTTTAGCCTGCACTATGGCATTACTTTTTTGACTTCAAATCTTTCTTTAGAAACCTTTGCTTGCTATTTTGACTATGTTTGACAGGATAAGATCTTCGTTTTCTTGCATTAAATTATAATTTTTCACTTTTAAATAATAAAATGCTTCTAGGATAATTTTTAACGTTTGAACTTATACCCTGTTTCCTATGTTGTATAATAATCTGTCGTTCTAAGATTATCTCTTATTTAAACTTGTCGAATTTGTGATTTGCAGATTGGTTGGATATATGGCTCAGTTACAGAGGATATCTTGACGGGCTTTAAGATGCATTGCCGTGGGTGGAGATCAATCTACTGCATGCCTTTAAGGCCTGCTTTCAAGGGATCAGCACCAATCAACTTGTCTGACAGGCTGCACCAGGTTCTCCGATGGGCCTTGGGATCTATCGAAATTTTCTTGAGTAGACACTGTCCTCTGTGGTATGGATTTGGAGGTGGTCGCCTCAAATTGCTCCAAAGGCTTGCATACATCAACACAATCGTCTATCCTTTCACATCTCTCCCGCTGATTGCCTATTGCTCACTGCCTGCTATATGCCTTCTAACTGGGAAATTCATCATACCAACGGTAATTTTTTTTGCCTCCATCTTCCAAACTTGATTGAATAATGCTTACAAGACCATGTTATTGAATTGACTCATGAACTGTGAATCAAAAAAACCAGATTAAGGGAGTGGTTGCAAAAATTTCTGCTTTTAGAAGAAGTTATTTATTGTAGCAGAAGTTAAAAGTAGCCGCGAATCAAAAGTTTGTTACTTTTGTAAAAAGAAGCTAAAAGTTGAATTAGTTGAAAGAGTGTTTGGTGAATAATTTGTAAAAGTGCTTATTTGTTTGTAAAAGTCAAAACAGAAGCAAAATCATAAATCTAAAGCACCATTCCCCTGTTTTTATTTTCTGATTAAATTATGTAGAATTAGAAGCAGAAGTTAACATTTGAAAACACTCAAAACTGTTTTTTATCTAGCCAAAAGCTGACAATCACTTTTTTAGTGATAGCAAACACTCCCTGAATGTACATCAACAAACCTGAAAATTCACATTTTCATTAAAGATTTTCCTGCCCCAAAACACTCACCAACCTTGCTTGTGCTTATTTTCCTTGATTTTAGCTATCCAACCTCGCTAGCGTTCTGTTTCTTGGGCTCTTCCTCTCTATCATCTTGACGAGCGTGCTCGAGCTCAGGTGGAGTGGTGTAAGTGTCGAGGCCTTGTGGAGAAACGAGCAATTTTGGGTTATAGGAGGCGTCTCGGCCCATCTCTTTGCAGTCTTCCAAGGAATCTTGAAAATGCTTGCGGGCCTCGACACGAACTTCACGGTTACTGCCAAAGCAGCAGACGACGCAGAATTTGGAGAGCTCTACATTATAAAATGGACGACGGTTTTGATCCCCCCAACGACTATTCTCATCATGAACTTGGTCGGCGTTGTGGCTGGATTTTCAGATGCACTAAACAGTGGTTATGGAGCATGGGGGCCTTTATTTGGCAAGGTTTTCTTTGCATTTTGGGTGATTTTACATCTCTACCCTTTCCTCAAGGGTCTCATGGGCCGGCAAAATCGTACTCCAACTATTGTTGTTTTATGGTCTGTTCTTTTAGCATCTGTTTTCTCTCTTGTTTGGGTGAAGATCGATCCGTTTGTCAGCACGAACGATGCTTCGACGCTTGCTCAAAGCTGCATTGCCATTGATTGTTGAGCTTGCTTGGTGAGAGGTCAATTTCACATTTTGGTAGCCTTTATCATTATTATCCCCACAATTTTTTAGGTGAGAATATTCAAATTGGTGAAATATTTTGCTTTGGGAGGACAATATAGAAGCTTGACATTGAATTTAAGTGTGTAATGATGGTGCAAGAATGTTGGAAGTTTGGATCTTGATTTTGTGGAGGATTTGTGGGAATGATATATATTTGGAATTCCCATCATTGTATATGTATAGTTAGTACATATACAATTTCATTGAGATTGTTTACATTTTGCCTAATCACAAGCAATGAAAAAAGTTGTTTTTAAATAATCAAGAAATGAAAGCTGGGCATGTTTGGGATCAATGCTATTATTACATATTTTTGAAAGAATAATTCGAAATTATGGAGTGATCTGAAAATTATTTTATATCATAATTCACAGCTAATAATTTCTAAAAATATGTTGGATAATTGATAAATGTCTTAAATTTATTTATAATAGTCTGAATAAATCTTTTTTTCCATCCGTTCTATATATATACGGTCAGAGGCGTAGCTAGGGGGTGGTGGTGGCCTCTACAGACTCCCAAATTTTTTTGTCCCGTTTTTCGGTGGAAAAAAATTTTAAAAAATTATATGTGTTTTTAAGGGGAAAAAAATAATTGAGCTAGGGAAATGAGGGAAAAAAAATTTGGGCTAGGGGTAGCGGTAATGGGTCGGCTACGCCCGTAACATGGTTCGTAAACTCTAACAACAGCTAGTGCTTTTATATTTAAATTAGCAATTTGAATGTTATATTCTAAATTGTATGTCTTATATCAATATATATATATATATATATATATATATATATATATAGGATTGGTTCAAATGAGACCAATCCCTTTAGGTTAGTCCATAAGAACACTTATGGACTCTTGATTTAAAATTTTGGATGGTGTAGATCATTTTAGTTAATTTAGGCATATAAGGGTATAATTGTACTTTTATATTTAATTAATTATGTTAATTGGAAAGTTATTAGCTATTTTTAAGGAAATATAATCCTACTTTTTGATTCCGATTTTTAGGGAGAAAAATCATCAACTTCAAGTGATTTTTTCAAAATTGATACTTATTTCCGCCATATTTGTGAACAATCGTTTTATTGTATACTTAGTTCAGTGGACTTGTATACTTAGTCATGTTTTATTGTATATTTAGTTCAGTGGATTTGTATACTTGGTTCAGTGAAATCGTATTCTTAGTTATATAAGTAGTTTAGTAAATTTGTATACCTAGTTCTGTGGATTTGTATGCTTAGTTCAATGGAATTGTATACTTAGTTATATAAGTAATTCGAGTGTAATTGTATACTTAGTTAAATATTTCGTATACTTAGTATTATTTTAATGTATAGTTAGTTCAATGTAATTGTATACTTAGTTATATGTTTCTGTATACTTAGTAAAGTTTTAATGTACATGTAGTTTAGTATAACTGTATACTTAGTTAATTGTTCATGTATACTTAGTAATGTTTTAATGTATAGTTAGTTTAGTGTAATTGTATACTTTTAATTAATTGTTGCACGATTTTGTTGCCATATTTAAATAAAATTGCAGGTTTGAATGGGAAGAGATAGAAAGGAAAGGTGAATCGCTTGATTATGGGGATGTGGTCAATACAAAATCACGCCCCTAATTTTTAGGAAGCGGTTCATTATATTTAATTTCCGGATTCCTATTTTATCCCTTCACAGATACTTACTTATGAAATGTTGTATATATTGTAATATATCTTGGCCATTGATTACTTATTTGGATGGTGTAGATTTAGTCTTTATGGACTAACCAGGAGGGTGGTCCATAGGATCCCCTCCCTATATATATATATTTTGAAACAGTGTCTTATTTCAATATTGGTTATACTTGTTAAGACTTAAGCCTGCAAAGATGATACTATCAGTGTAGACTACACTTTGACATAATAACGTGTCATTTTGAATACATGTTTTTACACGTAACTATGCTATCTAGAATGAAAGATCTCAAGTCTCAAATGACAATTTAGCATATTTTTTAAATTGCCCTTTTCCCTCATAAGAGTAGTAACTGAATTTTTTTTTAACATTTTTAACTGAACTGATAAATTAGTATATTTTTAATTGCCTTTTTCCCTCAAAGAAGTAGTAACTGAATTTAAAAGGGCATTAGGACTTGGGTGTTGGAACTTGCGTTTGACCCATTGACTTCCTTACAGTCTTATGGACTTGTACCTGGTTAATTTTTTTCATAATAAAAAGGAATATTTTCTGATTCATACAACCTATTATTCAATAATAAAAATCAGATCTAAATGTTGAATTTGATCATCCTCCAGAAAAAGTTAAAAATAAATTCATGTATTGAATAAGCCCCCTAGGCCCTTACATATGACTGGAAAATGAACCAAGCTACTCAATACTCGATTCGAGAATTATTGTTAAAATCTCATTTGAGTTCGGTTCGCTAATATAACAAACCAAATTTGAACACATTTTTCTGATCCATAAGATGTAAAGCTCGGCTCGAGCTCGAGCTCGATTAGTAAAAAAAGAATAAAATGTGTGTAAATATCAAGTTACTCGAGCCCGATTCATGCTCGACTCGACTAAAGCTCGTTTCGGGCCCGATTTGATTAATAATCAAACCAAACTCAAACACAATTTTTAAAGTTCGATTAAAATTCAAACAAACTTAACAATATTATGTTCGACTGGACTTGTTTACACCCCAACCCTTACATGTTTTATTAGTAGCCTTTTCAATACCAAATATGCTAAGCTACCTATTTATACATTATTATTTTCTTGTTTCTAAATACTCTAAACTCTAGAGTAGATTTTTTTCCTTTTTTTTCTTCCTTAATATAATCATAAAAAGGATTTATTTTACAATGCATGTAGTTAGCAAAGTAGTGTAAATAAAGGCAAATCCAGGGCTATAATAATGTCATACCAACTGTCACTCATCACCCTTTTGTACTACCACATAAACTTCACACTACTCTGCAAAACATACACTCAAATGAACTGAAAAATCCTCCATTACAATGGCAACAATGGCACCAGATCCTTCGCCCCTCCTCATCTTCCTCCTCCTCCTCCTCTCTGCCGCCATTTCCACCGCCGCCATCATCTCCACCGCCGCCACCATCTCCCCCACCTCAGCTCCCACCTCCACCCCCAAACCACCCACCCCCACCTCCCCCATTTCCTCTTCTACCCTTGACCCTAAACAGCTCAGAGCTCTCCAATCCCTCAACATCCCCACCTCCAAGGACCCCTGCTCTCCACCGCCGCACTCCGCCGCCGCCGCCTGTGACGCCGCCCGGCCGTTCCGCCACCTCACCTCCCTCACACTCTCCAACTGCTCAGACGACGTCGCTTTATCCCTCACCGCCCTCAAATCCCTTTCCACTCTCACCTCCCTTAACTTCGTCAACTGCCCCATCTCCCCCATTCGCTTCCCTTCTGAGCTCACTTCAAATCTCCATTCCTTCACCTGCGTTAACAGCCTCAAAAAACTCACCGGAGTTTGGCTCAGCAGGCTGCAGAATGTGACCGAGTTAACCGTCTCACGGGTGAGCATAACCGCCAGCGGCCCGTCTATTATCCTCAACGGCATGAAATTTTTGCATTCTGTTACACTTTCACAAACTAATCTCTCAGGTTATCTTCCTAAACATTGGCATCCCAATCTCACTTTCGTCGATTTATCGGGAAACCACCTGAAAGGCAAAATCCCCATTTCATTGACTCGTCTCGAAAACCTAGTTCACTTGAATCTCTCGTCTAATTCGCTCAACGAAACGATTCCGAGTACAATTGGGGATTTGAGTTCTTTGCAGAATCTTTCGTTGGCTTCGAATTCGTTATCCGGGCCGATCCCCGATTCTTTAGCTGCATTGCCGGGGCTAATGCACCTCGATCTGGGTTCGAATCAGATTAATGGTACGATCCCCAATTTCATACGAGATATGAAGAAATTGAAATACCTAAATCTTGGGAGTAACAACTTTCATGGGGTGTTGCCTTTCAATGCAACATTTATAAAAGGATTGGAAGTGTTTAAAGTTGGTGAGAATTCAAATCTTTGTTATAATCACTCAATTTTGGGGTCGAAAGTGAAGCTTGGGATTGCTCCTTGTGATAAACATGGCTTGCCATTGTCGCCACCGCCGGCTAAGGATTTATCATCCGATGATTCGAGTGATAGTTCAGATGATGAAGATTATGGCAATGTGGAAGAAAAAAAGCATCACAATGGTCCAAGTAAGGTTGTTCTTGGTGTTGCAATTGGGCTTTCATCTATTGTGTTTCTCATTGTTTTCTTGGTTCTTTTATCTAAATGTTGTAAATAAATTTGAAAACAAAATATGATTTGTTGGTTGGTTAGCTTAGGGGAATTGAGACCTTAATTGAAAATGATATTTGTACTAATAGTTGTTGAGGTGGTGTTATGTGAGACAGTCTCCTTAAATTCATGAGACAGATGGGTTTGGGTTGGAATTATAGTTATAGTTACATGTAGATCTGTCTCATAAACAATACGTATGAGACCGCCTCATACAAGTTTTTTTTCTCGTTTTGGTGATAAACAATACGTATGAGACCGTCTCATACAAGTTTTTGCTCGTTTTGGTGAAAGAATTTCAGAAAGAGAAGTGTGAAAGAAAACTGAGGATTCTTTTGTGTGTGATTCTTTTGATTACTTTTTTTTTTTTAATATATTGCTGGAGCAGGAAAAGCACTGTTGACTGATCTCTGCTCCTTTTTTTGTGTGTATGGTTTGCCATTGAGCAGAAAAGAAGTGGCTGATTATCACTTTTTAATGGTACTGATTTTACTTTTAATATGATTCCTTATCAGCTTTGTTACTCCTTGAGATGTAAGAATTTACTTTTTTTGCACTTTCCGTAGTTTCAGCCTTTGAATGTCTCTTTCTGATAGCAGCATCCCTTTGGTTTGATTTGGATAATTCTGAAATATGTTGCGGTAATTACAAAACTACCCTGAGGTTAGGGTTAACTACAAAAAAACTCAGAGATGTTTGAAAATTATACAGAAAAAACCTTGTGGTTTGATTATGTGCTAAATTTAAGGGGGTGTTTGAAAGTTTTTGCTTATGAAGGGGTTAAATTGTAATACAAAATCAAACCTCATGGTGTTTTTTGTAATTTTTGAAAATCTATGGGTTTTTGTAATTAACACAAATCAGGGGTAGTTTTTGTAATTATTATCCCAAAAATATTGTTATCCTGTAATTTTGCCTGTGCAACAAGAGTGTTCATATTTTGTTAGAGGCCGTAAGACATCAAACTGTTTTGACTCCTATTGAATATTTGTTAATTTGATTAGTGAGTGGAGTTTAATACGGCACTCGAGATAAATAGTCTTGTTGGATGAGTTAGGGTCTTACATTTTGCTTGAATCTCGACCGTTTGTGATGGTCACACTCTGTTTTACATCCCAATGATAATTGATAAGTATCTTTGGTTGAAGTTAGGACTGACAATTCTTGCCACAACACGATACCTAAAATAACGGGTTAGTATTTAGCCTTATCGTATCCATGTCCTTATCGTGTCGCCTTATCGTGTTCGTGTCCTCATCGTATTGGCACGATAATGGCATGAAAATTTCGTGTCATGTTTGTGTCGTATCCGTGTAAACACGATAAAGACTTGAACACGATAATGACGCGCTTTCGTTAAACACGACACGATAGTGACACAATAGTGACATGTTTACCTGGTAGTGATACGATAATGACACGATAACATGATATTTTGTCTGTTTTTGTATTGTGTATTATCGTGTAATTTTCTATCATGTATTAACATGTAAATCAATATCGTTTTTACTTATCGTGTCAAATTCGTCTGCGTCGACACAAAAAATTTCATATTCATTTTTGTGTTGTTGCAAATCCTTATTGTGTCGAGTCAATACGATACGGTAACATATTTTGCCACCCCTAGTTGAAGTTGTGTTAGATAAATGTACAATGGTAGTTTTTTCAGTAGTTTCAACCCCCCACCCACCCCCAAAAATAAAAAACTTCTGTTACTGACCAGTTTGGATCACCTATTTCCAGTACACCATTAGAATGTATACAATAATAAAATCTATTTTTACACGTGACATTCACATAACAAACCTAAATATCAGATATATACAAAGATAAAACACAGTAAAGAATAGGACATATGGTATGGGTACTTAAAGAGGCATTAATTGTTAGAACATGAATACATTGATCAAAGGCTAGGAAATACTGAAATAACTCTTTTTTTTGTCAAATTCCAAGAAATCATATATATCTTGCTTGCTATTTACTTTTATGTATACCCCACAGGCCACACAGCTGTATTCTTATATCTTCGATGTCATGTAATGAATTGATTGTGTGGGCACATCGTAATCATAATTAGTATATATGGACCAATGCCAGGTCAGTGACAAGTCTCATCCAATATATCTAAGC
This sequence comes from Rehmannia glutinosa, assembly GCA_016081115.2. Classification (NCBI taxonomy): domain Eukaryota; kingdom Viridiplantae; phylum Streptophyta; class Magnoliopsida; order Lamiales; family Orobanchaceae; genus Rehmannia; species Rehmannia glutinosa. The sequence continues at coordinate 698,742 of JABTTQ020002432.1, forward strand.
CGATGATTATGGGTAATGATTATGTGGTCCGTTTTCAGTTTTCATACTCGATGTGTGTTTGGGTCCGTAAATCAAACTCCATTTACACGTATATAATTGTAACATTATTTTGTACGCATATCATTCATCCAATATAATGAAACAGACAGTGGATTAGGAAGGAAAAGTGGAAGAAGAGATATTTCGAGTGCAAAAATGCTTAATCACCAACCTTGGCTCCTTTCTTGTCTGGGAAAATTTATTGCTCGTTTATTTAACTAAAGAAACTCCAACATTACTTAAATGAGTAACCAGTAGCATTATTCATTGCTGAGAAGATTTTAATTAATTAACTTTTGCTTTCTCTAGCTTATGGGCCATCAGTTAAGCGGGTAAGTAGATCTACCCACTTGGGTACCAATCCCTGCCAGGTTATACCGTTGGATCAACACATACACACACATCCACATGGGTGTGTGTTAATCCGATGGTATAACTGATTGAGAACTACCAAGTGGGTAGCATCGACTAACCCCTTGATTAATTTGTATACATCTAATAATTGCACATTGCCTAAAGCCAAAAAATATGGGTGACAACCATGATTAAGATTTATTACCACAGGAATACCAGGTTACTAAGCATTACGGAGAGACTGGGTAAAGTATATGGTCTTGGTCTTTTCTAGAGCTAGCAAATGGGTTAGACCAGGAGGTAAGTCGATGTTGGCCCGTCGGGCCAAAGAAAAAAATTAGGCCGGATGGTGTCAAAATTCAATCGACATTTTTAGAGTCCAAGCTCAATCCATACATTAAAATTGCATGTAAAATGCATCGGGTCAATCGGCCATGCCAAATAGCTAGGGGTGGCAAATCGCTCGTGGTGGGCTGTTTCGGGCCGACACCATATTGATAAATCCAAACACAAACACGATAAGCTTAACGGTTCAAATTTAAGCCAAACACAACACACTAAAAACACGAAAAACACGACACAACAAGCACGCTAAGTAAAATTGTCAAATTTATTTAGGTAAGCCCGTTTGGCCCGTTAACAAATAAAACTTTTGATTTTTTTATATTCTTTATATTTGATACTTATAAATTAAAACATATATATTTTAATAAATTATTAATGAAAATAGTCATGTACAAATAGTCAATTATTAGTAAATTACCCATATAAATAAACAATTACCAATAATTAAAAAATTATCGTGCCTTTATCGTGTTTATCGTGTCACCGATATCGCCCAATTTTTATCGTGCGGCCCGAATCCAAATGACCCCAAACCCTATAATTTCGTGTTATATTCGTATCGGTCAATTGCCTCAAATTGCCACCCCTACAAATAACCCCAATCTTTTTTAAATTACATCCCAAATTCCCAACCTAGCCTTGTGGGGAAAATAAAATAAATAAAGGAAATGTCAGATGTAAATCCATATTTTCCATAGGATGCGTGAGCCTAAATAAGATTCAACGACAATGATTTATTTCATTATCAGTCAAATTTGCCACTCTTTTTTTTTTTTTTTTTTTTTTGAGAAAGAAATTTGCCACTCTTCAAGTAAAAAGCAACTAAACAATTTCCAGAACCATGGTACAATTACAACCATCAAATCCCAAGCAAGAAACCATTTTTATATTTTTTCCTCCCTTCTATTAAAGTCAGTTTCCGAATACGGTCTAATGAAGAAGCCAAAAACTTTGGTCATGTATGGTTGTATTTCCAACCCACTTTTTCCACTTTCCAACTATTAGGAAAATGGGTTTATGTTTGTTTCAAAAGTTTTTCAAGTAGAAATGAAATCATTTCCGCCACTTTTTATGGAAAATATTCTTTTCAAAACACAACCAAACAATTTTTCATTCCAATTATACAAATCTAGGTAAAAATACACTACAATCACGCAAAACCTATGTCAAAAATAAATTTGAAAAACTATTAACCAAACATATTCTCATTTTCAAACGTAAATTGCAACAACAAACCAAACATATTCTCAATTCTCACACGAAAATCGGTAAAGTTTGAAAATTCATTTTCCAACATTAAACTAAAAATTGGACTTGGAAATACATCATACATCCCCAATTAACTTTCTTGTTGAATATCGATCATCGCCAACATGGGTCAATCTCATAATCTGCCACTGCAGTTGTCAAAGAAGCGGATTGAAAACTGACAAGAAAAAAAAAACCTAAAAATATAGAGACGACCGTGTAAGCACGCGCTTCCACGGAGCGTGCCGAAAGTGAGTTCTGAACAGAATATACCCACTTACACCTTCTACTTTGTGGTGTACGTGTTTTTTGGAACTTGGATAGAGTTATTTTTGTCCATTTACATAATTACATATAGTGCACCCCCAAGCATCTAAAAGCTTGCCAAGAAAGCATGGAGGGTTCTCTTCTCTATCCGCATTCCGTTCTTCGCTTGCCATCTTTGAGCAGACCCAATTTGAGAAAACCATTTTTTTCTCTAAAAGGTACAAGCTTTGCCCTATTTCAATATATTTAATTTAATTCTTGATGTTCTGTAATTTTGGCTATTGTTAATTCATCTCTGTCTTGTTTGTGTTTGCGTATTTGCTTTTGCTAGATATATATTTGCTGGTTCTATTATTATGAATTTCGGTGTTGGTAGATTTTTTCGGGTAATTTTTAAATTCATGTATAAATTGAACTTTTGGAGCAAGAATTTAGTGTTATGAGAACCCCTTTTTTCTCTTTCTCTCAGAAATAGCCTTCCTTTTCTCTTTTTTGGGGTTGAACCATTTTCCATTTTTTTGCAGTGCTGATATACTATTGTTGCATATAGCGAAGTTTCGAACCACGAGCTTGTTGCTCAAGTGGTATCGCTCACTAAGGGTGTTGACTGGGATTTGAACCCGGTCTCTTTCAATTTCTTTGAAATTTATCTCCTCTCCTCCAATCAGTAACCCCAACTTATTAAATATAAAGTATGGGATAATTACAAATAACCCTTGAGCTTCGTGCTAATTACAAAAAAAATCAGAGATTTTTTAAAATTACCAAAAAATCATTGTGGTTTGATTTGTCTTAAATTTTCCATAAGCAAAAAATATTTCATGGAAAAAAATATTTCAAAAAAATCCCTGGCTTTTATAAAAATATTACAATTACGTCCTTAAATTCAAGGCATAATCAAATATGGGGGACTTTTTTGTAATTTTGAAACATCTCTGTTTTTTCTTTTTTTGTAATTAGCCCAAATCTCATGGGTGTTTTTGTAATTATCCCAAAAAATAGTGAAGTCTCGAAGTGATTCCAATCTTGAGAAATTGGGTATAGCTTGAAATTAACAAAGATATATATATATATTATGAATACATCTTACTATAAATTTTCAAGAGAATTAAGTCTAAGCATTGCATTCTACTAATCTGGGCAGTGTGGCCTAGATGCACCTGGATTTCCATTAAATTTGGATTGATGCCAACGACACACTTTTCCGACAGGCTTAATTGCAATTTTAGTCCCGTATCTCTTAGGGGTTGGCGAATGTAGTTCTGTAACCTCTTGAGTGTGTTGAATGTGGTAGTTTTGGTCCTTCACGCTTTTATCCTTTTGTCAAAATAGCAATTTTAGTCATCTAACTTTTATCGATCACATGTATTTTGGTATTTTGGTTAAATGACAAGGGTATTGTGGGAACAAATAAAATATTAAAACACTCAGTTGAGACCAAATCGCACAAAATTAGAACTTGTAAGGCCAAAATTGCACAAATTAGAACTAATGGAATCAAAATTGCATAGAATCTGCCTAAACTATTTACAGGACCAAACTCGCTAGTTCCCTATAATTACGGGAACAATTTTGCAATCAAGCCTTCCCGATAATACATGCAATTCAGGGTGTGGTGTTTATGCTCCAAACACAAACTGGAACATATGATGCAAATTGCAAATTATCGAACTTGTAGTTATTTCATTCATCTGTTGTTTTCTGGTAACATTTCGTTATGTATTTAATGAATTTAATATAACTGTTGAATCTCGTTTCCATCTCCATGGATTACATCATTATTTACAGGGCCGTAAACAATTTTTCATTTTTTTTGCTTTCATCAGACTGAGAGATCATTTCTTGATGCAGCTTGTTCAATTTGGCAGAAACAGCAGATAGGCCTTTCGTCTCGAGCATAAGAGCTAACGGAAACAGAGTAAGGCCACCTAAAGCAGAAGGGACAGATGATGGTAAATCATCTTTGTCGCCTAACAAAGAAGAGATTCTCGCACTCTTTAAGCGGATACAGTCTTCGATTTCTAAAGGGGAGAATACGAATTCCAAGAAGAGAAATTCAAAGGTTGCTGAAGATAAGACTTCGGCTGAATCAATTTTGGAAATTCTTCACCAATCAAGGACGCGAGGAAAAGGTTAGACATAGAGTCTTTCTTTCATGGAGAGAATGATATGTTAGTTGGAAAAAAAGATGAACAGAAGCCATTAAAATTTAGGGATAATTACAAAAACTACCCCTAAGGTTTGGGGTAATCACAAAAAAGACCCAGAGAAGTTTCAAAATTACAAAAGATTTGGTTCTGTCTTAAATGTATGGGATAACAGAATTATTTTTACAAATATAAATGGGGCGTTTGAAATATTTTTGCCTATGGAAGGGGTAAAATGTAATGCATAATCAAATCACAAGGGGATTTTTGTAATTTTAAAAAACATATGGAATTTTTTGTTATGAGCTTAAACCTGGGGGTTAATTTTTATAATTAGGGATAATTACAAAAACACCCTAGAGCTTTGGGCTAATTACAAAAAAATCTAGAGATGTTTTAAAATTACAAAAAAAACCCTCAGTTTTTATTCTATCTTAAATTTAAGGGGGTAACTGCAATATTTCCACAAATATCATGGGATTTTTTAAATGTTTTTCGCTTAATGAAGTGGAAGATGTAAGAGGAATCAAGCATCAAGGGGAAACTGTAATTTTCAAAAAACTCTGGGTTTTTTTGTAATTAGCTCGAACCTTAGGGGTGTTTATGTAATTATCCCTTATAATTATTCCCTTAATATTTAAGTGCTAAAGAATGTAGATGGAGAGTAAATTATAACCTTTAGTTGAGGAAAAAGCTATTATGATCAGTGTAATTGATATCAATAATCAACCTTGTTCCATGTTGTTTCTTATTGTCCTGAATTTGGTTACATGTGAATCTTACATCTTAGTTATCTAAAAGGTTGCCCCTAAACCGCATTGTATGCTGAATATTATTGTTTTTATTGGTCTGAAATTAGTTTTTGCTCCTGGGCAGGAAAAACTTTAGGCAAAAAAGGGGACAAATCTCAGGCCCCGCAAAAGGATTCACCGAAGAAAGAGGAGGAAAAAACGGAACGTTTATCAACGACCGGTTTACAATCAACAAGGCCACCGTCAAAATTCACAAGGAGGTCTCCAGTTCCCACTCTATCAAGCCCACGAGACAATGTTCAGCCGGGAATTAAAACATCACCGGAAACAGCTACTCTATCAATCCCAAGAGACGAAATTGAGTTGAAAACCGAGCAATCCAAGAAATTTGAGGAAATGAAACTTCCTCAATTAAAAGAGGTTGCAAAGTCTAAAGGGATCAAGGGGTATTCAAAACTTAAAAAGAGTGAGCTTGTAGAGCTCCTAGTTAGGTCACTGAACAACAGTTCATGAAATGGGAGTTTTTTTTTTTCTTTTTTTGAGGAAATGAAATGGGAGTTATTTCAATAGTTCAATCATCAACAATGTTTGAATTTACTGTTTTGATTCTGATATTTGTTATTTTGTTATTGCTGGTGTTGTGTTTAGTACTGTTTTCATTTTATTTTTATTTTCTGAATCAAATAATGAATGTTGGGGATAAAAGTACAATTGCACCTATATAAATCATCCACAGACACATTAAAGAGTATGATGTTGGTGAATGTAGTAACATTAAAACATAGGGATAATTACAAAATCTACCCCTGAGGTTTTAGCTGTAACACCAATTATCTTTCAAAATCACAATTATCTCTTTGAGGTTTGTATTTTCTTCTCTTGGCGTCTCTTGAGAATGCAATTTTATAAGCTAAAAACAAATGACACGTGGTATTTGTAAAAAATAACTAAGGTTCTTTTGCAAGAGATAAAAAAAACCCTGAAGTTTGGGCTAATTACAGAAAAAAACCAGAAGTTTTTGAAAATTACAAAAAATCCATTGAGCTCTGATTTTGTTTTAAATTTAAGGAGATAACTATAATATTCTATAAAATTAGGGGGGGGGGGTTAAATATTTTTTTGGAGGTTTTTTTTTCTATGTTTTTTCCGTAATCGACCCAAACCTCATGGTTTTTTCTCCCCTTTTTCTAATTAGGCTAAACCTCAGGGGTAACTTTTGTAATTAAACCTAAAACATATTTACATGGAAAAACCATGGAAGAACAAATGCAATTACCAAACATGCCATTAACAAGTTACACAATGGTTGTCCACGCATCCATCTTCTGCTGTCATCTGATGTACCATCAACAGATCTCCTCTCATTCCACAATTCCATGAATCCATTATCACCAACACCTGTGATATTTTTCGCAGCCTCACCACAAATTTCACACAATCTACAAGGACCAATTAAGCAAATTATATATTTCCAAACCCAAGAAAAACAAAGGGAAAATAATTTCTGCCAACCTAAACTTTACTTTTTTTACACTTTACAATCTAAATTATTTATTTTTGCAATTAATAACCTAAATATTGCGGGATTTTCACTTTGCAACCTTCCACCACCGGAGTTGGAATATACTAGGAATATTCGTCCATGTGATCCGGAATATTCCAAATCCGACTGATCGGAGGTTGCAAAGTAAAACCCCCGCAAAGTTTAAGTTGTTAACTGCAAAAATAAATAGTTTAGGTTGCAAAGTGTAAAAATGATCAGGTTGCAAAAAGATTATGGATAATTACAAAAATACCCATGAGGTTTGGGCTAATTACAAAAAATCCAGAGTTCTTTGAAAATTACAAAAAAACCTTTAAGGTTTGATTCCGTCTTACATTTTTCCCGGCGATTTTCAAAAAAGCCCTTCACATTTACAAAAATATTACAGTTATCCCCCTTAAATTTAAGGCAAAATGAAACCTGAAGGTTTTTTTTTATAATTTTGAAATATCTCTGGGTTTTTTTTGTAATTAACCCAAACCTTAGGGTGTTTTTGTAATTATCCAAAAAAATATTTTCCCAAATCAAAAAAAAAAAAAAAACAAGGGGAAACACCTCAAAGCAAGCTGAATTCACAACTCATGAACTAGATCAATCAAGCAATCAACCAAACAATACAATGAACACATAAAATAAGTAACTAATGATAAATAAAACAAAAATTTTACCTATTTCCTTTGACCCTAAACCAAGCCTTGGCGCAATATAAATGTGCAACTCCAAGCTCACCTTTACATCCACACCCAATCTCCATCACTTCGACTAGACTTTTACCACTTTCGTTCGCGCTCAAATGACATATTCTACAACATTTATCTTCCCTCTCGATTTTTATTGTCTCGTCCTTTATTACTACGTCGTTTGGCGTTGTCTCGTTTGATTTTGAACTTGTATCTCCAAAATCATTGGCTCCAACTGCAATTACTGTCTCCGAATTTATTGAATTATTCATCGATCTCTCACGGACAAACAAATCCCAAACCGGAATTAAAACACAAAATATTTAGTAAACAATTTACAGAGGATGGTGGTGGAGTTCCATTAGAGGTAATATTTTTTTTGACAAAAGAATAAAATCGATGGATCTGATCTGATGAGGGATATATTATTGATCGGTCTTTGTGTGTAAACAGTTTAATAATGTTTTACCATACAACGTAGTACTTAAATCAGACAAGTGACATGTAGATTGAATATGTGACAATGATATTATATTATTGGCTTGCCATAAGTGATAAGACGTTAACGTTTTATCCGTTCATTTATGGGATAATTACAAAAGACCCCCTCAGGTTTGGGCAAATTACAGAAAACCCAGAGATGTCTAAAACTACAAAGAGACCCTTCAAGTTTGATTATGTTTTAAATTTAAGGGGTAACTGTAATATTTGTAGAAATATCAAGGGGGTTTTTGAAATGGTTTTTGCTTACGAAGGAGAAAACGTAAGACGCAATCAAAACTCAAGGTTTTTTTTTGCAATTTTAATAAGCCTCTGGTTTTTTTAATCAGCCCAAATCTCAGGGGGTCTTTTTGTAATTGGGCCTTCATTTATTTTTGTGCTGAAATCGGGAAGAAAAAATAATGAATATCGTGTCGCGAGATAGAACAATCAAAATCAATGTATTTTTAATTTTTGGTCCATCAAATGTTACGACACTTGTTAGAAATTGGGTTGATATCTGAAACTGAAGATTCCAACGACTTAAATAATGAAGTCAAGGTTCAAGTATGAGGTGTATTATTCGATTTCATCAACACTTGACAATGAATGATAACAAAACACACAATTCAACATTAATAAACAAATAAACAAAAGAAAAAAAGAAGGTAGAACCGGCCCGAGCCAAGAACCGACACTTAAAGCCGGTTCCTAGAACCGGACTATAACGATTAAGGGTAAAAAATCCTCTGACTCGGGAACCAGCGGACTGCAATCCATGACTAGTAGAAGTGCCAAAAGGGCTAGGCTGGTGCTAGCCCATCGGGTCAAAGAGAGAACTGAATCGGCCCCACACGACCCCAAATTCCGTCGGGCAATCATCTACTCATTTTTTATACCAGCCCCTTGTTTAAAAATACATATAAAATGCAATGGGCAATCGGACGATTGGGTTAGCGCAACATTTCAGGCCTAATAGGCCCGGCTTTTTTTCGGGCATGAAATTTTGGCCGAATCCAGCATTATCACCAGACTAAGCTGGTTTTTGACAACTCTGTATGACTAGGAGTCTAGGACTAATTATATCATACTATCAAATAAATAAATGCATCTCTTATGTATTTCAAGCCAATGTAGATGAAAATTAAGGACTCTACAGGTTGTTGTAGGTATGGAGGGCGATTGGCGTCATTTGCTGGCATTATGCTCTCTTTTTCAAAAGATAAAATAAACAAGGAACATCAAAGTGTGAAACATGTCGAGTCACGACTGTACAGTCCATAGGTTTCGGTTCTTGAATGATATTGAAATAATTTCATGTCAACCACTTGGGTTAAGCCCAGTGGCCGCGGTGTTACTTGCAATGACGAGGCCCGGGTTCGAATACCGATAATGATGGGAATGAACTTTGAACTCAAAAAAAAAAAATTCATGTCTACCTGATCAAAACCGGGAATGGGATTTCTTGTTCCACAATCATGGTCCACTATATTGGATATATAATACGTGTACATGATGATGTCATTATTGTATACGTGTCATTCATCATGTATAGTGAAACATGATTGTGAAACAGGGATCTGGTCCTGATCTACCGTTATCAATTGTATACGCCTTTCAACTTGATCATCTCTCTCTTTTTCTTTCTTTTTTTCCAGGTGTTCTGTTATCTAAATTCCTTTTAAAAAAAAAAAATAAACCAAAGATTTACAAAGATTCAGGTATTGCATTTGAGAATAATCACATTTCACAATAATCTAGTTGGGGAGATATCAACGTACTAAAAATGTCAACAAAAGGGATTTCCAGCATCACCAAAATTCTATTATTATTTCAGGGGATGGTGGCAATGCAAAATAACTCATGGCATCCAAAGTAACTACATTCATATGCAGAAAGTAAATTTAAACTCAACAAGGACACCCAACACATTTAGGATCATCAAATTGGAAAAAGTAGAAAATATTGGGCAAGAGTAGGGAATGAACTAATATAATTGACTAAATTATAACATAATGTAAAAACCGCATGAAAGATTAATGTATAGTTTTTCTTTAAGGCCAACACTACCTGTAACTTCTTAAATCAATCTCACATTTTAGCTTTTTTACCCCACGAAGAGAACCTTACCAACAAATTCCAAGTGCCTTTACTGTCTTTCTCAAGTCCACAACTGCCTTATCAACTTAGTGGCGTATTAGCATTAAATTGCAAGACTTGACTTTAGTCTACGGTACCCACCACGGAGATTGTAACTCTGCTTTAATTTTAGCGATTAGAATTTCTGACCATTAGATAAATCCAATTTTAAAAGTCTAAAATCTTCACTGATTAGTCTGACGATTAAACACTACCCCATGTCCACCTACGTTATTCTTCCAATTAGACCCCACCTAACCCCGCTCAAGTCCCGCCTAAACTCCCGCTTGCTGCTCATGCGCCAGCGCTAAGCCAAGATCTGTCGCCCGACTAGTGCCTAGCGCTTTTTAGAACACTGGATAAATCAGATGAGCACCGAACATTAGGAGTGGCAATCCCTGAAACGACACGATAATCCGACACAATCCCGACCCGAAGTTACTGAAAGAAAACACAAACACGAGAAAGCTAAACCCAAACACGACTAACACAAATCTATCACGATATTACCAATTTGTCTACAACGTAGCTATTTTACATTTTAATTAATTTTTGATGTATTTTAAGTATAACCGAAATCAATCCGAAACCAAACACGAACTGAATTGTCACCTCTACCGAATATGAAGTCTAATAGTCCTAATTCAAAGAAAAATATTATCCTCATAATTCACCAATGGCCTCGAGGCATAGTGGGACATAAGTTAATTTGTTCCAAATACAATCCTTTTTCCACCAAGACTTTTCACTGTCTAGCATTGACTTGATCAATCATAAGAAATTTCTGAAAGACTTCACACAAGACCTTGCACATCATCCTGCCGTGTGGAATAAAAATACCACTAACAATTTTCTCCATGGAATTTAAGTATAAATATTGAGCTATAGTATCCATTCATCACACTGATTCACTAAAATTCTCAGATTTCAAGAAATGTTCAAAATTATGGAGGGAAATTCAAATTCCCACATTATTCGTCTTTTTACGATCTCAATAGCCCTGTATTGTTTACTAACTACCTCAGCCACTGCTGAAACCAACATTATTACAGATCAATCCGCGCTTCTCGCCTTGAAAACACACATCATTTCAGACCCTTACGATGTCTTAGCAAACTGGACCGTCTCATCTCCAGTTTGCAATTGGATTGGAGTCACCTGTGGTACTCGCCATCACAGAGTAACCGCAGTGAATGTATCCAACATGGACCTTACCGGAACAATCCCTCCCGAATTTGGAAACCTTACGTTTCTTGTTTCCGTCAACGTGAGAAACAACGACTTCCGCGGCCGTCTGTCTGAAAATTTGGCCCGTTTACGAAGATTAAGGTTTGTCCGACTCAGCTACAACAGCTTCACAGGGAATGTTCCCTCCTGGTTTGCTTTCTTGCCTCGGCTACAGCTCTTGTCTCTCAGGAACAACAGTTTTACTAGTTTCAACTCATTTCTCCTCTCTTTCTCGAATGAGTCGAATCTTGATACTTTAGACATGTCATTTAATTCTCTTCAAGGTGAAATCCTGGAATCTATAGGCAATCTTCGTAATCTCAAGGCGTTAAGCTTGGAAGGTAACCGGCTTTCAGGTCCCATCCCTTCTTCAATCACAAACATGTCGAGTTTAGAAACTTTGATTCTATCGAAAAATTTGATCCGAGGGATGATACCAGAAACTATCGGGAATCTTCGTAATCTGAACTGGTTGAACATTGAAGGCAACCAGCTTACAGGTTCCATACCGTTAGGCATCTTCAATATTTCGACACTAGAACTTATATCTTTCACTCGAAATAGCTTATCCGGTACTCTTCCGGATGACATGTGCCTTCGACTGCCAATCCTCAAAGGGCTTTATCTGTCTTACAATGAGATACATGGACAGATCCCATCGAGTTTCTCTTCGTGTCCTCAGCTTCAAACCCTGTCATTGTCGGAAAACGACATTACTGGAACTATACCACAAGAAATTGGGAGCTTAGAGATGCTTGAAATATTATATCTTGGCTTCAACAAATTAACAGGTATCAACTTTTAACTTTTTCGCAAATTTCCAAAATCTCAGGATTTTTTGTAATTAGCCCGAACCTCAGGATTTTTTTTGTAATTATCCCTAACTAGTTTTAACTTTGACAGGTGAAATTCCAACAGAGATTGGCAATCTTGGCAATCTACAGTTCATAGGCATGGAAAACAACTTGCTAAGGGGCTCCATACCATTTACTTTATTCAATCTGTCATTTCTACAACGTTTGTCGTTGGCGGACAATGAACTTACCGGAACCATAACAGAAGACTTTGGGAATCTAACCGTGCTTAAGGAGCTCTACCTCGGCCATAACAATTTCACAGGTGTGAAAATTGTGAAGTTACAGTTTTTGCTCGAACGGGCCATACTGAGAGCGCCAAGAAAATTTGATTTTTATTTGTATTTTTGCAGGAGTGATACCACGAGCGCTCAGCAGCCTGAACGAATTAGAGATTCTAGACTTGGGGACTAATACCTTAACCGGCCCCATACCTTCGGATATATTCAACATCTCAACATTGAGATTGATTTCACTTACAGCAAATAACTTTTCGGGCAATCTTCCAGCTAATATAGGTAGTTTTCTGCCCAATCTTGAACAACTTTATCTTGGCCAGAACAATCTGAATGGAGTTCTACCAAACTCTATCGTAAATTCTTCTGACCTCATGGTTCTAGACCTTTCTGAAAACAAGTTCACTGGTCCGATCCCCAACTCCATCGGAAATCTAAGACTCCTTCAAGTCTTGAACTTGGAGTCGAACAATTTTACAAGTGAATCCATATCGTCTGAGTTGAGTTTTATCACTTCCTTGACAAATTCCAGGTACTTGACAGAATTTGCTGTCAGTTACAATCCACTAAATGGCATTCTTCCCTTTTCTATCGGAAACCTTTCTTCTTTCTTGCAAACTATTTATGCTTCTGATTGCAAAATCAAAGGAGATATTCCGAATGAAATTGGTAACTTAAGTGGTTTGGTGACATTGTACCTTTATGGAAATGATTTGACCGGAAATATTCCAACAACACTCCATGGCCTATCGAACCTTCAACGGTTATCTCTTGGAAACAACCGGTTAACCGGATTCATTCCGAATGATCTCTGCAAGTTAAAGAATTTAGGGGCCCTGTATTTAAGCGAAAATCAACTGTCAGGTCCGATTCCAGAATGCTTGGGGAACGTTTCATCTCTAAGGGGGATACATCTTTATTCGAATAACTTGACTTCTATTATACCTGCTAGCATATGGGATTTGCAAGATCTTTTGGACCTTGACATTTCTTCAAATTCCTTTATTGGTTCTCTATCTCCTCAAATAGGAAATCTGAAGGCGGCAATGTTCATCGATCTGTCCATGAATCAGTTCTCACAGGATATTCCAAGCACCCTTGGAGGTTTACAAAGAGTGACCAATCTTTCTCTGGCTTATAACAGATTTCAAGGTTCCATCCCTGAATCCTTAGGAAGCATGTTGAACCTGATATCTCTCGACCTTTCGCATAATAGTCTCTCAGGAAAAATCCCAAAGTCCTTCGAGACACTAAAACATCTCGAGTACTTCAATGTTTCATTCAATGACTTATCTGGAGAGATACAGACGGTCCTTTTAGAAATTTCACGAGCCAATCTTTTTTGTTCAATACCGCATTATGTGGCCCTCCAATCTTCCAGGTTTCGCCCTGCCAAGAATCAGCGCACGCTGGCGTCAAAGAAAAATAAAGTACTTCGCGATGTTTTCATTCCAATAGGCATTGGAATACTAATCTTTACCGGCATCATGGCCTTCATAACGATCAGATACCGCAGGAAAAAGGCGCCACCGACCGCATCAGATATATCTGCCACAGCAAGAATTTCTTATTATGAGCTTTTACAGGCAACTAATGAGTATAGTGAAAATAATTTACTAGGCAGAGGAGGTTTTGGCTCGGTTTACAAAGGTGTTCTCAGAGACGGGACAATTTTGGCTGTAAAAGTGTTCAATATGCAACAGGAAGGTGCATTGAGGACTTTTGATGCCGAATGTGAAGTACTACGAAATCTTCGCCATAGAAATCTCACTAAAGTAATCACTAGTTGCTCCAATCTGGATTTCAAGGCCTTAGTACTGGAATATATGCCTAATGGGAGCCTGGAGAAATGGTTATATTCGGAAAACTGTTTCTTGGATATCATGCAGAGATTCAATATAATGATGGATGTGGCTAGTGCACTGGAATATCTCCATCACGGGTACTCAACACCTGTGATTCACTGTGATTTAAAGCCTGGCAATGTCCTTATAGATGAAAATATGGTTGCTCATGTGAGTGATTTTGGTATCACAAGATTTTTGAGTGAAGAAGAGAGCATCACACATACCAGGACCCTTGCTACACTCGGTTACATGGCTCCAGGTAAGTAATTAAAACTTTTGATTCTTTTCATTCTCCTTAAAATTTGTTTAAAATTTTGACCTAATTACAAAACAAAACCTAATTATTATTCAAAATTACAAATACCCTTCAAGGTATTATTACAGAACACACCCTTGAGGTTTGTGTTTTCATAACAAATATCCGAGGGTGTAATTTATAAAACAGAAACAAATACATTATGATGGTATTTGTACTTATGAAACATTATTGTTTTTTTTCTTTTTTGTAATTAGACTGAACCTCAAGAGTCATCATCATCATTATCAATTGCACCTTAGTCCCAACTATGTGGGATAGGTGGCGTGAAGTTTATAGTTTCAATTAAGTGTCTAAAATTAGTTAACACTATAATTTTAATGCAAAAAACAAAGTGGCAAAGTTTTACATTGGATGCCCTTCCTGTCGCAGCCTTCATACGAAGGAAAAATGAGATGAAATTTCAAAACCATCGCCATCATAGGTTTTTCCACTTGTATGAAAAATATCATCAGAAGGCAATGAGTTGAAATATTTGCTCTAGTCATATCCCATTACATTACAGAATTGATATTATAAAATCAACATGTAGTTAAGTTTCGAGATCTGACTGATAATTAAAAATGTTTTAGAATATGGACTGGAAGGCATAGTTTCCACAAGATGTGATGTGTACAGTTATGGAATCATGCTACTGGAGACCTTCACAAGAAAACGGCCAAGTGATGAAATGTTTGATGAAGGCATGAATCTCAAGAAATGGGTAAAAGATTCACTACCTAACGCCCTAAGTCAGGTTGTTGATGCAAATTTAATAAGCCCAGAGGAAGATAATTTCAGTGAAAAAATGTGTTGTGTATCATCTGTGATGGAGTTAGCCATGCGTTGCTTAGCCGAATCTCCGGGAGAGAGGATGAACATGAAAGATGCTGTAGCAGAATTAAAGAAAATCAAACTTCAGCTTATGGTATACTATACAGGGACCTCATAGATTAATGGTGGTATCTATTTCAACTATTAACTAAAATTTTGTGGTAAGAAACGGAAAGATATGCAATTTTTTCGGTTTTGCATTCGCCAACCCCACTTTCGCATCTCAAGGCTACGCCATTGTTCGGCACAGAATGGATATACCAATAAAGATTAAAGATGAAGACTTGTCTACTTAATATTCAGAAGTAATTCATGATATTTAATATCAAAACCGTGAACAGAGGAAACAAAATGATAATGTTGACAATAACTTGGCATCAATAAAGTGTCAATAATATGCAACCTCAAACTGTACTTTTTTTTTTTGCAAAAATTTCACAAACAACCGCATGATATGACGGAAAAAATAAAGTAACAGAAATTTTACAAGAATGTTTCACCACAATCATAGGGGGCTGCATCGAACTAGTTAACGTCACGTTAGCTAGGATTATAGCTTAAACGAATCATTTGAACATTCACATGGAGGGAAGGAGAGTAGAGAACTAGTACATGCTGCATTTTATCAGTTTCCCATAAAGCAAAACATTTTTCTAGCAGCCAGTTTAATTGTGCTGTAACAACACAACATTAGGAGCAAGAAAGATAAACTATATTAGATATATAACAATACTGAAATGCATTTTCACCAAGCAAATCTTCAGCTGGACAATGTGGTGGTGCAAAAAGACCACCACAGTTTTTTCCTTCTTTGTCTACTTCAGTCAACTGCCAGCAAGTTGCTTATCAATTTCGAGTAGTTTTCGAACTCCGCGACAATTTCTTCACATTTGCGGTCCATTTCTTGCATTTTAGCTTCTGCGTCATCCTTCATGATTGTTCTTTTTGAAGTTATAGCATCCGCCTCTGCAACCAAGGATTCCACCTGTCTCTGCCTTGATTGTAACTCATTTCTCTTTGAATCCACTTCTAATTTCACATTATTTAACTCTTTATCCACCTTGAGAGCTCTCTCCTTTTCCAGTTGTTTTTTGAACTCTCTTAACTGGTCCGCTTTTGATTGCATTTCCACAAGTTTTGCTTCAAATGACTTAATTAAAACTCCTTCATCACTAAGCTTACTTTTGAGGACCTTCACATCTTTATCAACTGACTTTGCAGAATTTACCTGCTCTTGAACGGCTTGCATCTGAGCAAAGTGCTTAGTCATTTTCTTGCAAGCCTTAGTATAGGCCTCAAGTGTGGCAGTCTTGTCCTGAAAAGATTGTACTGCAGCTCTTTCAGCACTTCTTGTTTCAATTTGGACCAACTTTTTCTCCTCTAAAGCCCTCTGAAGCTTGTCTGGTGACTGGACAATTTTAGAACGTAGACTGGCATTTTCTTGGACACTTTGAACTAGTGCAAATTCTGCATTAGAGATCTTCTCATCCACTTCTTTGGCTTTCTCCTTCAATTGTTTAATTTCAGTCTTCAAGGCCATTTGATGCTTGTTAAGACCAGAAACAGTCTGATGCAGTTCCTTGACTTTGGACTCTACTTCGTGGACAAGCGGCAACTCCCTCTCTCTCGATTCATTAAACTCCGCTATCTCTGCATTCAACTCTTTAATTCTATTTTCAGCAGCTTCTTGCCGCCCCTCAAAAAGATCCAAATCATCCCCAATCGGCTTCAACAGATCTAGTTTCGTGTGTCTGTGGAGGTGAAAATTAAGAAGGGCGCTGAGAAAGAGCTCCGTGCGTTCCGGCTCCGGCTTTATCAAATCTTTAGGAGTAAAGGCTTTGGGACAATTGACGGCAGCGACAAGTTGCCGAATTTTGTTGTACAAATTCATGAGCTGAACCGAGTGCGCGTGATAATCCGGGTTTTCGAGCTGCTCCAGCGCCCCAAACTCTATCTGCCCCTGGTCCTCCTGGAGAGAATCCATGTGGAAGAAAATGTGATTGTAGAGGTTGCATATTAAGTCCGGCTCCGGGTGGATGAGGTCGGCCTCCGACAAGACGGCGATTTGGGATTCCGCCAGCACCGCGATGATCTCGTGCCGGGGGAGCCTTGGGTACTCGAATTTCGACATTTTTTTCTCTTCGCTACTTCGATTATAATTGAAACTGAATTTTCTGCACACCAACTGTTTGCGTTTTGGTGACACTGATTACAGCAGAGAGAGTGTGTCCTTGGGCTAAATTTTCTCGCCTCGGGGAAGATAAATTCAATTTCTCATCGCAACCTCAAACTGTATGAAAGGCAAAGTTCTTCAGGCTTACTGTTAATCATTTTGCTCAAGCGAAAAAAAAAAAAAAAAAAAAGGCAAGCCCCATTCCGATTAATTCACTTTACTCTACGACTGGCCTTCATCACTGTTTCAACTTGAAGTTTTGAACAATCATAATCAACTTCAGATCTTCCGTCGTGTGGAACACGCCGAAAATATCTGTACATTTTTGCCATATAATTTATACACATTATCAACACAGCATTCGCCACACTGATTCACGAAATGTAAATTATGCAAAAGGATTATCAATCTGGAAAACAACTACCTGATGCTAACCTTGATTGATTTTGGCTGAACGAAGAGTTTTGTTCTTCTGATTGCATCGTTATAGCCCAATTCTTTAGGCAAAGTATCGATGGGTCAATAATCAAGTTCCAGAACGTAGAAAAAGTATAGTAAAAGAAAATACCGGGAAACATTAGAAGGGCAAAATTTTAGGGTATGTTTGTTTAGTGATGGAGAGTGATTGGGGGAAGTTTCTTGGGGAGTGATTGGGGGAAGAGAGTTTGATGTGATGTATTGGGAAATGTGTGTATTAGTAGAGAAATGCATCAGGAAACGTAATATATGTAATATGTTTGGTTGGTGATCGGAGAAAGTGATTAGGGGAAGTGGGTGATTGGGGGAAGCTAACCAAACATAGCCTTAGATTAATCTTACAAGAACTTTCAGAAGTAAAGGCATCCGTAACTAACCCGTAAATATTGGAGATAGGAAGGGGCAAAATCGTCTTGTAAAGATGCTACTCCCCGAGAATACACTAGTGTAGTAGATTTGTTGTTTGCATATAATTTAGGTCGGATTGTGTGGTTGTATGTGAATTTCTACACATCCATAATAAATAAATTTACAGTTAAATACTTCTCTAAGTATAGCATGGAATAAACTGCGCAAAACTTCATAATTGACATACTATTTTAATCTCTCTAACATAAATGGAGATAGTAAAGGGCTAAATTTGGATTGGGTCAATATACAGAGTCAAAGTCAAAGGGAATTATCAGGATTTTGGACTTAGAAAATAAACTAAAGTTCACTATAATTAATTTGAGTAAAAATCCTTAAATTAAGTCCAGTATGACCCTAAAGCCGAAAAACACATGAAGATCCAACTATAGTGCTATACCTATTTGCCTATAAAAAATACTCTTGATTCTCATCATCAAAAAATACACAATTTACTGTGCACTTAGTTACTCTCTCAAATTCTTTGATTTCTCGAACGTGGAGGGTCTTTGACATGTAAACTCTCGGCACTTTTATCGATTTTTTGTGACGTAGATAGTGACTCACTCAAGAGTTGAATCCTCAATCGCAGTGATAACACATCATACAATTGTATAGTCTATACTTTAAATGTCACTTAGTGATGGATAAAACAAAACAATGACCAAAATTTGTAGAGTTCGAAAGTTATATCTATTCTTAAGCCATCTACATATTTTGACTAATTGGCAGCTTTAAAGTGTGAAATGGTGACTAAATTCATTCTGTTACACTTTCAGCCAAAAAGACTAAAAGAGGACAAGTCCCACTTCCTTTTCCATATAAGGAAGTCAAGGTGGGGGCCGTGGGGCTTTTCTTTGCTAAAACGATGAACCCATGGAGATTAGTATATTAACATTAAGTGCAAGACTTTAGTTAGTCTACGGTACCCACCATGGAGATTGTGGGCTCTGCCTTAATTATTAGTGTTCTTTTTTTTTTAAATATTGAAATTTGTGTGACTAAGTCTTTAAAACAGTAAGTCGCTTTCCAGAAACCGCGAGACGCACAATGACTTTCAGATCCCTAATATCCCCAACTACCGCGCATAAAGAATTATCTCTCAAGTGATTGCTCCATTTTAAACTACGATGGGATTTTTTTTTAAAAATTGGCTATTCTAGATTTCTAGTGTACCAAACTTTTGTTAGCCAAAACCGGTCGAATTTGGACCAAATATTTCTGATGATTATTATTATTATTGTTGTTGTTGTAGTTGTTATTATTATTATAATAGGCCTGGACCAATGCTTTCAGAAACAAGAAGTTTTTTGGAAGAAAATGTCTTTTTTTTTTGTTATTAAACTGGCCTCATCTATAAGATGGAAAAATAGTCTCAGCATTCTGATTCATGCTGTCCTAAAATTTGTCCGAGTGAAATGAATCATGAGGCGTAGAATGAAGTTGGCCCCATTAATTACTTATCTTCCTTGTTCCACTATAAACAAAAGGGATAATTACCAAAAAAATACCTGGGGTTCAGCCTAATTACTAAAAAGCCCATAGATTTTGGGAAATTACAAAAAGAAACTTTTAAGTTTGATTTGTCTTACATTTTTCCCTTCACAGGCAAAAAATAATTTCCAAAGATACCCTTATGTTTACCAAAATATTGTCTACAATCAAAATTCAAGGTTTTTTCAATTATCCCTGAACAAAAACCAGTTAATTCAAAGGCCAAAGTCGAAACGTTGCCGCCTTGTTGGAAGAAAATGGGCGTTCGTTTTCCTTCCACTAAGTTGATGTCCACTAGCAACCACAATTATATGGTTCTGATTTTTCAACCAAATCTAGAAAGTAGAAACTATGCCAAAGAGAGTGATCATATTTTTAATGACTCTAAGACACTTGACTTAATGAGCCCAACACAGTTATCTCCTTCACTGGTTGATCATTAGGTCCCCTTGCTACCTCAGTTTCAAATTTTTTTCCTCAATAAACCATTTTATGGAAACAAACCTGAATCATTCTGTCTTTAGCGACGATATTAATAAATTTGTGGTTAACATTAGCTGCGAAATTTAAAATTTTCTCGCTAAACTTTGTGACAAATTACAAACATTAGTGACGCTCTTATAGCAGCGAGACGTACGACAAATGTATTTCCTCGCTAAATCTCAGGCAAAACCCCACGCAAAAATTGTTTCTGGATATTTAATAATGTTTATACCAAAAGGCATTATTTTTGCGTGAGATTTTGCCTGGGACCTCAAAATTGCATGGAGAATTCATTTATAATGAAAAAAATTATTTTCGGGCATTTAATTATTACATGTAAAACGTTAGAATATAATATAGTTGACCATTAATCACAATCATTAGTATAGTAATATAGTTGTCACTGATTTGAAGATAACATATCCCTTAATCATAGCGGTTTGTGATTTATGTTTTCTAACTACAAAACCAATATAGTTTCTAGCCTTTAGTTTAGTCACCTACTTTATTCTTACTTACCCCATTTTTTTTTGGGCTAATTGCATTTTACCATCTAAACTATAGTGTTTTTTTGTACTTTGCCCTCTAAACTTTAAAAATACATATTATGTTCTTGAACTATATAATTCGTTGTACTTTACCCCTTGAACCAGCCAGAAGTTGATATATGCTTACTCATGATAATTCCAAATCAACTCCTATGAGATTAAGTGCAAAATGTCCTAAGTTAGACATGCAAAAGAAAATTTTCAAAATTTAGTTAGCAAAGCGCAAAACTCACGATAGGTTGGCCGGCAAAATGCAGTTATCCATTTCTACTTGTACAGGAACGAAAGGAGAGGGAGTTGGAGGGGGCCATCGCCCCCCTCAAAATTTTATATTATGCAATATATATCTATATATTATATATAAAAGTCATTTGTCTCCCTAAATATTTTCAATCTCGCCAATCCTCTTTGAAATATTTACAATTTCGTCCCCATGCTACAATTTCTGCGTCCGTCCCGGCACTTGTATAAATTGACCTTGTTCATAATACACAATATGCAAAAGCTTAATTTTTTTCTCTTCATGAATCCAATTAAGTGAGGCAAATTTGATAGGCCACTAAATGATGAATACAAATAACTTGCTTATTTTCATCACATGGTCCATGCATTTGTTCATATCTTCCTTAGCCTTAAACATAACAACAGACCAATCTGCATTACTTGTTTTCAAATCACAATTCGGCCCGGCCCATATTCTAGCCCGAAACTGGTCTTCCGATACTCCAATCTGCAGCTGGATTGGAATCACTTGCAGCCTTCGTCACCAAAGAGTCGCGGCAATAAATGTTTCCGCCATGGATCTTTCAGCTACAATTCCTCCACAATTCGGAAACCTATCTTTTCTAGTTTCTCTCGATATGAGCAACAATAAATTCCATGGAGATTTGCCGGAAGAGTTAGCTAACCTGAGAAGACTGAAATATTTGAATCTAAGAGAGAATCAGATTTCAGGCTCTGTACCAGCTAATTTTTTCAACATTTCGACTCTGGAAAAAGTCGATTTCACGAATAACAATCTCTCTGGTAATCTTCCGGCGAATATGTGCAGGCATTCACAGAATCTCGAGTATTTTTCTGTGTATTCGAATTTGTTATCTGGCGAGATACCACAAAGTATAGGTGAATGCTCACGGCTTCAAACGCTGCTGCTTCAATTTAACCAGTTTACTGGACCAGTTCCGAAACAGATTGGGAATTTATCTATGCTTGTGGATCTTTATCTCGGGGATAATAACTTTAAAGGTATTTATTTCATTTTCTATAGCTATTTTCAAATATTAAACGCTATGAAACATTTACGTTTCTGTGTAGGTGAAATTCCGGGGGAGATTGGCGAGCTTCATAATTTGGAGTATTTGACCTTGGATGAAGTTGGTCTCAGAGGGCCAATATCGTCTTTCATTTATAACATATCCACTCTGCAATGGCTTTATTTGGGGCAAAATAACCTAACAGGTGATTTACCTATGGAGATATGTTTGTACCTTCCTGCAATACAGGGACTTTATCTTGGACAAAATCAGATGACTGGAAGCATTCCAAAACAATTGGGGAATTGTTCTTCTCTGGTGGAGCTATACTTGGATGCAAACATGTTTACAGGTACTTATATCGATTGGACTTGCAAAAACCGTAATGATCATAAGATGTTTGATAAATGGCCAAAGAGAATATCTCAAACTTCTTTTGAAATCTTAATGGTGGTTCTTGTTTTTGATATTCTTTTTGTCAGAGAACTTGCAATCTTTCAGGGATTTTTAATTACAGTATTGGCATTAGGGATAATTACAAAAACACCCCTGAGATTTGGATTAATTACAAAAAAAGGACAACATGTTTCAAAATTACAAAAAAACCCTTCAAGTTTCGTTTTGTCTTAAATTGAAGGGGGTAGCTGTAATATTTTTGCAAATGTTAGGGTTTTTTGAAATATTTCGAAAATCACCAGGAAAAATGTAAGACGGAATCAACTCTGGATTTTTTGTAATTAGCCCAAACCTTAGGAGTGTTTTTGTAATTATCCCTTGATATTATGACAGGTGAAATACCTTCAGAAATTGGCAATCTTTTGAACCTGGAGATTCTTGTTCTTGGAACAAATCACTTAACAGGTCAGATTCCGGTACCATCTTCAATATGTCAACTTTGAGAACTCTCTCGGTTCGAGAAAATCGCATCATTGAAATCTACCATCAACCATGGGCCAACATCTCCCAAATCTTGGTGCAATTCTGCTGGGACAGAACAACCTCACTGGTCCTATACCAGATTCCATTTCAAATGCTTGAGTCTAACCCGTTTAAGCTTAGTTGCTAACTAGCTAACCGGTCACATTCCCAACTCTCTTGGGAAGTTGGAGTTTCTTCATTTTTTAAACCTAGGAGAAAATGACTTCACCTCTGAGTCTTCAGACATGAGTTTCCTCACCTCATTGACTAACTGCAGGAGCCTCCGAACAATGTGGATTCAGAATAATTCGTTCAGCGGTTACCTTCCAAATTCAATCGGCAATTTCTCTTCTAGTCTTGAACAAATCGACGCGAGTAACTCTGGGATCAAGGAATTATTCCAAAAGAAATTGGCAATCTTAGTAGCTTGCAATCCTTATACATGGATAACAAATTTTTACCGGGTTTATCCCCACCACGATTATTGGTTTAAAGAATTTACAAGTGTTGAGCCTTATAGGCAACAATTTGAGTGGACTTATCCCAGATGATATTTGTTATCTATCCTATTTAGGGGAACTCACATTGAGCAAGAATAAGCTTTATGGTCCAGTGCCAGCATGTTTGAGTAACATTACTGCCTTAAGATATCTTAATCTCGATTCGAATGAATTGAATTCTAGCATATCACCATCCATAGGAGGCCTCAGAGATTTGCTTCGGTTTAACGTGTTCTCAAATTTCTTGAGTGGCCAAATACCCGGAGAAATCGGAAACTTGAGGGTAGTAACGCGTCAATTGACTTGTCTTGAACGAGTTATCAGGTGGTATTCCTAGCACGATCACCGGTATGAATAACTTGATTAATCTGTCGTTGTCCCATAACAGATTGCAAGGGCCTATTCCTGATTTATTAGGCAATATTATAAGTTTGGAAAGATTGGATCTTTCTCATAACAACCTGACGGGGGCGATCCCGAAATCAATGGAGGAACTTCAACATCTCGAGTATCTCAATATTTCGTTTAATAAGCTGACAGGTGAAATTCCGAACGGTGGGCCTTTTGGACATTTCAACTACCAATCCTTTATTTCAAATGATGCCCTCTGTGGTTCTCCTAGGTTATCAGTTCACGCATGCCGTTCTGACAACCACCATAAGAGACTAAAGACACTCCTTCGTGTTTTACTGATACCGTTAGCCATTGTGTCCACAGTTTTTGCCTTGACAGCTTCCGTTTTCCTCATAAAACGTCGAAGGAAAAATAAAGTTCCCACTCAGATAGATTTGTTACGTACGGTAATGCTTGACAGGATTAGCTACCGCGACGTTGAAATAGCAACTGATCGGTTTAGTGAATCCAACTTGCTAGGCATTGGAAGCTTTGGTTCTGTTTATAAAGGGTTTTTTCAGACGGACGGTTGTTGCTGTTAAGGTATTTAATTTGCAGATCGAAGGAGCTTTCAAGAGTTTCGATACAGAATGTGAAGTGCTACGTAATATTCGCCACAGAAATCTGACGAAAGTCGTTAGCAGTTGTACCAACCTCGATTTTAGAGCCTTGATTCTTGAATACATGCCGAATGGGAGCTTGGAGAAATTGTTGTACTCTCAGAATGAAGTGTTGAATCTTCAACAGAGGTTAAGTATAATGATAGATGTGGCTTCTGCTATCGACTATCTACACTATGGCTATGGAACGCCGATTGTGCACTGTGATCTAAAGCCTAGCAACGTCCTTTTAGACGAAAGCATGGTCGTGCATGTAAGTGATTTTGGCATAGCAAAGTTGGTGAATGCAGAGGACAGTGAGGTACAAACCAAAACTCTAGCAACATTTGGATACATTGCACCAGGTTAGGCTTCTTGCTTTCTACAATTTCTTGTTTTCCGGGAATTGCAAATACAACCCTTGATGTTTAACTGAATTATAAAAATACCCAGCTATCTTGAAAAGTTTGTATACCTCCACGGGTAGCAAATCATGTACTCATGTCGTGTTTCGTGTCGACACGATAACAACACGACGAGAAACTCAAATACGAACTTTTCGTTTTGATACGACACAACACGATTTGACACGATCTGGCTAAGTTTGAATGATACGATATGACATGTTAATGCCCGTTAATACATGATAGTGTACTACATTACATGTCACATGATAGCACATTACACAACATGCCACAAAGATTTCACGACAACACACGACACCATCACACCAACTACAAAATGTCCATTAAAACACAAAGATCTTTTCAACAAATAGTGAATACAATCCTTATCGTGTTCGTGTCGAAACGATACAATAAGGCTAAAAACTAACCCATTATGCTCATTGACATATGTTTCTATTTTATAAATTGCATCACATTAGGTGATTTGTAAAATAAATATAAGGATAATTACAAAACATCCCCAAGGTTTGGGCAACGATTACAAAAAATCCAGAGATGTTTCAAAATTACAAAAAAAAAAAAACCTCGGGTTTGGTTTTGTCTTAAATTTAAGGGTTAATGTAATATTTCTAGAAATATCACGGTAATTTTTTGAAATGTTATTTGCTTATGAGGGGAAGATGTAAGTTAATCACACCTTAAGGTTTTTTTTTTGTAATTTTCAAAAATCTCTGGATTTTTTGTAATTAGCCCAAACCTAAGGGATTTGTATGTAATTATCCCTAAATATAAACCTCAATTGGATATTTATAATAATTTAGGGGGATTTTGCAATTTTAAAAAAATAATTGGATTTTTTTGTAATTAAGATAAACTTTAGGGGTGATATTTGTAATTATTTTTTCTTCTTTTCATTTTCCATTCATGCAATAGTTTTCAATTCCTTGAAAACCTCTTGTAGAGTTTGGATCGGAAGGACTAGTTTCCACGAGATGCGACGTTTACAGTTTTGGCATAATGCTGATGGAAACATTCACGAGAAAGAGGCCTACCGATGATTTGTTCACCGGAGGTTTGAGCTTAAGGAGTTGGATAAATGATTCATATCCACATTCTTTGATTCATTTGGTAGATGCTACTTTGATTGAGCCTCAGGACGAAAGTTTGGAGAAAAAAGTTGATTGTATATCATTGATCATGAAATTGGCTTTGGATTGCTCTGTTGAATTGCCTGGAGAGAGGACTAATATGAAAGATGCTCTAGCGACTTTGCAGAAAATTGGAAAGCAGTTCTTGTAAAGCTGCAAGAAATCGTAATTTGTTTCAGGTTTGTTGTTCTGAAACAGTTCTGTAAAGTGAAACTAGGTTATATACTACTAGGTCTTTGTAGATGCTAGTTCCGAATGAATACATATCTATTGGAGATCTGCACACAATACACGGATTTTGTGTGAATTTCTGCACATTTATAAAAAAATCTATTGTTATTATGCACCTGGATGAGCATGGAATAAACCGGTTATACTATTTAACTGATGAAACAACTCTATTTTGTTTTCTTTTTTGCAGATTCAAATTGTAAGGAATTTCCAAAAACTACCCTATTTGAAGATGTAGATTGGAATTAATATAACCTTATAATATTTATCTCTTTTTATATAATTCCTCTTGTGATGTTTGAAAATTCCTGTCTTTTAAATAATAATATCTATCATTTAAAAGCCTGACACTGAAAAAAGCGCTAATTCTACTAACAGATCAAAATCAATAGATATTCAAAGTTGAAAGAATTGCAAAACCACCGATATAATAAAAAAAAAACAGAAATCTTGGGGAGAGAATTATATTGTTCCAAATGTTAAGGCATTTAAAGTATCATGCAGCGGAATAACGAAAAGAACACCATATATAAATTTGGCAAAAACCTGTGTAAAATGATCGCACAATCGACGTGTGATACTTTAGTGTAAAAAGTAATACTTTGTCAGAATACAAAGGTGTATTACACTAAGTGCAATCCATCGCACCGTGCGACCGTCTTACAATTTTTTTCTCTACGAGTTAAATTTTGCTAATGCCCTTCCGTCTAAGACATCTCTCGAACCTATTTGTGAATAATTCAATCGATTCTTCTCCAAGATCAGATTGTTCAACTTCTTGAAACAACTGCATCAGTTCATCATCAACTTTTGGTACATCATGAGAAGCAATATTCTTCCCTTTATTACCTCTCTGTTGTGACAAATTAAGCTCGAACAATTGTAAACGTTCCACAAGTTGATCGAGTCCCAGCCTCATGGGGTCATAAGCTTCTTCAATCGCACAAATTTTGATATGGAAGCGTTCAGGAAGAGAACGCATCATCTTACTAACAAGTGTATAATTGGACATTGGATCGCCTAAGGCTTGAGCTTCGTTAGCAATATCGCACAACCTCTCCTTGTACGAGGTAATTGTCTCGTCTTCCTCCATCCTCAAGTTATCGAACTTGGTATGGAGCAACCTCAGGTTGGCTTGGTGAATACTTTGAGTTATCTTGCATTGTGTTTGAAGAGATTTGGACATGTCCATTGTGAATTAGTCTATTTTTCTTCGTGTAGAATTATGGAGCACGTTTTTCTCTTTAAATAGATATGTACATTATACATAGTCTCCAATATCCTGTAAACAAGGAAACAAAATATTATCTACAAAAAATTATGATGAGTATTTAAAGAATCCTAACTTATCAATACATATATCAACGCTTTCAACGGTACAATCCTAGTTCATAAGAATGATTAGAACTTTCCTAGTCTATATCTAATAAGATTTTTCCTTATCATATTAAGATGAAATCTTTTGCCTACCTAAATAAAATCAACAAGAATATTAAAAAGTCCAAAACAAATCAATAAAATCTAGTATAAAAATCTTCTACTTATAGAGAAGGAATTATCTGATTGTGAAAAGCTTGTTCTATTCATATGTACTGTGAACATTGAGGGATCAGATACAAATAGATGAGACAAACTCATACAACCACCTATCTAAATATTGAGGGATCAGATAACTATGTAAATGATATGCTATATCTAAGAGTCCTCAGCCAGGTAGCACTTATGCGTATTATTACTTCTTGAACACGTTCAAAAAAAAAAAAATATTGGAAATATTGAAATATCCAACAAAACTCATTGACTAATCTGTTTGGAGATTGGGATGCCGATTTTTGTTGACCTCCCAATTAGAGATGTTAAAATGGCCGGTAGGCTCGTTGGCGGGCACTTTTAAACCGAAAAAAAAAGAGGTTAATTTGGCCCGTTTAAATCGGGGATCTTTTTGACCTGGACCGTTTAAATCGAAGCTGTTAGGGCTACCCCGAAGGTGGCTAGCCCGCTATTTTTATTTTTTAAAAATAAATATAATTCTAATATTTTATATCTATTTTTATTACCTATTACTAAGTAAATTTATTTTTCAAATTCACATCTCCCTCATCTTTAAGTTTAATTTTATTAAACAAGCTATAAAATCTTGAATAACTTCTTTTTTATTTGTTTTATTTATTACTTAATTTAGTTTTTCATTTTTATTCGAATAAGAAAATGTCACGTAGTCTTATTAGATTATTTAGTTAATGCAATGTAATTATAAATTATGCATAACCCTTTTAATAATGAATAGATTAACTTTAAATGCTAAACTTAAATGTTGTATATGCTCAAATTTGAAATTTTAGATTTAAATATTTTATTTTATTTTGAAAATTTTAAATTATAGTCATATGAGTAATTACGGAGAAAAAAATATTAATTCAGGTAGCATTAATTATTATTATTTTATTTTCAAAATTTAGATCATAAAATATTTAATTTTATAAGTTTGTCAATGCAATATAATTAGAAACTTTGTATGGGTTTTATTTATGTGAATAGTTTAACTTAAAATGTTAAACTTAAATGTTATATATATGAGATTGAAAATTTTTAATTTAAATATATAATTTTTAGTTTTTAATTTATAGCACGATAGTAGCGTTTAGCCTTAGGATTAGGTTCCAATATTGATAAATTTTAACGCCGACCCGTTGCTTCAAGACCGCTAAGGCCATTTCGTTTAGTATCTCTACTCCCAATCCCTAGACCAAATACGTATTGATGCAATGTTTGAACCAGAGAATTTTCAAACAATGAATAATTTACTATCGCTATCGAACTCTCAAATCTCTTTTTTCGAAGAAGTATAGGAGTGGAAAAAAAGGATAATTACAAAAGACCCCTTGAGGGACCACTAGCTTGAAGCTCAAGTGGTATCACTAATCCTTTATAAGGGTGTTAACTGGGTAAGCCAACCTTATATCTTTCGATTTATTTGAAATTTATCTCCTCCTCAACCAAGACTTCAAGACTTTAAAAAAAAAAAAAACCTTGAGGTTTGGGCTAATTACAAAAAAAAATCGGAAATATTTCAAAATTATAAAAAAAAACCCTCAAGTATGATTATGACTTACCGAGCGGGCCAAAGGGGAAAACCGAGGCTAGGTAGGGCTAGCGTAAAATCCATTGGGTTGATTTCTTCACTACCAGTCGCCCTTGCATTTTATGCCGGGCCAGACAAAATAGATCCGATCCTTTTTGGGATCGAAATTCTTGCCTGTCCTCAGCCTTATATTCGGATTTCTAGCCCATTGAAAATGAGCAAATGAATGACACTTCTAGATTTTGTCTTAAATTTAAGTGCCCCCAATTGACACCTCTAGGACTAAGGAGTTTTTTTGAATATTTTTTGGTTATGAAGTTTTAAATGTAAAGATACAATCAGTTTCAGGTTTTTTTTTGTAATTTTCAAAAATCTATGATTTTTTTGTAATTAGCCCGAACCTGGGGAGGTTTTTGTAATTATCCCATGAAGAAAAACAAGAAGAAGAATACAAAAGGTAGTTCAGTTGAGTTTGTTACGAAAGGGCCCGCGAAAAACACGTAATATCAGTTCATATACACTACCCTCTTTTTTCAATGGCCGCTTCAATTTCAAGGGTTCTTTTTTCTTTCTTCTCCACAACACTCAAAACCCATTTCGAATTCTTGAACAGAAAGCATACAAAATGCAAAGAGAACCCTGTTTGGTGGAGGGTTATTGTTGCCGATGTGATTCATCGCCTGTATTATACAATAAAGCAAAATTAAGGTCAGTGTTAGATTAAATTCACTTGCTTTTCTCTGTTAGACTCATTTTATATTAGAAATTATATGTTTTAGATGTCGATGTGCATAACGTAACAGTCACCAGGTTTAACTTCACTTGCAAACCATGCTTATTTCTGATGTCTCTGGTTTATCTAATTTTCTTGCTCCACTTTCCCACCCAACTTGTAATTTTTCTCAAGCTTTGTCAGTCTGAATGGAATGAAAATAACAAATATATAGTCATAGGCACAAAAATAAAATTTGAATAAATCAATAAATCTTATATAAAAAAAATAATTAGATGAGGTGGCTGTTTTGGGAGTTTAAGTTCATGGGGACTTCAATCCAGATAGTGTGCCTTAAGAATAGTTCTTGATTTTAATGGCGGTTTTGTGGAAAATATGCAATGGTGGAATAA